>CM076574.1:1019511951-1020111951 GCA_034641835.2 Pinus albicaulis
AATATCCCGAATGGGATATTTTTACTAAAAATGCAGATAAATAAATAAACTCCACAAAATGCCGCGAAATCAACATTTACTTACAGAAGATTGCCATGTAAAATTAAACATAAAAGTACATGCAAATCCATAACACCATAATGCAGGAATATAACTCGGCTTTATTATATTATCACTGGGGTTACAAGCTGAAATGAAAGATAGCTGAGATAAGTGAAATACAACTGGCCTCAAGAAAATCTGCTACAATTGCTGCACTGCACTGGCCTCCAAAACTGAACTGTTGCACTCTCCCTCCGGCAACAGCTACGACTAAATCCACTGAAGCTCCCGTTGAAGATCCGAATGATCCTCACTCCAATATCACTGAAGCTCTGTGAGATCTCTGAGTGAAATCTCCTCAAGATTATTGGGTTTCCGTCCAATACTCACAAATCACCCAAGGGTTTCCGTCCTGGGGCTACGGCATGAAGTAGAGAGCCACGTCCTCAAACCTCCCATACACAAGAAAATGATCTACTCCAAAGATATCTCCCAATGGCCTCCTCCCTTTCTTTTATAGATCTCTTGGAGCCTTCTAGAGCATTATTTTATTATTATTTTATTCATGGAGCACTTTTCCTTTTATTGAACAGTTATAAAATATTCCTTTTTAATGCAGAAAAGGGTAAATCGGCTACCACGCCTCCTCCGGTCACTGAAATCTGTGTCTAACTGTCCCACCATGTAGGTATTCTCGTCCCAGTTCCAATGAGCTATTATACTAAGGTGTTCCATCATGTATTCCTCCTGGAATGCCACCTTGAGCATAATCAGCTGAGTTAAGCCCATAAATAACTCAAATTTCCGAAAGTTATCAAAATGCATCGGAACGAAAGCCAAACTGCTCAGATGATGGAGTATATCAAGCGAATGTCTCCGGACACCATGAAAACTCCTCAAAACTCCTCCGAAAAGCCCCTGAGCCCGCTGATAACACCAATCTGTACCTGTGACCTGTCTGCTCCTAACTCTGGAAAAACAACTTGGCTCTATCGTAGGTGTCACCAAAAATGGGAATATTACAAACCTTACGCCCCAAGATTGCTTGCCCTCAAGCAATCGATATATGTGGGCCACTCTGTTGGCCCGCCGCAACTGAGACCCAATGCCCGGATCCCATACCAACCTCTGGGTGCTGCTATGCACCTGTGTGAAACCTCTCGGAACAGACCCCTCAATGCTGGGAGCCCAAACTGATCTCTCTTTGTCCCAATCAACAAACAATCCTCTCGGATCCTAATGCCACCATGGCCAATCATTGCCCAAGTCCCACAGCTCAAGCTGTGCACTGTCTCTGGCTATAGCTGATGCTCTCAGAGGTGAAGACCACCAACAAGCATCAATGCTCCCGGGCTCCTGCTGTGTTGTACCTGTAACTGCATATGTTGCCCCACCAACTGCATGCCAACTCATCACCTCTCTCCAATCCAAGTCCTAACTCAATCCCATGTTGATCCTGCTCTCCTGAAATCGGGAAGGAGTCCTGAAGTAATGACAATCGGTGCCCTCCTGCCAACTAGAATCTGTAACATATACTATGTCTAAGGGCCCCTACTCCGTTGTGCTCCCCACGAAAAATATCGTACCATCAAGAGGGTATCAACTCATGATTTCCCGCCAGTCCATCCTGGAAGAAGAATCCGATGTAGCAACCACTGCATATGGAACATGCCTAGAGTGTTGCTGCCAGCCCGTAATCGACTCCCACTGCTCTGCCATGTCTGCCAATGAAAGTTGCCTGTAGAAGGAAGCCCCTTTCTCTATAATGGGCCAAAGTGGGCAAGATATGTTGCAATCCCCATTGATGTACTCCTGGAGAGTGCTACTCACTGGAAATACCACAGTTCTGCTGACTGCATGTACATTTGTCTGCGCCTCATCCCTGTGTCGACTCACAGTTGGATGCTCCACCATGTCCAACAGCTCCTCCCATTCCTGATCAGGAATGTCATGCTCCCGCTATCTACTGGTCCCCTGCAAAACAATCCCATCAACCTCCAACACCCCCCGAGGATATGGATTTGCAACTGCCGTCACTGTACTCGGTGTCTGTGCATCTGACTGCTCCTCCTCAAAGGCTGACCCCAATGTTAGCCGCATATCCATCATAGGCTCAATGTGGGCACCCATCTGGACTTCACCCAAGGAAATGTCATGCCTGATGTCCATAGTATCCTCCTCTGCTGACTCAGGCTCCCTCATATGCTGCTCTGGCTGAATCGTCACAAGTGACTCATCACCCAGAGTATCTCCCATAGAGTCCCATGACGGCTCACCCTGCTCACTGGAACTCAACTCCAGTCTACTGTCGTCCTCTCTGCATGGCTGCTCTCGCTCCCCAAAAGCATCCTCATATGGTCCCATGGACTCATCTGAAGAAGAATCCTCATCCTGGAATACAGAAGGAACGTCTACCTGCTCTACCTCTGCCACCTCATCTGCATCTCTCAAACATGAGTGATCAGGCCCCCAAGGTTCTTTGCAAATGAAGCAAAGTCCCTTCCTCCTCAGCTCATTTCTGCTGCCAGATCCACCAAACTGGAGCAAATCCTCCCTGGTCAACTGTCTCCTGAATAGCCCAATATTCTGCTCAACCAACCCTTGGGCTAGCTTATAAGCAGCAGGTGAGACCAACTGCTCTCTCCTCCAAATGCTCAACAACCAAGTCTGCAACTCTCAGCCAATGGTCTCATGGTCTCTCATACATGACGACAAGATGGACTGTATGTGTGCTATGACAGTATCAGGATGATGTCTCCTATTGCTGAAGAAGCATTAGAACATCTACAAGATCAAGTCATCACACTCAAGGTCAAACATGATGACATAAGTCTTGAATGTGGCCATACTCCATAGAATCTCAAGCTTCTTCCCAAAGGTAGAGCCTGCGCTATTGTCCAAATCCTGAAAAGTCTCTACAATCAACCTCATAATCCTCTTCATAACATCATCATTATATGGAGCTATAGGTGCGGTCAATTTCATGATGTTACTGAGGCAAGCTGCAACTGGAAGTGTAACCCCTTCACAAGGTTCCTCCTAGAATTTGGGCTGTATAAGAGCAAGCATAGCAGGTTTTAGAGCCCAAACCAGTTTCTTCCCTTCTGTTTGGTCTATTGTGGACATTAGTTCATTAAACTCTTCTAGTTTGGACAAAACTCTCCATGACATCTTCATGTGTTTCAGATCTGTCCCTAGTGCAGAAATTTTGCGACCAACCTCCAATTCTTCCTGCAAATCTTTTGGCTATCCTTTTTGAAGGATAGCATAAGTTCCTCTTGAAAAGGGTCTGTTGTTTGGCTTTGTTTTCTGGTCTTCAGCTGCATGGTGGTTTAAGGAACCAACTTCTATTTTCATTCTCATCAATCTGATTAGGAACCCCTCCATGGTTCACAATATATACAAGGCTAAACAAAATGAGATCTCCCCCTTGTAATACGAGATCTGCTCAACAACAACCTCTTTTTCTGCTTACTAACCACCTCCAACCACTAGCAACAATGTTTTTCCTCGCTCAGACCCGCATCATACGAGGACTAAAATTGCTGTTGAATCGAGATCCCTGTCACCGTGCAACCCTACAGCAGAACACCACTAGACTAACAGCTATAGTGGCATCTGTGAAATTCCCCTTGTACAAACATCTTTGTTATGTCAATAATTTTCTAAGTGTGTTTGGGATTATTTTTGGGGGGAATTTGTGAAATGGTTGACTTTGATAATTTTGCTTCTGGATCAGCCTATTAAGTGCTCAATAAGTACCCAACAGACTTCAAAGAAATGGGTTGGCTCTAATTAATATCAGACCCAAAACCTGGTTTAGATGCCGCCAATAAGCGTCAGTTCTGGGAACAGTGATGGGTAGTGGAGAAACAGTGATGACAGCAATCAATTTCGCTCCCAGAAATTGATGACATGCATTCCTTTGTGGAATATGTTGGCCACCATAATTTTTAATCCCAGAAATGATAACCTTGGAGACTTGATCCTTGGGAATAAGAATTTCAGCCTAGGTTTATAAATAAACCGCAAATCAATATTCAGCAGTGTGGCCCCTCCTTCGCTCTGCTCCTCGTATGGTGGTTTGATTCCAACATTACAAATGTGATTTGATTCCGATCCAACACTAACTGACAACGTTGCCTTCTTGCTCAGGTTGATAGCATTAATCCATCCAATTTTGTGATTAACAGTACAACTCCAGTCCTCTGTTAAAGTCACATATGCCCGCAACACATCAGGGTCACTCGTATTCGTCCTCCATCAGTCATGAACTCGACTTTTGGGAGATGGCGGATCGAAAATTTGTTGAGCGTATGTCCTTCCAGCTGGTTTGGTGACCATATAAAATTTGCGTGACTGCTCTAATCAAAGATATGCACACAATTCAAATCGGGCTTTCATACGATTTAATGCAGCCGCCCATTGAGGTGCTGAGTTACTCACTCGATACTACTTTACGAACATCATAATTCTTTGTGGGCCTTCGATCCTGACGTTCAACACCACCGCCGGCTTGTATACACGTTTTCTTCATAGATGTGTTGTCAAGTGCCAAATTCTCCACATATATCAGATCTGTAGGGTCAGCTTTACGATACATCCGAAATTTTCCACGCCTAATAACAAGAGTGAGCCCCCATGCCACATTCTCGACACATTGCAAAAACGACAAAGTCAACCTGCTTGAAGGGTGAGATAATAATTTTGGCCCCACACAGAGATTAATTTGGCGTTTAATAGATCGAGCCACGACGAGTATAAACTCGACCTCTACAGATATGTCTCAGCGATCAACGGATCAATTCCCTTGGCCTCGAACTGGGCATGTCAAGCCCTTTTAATAATATGGACAATTATTCACGGCTTCAGTAATGATTTAGACAGCTCGATCCAATCTGTCGCACAGATATTATGCAAAGCGAATTATGACAGAAAACAAGTTGATTACAGTGAACTCGACGTGGGATTCTGAGGCGGCTTCAAAATGTGATCCAAAATCTGGAAAATTCAATCGGCTTTCCAATTTTTTTTACGTGGTCGTCGTCCCTATTGAATGTCGTGGTCCCCAGGCACACGGTCACAAATTTGTGCTAGGTCAATTCTCCACTTAGACGTAAAAATTCCTACGCACCATGTCACCCATTGCCTGCATTTGCAACTCAATCTCACCAAAGATTCTTCGATTAGCACGACCCCTTTCATATGCCACAATTTTTTTTTGGGCTCAATTATATTTAATTCCCCTCCCTTGAGAAATCTTATTACCTAGATTGTTTAAAATCATGAAAGAATGGAACACTACCTTATAGTAATTTTAATGTTCATACCAATCATTTGAACACTTATTAAAATCAACATACTCTTGGACAAATCCTAACTGCACAAACCCTCACGTGCACCGTCGCAACTAGAAACCGAAACTCCGCTGCCGAGCTGGAAGACTCAGGCTCTGACATAACTATAATATCCTTAATGGGATATTTTTACGAAATGAGAATAAATAAAATCCACAAAATTCCACAAAATCAACATTTACTTATAGAAGATTGCCATCTAAAATTAAACATACAAGTACATGCAAATCCATAACACCATAATGCAGGAATATAACTCAACTTTATTATATTATCACTGGGGTTACAAGCTGAAATGAAAGATAACTGAGATAAGTGAAATACCACTGGCCTCAAGAAAATCTGCTACAACTGCTGCACTGCGCTGGCCTCCAAAACTGAACTGCTGCACTCTCCCTCCGACAACAGCTACCACTGAATCCACTGAAGCTCCCGTTGAAGATCTGAATGATCCTCACTCCAATATCACTGAAGCTCTGTGAGATCTCTGAGTGAAACCTCCTCAAGAGTATTGGGTTTCCGTCCAACACTCACAAATCACCCGAGGGTTTCCGTCTTGGGGCTATGGCATGAGGTAGAGAACCACGTCCTCAAACCTCCCATACACAAGAAAATGATCTACTCCAAAGATATCTCCCAATGGCCTCCTCCCTTTCTTTTATAGATCCCTTGGAGCCTTCTAGAGCATTATTTTATTATTATTTTATTCATGGAGCACTTTTCCCTTTTATTAAAATATTATAAAATATTCCTTTTTAATGCAGAAAAGGGTAAATCGGCTACCACGCCTCCTCTGGTCACTGAAATCTGTGTCTAACTGTCCCACCATGTAGGTATTCTCGTCCCGGTTCCAATGAGCTATTACACTAAGGTGTTCCATCATGTATTCCTCCCGGAATGCCACCTTGAGCATAATCAGCTGAGTTAAGCCCATAAATAACTCAAATTTCCGAAAGTTATCGAAATGCATCGGAACGAAAGCCAAACTGCTCGGATGATGGAGTATATCAAGCGAATGCCTCCAGACACCATGAAAACTCCTCAAAACTCCTCTGAAAAGCTCCTGAGCCCACTGATAGCACCAATCTATACATGTGACCTGTCTGCTCCTAACTCTGGAAGTCCCTCCTAGCCCTGTCACGGGTGATACCAAAAATGGGAACATTACAGACCTCTCGCCCCAAGATTGCTTGCCCTCAAGCAATCGAAATATGTGGGCCACTCTGTTGGCCCGCCGCATCTCAGACCCAATGCCTGGATCCCATACCAACCTCTGGGTGCTACTATGCACCTGTGTCAAACCTCTCGGGACAGATCCCTCAATGCCGGAATCCCAAACTGATCTCTCTCTATCCCAGTCAACAAACAATCTTCCCGGATCCCAATCCCACCATGGCCAATCATCGCCCAAGTCCCACGGCTCAGGCTGCGCACTGTCTCTGGCGATAGCTGATGCTCTTAGAGGTGAAGCCCACCAGCAAGCATCAATGCTCCCGGGCTCCTGCTGTGCTGTACCTGTAACTGCATATGCTGCCCCTCCAACTGCATACCACCTCATCACCTCTCTCCAATCCAAGTTGTGACTCAATCCCAAGCCGATCCTGCTCTCCTGAAATCGGGATGGAGTGCTGAAGAAATGATGTCCTGTGCCGCCCTGCCAGCTGGAATCTATAACCTCTGTTATGTCCAAGGGCCCCTGCTCGACTGTGCTCCCTATGAAGAATACCGTACCATCTAGAGGGTACCAACTCATGATCTCCCGCCAGTCCATCCTAGAAGAAGAATCTGATGTAGCAACAACAACGGTATATGGAACATGCCAAGAGAACTATCGCCAGCTCTGAATATCCTCACGCTACCGTCATTTCTCTGCCAATGAAATCTGCTCGTAGAAGAAAGCCCCTCTCTCTATAATGGGCCAAAGTGGGCAAGATATGCTACAAGCCTCATCGATGTACTCCTGGGGAGTGCTACTCACGGAAAATACTGCAGCGCTGCTGACTGCGTGTACATCTATCTGCACCTTATCCCGGTGTCGACCCATCCATCGATGCTCTACCACCTCCAACAACTCATTCCCCTCCTGATTGGGAATGTAATGCTCCTGCTGCCTACTAGCCCCCTGCAAATCCATCTCATCAACCTCCAACATCTCCAGAGGATATGGGTCTGTAGCTCTTGTCACCGTACTCGGTGTCTGCGCATCTAATTTCTCCCCCTCAAAGGCTGACCCCAATGTTAGTCGCATATCCATCATAGGCTCAATGTGGGCGCCCATCTGGACCTCCGTAATATCCCAAAATGGATTCTTCAAACAGATTGCGTTCGAAAAATGTATTCTTCAGGTATGATGGCTGTAGATACCATATAATAGTTCTGAAAATTATTAGAAACCAAAAGAAATAACAGCAGCAACCTTTACTCAGCTTTTAAGGGAAAAAAGGTGGGGAAAAGTGAGGATTTTGGCCCTAAAATGAGTGTATAAGAAAATCTGCGTAAAATGACGGGTCAAGGTTCTGGAATATGTTATAATAGGTCAAGAGGGACTTCCATGTCGAATTTCAGCTCAAACAAAGGCGTTTTGCTAAGTTAAACAGTTCCTCCTTCCCGACTAGTCAAGAAAAACCCTGATTTCCCAAGACTTTGAGTATGCAGAAATTTGCTGAAGCAAGGGCAACGTATTTTCTGAAGGAATATAATGTAGAACACTATAAATAATCAGAGAATGGGTTTGGGAGCATGGCATAGGCTTTCAGCAAGGATAAACAACAGTTTTATATAGAAAACCCCTCAAGAATGATGTGCCGCAAGACAAGAGAATAATCCAGAAACCCTACAGCGTTTTCTGCAGTATATGTGAGACAAGAATATGAATATATAGCCAATAATATATAGCAGCAAGAGAGAGTACAAATCTTGAGGAAACAACCTCTCAAGAGAAGAGATGCAAGCCTCCACAACACATGTACATAAACATGGAAAGCACTGCTATTTCTGCATAAACCCCAGACTAAGAAAAACGCAGTCTATAATAAAGTACTGCTCCAGAAAGATGTCAGCACATGGATATAGCAATATATGGCCCAAATACAATTGTGGAGCAAAGCTCTAACCCTTATAAGCAATAATATCTCAATCCTCCAAGGGATTGGCTGAAATACACAATATGACAAAAATGCCGGAGTTGCTGGGCAGCTACTGCAACTCCAAACTGAAACCAAGTAGAGAAGGCTGAATATGATGAGTGACTGAATTAGACCTCCTCCAATAGATCTCCAAGGTGGAAGGCTGATCCTTACACTTGAGATCTTCCCCTCAAATCAACCGGCAAACCCTCACTGCAGATACACCATGAAAATAACGCAGGAACTGAGAGGGACTGCGTAGTAGTGGAAATAAACACTTTGGCCAAGTGCCAAGATCTGCAAATCAGCTCCAATATCCTCCAACCTGATCCTCCAAAGGAAAGAGAGACTCTCCCTCTGAAAAACAAGAGAAGGAAGTGGTGTCGTAAAGTCACCACGGCAACACCCTACAACACAGTATTACGCTGCTGCAGCAATAACGCTGTCCTGGAGGATGATGCTAAGAAAATAACCTTGCCCGAGCAGGCACTCGAAGTCCCCCGGGGCTAAGGGTGAGATCTCCGCATGGAGACACTCGGTGCACTAAACAGTGCAGCAGACGGGCTAAACAGCCAGCGTGCCAAAGAAAGACAAATGTCTCACTCAATAATCAATAATCCAAGAATCCAAGCATGAATCAAATGAGGAGGCTCCTCCATATTTTATAGTGTTGGTTTCCCTCCAAAACCCAATGTAGCCTCTCTCTCTCCTCCACATCCTCATCCTTATCCACATTCTCATCCTTATCTGCGTAGAAGCTTGGAGAAACTTCTAGAGTGTACATAGGCCCCTCCTCCACGTGGTGTTGGGTCCCCCCTTGACTCCCACTTAAGTCACAACGTTGTGCTACTAGGTGGATGTCTTATTTCATTTAAGTGAGTTTAGACCCTCTTTACTCACTTTTATTTACTTACAAACTATAGGTGGCAAAATAAACAAAATAGAATATTCCAATTTGTTGTCGCAAATTAGGAATACCACAACCTCACCCAAGGAAATGCTCACGCCGATGTCCATAATATCCTCCTCCTCGACTCGTGCTCCATCATATGCCGCTTCCTCGTTGAATCGTCATGACTCATGACCCGCAGTATCTCCCATAGAGTCCCGTGACTCAAGCCACCTCGCACACCTGAACACAACTCCGCCTACCGTCATCCTCTCGCATGGCCGCTCCTCACCCCCAAAAGCATCCTCATATGATCCCATGGACCCATCTCAAGAAGAGTCCTCATCCCGATATACGCATGAACGCTTCACCTCGTCCCGCTCCGCCACATCGTCCGCATCACCTGCTGAGGGATTTGTGTCCCCAAGGTTCTTTGCAGATGAAGCAAAGTCCCTTTTTCCTCAACTCTACTTCGCCGCGGATCTCACCAAACTGGAGCAGCTCCTCCCTGGTCAACTGTCTCCTGAATAGCCCAATATTCTGCTCAACCAGCCCTTGGGCTAGCTCATAAGCAGCAGGTGAGACCAACTGCTCTCTCCTCCAAATGCTCAACAACCGGGTCTGCAACTCTCGGCCAATGGTCTCTTGGTCTTTCATACATGATGACAAGATGGACTGCACGTGTGCTATGACAGTATCAGGATGATGTCTCCTAATGCTGAAGAAGCATTGGAACATCTGCAGGATCAAGTCATCACACTCAAGGTCAAACATGATGACATAAGTCTTGAATGTGGCCATACTCCATAGAATCTCAAGCTTCTTCCCAAAGGTAGAGCCTGCGCTATTGTCCAAATCCTGAAAAGTCTCTACAATCAACCTCATAATCCTCTTCATAACATCATCATTATATGGAGCTATAGGTGCGGTCAATTTCATGATGTTACTGAGGCAAGCTGCAACTGGAAGTGTAACCCCTTCACAAGGTTCCTCCTAGAATTTGGGCTGTATAAGAGCAAGCATAGCAGGTTTTAGAGCCCAAACCAGTTTCTTCCCTTCTGTTTGGTCTATTGTGGACATTAGTTCATTAAACTCTTCTAGTTTGGACAAAACTCTCCATGACATCTTCATGTGTTTCAGATCTGTCCCTAGTGCAGAAATTTTGCGACCAACCTCCAATTCTTCCTGCAAATCTTTTGGCTATCCTTTTTGAAGGATAGCATAAGTTCCTCTTGAAAAGGGTCTGTTGTTTGGCTTTGTTTTCTGGTCTTCAGCTGCATGGTGGTTTAAGGAACCAACTTCTATTTTCATTCTCATCAATCTGATTAGGAACCCCTCCATGGTTCACAATATATACAAGGCTAAACAAAATGAGATCTCCCCCTTGTAATACGAGATCTGCTCAACAACAACCTCTTTTTCTGCTTACTAACCACCTCCAACCACTAGCAACAATGTTTTTCCTCGCTCAGACCCGCATCATACGAGGACTAAAATTGCTGTTGAATCGAGATCCCTGTCACCGTGCAACCCTACAGCAGAACACCACTAGACTAACAGCTATAGTGGCATCTGTGAAATTCCCCTTGTACAAACATCTTTGTTATGTCAATAATTTTCTAAGTGTGTTTGGGATTATTTTTGGGGGGAATTTGTGAAATGGTTGACTTTGATAATTTTGCTTCTGGATCAGCCTATTAAGTGCTCAATAAGTACCCAACAGACTTCAAAGAAATGGGTTGGCTCTAATTAATATCAGACCCAAAACCTGGTTTAGATGCCGCCAATAAGCGTCAGTTCTGGGAACAGTGATGGGTAGTGGAGAAACAGTGATGACAGCAATCAATTTCGCTCCCAGAAATTGATGACATGCATTCCTTTGTGGAATATGTTGGCCACCATAATTTTTAATCCCAGAAATGATAACCTTGGAGACTTGATCCTTGGGAATAAGAATTTCAGCCTAGGTTTATAAATAAACCGCAAATCAATATTCAGCAGTGTGGCCCCTCCTTCGCTCTGCTCCTCGTATGGTGGTTTGATTCCAACATTACAAATGTGATTTGATTCCGATCCAACACTAACTGACAACGTTGCCTTCTTGCTCAGGTTGATAGCATTAATCCATCCAATTTTGTGATTAACAGTACAACTCCAGTCCTCTGTTAAAGTCACATATGCCCGCAACACATCAGGGTCACTCGTATTCGTCCTCCATCAGTCATGAACTCGACTTTTGGGAGATGGCGGATCGAAAATTTGTTGAGCGTATGTCCTTCCAGCTGGTTTGGTGACCATATAAAATTTGCGTGACTGCTCTAATCAAAGATATGCACACAATTCAAATCGGGCTTTCATACGATTTAATGCAGCCGCCCATTGAGGTGCTGAGTTACTCACTCGATACTACTTTACGAACATCATAATTCTTTGTGGGCCTTCGATCCTGACGTTCAACACCACCGCCGGCTTGTATACACGTTTTCTTCATAGATGTGTTGTCAAGTGCCAAATTCTCCACATATATCAGATCTGTAGGGTCAGCTTTACGATACATCCGAAATTTTCCACGCCTAATAACAAGAGTGAGCCCCCATGCCACATTCTCGACACATTGCAAAAACGACAAAGTCAACCTGCTTGAAGGGTGAGATAATAATTTTGGCCCCACACAGAGATTAATTTGGCGTTTAATAGATCGAGCCACGACGAGTATAAACTCGACCTCTACAGATATGTCTCAGCGATCAACGGATCAATTCCCTTGGCCTCGAACTGGGCATGTCAAGCCCTTTTAATAATATGGACAATTATTCACGGCTTCAGTAATGATTTAGACAGCTCGATCCAATCTGTCGCACAGATATTATGCAAAGCGAATTATGACAGAAAACAAGTTGATTACAGTGAACTCGACGTGGGATTCTGAGGCGGCTTCAAAATGTGATCCAAAATCTGGAAAATTCAATCGGCTTTCCAATTTTTTTTACGTGGTCGTCGTCCCTATTGAATGTCGTGGTCCCCAGGCACACGGTCACAAATTTGTGCTAGGTCAATTCTCCACTTAGACGTAAAAATTCCTACGCACCATGTCACCCATTGCCTGCATTTGCAACTCAATCTCACCAAAGATTCCCCGATCAATCTGCTACCCGAACGCTCAGGTTCGTGACAACACCACTGACTCACTTGGATCCCCTTCGATTAGCATGACTCCCTTCATATGCCACAAATTTTTATTTTTATTTTTTTGGGCTCAATTATATTTACCCTCCTTGAGAAATCTTAGACAGTCTTAGATTGTCGAAAATCATGAGAGAATGGAACACTACCCTTTAGTATTTTTAATGTCTGCACCAATCTTTTGAACACTTATTAAAATCTGGCTATACCTTGGACAAAAACCAACCTGCAATAAACCCTCACGCTGGCAGTAATTGCTGCAACTGGAAACTGAAACCCGCAGGCTGAGCCAAGACTGAGGCTCTGATACCACTGTAATATCCCAAATGGGATATTTTAACTAAAATTGTAGATAAATAAATAAACTCCACAAAATGCCGCAAAATCAACATTTACTTACAGAAGATTGCCATGTAAAATTAAACATACAAGTACATGCAAATCCATAACACCATAATGCAGGAATATAACTCAGCTTTATTATATTATCACTGGGGTTACAAGCTGAAATAAAAGATAGCTGAGATAAATGAAATACAATTGGCCTCAAGAAAGTCTGTTGCACTGCTACACGGTGATGGCCTCCAGAACTGACTGCTGCCCTCTCCCTCCGGCAACAGCTACCACTGAAACCACTGAAGCTCCCGTTGAAGATCTGAATGATCCTCACTCCAATATCACTAAAGCTCTGTGAAACTTCTGAATGAAGTCTCCTCAAAGAGAGTTGGGTTTCCTTCCAACACTCACAACTCACCCGAGGGTTTCCGTCCTGGGGCTACGGCTGAAGTAGAGAATCCACGTTCTCAAACCTCTCATACACAAGAAAATGATCTACTCCAAATATATCTCCCAATGGCCTCCTCCCTTTCTTTTATAGATCCCTTGGAGCCTTCTAGAGCATTATTTTATTATTATTTTATTCATGGAGCACTTTTCCCTTTTATTAAAATATTATAAAATATTCATTTTTAATGCAGAAAAGGGTAAATCAGCTACCACGCCTTCTCCGGTCACTGAAATCTGTGTCTAACTGTCCCATCGTGTAGGTCTCCTCGTCCCGGTTCCAATGAGCTATTACACTAAGGTGTTCCATCATGTATTCCTCCCGGAATGCCACCTTGAGCATAATTAGCTGAGTTAAGCCCATAAATAACTCAAAATTCCGAAAGTTATCGGAATGCATCGGAACAAAAGCCAAACTGCTCAGATGATGGAGGATATCAAGAGAATGCCTCCGAACACCATGAAAACTCCTCAAAACTCCTCCGAAAAGCTCCTGAGCCCACTGATAGCACCAATCTGTACATGTGACCTGTCTGCTCCTAACTCTGGAAGTCCCTCCTAGCCCTGTCATGGGTGATACCAAAAATGGGAATATTACAGACCTTCCGCCCCAAGATTGCTTGCCCTCAAGCAATCGATATATGTGGGCCACTCTGTTGGCCCGCCGCATCTCAGACCCAATGCCTGGATCCCATACCAACCTCTGGGTGCTACTATGCACCTGTGTCAAACCTCTCGGAATAGACCCCTCAATGCCGGGATCCCAAACTGATCTCTCTCTGTCCCAGTCAACAAACAATCCTCCCGGATCCCATCGCCAACGGGGCCAATCATCACCCCAGTCCCACGGCTCGGGCTGCGCACTGCCTCTGTCTATAGCTGATGCCTCATGAAGTGAAGCCGGCCAACAAGCATCAATGCTCCCTGGCTCCTGTTGTGCTGTACCTCTCACTGTATAAGCTGCCCCACCAACTGCGTACCAACTCATCACCTCTCTCCAATCCAAGTTCTGACTCAATCCCATGTTGATCCTGCTCTCCTGAAAGTGGGATGGAGTGCTGACGAAATGATGACCTGGACCCCACTGCCAGCGGGAATCTATAATATCTGCTATGTCTAAGGGCCCCTGCTCTGCTGTGCTCCCTACGAAGAATACCGTACCCATCAAGAGGGTACCAACTCATGATCTCCCGCCAATCTATCCTGGAAGAGGAATCCACTGTAGTGCCAACTGTATACGGAACATGCCCAGAGAATTGTCGCCAGCTCATAATCAACTCACGCTGCTCTGTCCCGTCTGCCAATGAAATCTGCCTATAGAAGAAAGCCCCTCTCTCTGTAATGGGCCAAAGTGGGCAAGATATGCTGCAAGCCCCATCGATGTACTCCTGGAGAGAGCTACTCACTAGGAGTACTGCAGCTCTGCTGACTGCATGTACATCTATCTGTACCTCATCAATGTGTCGACCCATCAATGGATGCTCTACCGTCTCCAACAGCTCATCCCCCTCCTAATTGGGAATGTAATGCTCCTGCTGTCTACTAGCCCCCTGCAAAACTATCTCATCAACCTCCAACATCTCCAGAGGATGTGGATCTGTAGCCTGCTGTCACTGTACTCGGTGTCTATGCATCTAACTGCTCCACCTCAAAGGCTGACCCCAATGTTAGCCGCATATCCATCATAGGCTCAATGTGGGTGCCCATCTGGACCTCACCCAAGAAAATGTCATGCCTGATGTCCATAGTATCCTCCTCTGCTGACTCAGGCCCCATCATATGCTGCTCTAGCTGAATCGTCACAAGTGACTCATCACCCAGAGTATCTCTCATAGAGTCCCGTGACTGCTCACCCTACACACTGGAACACAACTCCGGTCTACTGTCATCCTCTATGCATGATCACTCTCGCTCCCCAGAAGCATCCTCATATGATCCCATGGACTCATCTAAAGAAGAGTCCTCATCCTGGCATACAGAAGGAACGACTACTCGCTTTACCTCTGCCACCTCATCTGCATCTCTCAAACATGAGTGATCAGGCCCCCAAGGTTCTTTGCAAATGAAGCAAAGTCCCTTCCTCCTCAGCTCATTTCTGCTGCCTGACCCACCAAACTGGAGCTGCTCCTCCCTGGTCAACTGTCTCCGGAGAAACTCAATGTTCTGCTCAACTAGCCCTTGGGCTAGCTCATAAGCAGCAGGTGAGACCAACTGCTCTCTCCTCCAAATGCTCAGCAACCAGGTCTGCAATTCTCGGCCAATGGTCTCATGTTCTCTCATACATGATGACAAGATGGACTGCATGTGTGCTATGACAGTATCAGGATGATGCCTCCTAATGCTGAAGAAGCATTGGAACATCTGCAAAATCAGGTCATCACACTCAAGGTCAAACATGATGACATAAGTCTTGATTGTGGCCATACTCCATAGAATCTCAAGCTTCTTCCCAAAGGTTGAGCCTGCACTGTTGTCCAAGTCTTGAAAAGTTTCTACAATCAGCCTCATAATCCTCCTCATAACATCATCATTGTATGGAGCTATAGGTGCGGTCAACTTCATGATGTTACAGAGACAAGCTGCAACTGGAAGTGTGGCCCCTTCACAAGGTTCCTCCAAGAATTTGGGCTGTATAAGAGCAAGCATAGCAGGTTTTAGAGCCCAAACCAATTTCTTCCCTTCTACTTGGTCTATTGTGGACATTAGTTCATTAAACTCTTCTAGTTTGGACAAAACTCTCCATGACATCTTCATGTGTTTCAGATCTGTCCCTAGTGCAGAAATTTTGCGACCAATCTCCAATTCTTCCTGCATATCTTTTGGCTGTCCTTTTTGAAGGATGGCATAAATTCCTCTTGAAAAGGGTCTGTTGTTTGGCTTTGTTTTCTGGTCTTCATATGCATGGTGGTTTAAGGAACCAACTTCTATTTTCATTCTCATCAATCTGTTTAGGAACCCCTCCATGGTTCACAATATATACAAGGCTAAACAAAATGAGATCTTCCCCTTGTAATACGAGATCTGCTCAACAAAAACCTCTCTTTCTGCTTACTAACCACCTCCAACCACTAGCAACAATGTTTTTCCTCGCTCAGACCCGCATCATACAAGGACTAAAATTGCTGTTGAATCGAGATCCCTGTCACTATGCAACCCTACAACAGAACACCACTAGACTAACAGCTATAGTGGCATCTGTGAAATTCCCCTTGTACAAACATCTTTGTTATGTCAATAATTTTCTGAGTGTGTTTGGGATTATTTTTGGGGGGGGAATTTGTGAAATGGTTGACTTTGATAATTTTGCTTCTGGATCAGCCTATTAAGTGCTCAATAAGTATCCAACAGACTTCAAAGAAATGGGCTGGCTCTAATTAATATCAGACCCAAAACCCAGTTTAGATGCCGCCAATAAGCTTCAGTTCTGGGAACAGTGATGGGTAGTGTTGAAACAGTGATGACAACAATCAATTTTGCTCCCAGAAATTGATGACATGCATTTCTTTGTGGAATATGTTGGCCACCGTGATTTTCGATCCCAGAAACTTGATCCTTGGGAATAAGAATTTCAGCCTAGATTTACAAATAAACCGCAAATCAATATTCAGTAGTGTGGCCCCTCCTTCGCTCTGCTCCTCGTATGGCGGCTTGATTCCAGCATTACAAATGTGATTTGATTCCGATCCAACACTAACTGACACAAAGGTTCCAATGAGCTATTACACTAAGGTGTTCCATCATGTATTCCTCCCGGAATGCCACCTTGAGCATAATCAGCTGAGTTAAGCCCATAAATAACTCAAATTTTCGAAAGTTATCGGAATGCATCGGAACGAAAGCCAAACTGCTCGGATGATGGAGTATATCAAGCGAATGCCTCCGGACACCATGAAAACTCCTCAAAACTCCTCCGAAAAGCCCTTGAGCCCGCTGATAACACCAATCTGTACCTGTGACCTGTCTGCTCCTAACTCTGGAAGACCAACCTGGCCCTGTTGTAGGTGTCGCCAAAAATGGGAATATTACATCCGACCATGAGGTAGAATCGTTGGTTACTGATGTCTGACCGTGAGGTGGAATCACTAGTTGAGGGTTGAGGCGGGTTGGCCTGTGGAGCCTTGGTTTGGTTTTGAATTGTGCGTTTGATGAAGTCCCACATTCATGCTTGGAATATGGCACGGGGGTGACTGGCTGAAGTGATATATGGGTCAGCTATGTCTATGGTCGGGTGGAACGTGGAAGTCCCAAACCTGGTTTCATTTTGCTTATGGCAATAAGAGTTATTTTGATGAGTAATTATTCTAGTTATCATTTGGGTTTTATGGTTGATGTCTACTTTAGATTTCTGTGGTTGTTATGCTGGTTATGAGCATGTATTATATCAACGGTGATTTATGATTCTCTCCATGTTTTTACTTGAAAATGAATGGAAAATGTATCTATGGTCATATAGATGATAATGCAGCTAATGATGTATGGGAACAATGCTTCTTAGCGATTCTCAGATAAGTATTAGACCCCTATGCTCAGATTTTTTGTATACATCTGTAGTTTACATGTTTGTGATATGATTAACGAAATGCTTGTCATGGCTAAAGGAGTGCGAGGCCAGTTTTGAGTAGCTTAAGCAGTTGTTGACGCATGCTCCAGTGTTAAAGATTGCAGAACCAAACACAGAGTTTGTAGTATGTACAGATGCTTGCAAGAAAGGAATTGATGGATTTCTTATGCAGGAGGGACAGGTAGTACGCTATGAGTCACGGAAATTGAATGAGCATGAGAAGAACTACCTAACACATGATCTTGAGTTGGAAACGATCATTCATGCATTGAAGATATGGAGACATTATCTTATGGGCAAATAGTTTGTATTGATGAGTGATCGTTGGATTGTTGTATCTACTCAACCAGCTGAATCTTAATGCTAGACAAGCTAGATGGTTGACTACGATCACTGAATTCGACTTTGAGATCAGGTATATTAAAGGTAAACGGAACAGGGTCGCAAATGCTCTTAGCACGCAAATACAGGTGAATCACATAGCAGCAATGAGTTCCTACGGGATGGATTTATAGGATAGGATCTTGCAGGCCGGTTATCAGAATCACAGGTATATGGAGATTGTGCACAGGTTGCAAGAGAGTACAGGTACAAGATGTAGTAGAGGTATAGGTTGTCGTACAAGTACAGGTACAGCTTGTGGCACAGGTACAACTTTTTGTACAGGTATAGGTTAATGCAGTAGCACATATCTCTAGTGACAAAGGTAAGGAAGTTAAGTATGCAGATGTTCTGAGCAGGGATCCAGTTCTACAGCAGTTTCAGGATGTATATCGACTTCGAGATCAGGCATACTAAAGGTAAAGAGAACAGGGTTGCAGATGCTCTTAGCAAGCAGATACAGGGAAATCACATAGCAGGAATGAGTTCTTATGGGACAGATTTATAGGATAAGATCTTGCAGGCAGATAACGAGGATCATAGGTATATGGAGATTATGCACAGGTTGCAGCAGAGTACAGGTACAGGTGGTACAGGTACAAAGATAGGTTTTGGCATAGGTACATTTGGTACAGGTATAGGTATAGGTTGTGGCATAGGTAAATTTGGTACATGCACAGGTTTAGTTTGTGGCATAGGTACATGTTATGTTACAGGTACAGGTATAGGTTATGGTACAGGTGCAGGTGTACAAGACGTGGAGTATTGTCTCAAGGCAGATGGATTGGTCAGGTTTAGAGACATGATATATGTGGCAGACGACGTTGAGCTCAAGAAGGTGATCTCGAGGGAGTTTCATGTGAAACCATATTCAGGTCACCCAAGCTACCAAAAGACATTGACTGTAGTGAAGAAGTTCTATCATTGGAGGAATTTAAAGAATGACGTAGAAGAGCTTGTGGCTAGGTATCTAGATTGTCAAGAGGTAAAGGCAGAGTGGAAATGGGAGTTAATTTCCATGGACTTCATTACAGGTGTGCTGAGGATAGTGAGACGACATGGTTCTATAATGGTTGTTGTGGAAAGGTTGAAGAAGGTAGCGCACTTCATTCCAGTGAAGTCTGCATTCTTAGCGAACGATGTAGCACAAGTATTCATCAGAGATGTAGTCAGATTACATGGTGTTCCAAAGAATATTGTGTAAAACAGGGATGTGAAGTTCACTTCCAAGTTTTGGAAGGAGCTATTTGTAGGATTAGCTACAAATTTGACCTTTAGCACAATTTATCATCCGCAAACAAATGGACAAACCGAAAGGGTCAATAGGATATTGGAGGACATGTTGAGGATGTATGTGATGCATCAGTAGTGAAAGTGAGAAGAGTATATTCCACTGGTAGAGTTCACTTCTAACAATGGGTATCAAGAATCTTTGAGGATGAGTCTGTTTGAGGTGTTCTATGGGCGAAGTTGCAATAATCCCATTAGTTGGAGTGATCCTGTTAACAGGGTATTGATTGGACCAGACATTTTTGCAGACATGGTACACGAAATGTAGGTTATAAAGAAGAATTTGAAGGAAGCACATGATAGGCAAAAGAGTTATGCAGATCAAAACAGGTTGTTCAAGGAGTTTCAGGTTATCGAATAGGTGTACTTGCGTATCAAGCCCAAGAAGAGCTCCTTGCGGATTGGATCATGTTCCAAGATGGCACGACGATTTTGTGGACCTTTCACGATTATTGAGAGGATCAGACCAGCAGCCTCTCGACCTTCATTGCCCCTGACAGTGAAATTCCATGATGTTTTCAATATATCATTGCTTAAAAAGTATGTTAAATATGTTGATCATGTGATTGACAGGTCTATGTTGCAGGTGGAGCTGAAAGGAGAATTCTAGCTAGAACCAGAGTGCATTTTGCAAAGAAAAACGCTCATGCTCCATAATCGAGCAACCGAGCAAGTGCAATGGAAGCACTTTGGGCCCGATGAAGCTACATGGGAGATGGCTGATCAGATGCAGGCTATGTATCCTTCTTTATTCATTGGTTGAGCAAATATTTTGGTGTGATGTTTGGTATTTGTTTTGGCATATGTTCGGTTTATGTTTTGGTATATGTTGGTATGATTTTTTGTGTATGTACATATGTATATGGATGTAAATACTGCCATGAGCGGCGTTATAAATCTTCAATAAGCGATATGGGTGTCATGTCATTCTAGTTGTCATGTTGCTATGTTGTCATGTTGGTTTGCTTTTCAGCAGGTTAATCATTGTAAATACTCCATCGAGCTATGTTATAAAGTTTCATGAGCAGTATGTTTGCCTTTCGGCATCTTTTCTGAGGTATATGTGTTGTTGAACACCGATTACGATGTCTCCCAAGAGACATGGTTCTGTAACAATCCCGGTGAAAATTCCATGTAATAAAAGTTAATAAAGGTAAAATAATAACCATGATTCTGGGACATGTATTCCAAGCTTAATGTTGGGCAAAACATCGTTGTGTGGATGTTCATATTGTTTGTTATGGCTAATGGAAATTGGCAAAGGCAATGGATAAGGCTTTGGAAAGGCAAAGTGGCATTTATTGGCATTTTTTTATGAAAATAATGGAAAATAGGAGAAAATGGAGGTGAAAGGTCACAGGTTGTATGTGAGGAGGAAAATGAAGGAAAAGAATGGAGAATTGAAGAAATTAGAAGCGTAATTAATAAAAAGGCTTATGAGGAATAGTTGGTACCATTTGTCAGCGCATTTTTGGAGCGCTCTCATTATTCTCTATCTCTCTGATACTCTTGGATACTTAGATTTTCCTTGGAGCACTTTTGGAGAGTGTGGCATACGTGGTGCTTTGGAGCAAGAAGGCAAAGGAAGAGCAGGAAAGTGCATGAGTACATCAGAATCAGCATCTACAACAGGTTATGAGTGCAAGTATCGAGTTGCATGTATGATTTCCTCACTAGATTTGGCATGCATGGCATTGCATGTGGTTTCTTGATTATGATTTGTCATTGGCACATAGGATTTCCTGGATTGACAGTGGATTTGCCTAGCCTTGCCATTTCCTGGATAGCCATGGTGATTGTGGGTTTATCTCCATTGATTGTTTTCTGGTTGGTTCTCATGTTTTCTTTAGCTATGGGTTGAGTTATTAGTTCCTGGAGCCTTGGTTGGACAAATGCTCTACAGCTGGACGAACAACTATTGGGTTGAGTTACTAGTCCTGGATCCTTGGTTGGAAAAACACTTTGGAGCCCTAGGTAGGTTGAGTTACTTGTCCTGGAGCCTTGGATGGACAAATGCTCTGGAGCCTGAAAACAACTAGGGTTGAGTTACTAGTCTTGGTGCCTTGGTTGGAACAAACACTCTGGAGCCCTAGGCAGCTTGGATAGAGACCAATCCATGATGGTTAGCGACGTCTGACCATGAGGTAGAGTCGTTGGTTACTGATGTTCGATCGTGAGGTGGAATCACTGGTTGAGGGTTGAGGCAGGTTGGCCTCTGGAGCCCTGATTTGGTTTTGAATTATGCATTTGATGAAGTCCCACATTCATGCTTGGAATATGGCACGGGGTTGACTGGCTGAAGTGATATATGGGTGAGCTATGTCTATGGTCGGGTGGAATGTGGAAATCCCAAACCCAGTTTCATTTTGCTTATGGCAATAAGATTTATTCTGATGAGTAATTATTCTAGTTATCATTTGGATTTTATGGTTGATGTCTACTTCAGATTTCTGTGGTTATTATGCTAGTTATGAGCATGTATTATATCAACGGTGATGTATGATTCTCTCCATGTTTTTACTGGAAAATGAATGGCCAATGTATCTATGGTCATATAGATGGTAATCCAGCTAATGATGTATGGGAACAATGCTTCTTAGCGATTCCCAGATAAGTATGAGGCCCCTATGCTCAGATTTTTTGTTTACACTCTTAGTTTACATGTTTGTGATATGTTTGACGAAATACTTGCCATGGCTAGAGGAGTGTGAGGCAATTTTTTAATAGCTTAAGCAGTTCTTGACACATGCTCCAGTGTTAAAGATGCAAATCCAAACATAGAGTTTGTAGTATATACAAATGCTTGAAAGAAAGGACTTGATGGATTTCTTATGCAGGAGGGACAGGTAGTATCCTATGAGTCACGGAAACTGAATGAGCATGAGAAGAACTATCCAACACATGATCATGAGTTGGAAACGATCATTCATGCATTGAAGATATGGAGACATTATCTTATGGGCAAATATTTTGTATTGATGAGTGATCGTTGGATTGTTGTATCTATTCAACCAGCCGAATCTTAATGCTAGACAAGCTAGATGGTTGGCTACGATCAGTGAATTCGACTTCGAGATCAGGTATTTTAAAGGTAAAGATAACGGGGTCACAGCTAGAATGCAAATACAGGTGAATCACATAGCAGCTATGAGTTCCTACGGGATGGATTTACAGGATAGGATCTTGCAGGCCGGTCAGCAGAATCACAGGTATATGGAGATTGTGCACAGGTTGCAGGAGAGTACAGGTACAAGATGTAGTGCAAGTATAGGCTGTGGTACAAGTACATGTACAACTTGTGGCACAGGTACAACTTTTTGCACAGGTACAGGTTAATGCAGTAGTACATATCTCTAGTGACAAAGGTAAGGAAGTTAAAGTATGCAGATGTTCTGATCAGGTATCCAGTTCTACAGCAGTTTCAGGATGTATATCGACTTTGAGATTAGGTATACTAAAGGTAAAGAGAACAGGGTCATAGATGCTCTTAGCAAGCAGATACAGGGAAATCACATAGCAGGTATGAGTTCCTATGGGACAGATTTACAAGATAGGATCTTGCAGGCAGGTCAACATGATCACATGTATATGGAGATTATGCACAGGTTGCAGCAGAGTATAGGCACAGGTGGTACAGGTATAAGTTGTGGTACAAGTACAGATACAGATTTTGGCACAGGTACAGGTTGTGGTAGAGGTATAGGTACAGGTTGTGGCATAGGTGAATGTGGTATAGGTACAACTACAGGTTGTGGCACAGGTACAGGTTATGTTAGAGGTTCAGGTACAGGTTGTGGTACAGGTTATGGTACATGTACAGGTGCAGGTGTACAGGACGTGGAGTATTGTCTCAAGGCAGATGGATTGGTTAGGTTTAGATACAAGATATATATTTCGGACAACAAGCTAGATGGTTGGATACAATCAGCGAATTTGACTTCGAGATCAGGTATTTTAAAGGTAAAGATAACGGGGTTGCAGTTAGCACGCAAATACAGGTGAATCACATAGAAACTATGAGTTCCTACGGGATGGATTTACAGGAGATAGAATCTGCCAGGCAGTTCAGCAGTATGGGCATATGGAGAAGTTGTGTGCATGATTTACGGGACAGTACAGGTACAAGATGTAGTACAGGTATAGGTTCTGGTACAAGTACAGGTACAACTTTTTGTACAGGTACAGGTTAATGCAGTGGTACATATCTCTAGTGACAAAGGTAAGGAAGTTAAAGTATGCAGATGTTCTGATTAGGTATCCAGTTCTACAACAGTTTCAGGATGTATATCGACTTCGAGATCAGGTATACTAAAGGTAAAGAGAACGGGGTCACAGATGCTCTTAGCAAGCAGATACAGGGAAATCACATAGCAGGTATGAGTTCCTATGGGACAGATTTACAGGATAGGATCTTGCAGGCAGGTCAACACGATTACAAGTATATGGAGATTATGCACAGGTTGCAGCAGAGTACAGGTACAGGTGGTACAGGTATAAGTTATGGTACAGGTACAAATACAGATTTTGGCACAGGTACAGGTTGTGGTAGAGGTATAGGTACAGGTTGTGGTACAGGTACAACTATAGGTTGTGGCACAGGTACAGGTTATGTTATAGGTTCAGGTACAGGTTGTGGTACAGGTACAGGTACAGGTACAGGTACATGCACAGGTGCAGGTGTACAAGACGTGGAGTATTGTCTCAAGGCAGATGGATTGGTTAGGTTTAGAGACAGGATATATGTTTCGGACGACGGTGAGCTCAAGAAGGTGATCTTGAGGGAGTTTCATGCAAAACCATATTCAGGTCACCCAAGCTATCAAAAGACATTGCCAGTAGTGAAGAATTTCTATTAATGGATGAATTTAAAGAGAGACGTAGAAGAACTTGTGGCTAGGTATCTGGATTGTCAAGAGGTAAAGGCAAAGTGGAAGTGGGAGGTCATTTCCATGGACTTCATTATAGGTGTGCCGAAGACAGTGAGACTACATGATTCTATAATGGTTGTTGTTGACAGGTTGACGAAGGTAGCGCACTTCATTCCAGTGAAGTCGACATTCTTAGCGAACGATGTAGCACAAGTCTTCATCAGAGATGTAGTCAGATTACATGGTGTTCCAAAGAATATTGTTTCAAACAGGGATTTGAAGTTCACTTCCAAGTTTTGGAAGAAGCTATTTGTAGTATTAGGTACAAAGTTGACCTTCAGCACAATTTATCATCCACAATAAGATGGACAGATCGAGAGGGTCAACAGGATATTGGAGGACATGTTGAGGATGTATGTGATGCATCAAAAGTGAGAGTGAGAAGAGTATATTGCACTGGTAGAGTTCACCTCCAACAATGGGTATCAAGAATATTTTAGGATGAGTCGGTTTGAGGCGTTGTATGGGCGAAGTTGCAATACTCTCATCAGTTGGAGCGATACGGTTAACAGGGTATTGATTGGACCAGACATGTTAGCAGACATGGAACAGCAAATGCAGGTTATGAAGAAGAATTTGAAGGCAACACATGATAGGCAGAAGAGTTATGCAGACCAAAATAGGTTGTTCAAGGAGTTTTAGGTTAGGGAACAGGTGTATTTGCGTATCAAACCCAAGAAGAGCTCCTTGTGGATTGGATCATGTTCCAAGATCGCACGACGGTTTTGTGGACCTTTCACGATTATTGAGAGGATCGGACCGGTAGCCTCTCGACTTTCACTACCCCCGATAGTGAAATTCCATAATGTTTTCAATATATCATTGCTTAAAAAGTATTTTAAATCTGTTGATCATTTGATTGACTGGTCTATGTTGTAGGTGGAACCGGAAGGAAAATTCCAGCCAGAACCGAAGTGCATTTTGCAAAGAAAAACACTCATGCTCCGGAATCAAGCAACTGAGCAAGTTAAAGTGCAATGGAAACACTTTGGGCCCAATGAAGCTACATGGAAGATGGCCGATCAGATGCAGGCTATGTATCCTTCTTTATTCATTGGTTGAGCAAAAATATTGATGTGATGTTTGGTATTTGATTTGGAATATGTTCGGTATATTTTTTGGTATATGTTGGTATGATTTTTTGGGTATGTACATATGTATATGGATAATACCGCCATGAGCTTTGTTATAAATTTCCAATAAGCGATATGGGTGTCATGTCATTGTAGTTGTCATGTTGCTATGTTGTAATGTTGGTTTGATTTTCAGCGGGTTAATCATTGTAAATACTCCATCGAGCTATGTTTGCTATAAAGCTTCATGAGCAGTATGTTTGCCTTTCAGCGTCTTTGCTGAGGTATATGTGTTGTTGAACACTGACTACGATGTCTCCCAAGAGACAGAGTTCTATAACAACCCCGGTGGTAATTCCATGTAATAAAAGTTAATAAAGGTAAAATAATAACCATGATTATGGGACATGTATTCCAAGCTGAATGTTGGGAAAAACATCCTAGTGTGTATGTTCATATTGTTTGTTATGGCTAATGGAAATTGGCAAAGGCAATGGATAAGGCTTTGGAAAGGAAAAGTGGCATTTATTGGCATTTAGTTATGAAAATAATGGAAAATAGGAGAAAATGGAGGTGAAAGGTCACAGGTTGTATGTGAGGAGGAAAATGAAGGAAAATAATGGAAAATTGAAGAAATTAGAAGCCTCATTAATAAAAAGACTTATTAGGAATAGTTTGTACCATTTGTCAGTGCATTTTTGGAGCTCTCTCATTATTCTCTCTCTCTCTCATACTCTTGGATACTTAGATTTTTCTTGGAGCACTTTTGGAGAGTGTGGCATACTTGGTGCTTTGGAGCAAGAAGGCAAAGGAAGAGCAGGAAAGTGCATGAGGGCATTGGAATAAGCATCTACATGCTTAATATTCTAATTAGCGGCAATTTGTAATTGGAATATTCGATTTTGTTTAGTTTTGCCGTCTATAGTTTATAAATAAATAAAAAGTGAGTGGAGAGGGTCTAACACACTTAAGTGAAATAAAACACCCTCCTAGTAGCACAACGTTGCGACTTAAGGGAGAGCCAAGGGGGCCAAGCACCACGTAGAGAGGAGGCCCACGTTAGCTCTAGAAGCTTCTGCGCAGGAGAGGTTGGGCACGTGGCAAGAGATGGAGGCTACGTTGAGGAGATGGCCTTAGGGTTGGAGGAAGGCCAACGTTATAAAAGAGGGAGGAGCCTTCTCATTTGATTCATTCTGTTGTTGATGATATTGAGCTAGACGTTTTGTCTTCTTGAGCACGCTGACTGTTTAGCTTGTCTGCAGCATTGTTTAGTGCATTGAGTGTCTCCGGTCGGAGATCTCGCCCTTAGCCCCAGGGGGACTTCGAGTGCCTGCTCGGGCAAGGTTATTTCTTCAGTATTTTGTGAGAGGTTTTGTTGTTTGGGTTTGTTGCGGAGCTGGGCTTTCAGAGAGACTGCGTAGTCACTGGGAGAGAGGACGCAGTCCATTTTGGAGGTGCTCCGGATCGAGATTTCTGTAGGAGATTGAGCCGAGATTTTGAGCAGAGGATCAGGCTTTGCCTGTCGGAGGATTTTGGTGGAGTTTGAGGCGGTGTTTCAGTCAGTCTCATTTAGCCTCTGCGCAGAGCCTTGGAGGCCAGTGTAATTCCCCCAAGGGGGTGTTTTCTCGAGGTTTTCGGAGGTCGGCCATTTTTGATATGGTTTCTGGGTTTTATCGGGATCGGTGAGTAGAGGAGGTTTGCAGATTTTCAGCTCATTCCGGCAAGGGGATCAGCCCCTAGTCCTCAGTTCATTCCAACAGTAGCAGTTACACGGCAGTTTTCCAACCGCTGGGACGCAGTTCAGAGAGCAGCGATTTTCTGTGTATTCTGAGAGTATTTCTTCACTTGCCTTGAGCAAGATTAGGTACCTTCACTTTGATCACCTATTGTACTTCATTATATTTCTCAAATTAATAAAATGGCTTAGCATTTCCTCTCTATGTTTCTGGATGAGTTGCCGTATTTTCTTTCTCTGCTATTATATGTCTGCTGCACTGTTATTTTTATATATTCTTGAGCATTCTAGTTCTATACCACTTGGTGTGTTTATATTTCACTCTTAGACAGAGTCTAGAAAGGGCAAGGTAGCCTCTGGATCTCGTCCTCTTTTCAGAGACGGAATATTCGGTAAATGCCCTCCCAGTCCATCTCTGGTTGGAGTTTGCCGTGTTTTAGAGATATTCCCGAAACAGGATATTACAGTGGTATCAGAGCATAGTTTTGGCTCAGCCTGTGGTCTATGACACTGGGGAAGAGACCATATATTTGTTACAGAGGCAGCAAGTACAGAGACCGTGAGTGTAGGTTGGGGAACACCTACGGAGAGGGAGACTGTGTTCGGGTGGTGGACACAGAGCAGGAGAGAGAGCCTGTGACAGACGCAGAACAGGAGGAGCTTGTATTAGATTCAGAGCAGAGAGGGTTGATGGCAGATGACATAGAGGCCAAACAATTTGGGGAGGCACTCCTCAAATCAGTGCAGGATTTAGCCAGAAAGATTGAGGTGATGGGTCAGAGATTCACCGCTGTAGAGGCTAGACAGCGTGAGACCCCACGGGTTTTCCAGGTAGGAGAGGGATCAAGTACATCCCACCATTTGCCGGAGCATGGTGCTACTCAGCGTGATAATCCTCAGTCGATGGCTTCACGTGCACCTTACCCACTCTACCATGCCCACTTTCTTGGGAGCAGACATAGGGGCAGGAGCCCAGCAGGAGGCAGAGCCTGGACACATGGGTGAGTATTTTGCAGAGTATCAGGCCTATGGGCAGGAGTTCAGGGATGCTCTCTCATTTCGGGATTTCGTTCAGCTCCAGTGGGATAGTAGACCCCGCGACCATCATAGAGGGCACCGACATTATCATGATGGAGATTCCCACCGCACATCTAGCAGATTCCATTTGCCTATGTTTGATGGCTCATCAAATAGTTCGGCAAAGTCTTGGGTGGAGAAGCTGGATATCTATTTCCAGCTTAACCAGATGTCGGAGACGGAGGCCATCAAGGTGGCGACATTACATTTGGATGGTGAGGCCCAGGACTGGTGGTTCCATGGGATGGTCACACTCGAGCATTCTACAGTGACGACATATGCCGAGTTTACCAAGAGGTTGATGGAGCGATTTGACCGGAGGGATCCGGAACAACACTTTGTTGAGCTGACAAGGCTCAAGCACACTGGGAGCCCGGAGACATATATTGCAGACTTCTTGAGGGTTTCAGTGATGGTGCTAGATCTATCCGCAGCACGGATGATCTATATGTTTGTGGAGGGGTTAGCAGAGCCACTTCGGGGTCTAGTCAGGTCTACTAGACCAGCGACACTTCAGGATGCTATCAGCAGGACCCGAGACTTACAGGATGCATTGCCCAAGACTCGGACACCTTACCCCCAAAGACAGGGTTTCCAGCCCAAGGGGAAGGATGTGAGGATTCCGCCTCCAAAGGGGAATCCGGGACGGGCATAGATAGATGATGATGCCAGGAGGGAGTTGAGGAAGAAGCGGTTGTGCTTCACTTGTCAGGAGCCGTGGGCACCAGGGCATAGGTGTGCTGCTGGCAAAGCACACTTCATTGAGGTCTTCTTCGATGATAGCGGGGAAGAGGATGAGGAGGAGGATGAGGAGGCAGGAGATAGTCAGACGGCCCAGGATCAGTTGCCACCTCCACCTCCAGGGATAGGAGGTGTAGCTTTTGTACCCACAGGAGGGACCCTTGCAACTTTGCGAGGAGTTCCTAAGTATTTGACGCTGCGCGTACGAGGGACAGTACGTGGCCAGCGAGTGTCAGTTTTGGTTGACAGTGGGGCAACCCACAACTTCATTGATGCACAGATGGTCGAGCGGAGGGGTATACCGACCGAGAGCTTTGACGGATTTTCAGTCTTGGTCCCAGGAGCCCAGACGATGCAGTGTGCTCGGTATGTTCCAGAGTTGGCAGTGACGATGGGTACCTACACCGTGACCGATCACTTTTTCGTGGTCAACATACCAGATACCAATGTGGTATTGGGTGTTCAGTGGTTGATTACTCTGGGGAAGGTCACCATGGATTGGGAGGCCTTAGAGATGGAGTGGGATGACAAGAAGACCAGGAAGCATGAGAAGATCCGCGGGATGCACACTTACCCACCTCAGACAGTTTCGGCACACCGGATGGAGGCAGACTTCCGGAAGGGAGACATAGAGTGGGTGGTTGAGTTGCGGGCATCAGAGGTAGAGACCACCGGTTGAGCAGTTCATTTGGATATATAGGCCATCCTTGACAGGTATGATGTAGTGTTTGGGGATATACCACCAGGTCGGCCACCGGATCGAGGGTTTGAGAACACCATTGAGCTTGAGCAGGGTATTCAGACAATGATCACTACCCGCTATAGGCATCCCAAAGCCTATCAAGATGAGATTGAGCGGGCCATCCAGGAGTTGTTGGCTTTTGGGAACATTAGACCGAGCACGAGCCGGTTTGCTTCTTCCGTAATGTTGGTGAAGAAGAAGGATGACACCTTGAGGATGTGCATTGATTACAGGGCCCTGAACAAGAAGACCCTGAAGAACAGGTATCCTATACCCAGGATCGATGAGTTGATGGATGAGCTGAGAGGAGCCAAGTTCTTCTCGAAGATTGATTTGAGATCAGGGTACCATCAGATTCGCGTGAGGGAACATGACATTCCCAAGACCGCCTTCAGGTGTCATTATGGGCACTTTGAGTTTTTGGTTATGCCTTTTGGGCTAACCAATGCACCAGCTACTTTTCAGTCTTGCATGAACCATATCTTCCGCAGTCATCTGAGGAAGTTTGTATTGGTCTTCTTCGATGACATACTCATATATAGCAGGACTTGGGAGGAGCATCTCCAGCATATAGAGGCAGTGCTACGCATCTTGGAAGAGCAACAGTTCTATGCTAAGCTCTCCAAGTGTGAGTTTGGGATGACGGAGATGTTGTATTTGGGTCACATTATTGGAGTGGACGGAGTGAGGGTCCATGAGGAGAAGATTAGAGCCATCAAAGATTGGCCGGAGCCAAGGAACGTGATGGAACTTCGAGGGTTCATTGGTATATGTACCTATTACAGGAAGTTTGTCAGAGGTTTCTCACAGCTTGCTGCACCCCTCACAGATTTGATGAAGAAGGGGGCATTCAGTTGGTTAGATACAGCACAGCGAGCCTTTGATAGGCTCAAGGAGGTGATGAGTAGCTGCCCAGTGCTTGCATTGCCGGATTTTACGCAGCCATTTGTCTTGGAGTGTGATGCGTCGGGAGAGGGGATCGGCGCAGTATTGATGCAGGGGGGACACCCTATAGCCTTTGAGAGCCGGAAGCTCCTTCCGCACGAGAGGTTGTATTCTATATACGACAAGGAGATGTTGGCCATCATGCATGCCATGGCCAAATTCCGGCAGTATTTGGTAGGGAACAAGTTCAGGGTGAGGACTGATCACAACAGCCTCAGGTTCTTTTTGGAGCAGAAGCAGCGACAGGAGAGGCAGCAGAAGTGGATCAGCAAGATCCAAGCATATGACTTTGACATTGAGTATGTCAAGGGTAAGAATAACGTGGTAGCAGATGCCCTTTCACGTAGACCAGCCACGTTATCTCTTATGAGCTTGGATACAGATTGGAGGGCTCGACTTTTAGTTGAGTACTCCAAGGAAAGATTTGCATGTGAGGTGCTGGATGGACATGTAGCGGATGACAGGTACAGGGTGGTTGATGAGATCATCTACTACAGGGACAGGATCTTCTTGACTGAAGGATCTCAGCTTAAGAAGAAGATACTCCAGGCATCACATGATTCTCCATTGGCAGGCCATCAGGGGTTTACCAAAACCTACAGGGCCATTAGAGAGAGATTCTCATGGAAGGGCCTCAAGGAGGACGTACTCCAACACATCAGAGAGTGCGATGTTTGTCAGAGGAACAAGGGGGAGATGATCCATCCCGCAGGACTGTTGCAGCCTCTTCCCATTCCGGAGGGGAAATGGGAGAGCATATCGATGGACTTCATCACAGGGTTGCCTATGGTGCAGGGCAAGGATTGTATCTTTGTCGTTGTTGATCAGTTGACAAAGTATGCGCACTTTTTCGCCATATCCGCGCATTATACAACAGCACAGGTGACCAAGCTGTTCTTCAGAGAGGTTTTCAGGCTGCATGGTCTTCCTAAGACCATCATCAGTAACAGGGACAACCGCTTCATGGGCGGATTTTGGCAGGAGCTTTTCCGACTGGTGGGAACGGAGTTGACACCGAGTACCAGTTATCACCCACAGACGGATGGACAGACGGAGATAGTTAACAAGTGGCTGGAGGGCTACTTGCGTAACTATGTTAGTGGGCAGCAGCGAGCATGGTTGAGATGGTTGCATTTGGGGGAGTACTGCTACAACACGACACATCACATGTCCATTGGTATGTCACCGTTTTATGCTTTGTATGGGTACCATTCCTTATCTTTTGCTGATGTGATGTTCGGTGCTAGCAAGGCTCCTAGAGCCAAGATTTGGATCCAAGAGAGTCAGGACATCCTCCGAGCTCTCAAGGACAATATGGCTACAACACAGAACCAGCAGAAGCTGTATGCCGACAGAGGTCGGGTGGAGAGACAGTTTGAGGTAGGGGACTTGGTCTACCTACGATTACAGCCATACCGACAGTCATCGCTGAAGCAGAAGGGAGCTGAGAAGCTCAAGCCTCGCTTTTACGGGCCATACAGGGTGATACGCAGGATTGGGCAGGTTGCGTATGAGTTGGAGCTGCCCCAAGGCAGCAAGATCCACAACGTTTTTCATGTATCATGCCTGAAGAAGGCGCTGGGGCAGCAAGTGACAGTGACAGAGGAGCTACCACCCACGGATGATGAGGGGCATTTGGTGTTGCAGCCAGAGGCTATTATTGATACCAGGGAGAGGCAGCTATGGAGCAGGACAGTCCGAGAATTCTTGGTGAGGTGGAAGAATTTGCCGGATGAGGATGCCACTTGGGAGAGTGAGAAGATTTTGCAGCATCCATCACTTCAGTTGCTTGAGGACAAGCAACATTCTGCCGGGGGAGACTGTAATATTCCTAATTAGCAACAGCTAATTGGAATATTCGATTTTGTTTAGTTTTGCCGTCTATAGTTTGTAAATAAATAAAAAGTGAGTGGAGAGGGTCTAACTCACTTAAGTGAAATAAAACACCCTCCTAGTAGCACAACGTTGTGACTTAAGGGGGAGCCAAGGGGGCCAAGCACCACGTAGAGAGGAGGCCCACATTAGCTCTAGAAGCTTCTGCGCAGGAGAGGTTGGGCACGTGGCAAGAGATGGAGGCTACGTTGAGGAGATGGCCTTAGGGTTGGAGGAAGGCCAACGTTATAAAAGAGGGAGGAGCCTTCTCATTTGATTCATTCTGTTGTTGATGATATTGAGCTAGACGTTTTGTCTTCTTGAGCACGCTGGCTGTTTAGCCTGTCTGCAGCATTGTTTAGTGCATTGAGTGTCTCCGGTCGGAGATCTCGCCCTTAGCCCCGGGGGACTTCGAGTGCCTGCTCGAGCAAGGTTATTTCTTCAGTATTTTGTGAGAGGTTTTGTTGTTTGGGTTTGCTGCGGAGCTGGGCTTTCATAGAGACTGCGCAGTCACTGGGAGAGAGGACGCAGTCCATTTTGGAGGTGCTCCGGATCGGGATTTTTGCAGGAGATTGAGCCGAGATTTTGAGCAGAGGATCAGCCTTTGCCTATGGGAGGATTTTGGTGGAGTTTGAGGCGGTGTTTCAGTCATTCTCATTTAGCCTCTACGCAGAGCCTTGGAGGCCAGCGTAATTCCCCAAGGGGGTGTTTTCTGGAGGTTTTCGGGGGTCGGCCATTTTTTATATGGTTTCTGGGTTTTGTCGAGATTGGTGAGTAGAGGAGGATTGCAGATTTTCAGCTCATTCCGGCAAGGGGATCAGCCCCTAGACTTCAGTCCATTCCAGCAGTAGCAGCTACACGGCAGTTTTCCAGCAGCTGGGACGCAGTTCAGAGAGCAGCCATTTCCTGTATATTCTGAGAGTATTTCTTCACTTGCCTTGAGCAAGTTTAGGTGCCATCACTCTAATCACCTATTGTACTTCATTATATTTCTCAGTTAATAAAATGGCTTAGCATTTCCTCTCTATATTTCTGGATGAGTTGCCGTACGTTTTGTCTATGTTATTATATGTCTGCTGCACTGTTATTTTTATATATTCTTGAGCATTCTAGTTCTATACCACTTGGTGTGTTTATCTTTCACTCTTAGACGGAGTCTGGAAAGGGCCAGGTAGCCTCCGGATTTCGTCCTCTTTTCAGAGGCGGAATATCCGTGCAATGCCCTCCCGATCCATCTCTGGTTGGAGTTTGCGAGTGTTTGAGAAAATATCCCCGAAACGGGATGTTACTACAACGGAGTTCTGAATGTAGGTATCGATTGGCATATATGATTTCCCTCACTATCTTTGGCATGCATGGTATTGCATGTGGTTTCTTGATTATGATCTGTCATTGGCACATAGGATTTCCTGGATTGACAGTGGATTTGCCTAGCCTTGCCATTTCCTGTATATCCATGGTGATTGTGGGTTTATCTCCATTGATTGTTTTCTGGTTGGTTCTCATGTTGTCTTTAGCTGTGGGTTGAGTTATTAGTTTCTGGAGCCTTGGTTGGACAAATGCTCTGCAGCTCGACGAACAAATATTCGGTTGAGTTACTAGTCCTGGATCCTTGGTTTAAAAAACACTTTGGAGCCCTACGTAGGTTGAGTTACAAGCCTTGGAGCCATGGTTGGAGAAATGCTCTGGAGCCCGAAAACAACTAGGGTTGAGTTACTAGTCCTGGAGCCTTGGTTGGAACAAACACTCTCGAGCCCTGGGTAACTTGGGTATAGACCAATCCATGCTGGTTAGCGATGTCCAACCATGAAGTAGAATCGCTAGTTAGTGATGTTCGACCGTGAGGTGGAATCACTAGTTGAAGGTTGAGGCAGGTTGGCCTCTGGAGCCCTAGTTTGGTTTTGAATTATGCGTTTGATGAAGTCCCACATTCATGCTTGGAATATGGCACGGGGGTGACTAGATGAAGTGATATATGGGTCAGCTATGTCTATGGTCGGGTGGAACGTGCATGTCCCAAACCCAGTTTCATTTTTCTTATGGCAATAAGAGTTATTTTGATGAGTAATTATTCTAGTTGTCATTTGGATTTTACGGTTGATGTCTACTTCAAATTTTTGTGGTTATTATGTTGGTTATGAGTATGTATTATATCAATGGTGATGTATGATTCTCTCAGTGTTTTTACTTGAAAATGAATGGACAATGTATCTATGGTCATATAGATGGTAATGCAGCTAATGACGTATGGGAACAATGCTTCTTAGCAAATCTCAGATAAGTATGAGACCCCTATGCTCATATATTTTGTATACACATGTAGTTTACATGTTTGTGATATGTTTGACAAAATGCTTGTCATGGCTGGAGGAGTGTGAGGCCAGTTTTGAGTAGCTTAAGCAGTTGTTGACGCATGCTCCAGTGTTAAAGATTGCAGATCCAAACACGGAGTTTGTAGTATGTATAGATGCATGCAAGAAAGGACTTGATGGATCTCTTATGCAGGAGGGACAGGTAGTATGTTATGAGTCACGGAAACTGAATGAGCATGAGAAGAACTATCCAACACATGATCTTGAGTTGGAAATGATCATTCATGCATTGAAGATATGGATACATTATCTTATGGGCAAATAGTTTGTATTGATGAGTGATCGTTGAATTGTTGTATCTATTCAACCAGCCGAATCTTAATTCTAGACAAGCTAGATGGTTGGCTACGATCAGTGATTCGACTTCGAGATCAGGTATATTAAAGGAAAAGAGAATAGGGTCGCAGATGCTCTTAGCACGCAAATATAGGTGAATCACATAGCGGCTATGAGTTCCTACGGGATGGATTTACAGGATAGGATCTTGCAAGCCGGTCAGCAGAATCACAGGTATATGGAGATTGTGCACAAGTTGCAGGAGAGTACAGGTACAAGGTGTAGTACAGGTATAGGTTGTGGTACAAGTACAGGTATAACTTGTGGCACAAGTACAACTTTTTGTATAGGTACAGGTTAATGCAGAAGTACATATCTCTAGTGACAGAGGTAACGAAGTTAATTATGCAGATGTTCTGAGCAGGTATCTAGTTCTACAGGAGTTTCAGGATGTATATCGTCTTTGAGATCAGGTATATTAAAGGTAAGGAGAACAGGGTCATAGATGATCTTAGCAGGCAGATACAGGGAAATCACATAGCAGATACGAGTTCCTATGGGACATATTTACAGGATAGGCTCTTGCAGGTAGGTCAACAGGATCACAAGTATATGGAGATTATGCACAAGTTGGAGCAGCATACAGGTACAAGTGGTAAAGGTACAGATACAGGTTTTGGCATAGGTACAGGTTGTGGTACATGTATAGGTACAGGTTGTGGCACAGGTACACGTGGTACAAGCAGAGGTATAGGTTGTGGCACAGGTACAGGTTATGTTACAGGTACAGGTACAAGTTATGGTAAAGGTATAGGTACATGTACAAGTGCAGGTGTACAGGATGTGGAATATTGTCTCAAGGTAGATGGATTGGTCAGGTTTAGAGACAGGATATATGTGTCAGACGACGGAAAGCTCAAGAAGGTGATCTTGAGGGAGTTTCATGCGAAACCATATTTAGGTCACCCAAGCTATCAAAAGACATTGATTGCAGTGAATAAGTTCTATTATTGGAGGAATTTAAAGAGAGACGTAGAAGAGCTTGTGGCTAGGTGTCTGTATTGTCAAGAGGTAAAGTGAGAGTGGAAAAAGAATGTCATTTCCATGGACTTCATTACAGATGTGCCGAGGACAGTGAGACGACATGATTCTATAATGGTTGTTGTGGACAGGTTGATGAAGGTAGCACACTTCATTCCAGTGAAGTCTGCATTCTTAGTAAACGATGTAGCAGAAGTCTTCATCACAGATGTAGTCAAATTACATGGTGTTCCAAAGAATATTGTGTCAAACAAGGATGTGAAGTTCACTTCCAAGTTTTGGAAAGTTATTTGTAGGACTAGGTACAAACTTCCTTATTCATTGGTTGAGAAAATATTTTGGTGTGATGTTTGGTATTTGTTTTGGCATATGTTTGATATATGTTTTGGTATATGTTGGTATGATTTTTTGTGTATGTACATATGTATATGGATGTAAATACTGCCATGAGCTGTGTTATAAATCTCCAATAAGCGATATGGGTGTCATGTCATTATAGTTGTCATGTTGGTTTGATTTTCAGCGGCTTAATCATTGTAAATACTCCATCGAGCTATGTTATAAATCTTCATGAACAATATGTTTGCCTTTCAGCGTCTTTGCTGAGGTATATGTGTTGTTGAACACCGACTACGATGTCTTTCAAGACACAGGGTTCTGTAACAACCCCGATGAAAATTCCATGTAATAAAAGTTAATAAAAGTAAACTAATAACCATGATTATGGGACATGTATTCCAAGTTGAATGTTGGGCAAAACATCCTAGTGTGGATTTTCATATTATTTGTTATGGATAATGGAAATTGGCAAAGGCAATGGATAAGGCATTGGAAAGGCAAAGTGGCATTTATTTATGAAAATAATGGAAAATAGGAGAAAATGGAGGTGAAAGGTCACAGGTTATATGTGAGGAGGAAAATGAAGGAAAATAATGGAAAATTGAAGAAATTAGAAGTCTCATTAATAAAAAGGCTTATGAGGAATAGTTGGTACCATTTGTCAGTGCATTTTTGGAGCTCTCCCAATATTCTCTCTCTTACTCTTGGATGCTTAGATTTTTCTTGGAGCACTTTTGGAGAGTGTGCCATACTTGGTCCTTGGAGCAAGAAGGCAAAGGAAGAGCAGGAAAGTGCATGAGGACATCGGAATCAACATCTACAGCAGGTTCTGAATGCAGGTATCGAGTTGCATGTATGATTTCCTCACTAACTTTGGCATGCATGGTATTGCATGTGGTTTCTTGATTATGATCTGTCATTGGCACATAGGATCTCCTAGATTGACAGTGGATTTGCCTAGCCTTGCCATTTCCTGGATAGCCATGGTGATTGTGGGTTTATCTCCATTGATTGTTTTCTGGTTGGTTCTCATGTTGTCTTTAGATGTGGGTTGAGTTATTAGTTCCTATAGCCGTGGTTGGACAAATGCCTTGCAGCCTGACGAACAACTATTGGGTTGAGTTACTAGTCCTGGATTATTGGTTGGAAAAATGCTTTGGAGCCCTAGGTAGGTTGAGTTTCTAGTCCTGGAGACTTGGTTGGACAAATGCTTTGGAGCCCGAAAACAACTAGGGTTGAGTTACTAGTCCTGCAACCTTGGTTGGAACAAACACTCTGGAGCCTTGGGCAGCTTGGGTAGAGACCAATCCATGATGGTTAGCGATGTCTGACCATGAGGTAGAATCGCTAGTTAGTGATGTTTGACCGTGAGGTGGAATCACTGGTTGACGGTTGAGGCGGGTTGTTCTCTGGAGCCCTGGTTTGGTTTTGAATTATGCGTTTGATGAAGTCCCATATTCATGCTTGGAATATGGCACGGGGGTGATTGGCTGAAGTGATATATGGGTCAGCTATGTCTATGGTCGGGTGGAACGTGGAATTCCCAAACCCAGTTTCATTTTGCTTATGGCAATAAGAGTTATTTTGATGAGTAATTATTCTAGTTATCATTTGGGTTTTATGGTTGATGTCTACTTCAGATTTCTGTGGTTATTATGTTGGTTATGAGCATGTATTATATCAACAGTGATGTATGATTCTCTCCATGTTTTTACTTGAAAATGAATGGACAATGTATCTATGGTTATATAAATGGTAATGTGGCTAATGATGTATGGGAACAATGCTTCTTAGCGATTCTCAGATAAGTATGAGACCCCTATGCTCATATTTTTTGTATACACTTGTAGTTTACATGTTTGTGATATGTTTGACGAAATGCTTGTCATGGCTAGAGGAGTGCGAAGCCAGTTTTGAGCAGCTTAAGCAGTTGTTGATACATGCTTTAGTGTTAAAGATTGTAGATCCAAACACAGAGTTTGTAGTATGTACAGATGCTTGCAAGAAAGGACTCGATGGATTTCTTAAGCAGGAGGGATAGGTAGTATGCTCTGAGTCAGAGAGACTGAATGAGCATGAGAAGAACTATCCAACACATGATCTTGAGTTGGAAACGATCATTCATGCATTGAAGATATGGAGACATTATCTTATGGGCAAATAGTTTGTATTGATGAGTTATCGTTGGATTGTTGTATCTATACAACCAGCCGAATCTTAATGCTAGATAAGCTAGATGGTTGGCTACGATCAGTAAATTCGACTTCAAGATCAGGTATATTAAAGGTAAAGATAACAGGGTCGTTGATGCTCTTAACACGCAAATACAGGTGAATCACATAGCAGTTGTGAGTTCCTATGGGATGGATTTACAGGATAGGATCTTGCATGCTGGTCATCAAAATCACTTAAAGGTAAAGAGAACATGGTCGATGATGCTTTTAGCACGCAAATACAAGTGAATCACATAGCAGCTATGAGTTCCTATGGGATGGATTTACAATATAGGATCTTGCAGGCTAGTCATCAGAATCATAGGTATATGGATATTGTGCACAGGTTGCAGTAGAGTATAGGTACAAGATGTACTATAGGTATAGGTTGTGGTACAAGTACAGGTAAAACTTGTGGCACAGGTACAAATTTTTGTACAGGTACAGGTTAATGCAGTAGTACATATCTCTAGTGACAAAAGTAAGGAAGTTAAGTATGCAGATGTTCTGAGCAGGTATCCATTTCTGTAGGAGTTTTAGGATGTATATCGACTTCGAGATCAGGTATACTAAAGGTAAAGAGAACAAGGTGATAGATGCTCTTAGCAAGCAGATACAAGGAAATCACATAGCAGGTATGAGTTCCTATGGGACAGATTTACAAGATAGGATCTTGCAGGCAGGTCAACAGGGTCACAGGTATATGGAGATTATGCACAGGTTGCAGCAGAGTATAGGTACAGATACAGGTTTTGGCACAGGTACACGTGGTATTACAGGTACAGGTACAGGTTGTGGTATAGGTTATGGTACAGGTATAGGTACATGTACAGGTGCAAGTGTACAGGACGTGGAGTCTTGTCTCAAGGCAGATGGATTGGTCAGGTTTAGAGACAGGATATATGTGTCAAATGACGGTGAGCTCAAGAAGGTGATATTGAGGGAGTTTCATTCGAAACCATATTTAGGTCACCCAAGCTTGGAATCAAATCCAATTGCTCCTGAAGATCTTCCACTTTGTCTTTTAATGCCCTATTTTTGGATTGCAAGTGCAAGTTTATCTTTTTGATGTGTTTGACTTCTCCTCTTAGTGGTTGAGTCCAATTTATCAAGTTTTCTGTATTGTCCAAGGTTTTTGAAACACTTGTGACTTGTTCATCCCAGATTTTCCTCATTTGTTCAAATTGAACCTTCTCAGCTATGTGTTCCTTTGCCTCTTGCTTCAAAACTGATATCTCTTTACCTTCCTCCTTCAACTGCTCTTTGAGGGTTTCAATTTCTGATTTTTCAATAATTTTTTCTTTACCCTTTCTTTGCTTGATAACCCATTATTCTTTTGCTGGTGAAGACAAATATATGATGCTTTTTGGCTGGGCAATAACTTCATTGATTTTCTCAGTCTCTTTGGTTCTTTCCATGACCTTCCTTGCATGTCTGGTCATTGGCTTCCTAGGCTGAAAAATGAAACCAGCATCATCACCTGCAAACTCTAGTTTCTTAGCAGTCTTACCTTTCTTCAGCTTTCTTCCTCCATCTTAAATGTCTTCAGCTTGCACAATGGGTGACTCTTCAATGTCAATTGCATGCAGGATATCCTCCAAGTTTCCTTTAGCCACTGTCTGGCTCCTAGTGACTCTTTTGCTACCTTGTTTGTTGACTGTCTACTTCTGTTTTGCAGGTGTTGTTTTACGTGTGTCAATTTTCTGCAAAGGCTCTGCCTCCATGCTTATTGGATCTAGAGGAGATGAACTATTTCCTTCTTCAACTTCCTCTGCCACAGCTCGTGATGAAATGTTTCTAGGTTTGGAGGCTTTCTTAGGAGTGACAACATCAATTTCATAACCACTCATGAACAAAAAGGAAGTCCAATCTCTGTCTAACCTCCTCAATTCCTCTAACACCAACATCTTAATCAAACTATGATGAAAAAGAGAAGTTTCATTGCCTCCTGTTTTGATTTGAACCTTATCTGACATTTTCCCTAGACTTTTGTATAAATAAAAAGGCAATTCAAGTGACCTCTTACCCACAAAATGCAGAAGAAGCCTGAGATGATAGGAGTAGACCATGTGAACAGTGAAACCTTCCTTCATAGGTAAAATACCTCTAGATTGCCATCAACAACTTTGAATAATTTTCCTTCATGAAACTCCTAGGGATAGCATTTGTCAGATCAATTTCATTGTGTTCTTGCTTGATGAACTCTTTGCAATCCTGCATTGTGAATTTGATGCCTTACCACTGTTTCCCACCTCTAGGGATTCCTTTGCTAATGAGATGCTCTCTGGTGTCACTGTAAGGTTCGGAATTCCAACCTTTGAAGCTGTTCCTATGAAGTCGGTGGCAAAATCCTTGGAAACCTGTAGATGAAAGCCCTACAACCTCTGACAGAATTGCAAGCAACCAATTCTTCTAAAAACCTCCATGGAAGTTGGGTCGTCATTGAGTAAATTCATGTCCATGGGCTCATACATGTGGCAATGACCACCTTTGTTTGTTTTCCTTCTTGCAGTCATGGGTGCTTTATAATCTTCACAAATCGCTTGCTTGATGACGCCTGAAAAATTCAAATTTGCCAGCAACTTGCTTAGCTCGATGAAGCAGCTATCCAGGGATCGACTCACATGCAAAGATAAAGCGCAATATGAGAAAAGGCTAATTGGGGTAAGGTTTTATGGTTTAACTGACAGCTCATGCTTCAATCATGACACATACATGCCCAAAAAAGGTAATGATGACATCAAACACGACTATGTACCTTTGAATTTATCATAATAGACTTGAATGACCTCCACCTTAACTCCTCCAATCATAGAATGAAACTTCATAGAGAATTGGACAAGACAGGTTAAAAAACAGATTTTCGTAGCGCATTTAGTTCAGCCTCTGACAGATTCGCTACGAAACTATTAGGCAGTTTTGTAGCGAAATCTCTTGTTTTCCTGTGTAAAACGCTACGAAAATTTGAAAAACTGACAAATGCATCCTTTTTTATTTAAATTCATGGGGAATGAAAACTGACATTATATGAGGACTGATTTCACATAAAATGACATAGATGGAGGTGACCATGAAACTTAGGATAGGTCAAAAATGTAAAAAAAACAAAATTTTCCTATACCACATTGAAATGGCTAAGGAGACCTTATCCTTTTGATGAGTGAACTATATGACCATGTCAAGTAATGTTTCAAAACTTTATGAGTGATAACAGAAGCTACATGGGAGATGGTTGTTCAGATGCAGGCTATGTATTCTTCCTTATTCATTGGTTGAGCAAATATTTTGGTGTGATGTTTGGTATTTTTTTTGGCATATGTTCGGTATATGTTCTAATATATGTTGGTATGATTTCTTGTGTATGTGAATATGTATATGGATGTAAATACCGCCACGAGCTGTGTTATAAATCTTTAATAAGCGATATGGGTGTCATGTCATTGTAGTTGTCATGTTGGTTTGCTTTTCAGTGGGTTGATCATTGTAAATACTCCATTGAGCTATGTTATAAAGCTTCATGAGCAGTATGTTTGCCTTTCAGCTTCTTTGCTGAGGTATATGTGTTGTTTAACACCGACTACGATGTCTCCCAAGAGACAGGGTTCTGTAACAACCCCGATGAAAATTCCATGTAATAAAAGTTAATAAAGTTAAACTAATAACCATGATTATGGGACATGTATTCCAAGTTGAATTTTGGGCAAAACATCCTAGTGTGGATTTTCATATTATTTGTTATCGATAATGGAAATTGGCAAAGGCAATGGATAAGGCTTTGGAAAGGCAAAGTGGCATTTATTTATCAAAATAATGGAAAATAGGAGAAAATGGAGGTGAAAGGTCACAGGTTGTATGTGAGGAGGAAAATGAAGGAAAATAATGGAAGATTGAAGAAATTAGAAGCCTCATTAATAAAAAGGCTTATGAGGAATAGTTGGTACCATTTGTCAGGGCATTTTTGGAGCTCTCTCAGTATTCTCTCTCTCTCATACTCTTCGATGCTTATGTTGTCATGTTGGTTTGCTTTGTAGTTGTCATGTTGCTATGTTGTCATGTTGGTTTTCTTTTCAGCGGCTTCATCATTGTAAATACTCCATCGAGCTATGTTATAAAGCTTCATGAGCAATATGTTTGCCTTTCAGCGTCTTCGCTGAGGTATATGTGTTGTTGAACACCGACTACGATGTCTCCCAAGAGATAGGGTTTTGTAACAACCCCGATGAAAATTCCATGTAATAAAAGTTAATAAAGGTAAAATAATAACCATGATTATGGGACATGTATTCCAAGTTAAATATTGGGCAAAACATCCTGGTGTGGATTTTCATATTATTTGTTATGGATAATGGAAATTGGGAAAGGCAATGGATAAGGCTTCGGAAAGGCAAAGTGGCATTTATTGGCATTTATTTATGAAAATAATGGAAAATAGGAGAAAATGGAGGTGAAAGGTCACAGGTTGTATGTGAGGAGGAAAATGAAGGAAAATAATGGAAAATTGAAGAAATTATAAGCCTCATTAATAAAAAGGCTTATGAGGAATAGTTGGAATCATTTGTCAGTGCATTTTTGGAGCTCTCTCAGTATTCTCTCTCTTTCATACTCTTGGATGCTTAGAATTTTTCTTGGAGCACTTTTGGAGAGTGTGCTATACTTGGTACTTGGAGCAAGAAGGCAAAGGAAGAGCAGGAAAGTGCATGAGGACATCGGAATCAACATCTACAGCAAGTTCCGAATGCAGGTATCGAGTTGCATGCATGATTTCCTCACTAGCTGGCATTCATGGTATTGCATGTGGTTTCTTGATTATGATCTGTCATTGGCACATAGTATCTCCTGGATTGATAGTGGATTTGCCTAGCCTTGCCATTTCCTGGATGGCCATGGTGATTGTGGGTTTATCTCCATTGATTGTTTTCTGGTTGGTTTTCATGTTGTCTTTAGCTGTGGGTTGAGTTATTAGTTCCTGGAGCCTTGGTTGGACAAATGCTCTGCAGCCCGACGAACAACTATTGGGTTGAGTTACCAGTATTGGATCCTTGGTTGGAAAAACGCTTTGGAGCCCTAGGTAGGTTGAGTTACTATTCCTGGAGCCTTGGTTGGACAAATGCTCTGGAGCCCGAAAGCGACTAGAGTTACTAGTCCTGCAGCCTTGGTTGGAACAAACACTCTGGAGCCTTGGCCAGCTTGGGTAGAGACCAATCCATGATGGTTAGCGATGTCCTACCATGAGGTAGAATCGCTGGTCAGTGATGTCCGACTGTGAGGTGGAATCACTAGTTGAGGGTTGAGGCGGGTTGGCCTCTGCAGCCCTAGTTTGGTTTTGAATTATGCGTTTGATGAAGTCCCACATTCATGCTTGGAATATGGCATGGGGGTGACTGGCTGAAGTGATATATGGGTCAGCTATGTCTATGGTCAGGTGGAACGTGGAAGTCCCAAACCCAGTTTCATTTTGCTTATAGCAATAAGAATTATTTTGATGAGTAATTATTCTAGCTATCATTTGGGATTTATCGTTGATGTCTACTTCAAATTTCTGTGGTTATTATGCTGGTTATGAGCATGTATTATATCAATGGTGATGTATGATTCTCTCCATGTATTTACTTGAAAATGAATGGACAATGTATCTATGGTCATATAGATGGTAATGCAGCTAATGATGTATGGGAACAAAGCTTCTTAGCGATTCTCAGATAAGTAGGAGATCCCTATGCTTAGATTTGTTGTATACACCTATAGTTTACATGTTTGTGATATGTTTGACGAAATGCTTGTAATGGATAGAGGAGTGGGAGACCAGTTTTGAGCATCTTAAGCAGTTGTTGACACATGCTCCAGTGTTAAAGATTGCAGATCCAAACACAGAGTTTTCAGTATGTACAAATTCTTGCAAGAAAGGACTTGATGGATTTCTTATGCAGGAGAGACAGGTAGTATGCTATGAGTCACGAAAATTGAATGAGCATGAGAAGAGCTATCCAACACATGATCTTGAGTTGGAAACGATCATTCATGCATTGAAGATATGGAGACATTATCTTATGGGAAAATAGTTTGTATTGATTAGGTATATTAAAGGTAAATAGAACAAGGTCGCAGATGCTCTTAGCACGCAAATACGTGTGAATCTCATAGTAGCTATGAGTTCCTATGGTATGGATTTACAGGATAGGATCTTGCAGGTCGGTTATCAGAATCACATGTATATGGAGATTGTTCACAGGTTGCAGGAGAGTACAGGTACAAGATGTAGTACAGGTATAGTTTTTGGTACAAGTACATGTACAATTTGTGGCACAGGTACAGGTTAATGCAGTAGTACATATCTCTAGTGACAAAGGTAAGGAAGTTAAGTATGAGAATGTTCTGAGCAAGTATCCAGTTCTACAGCAGTTTCAGGATGTAAATCGACTTCGAGATCAGGTATACTAAAGGTAAAGAGAACAGGGTCACAGATGCTCTTAGCAGGCAAATACAGGGAAATCACATGGCAGGTATGAGTTCCTATGGGACAGATTTATAGGATAGGATCTTGCAGGTAGGTCAATAGGATCACAGGTATATGGAAATTATGCACAGGTTGTAGAAGAGTACAAGTACAGGTGGTACAAGTACAAGTTGTGGTATAGGTACAGATACAGGTTGTGGCAGAGGAACACATGGTATTACAGGTACAGGTACAGGTTATGGTACAGGTACAGGTACTTGTATAGGTGCAAGTGTACAGGATGTGGAGTATTGTCTCAAAGCAGATGGATTGATCAGGTTTAGAGACAGGATATATGTGTCGGACGACGGTGAGCTCAAGAAGGTGGTCTTGAGGAATTTTCATGCGAAACCATATTCAGGTCACCCAAGCTATCAAAAGACATTGACTGCAGTGAAGAAGTTCTATTATTGGAGGAATTTAAAGAGATACGTAGAAGAGCTTGTGGCTAGGTGTCTGGATTGCCAAGAGGGAAAGACAGAGTGGAAATGGGAGGTAATTTCCATGGACTTCATTACAGGTGTGCCGAGGATTATGAGACGACATGATTATATAATGGTTGTTGTGGACACGTTGATGAAGGTAGCGCACTTCATTCCACTGAAGTTTGCATTCTTAGCGAACGATGTAGCACAAGTCTTCATCAGAGATGTAGTTAGATTACATGGTGTTCCAAAGAATATTGTGTCAAATAGGGATGTGAAGTTCACTTCCAAGTTTTGGAAGGAACTACTTGTAAGATTAGGTACAAAGTTGACCTTCATCACAATTTATCATCTGCAAACAGATGGACAGACCCAAAGGGTCAACAGGATATTGGAGGACATGTTGAGGATGTATGTGATGCATTAGCAGTGAAAGTGAGAAGGGTATATTCCACTGGTAGAGTTCACTTCCAACAATGGGTATCAAGAATATTTGGGGATGAGTCTGTTTGAGGCGTTATATGGGCGAAGTTGCAATACTCCCATCAGTTGGAGTGATCCGGTTAACAGGGTATTGATTTGACCAGACATGTTGGCAAACATGGAACAGGAAATGCAGGTTATAAAAAAGAATTTGAAGGCAGCACATGATAGGAAGAAGATTTATGCAGATCGGAATAGGTTATTCAAGGAGTTTCAGGTTAGGGAACAGGGGTACTTGTATATCAAGCCCAAGAAGATCTTCTTGCAGATTGGATCATGTTCCAAGATGGCACGATGGTTTTGTGGACCTTTCACGATTATTGAGAGGATCGTGCCAGTAGCCTCTCGAATTTCACTGCCCCCGACAGTGAAATTCCATGATGTTTTCAATATATCATTGCTTAAAAAGTATGTTAAAGATGTTGATCATGTGATTGACTAGTCTATGTTTCAGGTTGAACCGGAAGGAGAATTCCAGCCAGAACCTGAGTGCATTTTGCAAAGAAAAACGCTCATGCTCCGGAATCGAGCAACCGAGCAAGTTAAAGTGCAATGGAAGCACCTTGCGCCCGATGAAGCTACATGGGATATGTTTGATCAGATGCAAGCTATGTATCCTTCCTTATTCATTGGTTGAGCAAATATTTTGGTGTCATGTTTATTATTTGTTTTGGCATATGTTCGGTATATGTTTTGGTATATATTGGTATGATTTTTTGTGCATGTACATATGTATATGGATGTAAATACCGCCATGAGTGGTGTTATAAATCTCCAATAAGCGATATGGGTGTCATGTCATTGTAGTTGTCATGTTGCTATGTTGTCATGTTGGTTTGCTTTTCAGTAGGTTAATCATTGTAAATACTCCATCGAGCTATGTTATAAATCTTCATGAGCAGTATGTTTGCCTTTTGGTGTCTTTGCTGAGGTATATGTGTTGTTGAACACCGACTACGATATCTCCCAAGAGACAGGGTTCTGTAACAACCCTGGTGAAAATTCCATGTAATAAATGTTAATAAAGGTAAAATAATAACCATGATTCTGGGACATGTATTCCAAGCTGAATGTTGGGCAAAACATCCTAGTGTGGATGTTCATATTGTTTGTTATGGTTAATGGAAATTGGCAAAGGCAATGGATAAGGCTTTGGAAAGGAAAAGTGGCATTTATTTATGAAAATAATGGAAAATAGGAGAAAATGGAGGTGAAAGGTCACAGGTTGTATGTGAGGAGGAAAATGAAGGAAAATAATGGAAAATTGAAGAAATTAGAAGCTTCATTAATAAAAAGGCTTATGAGGAATAGTTGGTAGCATTTGTCAGTGCATTTTTGGAGCTCTCTCATTATTCTCTCTCTCTCACATACTCTTAGATACTTAGATTTTTCTTGGAGCACTTTTGGAGAGTGTGGCATACTTGGTGCTTTGGAGCAAGAAGGAAAAGGAAGAGCAGGAAAGTGCATGAGTACATCGGTATCAGCATCTACAGCAGGTTCTAAGTGCAGGTATCGAGTTGCATGTATGATTTCCTCACTAGCTTTGCCATGCATGGTATTACATGTGGTTTCTTGATTATGATCTGTCATTGGCACATAGGATTTCTTGGATTAGCAGTGGATTTGCCTAGCCTTGCCATTTCCTGGATAGCCATGATGATTCTGGTTTTATCTCCATTGATTTTTTCTAGTTGGTTCTCATGTTGTCTTTAGCTGTGGGTTGACTTATTAGTTCCTGGAGCCTTGGTTGGACAAATGCTCTGCAGCCCGACGAACAACTATCGGGTTGAGTTACTAGTCCTGGATCCTTGGTTGGAAAAACACTTTGGAGCCCTAGGTAGGTTTAGTTACTAGTCCTGGAGCCTTGGTTGGACAAATGCTCTGGAGCCCGAAAACAACTAGGGTTGAGTTACTAGTCTTGCAGCCTTAGTTGGAACAAACACTCTGGAGCCCTGGGCAGCTTGGGTAGAGACCAATCCATGATGGTTAGCAATGTTCAACCATGAGGTAGAATCGCTGGTTAGTGGTGTCCGACTGTGAGGTGGAATCACTGGTTGAGGGTTGAGGCGGGTTGGCCTCTGGAGCCCTAGTTTGGTTTTGAATTATGCGTTTAATGAAGTCCTTCATTCATGCTTGGAATATGGCATGGGGGTGACTGGATGAAGTGATATATGGGTTAGCTATGTCTATGTTCGGGTGGAACGTGGAAAGTCCAAACCCAGTTTCATTCATACATTAAAGATATGGAGACATTATCTTATGGGCAAATAGTTTGTATTGATGAATGATCGTTGGATTGGTGTATCTATTCAACCAGCCGAATCTTAATGCTAGACAAGCTAGATGGTTGGCTACGATCAGTGAATTCGACTTCGAGATCAGGTGTAATATTCCCTTTTTTGGTATCACCCATGACAAGGCTAGGAGGGACTTCCAGAGTTAGTAGCAGACAAGTCACAGGTACAGATTGGTGCTATCAGTGGGCTCAGGAGCTTTTCGAAGGAGTTTTGAGGAGTTTTCATGGTGTCCAGAGGCATTCGCTTGATATACTCCATCATCCGAGTAGTTTGGCTTTCGTTCCTATGCATTCCGATAACTTTCGGAAATTTGAGTTATTTATGGGCTTAACTCAGCTGATTATGCTCAAGGTGGCATTCCGGGAGGAATACATGATGGAACCGAGATGAGAATACCTACATGGTGGGATGGTTAGATACGGTTTCCAGTGACCGGAGGAGACATGGTAGCCAATTTACCCTTTTCTTCATTAAAAAGGAATATTCTAATAAGAGGGAAAAGTGCTCCATGAATAAAATAATAATAAAATAATGCTCTAGAAGGCTCCAAGAGATCTATAAAAGAAAGGGAGGAGGCCATTGAGAGATATCTTTGGAGTAGATCATTTTCTTGTGTATGAAAGGTTTGAGAACGTGGTTCTCTACTTCAGCCGTAGCCCCAGGACGGAAACCCTCCGGTGATTTGTGAGTGTTGGATGGAAACTCGATACCCTTGAGGAGGTTTCACTCAGAGATCTCACAGTGCTTCAGTGGAGTTTGGAGAGGTCATTTTTGCCGTAGCCGATTTGCAGCAGTCTCCTTGCCGAGCCATCTCCATCATTGTCAGCGTCATTCATCAGTTGGGCCAGAGATCTTTCTGGGTTTGCTCCGCTTGCTTGGCAAGCTCAGGTTCCACTATTCCTTTATGTTGATGTACTTTTTACCAGGGATTAATAAAATGGCTTAGTGATTTTATCGGCATCCATTGTGTTCTATTAGTGGCTGTGTGTATATTTCCATTTATTTTGCTGCTTAAGTTTATTTCTGCAATTTTAGTTAAAATATCCCTTTGGGATATTACAGTGGTATCAGAGCCTCAGTCTTGGCTCAAACTGCGGGTTTCAGTTTCCTTTGAAGGGTTTTTCCATAGTAGCCAAAGACCCAGCTAGTTCGACAAATTTCCCTTATTAAGAATACGACAAAATTTCTTCCAATTGTCGTTCCGTCAATAATCGTCCGATAAATTTTTGGCCGAGTTTATACTCGTCGTGGCTCGATCTATTTATTAAATGCCAAATTAATCTTTGCGTGGGGCCAAAATTATTATCTCACACTTCAAGCAGGTTGAATCTGTTGTTTTTGCAACGTGTCGAGATCGTGGCATGGGGGCTCACTTTTGTTATCAGGTGTGGAAAATTCCAGACGTATCGTGAAGCTGACCCTGCGGTTCTGATATATGTTGGAGAATTTGGCACTACATCTACGAAGAAAATGTGTCTACAAGCCGGCGGTGGTGTTGAACGTCGAGATCGAAGGCCCACAAAGAATTTTGATGATCGTAAAGCAGTATCGAGTGGGTAACTCAGAACCTCAATGGGCAGCTGCATTAAATCGAATGGAAGCCCGATTTTGAATTGTGTGCCTATCTCTGATTAGAGCAGTCACACAAATTTTATATGGTCACCAAACCAGACGGAGGGCATGTGCGTGAAGCCATGTGACGGGGTCATCCTTGGGTGATGGGAAATCGACTGTCAACCTTTATCGAGTCTGAATTTTTTTTTTTTTACTGTCAGTCAGACAGACTAGTGAAGTGATAGCCGCCAAGCCCAGCTTGTGGAGCCGCATTTCTCACTGATAAACGAGCAGTCGAGTCGAGCTAAATCGATGGATACACATTCTCTGCACAATTCATAGTGTGAAGATCTGTGAGTGCATGAGTGAAAAATGGCAACGGATTGGATACCAAGCATTGTGTGTGAGTGTAGTTGGATCCAGGGAGAGCAGTTCAACGAGATGGTATGATCGAAGGACATGCGCTCAACAATTCTCGATCCGTTATCTCCAAAAGTCGAGTTCATGACTGTCGGAGGACGAATACTAGTGACCCTCATGTGTTGTGGGCATATATGACTTTGATAGAGGACCAGAGTTGTACTATTTAATCACAAAAATTGGATTGATTAATGCTATCGACCTAAGCAAAGAAGGCAACGTTTTCAGTTAGTGTTGGATCGGAATCCAAAAAAAAAAAATCACATCTGTAATGTTGGGATCAAGCCGCCATACGAGGAGCAGAGCGAAGGATGGGCCACACTACTGAATATTGATTTGTGGTATATTTATAAATCTAGGCCAAAATTCTTATTCCCAAGGATCAAGTCTCCAAGGTTATCATTTCTAGGATCGAAAATTATGGTGGCCAACATATTCCACAAAGGAATGCATGTTGCTGCTATAACAGAGCGAAATTGTTTGTTGTCATCACTGTTTCACCACTGCCCATCACTATTCCCAGAACTGACGCTTATTGTCGGCATCTAAACCAAGTTCAATCGCGCTCTCATATGCTCACCATATATTCCTGTTTCAAGTTGAGAAAGGATTGTTTATGTTGGTGTCATTTTCATATTGTCAAATACCAGCAATATGCTAAGTTTTGGGTCTGATATTAATTAGAGCAAGCCCATTTTTGAAGTCTGTTGGGTACTTATTGAGCACTTAATAGACTGATCCAGAAGCAAAATTATCAAAGTCACCCACAACATGTTCATCACCTAACCATTTCACAAATTCTCCCAAAAATAATCCCAAGCACACTTAGAAAATTATTGACATAACAAAGATGTTTGTACAAGGGGAATTTCACAAATGCCACTATAGCTGTTAGTCTATTGGTGTTCTGCTGTAGGGTTGCACAGTGACAGGGATCTCAATTCAACAACAATTTTAGTCCTTGTATGATGCGGGTCTGAGCGAGAAAAACATGTAAGTTGTTGTCATGAGCAGAGGTTGTATGGTGGATGTCTGTTTTAACGCCATTGATGTTGTCTGTATAAGTCAGGGCCTTGATTGGGTGAGCAAGACTGTTTGTATGTGCGGTGTTGCTAGTGCCTGGAAGTGTTTAGTAATCATAAAGAGAGGTTGTTGTTGAGCAAATCTTGTATTACAAGGGGAAGGTCTCATTTTGTTTAACCTTGTATATATTGTGAACCATGGAGGGGTTCCTAAATAGTTTGAGAAAAATAAAAACAGAAGTTGGCTCCTTGAACCATCATGCATCAGAAGACCAGAAAAAAAAACCAAACAGCAGACCCTTTTCAAGAGGGATTTATGCCATCCTTCAAAAAGGACAGCCAAAAGGTTTGCAGGGAGAATTGGGGATTGGTCACAAAATTTTTGCACTTGGGACAGATTTGAAACACATGAAGATGTCATGGAGAGTTTTGTCCAAACTAGAAGAGTTTAATGAACTCCTGTCCACAATAAACCAAGCAGAAGGGAAGAAACTGATTTGGGCTCTAAATCCTGCTATGCTTGCTCTTATACAACCCAAATTCTTGGAGGAACCTTGTGAAGGGGTCACACTTCCAGTTGCAGCTTGTCTCAGTAACATCATGAAATTGACCGCACCTATAGAGCCATATAATGATGATGTTATGAGAAGGATTATGAGGTTGATTGTAGAGACTTTTCAGGATTTGGACAACAGTGCAGGCTCTACCTTTGGGAAGAAGCTTGAGATTCTATGGAGTATGGCCACATTCGAGACATATGTCATCATGTTTGACCTTGAGTGTGATGACCTGATTTTGCAGATGTTCCAATGCTTCTTCAGCATTAGGAGACATCATCCTGACACCGTCATAACATACATGCAGTCCATATTGTAATCATGTATGAGATACCATGAGACCATCGGCCGAAAGTTGCAGACCCGGTTGTTGAGCATTTGGAGGAGAGAGAAGTTGGTCTCGCCCGCTGCTTATGAGCTAGCCCAAGGGCTAGTTGAGTAGAACATTGAGCTTTTCCGGAGACAATTGACCAGGGAGGAGCTGCTCCAGTTTGGTGGATCTGGCAGCAAAAATGAGTTGAGGAGGAAGGGACTTTGCTTCATTTGCAAAGAACCTTCGCTTGAGTGATGCAGATGGTGCGGTAGAGGCAGAACAGAAGGGCATTCCTTCTGTATGCTAGGATGAGGACTCTTCTTCAGGTGAGTCCATGGGATCAGATGCGGATGCTTTTGGGGAGCGAGAGCAGTCATGTGGAGTTGATGGCAGTAGGTCAGAGTTGCATTCCAGTATGCAGTGTGAGCAGTCAGGGGAATCTACAGGAGATACTTTGGGTGATGAGTCACTTGTGACGATTGAGCCAGAGCAGCATATGATGGAGCTTGAGTCAGCAGAGGAGGATACTATGCACATCATGCATGATAGTCCTTTGGGGGAGAGCCAGATGGAGGCTCGCAATGAGTCTATGATGGATATGCAGCTAACTGTGGGGTCAACCACTGAGGAGGAGCAGTCAGATGCACAGACACCGAGTACGGTGACAGCAGTTGCAGCTCCATATCCTCTAGAGATGTTGGAGGTTGATGGGATATTTCTGCAGGGGGCTAGGGGACAGCAGGAGCTTTACATTCCCGATGAGAGGGATGAGTTGTTGGGGATGGTGGAGCATCCATCTTTGGACCGACACATTGATGGGGTACAGATAGATGTACATACAGTCGGCCGAGCTTCAGTACTTTCAGTGAGTATTACTCTCCAGGAGTACATCGATGGGGCTTGCAGCATATCTTGCCCACTTTGGCCCATTATAGAGAGAGGGGCTTTCTTCTACAGACAACTTTTGTTGGCAGACAGGACAGAGCAGTGTGAGTTGATTATGGGCTGGAGACAACACTCTAGGCGTGTTCTGTATACAGTTGTTGCTACATTAGATTCTTCTTCCAGGATGGATTGGCGGGAGATCATGAGTTGGTACCCTCTTGATGGTACGATTTTCTTCGTAGGGAGCACAACAGAGCAGGGGCCCTTAGACATAGCAGATGATACAGATTCCAGCTGGTAGTGGGGCCCAGGTTATCATTTCTTCAGCACTCCATCCCGATTTCAGGAGAGCAGGATCAACATGGGATTGAGTCAGAACTTGGATTGGAGAGAGGTGATGAGTTGGTATGCAGTTGGTGGGGCAGCTTATACAGTTAGACGTATAGCACAGTAGGAGCCAGGGAGCATTGATGCTTGTTGGCGGGCTTCACTTCATGGGGCATCAGCTATAGCCAGAGGCAGTGCACAACCCGAGCCGTGGGACTTGGGCGATGATTGGCCATGGTGGCGTTGGGATCCGGGAGGATTGTTTGTTCGCTGGTACAGTGAGAGATCAGTTTTGGATCCCGACATTAAGGGGTCTATTCCGAGCGGTCTGACACAGGTGCATAGGAGCAACCAGAGGTTTGTATGGGATCCGGGCATTGCGTCCCAGTTGCGGCGGGCCAACAGAGTGGCCCACATATTTCGATTGCTTGAGGGCAAGCAATCTTGGGGCGGAAGGTCTGTAATATTCCCTTTTTTGGTATCTCAGACAGGTCACATGTACAGATTTGTGCTATCAGTGGGCTCAGGAGCTTTTCGGAGGATTTTTGAGGAGTTTTCATGGTGTCCAGAGGCATTCGCTTGATATACTCCATCATCCGAGCAGTTTGGCTTTCGTTCCGATGCATTCCGATAACTTTTAGAAATTTGAGTTATTTATGGGCTTAACTCAGCTGATTATGCTCAAGGTGGCATTCCGAGAGGAATACATGATGGAACACCTTAGTGTAATAACTCGTTGGAACCGAGACGAGGATACCTACATGGTGGGATGGTTAGATACGGGTTCCAGTGACCGGAGGAGACATGGTAGCCAATTTACCCTTTTCTACATTAAAAAGGAATATTTTAATAAGAGGGAAAAGTGCTAGATGAATAAAATAATAATAAAATAATGCTCTAAAATGCTCCAAGAGATCTATAAAAGAAAGGGAGGAGGCCATTGAGAGATATCTTTGGAGTAGATCATTTTCTTGTGTATGAGAGGTTTGAGAACGTGGTTCTCTACTTTAGCCGTGGCCCCAGGACGGAAACCCTCGGGTGATTTGTGAGTGTTGGACGGAAACCCAATACCCTTGAGGAGGTTTCACTCAGAGATCTCACAGTGCTTCAGTGGAGTTTGGAGAGGTCAATTTTGCCGTAGCCGATTTGCAGTAGTCTCCTTTCCGAGCCATCGACATCATTGCTAGCGTCATTCATCAGTTGGGAAAGAGATCTTTCTGGGTTTGCTCCGCTTGCTTGGCAAGCTCAGGTTCCGCTGTTCCTTTATGTTGATGTACTTTTTACCAGGGATTAATAAAATGGCTCAGTGATTTTATCGGCATCCATTGTGTTCTATTAGTGGCTGTGTGTATATTTCCATTTATTTTGCTGCTTAAGTTTATTTCTGCAATTTTAGTTAAAATATCCCATTTGGGATATTACATCGGGTATATTAAAGGTAAAGAGAACAAGGTCGCAGACGCTCTTAGCACGCAAATACAAGTGAATCACATAGCAACTATGAGTTCCTATGGGATGGATTTACAGGATAGGATCTTGCAGGCTGATCAACAGAATCACAGGTATATGAAGATTGTGCACATGCTGCAAGAGAGTAAAGGTACAAGATGTAGTACAGGTATAGATGTGGTACAAGTACAGGTACAGCATGTGGCACAGGTACAACTTTTTGTACAAGTACAATTTAATGCAGTAGTACATATCTCTAGTGACAAAGGTAAGGAGTTAAGTATGCAGATGTTCTGAGCAGATATCCAGTTCTATGGAAGTTTCAGGATGTATATCGACTTCGAGATCAGGTATACTAAAGGTAAAGATAATAGGGTCACAGATGCTCTTATCAGGCAGATACAGGGAAATCACATAGCAGGTATGAGTTCCTATGGGATAGATTTACAAGATAGGATCTTCTAGGCAGGTCAACAGGATCACAAGTATATGGAGATTATGCATAGGTTGAAGCAGAGTACAGGTACAGGTGGTACAGGTACAAGTTGTGGTACAGGTACAGGTGGTATAGGTACAGATGTAGGTTTTGGCACATGTACAAATTGTGGTACAGGTATAGGTACAAGTTGTGGCACAGGTACATGTGGTATAGGTAGAGGTATAGGTTGTGGCACATGTACAGGTTATGTTAAAGGTATAGGTATAGGTTGTGGTACAGGCTATGGTATAGGTATAGGTATATGTACAGGTGCAGGTGTACAGGATGTGGAGTATTGTCTCAAGGCAGATGGATTGGTCACGTTTAGTCTTTAGAGACAGGATATATGTGTCGGACGACGGTGAGCTCAAGAAGGTGATCTTAAGGGATTTTCATGCGAAACCATATTCAGGTCACCCAAGCTATCAAAAGATATTGACTGCAGTGAAGAAGGTCTATTATTGGAGGAATTTAAAGAAAGACATAGAAGAGCTTGTGACTAGGTGTTTGGATTGTCAAGAGGTAAAGGCAGAGTGGAAATGGGAGGTCATTTCTGTTATCACCAAATTTATCTTGATTGGCTGCTCATATTTCAACTCAATGTAACTCTTTCAAACCACTTCTAACTAAAGATTAGCCTCTTTCGTTTGAGAGGGCTCTCTCAAAGGGCGTTTATGATTTTGAATAAAGATAATGCTAGATGGCTAACTTTATGAATTGTAACTTGGTTCTGTATGATTACAGGTTGAAAAATGAAGGCGTGCTACCGTTGGGCTTATGGAGTCAACATCAGTACTCTTAGTGACAGTGGTTTGTAATATTCCCAATTAGCGATAGCTAATTGGATATATTAATTTTGACCAATTTTGCTTTATTATAGTCGGAGCATGAATAAAGTGAGTAAAATATTAATTAACTCACTTAGGATAAAACACTTTCCTAAAGTCCACCTCGAAATTAAGAGAGTGGGGCCTAGTGGCCAAGTGGACAGCGCAGGAGAGGGACACAGACCACGTGGGCAGCGTGGGGCCTACTTCACGCAGATGAGGGAGACAGTGTGGGCCAAGGAGCACGTGGAGGTGGTGGGGCCTAGAGAGAGAGAGGCCCAACGTTATAAAAGGGAGGAGAGCCCCCTCATTTGGTCATTCATCTTTATGCATTTTGAGTTAGTCATTTCGACTTGGAGCACGCTGGCTGTTTAGCTTGTCTGCAGTACTGTTCAGTAAATCGGGTGTCTCCGTTCGGAGATCCCACCCTCAGCCCCGGGAGACTTCGAGTGCTTGCTCGGGTGAGGTATTTCCATCAGCATTTTGCAGGAGGATCGAGGTTAGCATTCGTGGAGGAGTAGAGTATTTAGAGACTGCACAGTCTTGAGAGGGAGGATGCAGTCCATCTTGGGGGAGCTCCGGATTGGCATCATTTTGGAGGATTCAGGCTAGAGGATTAAATAAGGGGCCAACCCTTGCTATTGGAGGCATTTGGCAGAGTGGAAGGCCATATTTTGGAGGATTGCATTCAGTATCAGCGTGGCCCTTGGGAGGATAGCATAGATCCTCAAGCGAAGCATTTTCGGGGGTCGACCATTTCAGAAATGCTCTATGGACTTTTCTGGGTATTGTGAGTAGAGGCCGATTCCAGAGTTTCAGCTTTTTCTGAGTAGGGGAGTAGCCCCAAATACGCATTTTTTTCCAGCAGTAGCAGCAGCACGGCAGTATTCCAGCAGCTTGGACGTAGAGCAGAGAGCAGCCATTTCCATTGATATTCTGAGAGTATTCCTACACTTGCCTGGTGCAAGTCGAGGTGCCATCACTCTGATCACCTCTTGTACTCATTTCTATTTCTCAGTATAATAAAATGGCTTAGCATTCTCTCTATTTCATGTGTATCTGCTTCATGATCTGTATCTAGCATTTTATATCTTGTTGTATGTTTTGTATTACTGTCTATTTCCCTTTCGGGATATTACAGTGGTATCAAAGCTCATAGACCTGGCTCAGCCTGTGGAGCAAGTTGTCTATGACACCGGGAGAGAAGCGGTATATTTGCTACAGGGGTAGGAAGTACCGTGACAGAGAACGTAGGTTGAAAATCACCTACGGAGAGGGTGACTGCGTTCCAGTAGTGGACACAGAACAGGAGGAACCAATGGTAGATGATAGTGATGCAAAGAAGTTTGGGGAAATTCTCCTCAAGTCAGTGCAGGATCTGTCAAGGCAGATTGAGGTGACGGGACAGAGATTCGCTGCTATAGAGGCTAGACAGTGTGAAACCCCAAGGGGTTTCCAGATTGGTGAGGGGTCAAGCACATCCCACCATTTGCAGGAGCATGATGCCACTCAGCACATGGCATCACATGCACCCACACGTTCCACTATGCCCACTTTTCTGGCTGCAGATACAGGGGCAGGAGCACACAGGAGTCGGAGCCTGGCCACATGGGTGATTACTTTGCTGAGTATCAGGCATATGGGCAGGAGTTTAGGGATGCCCTTTCATTTCAAAATTTTGTCCAGCTCCAGCGGGACAGTAGACCCTGCGACAATCATAGGGGACACCGGCATTATCACGATGGAGACACTCAGCGTACGATGAGCAGGTTCCATTTGCCTATGTTTGATGGCTCATCGAATAGTTCGGCAAAGGCTTGGGTGGAGAAGCTGGACATATACTTCCAGCTCAACCAGATGGCAGAGACGGAGGCCATCAAGGTGGCAACGCTACATCTAGATTGCGAGGCCCAGGATTGGTGGTTCCACGCGATGATTACACTTGGGCATTCGACAGTGACCACATATGCCGAGTTCACCCGGAGGTTGATAGAGAGGTTTGATCGGAGGGATCCGGAGGAGCACTTTGTTGAGCTGACGAGGCTCAAACAGATCGAGAGTCCGGATACATATATCTCAGATTTCCTAAGACTTTCAGTGATGGTGCTAGATCTAACCGCGGCACGGATGATTTACATGTTCATTGAGGGGTTAGCAGAGTCGCTTCGGGGATTGGTCAAATCCACTAGACCAACCACACTCCATGACGTAGTTGGCAGGACTTGGGACTTGCAGGATGCCTTACCCAGGACCAGGATGCCTTACCCCCAGAGACAGGCTTTCCAGCCTAAGGGGAAGGATGTGAGGATTCTGCCTACAAAGGGGAATCAGGGTAGGGGACAGTTGGATGATGATGCTAGGAGGGAGTTGAAGAAGAAGAGGTTGTGTTTCACCTGTCAGGAGCCGTGGGCACCAAGACACAGATGTTCTGCTGGCAATGCACACTTTATTGAGGTCTTCTCCGAGAGCAGCGGGGAAGAGGATGAGTATGATGATGTGGAGGCAGGGTGCAGCCATGCAACGCAGGACCATTTGCCACCTCCACCACCAGGAGTGGGAGGTGCAGCCTTTGCACCTACCGGGGGGACCCTTGCAACATTGCGGGGAGTACCCAAGTATCTGACGCTGCGTGTCAGAGGGACAGTACGGGGGCATCGTGTATCAGTACTAGTGTACAGTGGGGCAACCCACAACTTCATCGATGCACAGATGGTAGAGCGGAGAGGCATACAGACAGAGAGCTTTGATGGGTTTTCAGTGTTGGTCCCAGGAGATCAGACTATATGCAGTGTGCCAGATATGTTCCAGAGCTGGCAGTGACGATGGGCACCTACATAGTGACTGACCACTTTTTCGTGGTTAACGTACCGGATACCAATGTGGTATTGGGCGTACAGTGGCTGATCACTCTAGGGAAGATCACCACAGATTGGGAGGCCTTGGAGATGAAGTGGGATGATAAGAAGACCGGGAAGCATGAGAAGATATGGGGCATACACACTTACCCACCCCAGACCGTTTCAGCTCACCGGATGGAGGCAGACTTCTGGAAGGGAGACATAGAGTGGGTCGTAGAGCTGCGTGCATCAGAGGCAGGGACCACAGGGCAGACAGTTCATCTAGAGATACAGACCATCCTTGACAGGTATGCCACGGTGTTTGGGGAGATACCACCAGGACATCTGCTAGATCAGGGATTTGAGCATACGATTGAGCTAGAGCAGGGCATTCAGGCCGTCATTACCACACCATATAGGCACCCCAAGGCCTATCGGGATGAGATCGAGTGGGCTATCCGCGAGTTGCTAGCTCTTGGACACATTCGGCCTAGCACCAGTCCTTTCGCTTCTTCGGTAGTGTTGGTGAAGAAGAAGGACGACACATTGAGGATGTGCATTGATTACAGGGCCCTGAACAAAAATACCATGAAGAATAGGTACCCTATACCACGGATTGACGAGCTGATGGATGAGTTGAGAGGGGCACAGTTCTTCTCAAATATTGATTTGAGATCCGGGTACCACCAGATTCGCATGAGGGAACAGGACATTCCCAAGACCGCTTTCAGGTGCCATTATGGCCATTTTGAGTTCTTGGTGATGCCCTTCGGGCTTACCAATGCACCGGCCACCTTCCAGTCATGTATGAACCACATCTTCCGCAGTCACCTGAGGAAGTTTGTGTTGGTCTTCTTTGATGATATATTGATATATAGCAAGACATGGGAGGAGCATCTCCAGCACATAGAGGCAGTGTTGTGTATTTTGGAGGAGCAACAATTTTATGCTAAGCTCTCCAAGTGCGAGTTTGGGTTGACGGAGATGCTATACTTGGGACACATTATAGGGGTGGACGGAGTGAGGGTCTACGAGGAGAAGATCAGGGCCATCAGGGATTGGCTAGAGCCGAGAAACGTGATGGAACTTTGGGGGTTTGTGGGTATCTGAACCTACTATAGGAAGTTCGTCAAGAGTTTCTCTCAGCTTACTGCACCCTTTACAGATCTGACGAAGAAGGGGGCATTCAGTTGGACAGATACAGCGCAGCGGGCCTTTGACAGGCTCAAGGAGGTGATGAGCAGCTGCCCAGTGCTTGCATTGCTAGATTTCACGCAGCCATTCGTCCTGGAGTGTGATGCATCAGGAGAAGGGATCGGCGCAGTGTTGATGCAGGGAGGCCACCCTATAGCTTTTGAGAGCCGGAAGCTCCTTCCACATGAGCGGTTGTATGCCATATACGACAAGGAGATGCTGGCCATCATGCATGCATTGGCCAAATTCTGGCAGTACCTAGTAGGTAACAGGTTCAAGGTGAGGACTGACCACAACAGCCTCAGGTTCTTCTTAGAGCAAAAGCAGCTACAAGAGAGGCAGCAAAAGTGGGTCAGCAAGATCCAGGCCTACGACTTTGACATCGAGTATTACATCGAGTATGGGAACAATGCTTCTTAGCGATTCTCAGATAAGTATGAGACCATTATGCTCAGATTTTTTGTATACACCTATAGGTTACATGTTTGTGATATGTTTGACGAAATGCTTGTCATGGCTAGAGGAGTGCGAGGCCAGTTTTGAGCAGCTTCAGCAGTTGTTGACACATGCTCCAGTGTTAAAGATTGCATATCCAAACACAGAGTTTGTAGTATGTACAGATGCTTGCAAGAAAGGACTTGATGGATTTCTTATGCAGGAGGGTCAGGTAGTATGATATGAGTCACAATGGGAATTAACTTAGTTTCCAACTATTTCCTGAAGTTTTGTGTTGATTCTTAGATATCACCACCTTATTTTCATATATATAGCAACAATCCTAATATAACCCAAGGTGTATTACTCCGAGTCATCCTTGATAATTTACCCAAGTATTTAGTGGTATGTAATATTCAATGACAAGAAAGGTGGCTCAACATTTGGAAGAAATTGAAGCTTTTAACAATTTAAAAAAAAATGAAATTTTACATAATTCGATATTCAAAAGCTATGAACCCTAGGATGATACATTTTATTAGAAGAAATGGGATATTTAATGCTAATGTATGTGTTGAAGACATATATCAAGCTCAATCCCACTTGATTCCTAATCCATTACTTTTACCTTACATTCCATCCGAAAAAGGAGTTGAAATAACTCATGGATATCAGCTGCAACTTTTTCCACAATGAAGTTTAAGATTTTGTATATCGTTCAAGTAAAGTTTGAAGTGTTGGGTGTGGAGCCTGATTATCTTGTTTATTTTGTATCAGTGTTGGACCCCTGTACCTTAATGGGGCGGCAACGCCGTCCGTAATTAAACGCTGCTTGGGGGGTCCCAGGGGGGGCGGCTGTGACTTTATGGAGCCCCCCCCTGGCGGGGGGTTTCGGGGGCAGCGCCCCCGAAGCTAAAAACAGATGTAAAATTGCCTTGTAAAAGTATAGTAATTTCTAGTCAATCTGGGTTGTTCATTAGGTGGATGATCTGACGGTAGAAGTTATGTTTAGTTTAGGGTTTTTTGCCCTAGAAGGCAACTCCTTTTTTTGTATGAGGGTATTGTATTGCGGTTGTGCATTGTATGTGTATTTCCAAAGCGAGAAGCAGAGAGGGAGACTGTGAGAGAGAACAGAGTATATTACAGTGAATCTGTTGTAGGTTGTGTCTCTTCATTTTGTTGGATAATAGAAAGGAAGGACTGGTTGTTCGGGGTGGACGTAGCCCAAACTAGGTGAACCACATATATCTGTGTCTCTCTAATTTTATGTGTTTTGCGTGCTTGTGTTTTCCGCATATTTTATGTGTTGCATTGCTCTGTACTATATAATTTTCTAACAACTGGTATCAGAGCCGAAGGCCTATTTGGCGGATCATCTCGCAGGAAAGAAGGGTTCCTGGTTCGAGTGGGAGCAATGGCGGAAGATGGTAAGTTTAGGGTCGAGAAATTTAACGACCAAAACTTCCCGCAGTGGAAGATGCAGATGGAAGATTATCTATATCAGAAATATTTGTACCTACCATTAAGCGGAGAAACAAAGAAGCCGACGGCTATGACAGACGCGGAATAGGAGATTCTCAATAGAAAGGCACTCGAAACAGTAAGGTTGTGCCTCGCGGCATCGATAGCCTTCAATATTTCGAAGGAAACAAAAACAGAGGGTTTGATTAAGGCATTGGCGAAACTATATGAAAAACCCTCGGCCTCAAACAAGGTATTTCTTATGAAACGTTTATTTAATATGAAGATGTCGGAAGGTGGATCTGTTGCAGACCATTTAAATGACTTTAGTACAGTTACCAATCAGTTAAGTTCTGTAGGGGTAAACTTTGATGATGAAGTTAGAGCTTTGTTATTTTTGTGCTCATTGCCATAAAGTTGGAATGGTTTAGTTATGGCCATTAGTAACTCTGTCTCTAGATCTATTACTTTAAAGTTCGATGATGTTGTCGGTGCTATCATTCGTGAGGAAATGCGATGAAAAAGCTCCGGTGAGACATCGGGAAATGCTTTGAGTACAGAGTCTAGGGGAAGAAGAATGGAAAGAGGAAAGAGCTCAGGATATCGCAGTAAATCAAGGAAAGGCAGATCCAAGTCCAGATTGGAAATAGTGTGCTAGAAATGCGGAAAGAAAGGACACCTAAAGAAAGACTGTAGATCTCGGAAGGGAAAAGAAGGAGACGCACAACAAGAAAACAATAATGAAGCAAATGTGATAGGTGATGTGTTACAAGATGCTTTGATTCTTTCTTTCGAAAATGTCACTGATTCCTGAGTAGTAGATTTAGGGGCCTCATTCCATGCCACACTTGATAAGAAATATTTTCATGACTATGTTCAAGGAGATTTTGGACAAGTCTGTTTGGGTGATGATAAACCCTGTAAAATTGTTGGAATGGGTAATGTTCTTGTAAAACAACAGAATGGAAACAAATGGCTATTAAAGGAGGTAAGCCATGTTCCAGATCCAAAGAAAAATCTGATTTCAACAGGGCAGTTAGGCGGTGAAGGTTGTGTGACAACTTTCACAGATAAAACTTGGAAGGTCACCAAAGGAGCCCTGGTAATAGCAAAAGGAAAAAAGGTTGATACATTGTATTTATGCAATGGTATTTCTAACTCTGTTAATGCTTTAACTTCCAAAGGAGCAGATGTAGCATTATGGCATCATAGGCTCAGACACATGAGTGAGAAGAGAATGAAGATTCTTCACTCAAGGAATTTGTTGTCGGGTTTGAAGAATATTGATTTGGATTTCTGTGAGAATTGCATTTATGGAAAACAGAAGAGAGTCAGATTTATTAGAGTTGGGAAAGAAAGGAAGAGCGAAAAATTAGAGCTTTTGCATACAGATGTATGGGGACTTGCTCAGGTATCATCTCTTGGTGGCTCTCGTTATTATGTTACTTTTATTGATGATGCAACTAGAAAAACTTGGATTTATTGTATTCAGAATAAATCTGATGTATTTGATACTTTCAAGAAATGGAAAGCTTTGTTTGAGATTGAGACAGGAAAGAATTTGAAGTGTCTCAGATCAGACAATGGAGGTGAATATTGCAGCAAAGAGTTTGATAGGTACTGTTCAGATCATGGAATTCGCAGAGAGAAGACAGTTCCAAGAACACCACAAGAAAATGGTGTGTCAGAAAGGATGAACAGAACAATCATGGAGCGTGCAAGGTGCATGAGATTGCATGCGGGATTGCCTTTACAATTTTGGGCAGATGCTGTAGATACTGTTGTTTATCTAATAAACAGAGGGCCTTCAAGTTCCTTGGATGGTGGTATTCCAGAGGAAGCATGGACAGGTAAAAAGGTAAACTACTCTTTTTTAAAGCCTTTTAGTTGTGAGGCCTTTGTCTATATTAATAAAGAAAATAGAACAAAGCTTGAGGAAAAATCAAAGAAATGTACCTTTATTGGATATGGTGTTAATGAATTTGGTTATCGCTTATATGATTATGAAAATCACAAAATCATTAGGAGCAGAGATGTAATATTCAATGAAAAGGTCTTGTATAAGAATCAGCTGCAGGAAAAGAAACAGGAAAAAGAAAGCAAAGAATACACGGTTCTTGATGAGATAACTGAAAAAGTAAAGGTGCCTAAAAATAATAATAATCAACAACCACAGCAGCAGCAACCACCACAACAGCAACAGGCACCTCAAACACCTGAAAGTGGTGTTAGAAGATCTACTAGGATAAGTAGACCCCCTGAACGATACTCTCCTTCATTATATTATTTATTGTTGACTGATTATGGTGAACCTGAATGTTATGAAGAAGCAATGCAGGTTGAAAGTAGGAAGAAGTGGGAGCTATCCATGGAAGAAGAGATGGACTCCTTAATGCATAACCAGACTTGGGACTTAGTCAAGTTGCCTGCAGGTAAAACTACATTGCAGAATAAATGGGTTTACAGGCTGAAGGAAGAAGATGGAGGAAAACAAAGATACAAAGCTAGACTTGTGGTGAAGGGGTTTGCACAAAAGAAAGGTATTGATTTTGATGAAATATTTTCTCTTGTTGTTAAGATGACTTCAATCAGAACTATTTTAAGTCTTGTAGCGGTGGAAGATTTGCATCTTGAACAGTTAGATGTAAAGACATCATTTCTCCATGGAGATTTGGAGGAAGATATCTATATGCAGCAACCAGAAGGATATGAGGTCAAAGGGAAGGAAAAATTAGTGTTCAGGCTAAAGAAGAGCTTGTATGGCTTAAAACAGGCTTCAAGGCAGTGGTACCTACAATTTGACAAGTTTATGTATGAACAAGGTTATACTAGATGTCACTCTGATCATCGTGTTTATCTGAAAAAGCAAAATGATGGAAGCTATATTATATTGTTATTGTATGTAGATGACATGCTTGTTGCAGGGTCTAACATGCAGGAAATAAATGTGCTCAAAAGCAAATTGGAAAATTCATTTGCAATGAAGGATTTAGGAGCTGCAAAACAAATCCTTGGTATGAGATTAACTAGAGACAGGAAAAATCGCAAATTAACACTGCCTCAGAATGAGTACATAGTACATACCAAAGGTGTTGAAAATATTTAATATGCAGAATGCAAAATCAGTTAGTACACCTTTTGCTAGCCATTTCAAACTTAGTAAGGATATGTGCCCCAAGACCCAAGAAAAAATGGATTATATGTCTAAAGTTCCATATGCATTAGTAGTTGGAAGCTTAATGTATGCAATGGTCTGCACAAGGCCTGATATTGCACATGCAGTGGGAGTTGTAAGCAGGTACATGAACAATTCAGGAAAAGAACATTGGATGGCAGTAAAATGGATTCTCAGATATTTGAGAGGTACCACAAATCAAGAATTATGCTTTGGTGGTTCAAACATTGCTCTACAGGGATATGTTGATGCAGATATCGCAGGTGACAGAGATAACAGGAGGAGCACTACAGGATATGTATTTACTATAGGTGTAACAGCTGTCAGTTGGGTTTCAAAAATCCAAAGTGTTGTTGCACTTTCAACAACAGAAGCAGAGTATGTTGCTGCTACAGAGGCTAGTAAAGAAATGATTTGGTTACAAATATTTATGGATGAATTGGGTAAAAATCATGATATGGGCATGTTATACAGTGATAGCCATAGTGCCATTCATCTTGCAAAGAACTCGGCATTTAATTCCAGGATTAAACACTTACAGCTCAAGTACCATTTCATACGGTCAGTATTGGAAAATGGACAGTTGAAGCTGGAAAAGATACACACTAGCCAGAATCCTGTAGATATGCTAACAAAAGTTGTAACCAGGGAGAAACTTAGATTATGCTCAGTTTCAATTGGTCTTCAAGGATGACGATGAAGATGAGAAACATCTAGGTCCAAAGAGGAGTCATTTTCCAGCAAATGAAGCAGCGATGGAGTTGCTACAATCAGTCTCCAAGTGGGAGATCGTTGGGTGTGGAGCCTGATTATCTTGTTTATTTTGTATCACAGCGTTGGACCCCTATACCTTAATGGGGCGGCAACGCCGCCTGTAATTTAATGCTGCCTGGGGGGTCCAGGGGGAGGCGACTGTGACTTTATGGATCCCCCCCCAGCGGGGGTTTTCAGGGGCAGTGCCCCCGAAGCTAAAAACAGATGTAAAATTTCCTTGTAAAAGTATGGTAATTTCTAGTCAATTTGGGTCGTTCATTAGGCGGATGATCTGACGGCAGAAGTTATGTTTAGTTTAGGGTTTTTTTCCCTAGAAGGCAACCCCTCGCTTTGTATGAGGGTGTTGTATTGCGGTTGTGCATTGTATGTGTATTCTCAGAGCTTGAAACAGAGAGGGAGACTGTGAGAGAGAACAAAGGATATTACAACGGATCTATTGTAGGTTGTGTCTCTTCATTTTGCTAGATAATAGAAAAGAAGGACTGGCTTTTCTGGGTGGACGTAGCCCAAACTGGGTGAACCACGTATATCTATCTCTCTCTGGTTTTATGTGTTTTGTGTGCTTGTGTTTTCTGCATATTTTATGTGTTGCATTGCTCTGTACTATATAATTTTCTAACATGAAGTACATTCAAATTATTATATTAAAATGAACACATTAACATCACTTTAGAAAAAAAAATTATGTAACTTTTGAACATTAGAATGGAAACTTTCCTAATTATTTTTAGGCAATTGAAACATTCTATTCTTCAAGTGACGTTGAGCTTTCTATTAATATATATATCTTACTAGTTGATATCTATAGCCATTGATGATATGAATTTATGCAAATATCTTTTATACCGTTTTCTTATATTAATACTTTAATTACTATCCAAGTATATGAGTAAGTGTTTTAAGGAGTAGAGTGAAGGTTTAAATTAGTATAGCTGAATATTCACTAAAATTGGACATTTTGAGATTCAACCATTATGTCATTGTTAAGATAGATAATTGGCCATTTACAATCGTAAGGGTATATCGATGTCCAAAAAAAAAAAAATATGGCAACATAGCGTTTTCATGGAAAGGAAAACAATGTGGTTTAGGAAAAAAGAAATTAGAGACATTATGACACTATATAAGATGATTCATGGTAATTATTTTAGACATATATAAAGATTAGTTGGTGGAGTTGCTCCAAAGAAGTTAACTCTTGAAGAAAGGAAGAATGGTAATGAAAGCATGACTATGGACATTATGGCAAGACCATTAGATGTGGAGCTACAACCACAAAAAAAAAAGGTAAGCTAGTTTAAGGTATATTAATGGATGAAATAAGACACTAACTATTCAAGAAATGTGGGGAGAAATCGTGAGTAGTCAACTTGAGAGTACAAGTATAGTTCTCTAAAGGTACACATAAAAAACGAAGACAAAAATGGATCAAACATATGTTAAGATGGTGAGAAACCACCTTGTAAGGTAGTAAACACACTATTAGAACAAGATGATATAGTTACCAAGAGAGTGCAGCGGAAAATTTCAAAGTTTGATCTCCATTGTTATCATAATATAATCAATATAGTACCTAGGGAGGATGGGAAAAGAACGAAATGGCAAACTTCTGATAATGATAAAAAAAATGTTAGTTATCATAATCAACTTAGAATATTGAGATCGACAAAATAGCACCAAAGGTGAGTGAGTGGAAATTTCACAAAGCAACATAAGAAGTCAATGACATTAGATTAAAGAGTGAACCTATAATAAAATTGATCAATTATAGGATAATTTATGTGCGTGACAACATCTATAATAGTTTTGCCCTCTAATGGGAGAGTCACATTATAAAATTTTCCTTAAGTGACTAACTATATCCATGGATTATGGACATCATGGAGTATGATTAGGAAATTCTATCCCGTGATATCTTAAAACTTGAAATGATAAGTAGATTACATTTTATATCCACGTTATTGAATTTATTTATAGGGTCTTACCCAAGTCGGGGAATAGTAACGACATTTCCAAGTGTAATAAGTTTATGCATTAAGAGAGAAGGAAAGAAAACCATGATTACTAGAGGTAAGAAAACAAAGTCAATTTGATAATATGTTCTTTTTCAAATTGAAGTAGACATGGAATAATAGGAATATCTAGTATAAGAAAGTGAAGGGATGTTTTCTATCAAGAAGAATTTTCTTAAGGATATGAGCAACATGATTTGGTAAAGGTCAAAATAATGACTTACAAGGAGTTGTGAACACTCTTAATTTGTTAAGAGTAGCAAGTGATAAACTAGGAAAATGTTTAAAAATAAATATTAAGGAAAATAATTATACACCGTTAGAAAAGAAGATACTTTTGGTGATAAGATGAGGCCTAAGGACTAATGAGAAAACGATTAATGTGAAGAATAAGGAGAGGGTATACCAGTGATGTGTTATGTGCTTGGATTAAATAAGTCAATATCATAGAAATCAAACAATGGATTAAGGAATGATGGTAAAGCTAATATCTTAGCTAGAGTTAAGACTCTAAATGGTGAAACTTGTTAGTCATCAATAATTTTTACTACCTGTGGATGACTAAATATTAGTTCTAGATTTCTAAAAACAAGATTCATGAATATTGCGAGTTTTAGAAATCTCGCTGCCTTCATTATCCTTAAATTTTTTTTTTTCACTATTTTACTACTCTGCCATTCCATGGTTAAAATACCACTCCTAAAAGACCTCTCATGGGCTCATGCCACTCATCTTTATCCTATTTTCCCACCCATAACCTTAGTACTCCATTTTTCCTTTGCATCACCCCTCCACTTTCCATCTAGGATTGCCAAACAGCTTGCTCCTTCTCATGTTCACCAAGTGACTCAAGCATTGATGGTCTCAAAACTATCTCTGTGGGCTCTTTAGATAAATCAAGTACATTGGATTTTGGATCTTCAATACATCAATTTGTCAAAAACTCTGTTTTTTTTTACACTTGAAGACCCCAAGCCAAGCTTTCAGTCAAAGACCAAGTCAAAGGAGCCTCCCACTAGGTCATTAGGGTTTCATAAGTTGTAGGGTCACCCTTGGTATTTTCAGCACTGCTTTCCTTGTACTAGAAGCTGGTTCAAATTCAAGACAAGATCAGCACATGGTTGTCCAAGAAAAATTAGAAAATCTCCTAAGAAGACCACCTTATCAAGTTCAAGTTCTGCAAAAGGCAACTGTGCATTTTGACATTTCTGCAGGAATGTTAAAGTGACTATCAGCAGAAAATGGGTAAGGTAAGAGGCCTGCACCTCAATAAATACATGCACAACAAAGATAGAGGGAGCAGTTTGTGTTCAAGGAAAATCAGGGTTTCTAAGCTTGATTGGGTCAGCAGTGTGCCAAGCAAGGATCCAATGCAGCAAAACACATGGAGGAGGCACACCAAGAGAACCAAACATGGAAGAAGTTTTTTAGAAATCATAGATAAAAAAGGGAAAAGGGTGAGGTGAACTGGACAGAAATGAATGAACTTGAAAAGGCTATAGAGAACTTAGAAGACAACACTAATTATTTTTCTCAAACAGCCCAGAAACCTAAGGTTTTGGAAATATAGGCAAAGGAGGTAAAGTGAAGATGTTAGACCTCCATGATGACAGCAGAAGGAAGATTTGAAGGGACTGTTGTAAGTGACATCTAGATTTTTCCCAGATAAAGTGTCTCACTGCCTCAAAAGAAAAAATATGCAAAGAGTATCCGTGAAAGGAAGGTCAAGCTCTCATTTTTAGTCATTTACACTCAATGATCAAACGGATAAAGACAGAGGTTTGAGCTTCAACATGGAAACCCAAGCTGGTTATAAGGTTGCTGCTGTGTAATTGATTATATCAAACTTTAAGAATATCAGAAAAGGCTAAGTCAGTATGTCATGGCACCTGCAAATCAGAAGTGGCCTAAAGAGGAGATAGCAAACATGATTTTGAAGTCTATAGTGCCTGTCAAAGGTGAGTTTATTATGCCTAAGGATCAGTGAGAAAGTTGAAAACAAGATGTTCAGTCACCTGCCAAGCACAAGGTAATTTGATCTCCGAGGTAAGGACAAAGAAATGTTGAAGATAATGCTTTATGTTTAATATTTCTAATGCTGTCAAGGGTAGAGTTTCCATGCTTCAAAGATCAGAGGGCAAAGCCATTTCAAGGTTCTCACAATCACCTACCAACAAAGAAGTTAAAGGCATAAATAAGCCAAAGGTAAGTCAAGTTCACCATATCAGCAACCTACAGAGCAAACAGAGAAAAAATGGTTAGAAAGGGCCATTTAAATGTTTTTTTAGCCACCTACAGCAAAAAAGGTCAAGGGAATACAAGTTAAATGAAAAAGCTCAAAAACATTAGCAAAGTGGGTTCTCTAAGTTCAATTTATTTTCCTAGGCTATAAAGGACCTTTTTTCCCCTCACCCAACTCATTGTGCACTTGCAACAACAATCAGAGCATCCAAGAGAGAAGTTTGAGAATTTTGTTCAAATTTTGAGAAAGACTGCCTGACGCTACACGTTCAGGCAGGCGCTACGCGTTCAATGCCCGGCGCTGCGCGTTCAGAGGATTTCCCAGTGCAAAATTGCACTGTGTCACGCGTTCAAAGACACGCGCTACCCATTCGCCCAGGGAAAGCCCGACATCCCAGAAAAACGTTCAGGCACTGCACGTTGGGAAGCCCGACAGGCCAAAAACGTTCAGGTGCTGCACATTGGGGAAGCCCGAAAGGCCGAGAACGTTCAGGCGCTGCGTGTTGGGGAGCTCGACACCCAGAAAATGCGTGTAGGCACTACGCGTTGGGCAAGGAGGACCCGACTCTGCATGCAAGCGCTATGCTTTCGCCTAAAGCTCCTCCTCCCCCTGTAAATGCCAAAAAACAACAGAAAATCTCCTCCAAGCTGCATCAAGGGACTTTCAAGGGCATTGAAAATTGGTAGGTGGATGTCTTGCCTCTTCCTACAGTGAATTTTGATGGTTAATGTCGAAGGAATTGACCAAACCCTAAGGAGTGAAAAACCCTAATCTTCATGCTGAGAACCCTATTTTAACCTCCATCATCTACAAACATGAATATATCAGTCAAGTAGGGTATGAAGTAGTATGGTTGCAGTGATTTGAAGATTGACCATTCATCAAAGCTTAAAAAGCTCAGTCATACACCTACACCTTCCTCTCACTCACTTGCGAAGGTTGCCTTTCATCATCATTCCAATTCACTTCTCATATCAAGTTTCACAAGCAGAGGTAGGATTTGTTTAAAAACAAAAGTAATCAAAATGTCAGGAGAAGGAGGGAATGTTAGTAGTGAAGAAGGCCAAGTGCCTAGGAGGCAAAAGCACAGAGGTGGGAAGGTTAATATGTTTGAACCCCAAGACACTATGGAGCTTAATGCCTCTCCTATGATTGTCACATGTTTTCAAAATGTGGGATGTTTTCACTTTTGTGAAAGAGTACAACAAGTAGAAAGTCACCCAGAGCTCACAAGGTTATTCATCCTTAACCTACATAACAAACAATCAAACTTTGCAGGGGTGACCTTTGAACTCTCCTCAGACACCATTGCCCATGCTACAGAGATACCCAATGTTGGTGAAAAATGGTTCAAAAGAAAAAATTTAGACATAAGCTGCTATGAACCATTTCTTAAACCCAGATACAAAGAAGGCTGCAAAACTATCTTCCCTTTTTCACATTTGCTGGAGAGGTATGCACCCTTGATGAGGATCATCATGAAATACTTTACATGTGAGGGAAGGTACTCTAAACTTTACTCCTATCATATCAGATTACTCATGCACTTCACTAGGGTTAAAATGCTTCATTTACCCTACTACCTCTATAGGAGTATCGATAAGATGTCTTCAGTTGTTCAAAGGAGGAACTATTCCAAGAAAATGCGAAGTTTGTTTCATCATTCTTTAATCAAGATGGTTGTGCTACATCAGTTGGAGCAAAAAGGCATACCGTGGGAAGTGTTCATTGCTCATGAAGTGTTCACAAACCCTCAGCCCCATCCTCAGCAATATTTTCCCTCATCATCTCATCCTCCTCCCCCTACTCCCCCATCATCTCCTACTGATCATGATTCATCATATACACATGTATCCTGACCTCAAGAAAACCTTCCTTCCTCACTTTCTCCTAATGCATCAGATCAAGAAGCAAGTGACCATGATGAGCAATCAAATACTAATGAATGAGAGAGCAATAATGATGAAACAAGCATTGAAGAAAAAGAGAGTGAAGAGGCAGAGGTTAGCAATGAAACAGGAAGCATAGAGGTAGATGACAATGAAGATGAGGCAAATAATAAAGAGAGCAGCCAAGATAATGATGTTGATGTTGGAAACAAAGAGGAAAATGATGAAGCAGAAGACATGGTAACTGATAGCAATAATGATGCTAATGACAACAGTGATACCAAGGATCAGAATGTCAGTGAAACTGATGATAACAATGAAGAAAATGAAGAGGATGATAACAACAGTGAAGAAGACAACAAGGAGCATGACAGTCATGACAGCAGACATGAAAGCCATAAAGACAGCATGAATATCACTGATAATGACAGTCAAGATGCAAAAAATAATGAAGACACTGAAATGGTCACAATCAAACCTCTTTCTTTGACTTACCAAAGAGGAGAAAGGCATGTGTTTGCTGCCTCTAAAAGGCAAGGGGCCATGCTTTCTGCATCAAAAAAAAATCTTGACGAAGGCAAGAAAAAGGTCACTGTTGGAGATAAGAAAGGCAAGCATCAAACTAAACAAGAGTACGAACTCATTGACCTTGACAGTGAAAATGAAGATGAGGAGAGGATTACAAGAATCTTGCTCCAAAGTAAGGATGCAGAGATCAGAGACCTACAAAGAAGTCTTGGCATGGCGATGTATAACACTGAGTATTATAAGAATGAAAACAAGCAGTTGAAGAAGACACAAAGGGACCTTGGCCTACAGAAAAAGATGGCCAAGCACTATGCCTCGAAGAACAAATTTGCAAGGGCCAAGCTCAAAAGAGCCCTTGCTAAAATTCAATCACTCAAGGAGGAAAAAGACCAAGAAAACCTTGGAATTCTTGCTGAAGCTTCTCTACAGGCCTCCCAAACCCCATAAGGAATATATCTACAAATTTTGGGAACTTTTTGAAAAATTTTGGTTTTTGCTGATTTTAAGGCCTGAAAGCGCAGCACACTTGGCGCTACGCTTTTCCTACAAGCATCCTCAGTAGGAAAAATTTACATTTTTGGAATCCTCAACTCACGCACAGCATGCTCACCAAATTTCAGGTCATTTGGAGCAGTTTTGGTGCCTCAAAAGGCCCAAAAACATGCCAATTTTCACCTTTCTGCCATGTTTTCAGGGCTGGCGCTGTGCCTAGAGAAGCCTTGGGATATTTGATTTTTGAACATGTTAATGAAGCCCAATAAGAAAACCAAAGGCAGTTTTGGAAAGTAGACTCAACATGCTTTCCAATGAGCCATCACGGAGCCAATTCTGACATTGGGAAGTCCATCAAAACTTGGCTGCAAGTGGCCCCAGTTTTCCTGTGCAGACATTGCACTTTCAGACCTATGAAGCTGCCCCCTTGCAAAAAAGTCAACAAAACACACTGAAAGATATTTTCAAGATTTTTTTGGGAAAATCACTCCAGCTTTGATTAAGGAGTTATGTTTAGGTTATCTTCCATTTATTGCAATATTTATTATGTGCCTTGGGCCTTGCATGGCCTCTTTGGACATAAATGACATTTATGGTGTATTTATGGTTTATAGAAGCCTCTTAAGGTTTCCACCTCCTCATTTGATGATTAAATAGAGCCTTGAGGCCTTATTGTAATTGTTGGTAGGTAGCTGAGCATAATATGATATAGACTCTGAGTTTACTTGTGAAATTGGCTTTGATATTTTGTGATGGCTTTGGACTGAGCAGTTGTGGATTGAGCTCATTCTTAGGATTTATGAAGCTTTGTTGAATGGTGATGTATTCCACCTTTGTACATGTTCTCTTCAGTTCTCATTATGTTTCTATGATCATGGGATAGAAATCTTAGAGTAGGATATGTCTTGCTGGGATGTTCCAACACATAGAAAATAGTTAAGCATAACTTAGTCTAGTGTAGAGTTAGGTAAAGTGTGTTTCTTTACCATGTACATTTGTAACTTATAATCCGACGGTCACGATTTGTATTGATCCGATGGTTATCTCTCACCTCGGTATTAACGACACTTGATTTGTGGCTTAACACCCGATTGGTCCATGATCTCTATTTAAAGAGCATGGAGGGTCATTTGTCTAGTAGCCGTTTATGAGAGAAACATATGTAACTTTTCTTTTTATATTAATAAATTTCCTGAAGTGGCCGCGTTGGTTCAGGTCGTGGACTGTTTCCCTCTTTGAGGGTTTTAACCACGTGATTATACTGGTGTACTGATTTGTGATCTGTTTGTGAGCGGTGACCTTTGGTTCTTGATCTAAGGAACTTACCCTGTAAATTCCTACATGGTATCAGAGCTATTTTGAGGTTCGCATTCGTTGTTGATCAAAATCCGAAGCCGGTTTGATTGCATGCGAATGTCGTTTTATATATCTACTATTTCTGAACATTTCTGGGCTTGGAGAACTGCTCGGTTGTGTCTGGAGTGTCTGTTACAGTGAGGAATGCCTTTTGTTTCATGCGAAAAGGTTTCCAGCTGCCCAAGTTATGACAGTTTAGATCTGGAGGTATAAAGCATTTGTTTTTCAGTTATATTTGTTAATAGTTCTTCTTATTTCGGTTCCCTCTTTTTATTTTCGGTTTTAAGGTTTTATTTATTTTCCGGATCTATACCCTCTTCTTTGTGTATGCTCTTTGTTGTGCGCTGCGTGCGATCTCGGCAAATCAAAAACAGGAAGAGGGATTTTTTTTTGGCTACGTATGCTCTTTCCCCACGTCTTTGTGCGATCTCGGGAAATTAGAAATAGTAAAAAAAGTGATAGTTTCCGGTAAGGCTAACCAAGAATCTAACATTCTGTCGTAAGGATTTGCATTTCATTTTTTTTTTGGCTCAGTTTTTGTGTTTTTTTGTGCAGGAAAAGGCAAGCACACCGAAAAGTTAAAAAAAAAAAAAAAAAACCTTCCTCCTTTCATACAATAACGTGATCCTTTTACTATCTCACTTGGTGAGGGGTTAGTTTATGAGAATGTAGGTCTTGTGTTCAAGTCTCCTTCTCAAGCTTTTTTTGTAAAAAAAATTTGTTCAAAGGGGCGGAATTTTTTTTTAAAAAGCCGCACTTCATTCCGTTCCCGTAACTATTTGGCATCTACAACTCAGATTTTTCAAAAGGCATAACTTCTTCATCCAAAAGCCGTTTTTCGAGCCGTTTTTTTTTTTAAACGGCCTATTTTTTCGAGATCTTTCCATTGGAGCAGTTAGTTTTAGCTTTTATCAACTTCGTTTAAAAAAAGAAAAAGAAAAAATGGAAAGTGCATGCCCGGTTATTCTTAACATCACCAATTATTTCCAATGGCTACCTCACATGGTAGATATACTTAAGAGTAAAGGGCTTTATAGAATAGCCACAGGAAAAGAAACTAAACCTTCCAATGATGATAAAGCTGCTAAATGGGAAAATAAACAAAATCAAGCACGAGGGTTGATAGGAATGTCCATTGCTCCAGATCTTCGATTCCATATCCTTGACATTGACACCACTGATGAAGCCTTGGAAAAGCTAAAACCTGTTTTTGGCATTCAAAATCAAATCAGGGCCCACCAGCTTGAAAATGAGTTGCCTACTTTGGACCCCAATAATTTCTCCTCCATTGAAGATTTTTTGTCCAAATTCAAGACCCTCAGAATTCTTTTAGAAGGTTGTAAGATCAAAAAGGACGATGGTAGCCTCATCTATTTCATTATTGCTAAGATTGGCCCTGCATACTTTGTATTTGTTTCTGCCTTCCATTCCACTAGAGAAGCCATCATTTCTTCAGGAACCACCTACAAGAATCCCTCTTTTGATGCCTTTTGTGATTCTTTGATAAGAGAACAAGAAAAACTTTTACACCTTGGTCTTATCGCTGCTGGAAACACTTCTAAGAAAGCCTTAACAGCCCAACAACAACCATATCAAAAGAATCCCAAGAAGCCCTATCCTAAAAAATATGGTCCTAAACCAAACAAGGGCCCTAAGAAATTTCAGCCGCAAACTGAAAAATCAAATCACCAAAATAATAAGGCAAATCAAAACAAAGGGAAGAAGACAGATAGACATTGCAACTTTTGCAATCGGGATGGCCATATAGAGTCTAAGTGTTTTAAGAAGATGGAAGCCTTAGAAGCAGCAATGAAGAAGCACAACATCAATTTGGAGCACTCTTCGCCTTCATCTTCAGGCATGGCACTTTCTGCTTGTGGTTGTCAAGCATCAAGATCTGGTTATACATTAAATGTATCTTCTTCTTCTCCTTCTCATGAGTGGCTCATTGATTCTGGAGCTTCTTACCATATGGCTAAAAATAAATCCATGTTTTCTTCTTTAAATGATTGTAACACCAAACATATTTATGTTGGTGATGATAGATCTCTTAGTGTTGTAGGATCTGGAACCATTCATCTAGATAATGGTCAGTTTAATGATGTACTATGTGTTCCTACCTTTTCATGCAACCTTCTATCTGTTTATCAGATAACTCATTCGGGTGAAGGGAAAATGGTAGAATTTTCACCTCATGATGTTGTAATCAAGGACCTCAAAGATCCTAAACATATTTTAGCTACTGGCATTGCTGATGATTCCACAAGGTTGTATAAGTTTGACAACTTTGGGTCATCCTCTCCTCCCTTCGTTTTTGTTGCTCATAATGATGATGCGAGCAAACTTTGGCATGAGCAATTTGGTCACTTAAACTATCGCTCTCTTCAAACTCTATGTAAGGAAAATATGGTGACGGGCCTTCCTATGGTATCTTGCCAAGATGGTGTTTGCTCCGGATGTGTACTTGGAAAACATCATCGGGATAGTTTTGACAAACATGCCTCTTGGCACGCTTCAGCCCCTTTGCAGCTTGTGCACAGTGATTTATGTGGTCCACTTCCTGTTGTTTCTTTCTCTGGTTGCAAGTACTTCTTAACTTTCACTGATGATTTTTCCAGACGCACTTGGGTATATTTCTTAAAACTCAAGAGTGAAGTTTTTAACATGTTCTTGGCCTTTAAGGTCTTTGTTGAGAAACAATCTGGACATCAAATTCTCAAGTTAAGATCAGACAATGGCGGAGAATATGTTAACAACAAATTTATCAACTTCTTCACTGAGCATGGAATTCAATTGCAACATACTGTTCCATATACTCCACAACAAAATGGTGTAGTTGAAAGGAAGAATCGCAGCTTAAAAGAAATGGCTAATTGTATGCGTCAATCTAAAAGTCCTGGTCTCAATTTTTGGGCAGAAGCCATTAACTGTGCAAATTACATAGTAAATCGCACTCCTACTAAGGTTTTAAAGAATATAACTCCAGAAGAAGCTTGGAGCTCAATCAAACCCGATGTAAGTCACTTTTGTGTTTTTGGAAGTGATGCTTGGGCCCATATTCTAGATGTGAAACATAAAGCCTTAGAACCTAAGAGTGAAAAATGTATTTTTGTTGGATATTCTGAAGATGTCAAAGGATATAGACTTCTTCAACCAAAATCCAAAAATATTATCATTAGAAGAGATGTAAAATTTGATGAAAATATATCGGCCTGCGAGCCTAGTTCGGCAAGTGTGCCACCTTTGGCCTACGAGCCTGATTCGGCATATGTGCCACCTCTCTCTCTCTCTTCTATTTTTAATAGCATTCCTTCTAGTTCAGATGATGACAGCGAGGATGACAATCCTCCTCCACCTCGTGAAATTTTTCCTTATACTCCACCGCTTCCAAGATGGGTCTGCTCTACACGGGATGCAGCAGGTTCTCTTGCAGGTGACCCTGCCAATCGACGACGTACACGTTCTCAGTTCGAAAGAGCTTCTTCCTTATTGGCTCAAGTTCCAGAAAAACTTGATCCAGAAACCTTTGAAGAAGCTTCTGGTCATCCAGATTGGGATGAAGCTATGAATGAAGAATATCGCTCCTTATTGGCGAATGATACTTGGGATCTTGTTCCTCTTCCAAAAGGAAGAAAACTTGTCAGATGTAGATGGGTTTACAAAACAAAGATTGGACCAGATGGAAAAGTGGATAGACATAAAGCTCGTCTTGTCGCTAAAGGATTTTCACAAGTTGAAGGCATTGACTATACTGAAACCTTCTCCCTTGTTGCCAAAATGAATTCTATCTGCCTTGCTCTTTCCCTTACTGCCTCCTTTAAATGGGAAGTCCATCAGATGGATGTTAAATCCGCCTTCTTACATGGAAATTTGCATGAATAAATCTACATGGAACAACCCCCTGGCTTTATCCAAAAAGACTCCAGCCTTGTTTGTCGCCTTAAGAAGTCTCTCTATGGTCTCAAACAAGCTCCTTGGGCTTGGTATGCCAAAATGGATAGATTTCTCTTAGATAATGGCTTTTGTAGATGTCATTCTGACAACACTGTCTACACCAAGAAAGTGAGTAATTCCTTCACCATCCTTGTTCTTTATGTTGATGATCTTATCCTTACTGGTAGTGATCCAAACCATATAAACCATGTAAAGTCTAGCCTCAAAAAGAAGTTTGAAATGATAGACTTAGGACACTTGCATTATTTCCTTGGTCTTCAAGTCTTGCAATCCAAGGAAGGCATTACCCTCTCTCAGTCCAAGTATGCCTGTGATCTTCTACACCACTTTCACATGGAAGACTGTAAGCCAGCCCCTTCTCCCTTTCAGTCTGGAGTCTAGCTTTCAGTCAAATGTACTACCCCTGAAGTTGATGCTACCTTATATCGTCAACTTGTTGGTAAACTTCTGTATCTAACCCATACCGTCCTGACCTTTCCTTTGCCGTTGGTATTGTCGCTTGGTTTAAGCACCAACCCCATGAAAGTCACTGGAAAGCAGCTAAAAGAATACTTCGATATATTCGAGGTACAGTTTAGTTCGGGATTAATTACAGTGCAGGAGCATCTCCATTGTTGATTGGTTTCATTGATTCTGATTGGGCTGGTGACCCTGATGATCGAAAGTCTATTGCAGGATATGTATTCACTCTTGGTTCAGGACCTATTACTTGGTATTGTAAGAAACAAAGTGCCATCTCTCTTTCTTCAGCAGAAGCAGAGTATCGTGGTGCAGTTGAAGCCAGCAAGGAATCCATGTGGCTTCGTCAGATTCTGTCTGAATTTGGTCTTCATCAGCAGCATCCAACTACACTTTGGTGTAATAATCAGAGTGCCATTCAGCGATGTAAAGATCCAGTTTAGCATCAGCGTATGAAACACATTGAAATCTACATACACTTCATCCAATGGCTCATTCATTATCGTGTTCTTGAAGTGCAGTACTATCCAACCAATGATCAAGTAGCCGATATCTTTACAAAGGCTCTCACAGAAGCGAAGTTTACCAAACTTCGATCCATGCTTGGAGTTCAGGAAAGTTGTCATTAAGGGGGGATAGGCTCTAATGCCTCCTTCCTTCTCCTATTATGTCACTTTTGTAAATCCTTCAATCCTATTCCAATTTGTTCTTAAGGGGGGATGTTAGGATATTTCGACACATAGGAAATAGGCTCCTTTTGTGTCACCTTTGTAAATCCTTCAATCCTATCCCAAGTTGTTCTTAAGGGGGGATGTTAGGATATTCCGACACATAGGAAATAGTTAAGAATAACTTAGTCTAGTGTAGAGTTAGGTAAAGTGTGTTTTTTTACCATGTACATTTGTAACTTATAATCCGACGGTCACGATTTGTAGTGATCCAACGATTATCTCTCACCTCGGTATTAACGACACTTGATCCATGGCTTGACACCCGATTGGTCCATGATCTCTATTTAAAGAGCATGGAGGGTCATTTGTCCGGTAACCGTTTATGAGAGAAACATATGTAACTTTTATTTTTATATTAATAAATTTCCTGAAGTGGCTGCGTTGGCTCAGGCCGTGGACTATTTCCTTCTTTGATGGTTTTAACCACGTGATTATACTGGTGTACTGATTTGTGATCTGTTTGTGAGCAGTGACCTTTGGTTCTTGATCTAAGGAACTTACCCTGTAAATTCCTACAACTGGCACCCTGCTTTGTCTGCATCCTTTGATCTTTATGTTCTCTTCCTTGAAGTTTAACTAATGAATTCTTAAGTGCTTTTTAGTTTTACTGAGATGTTATGTTGAAAATCTAATTGTTTGCAAGTAAGTTTCAAAGAATACTTAATTGCTCTCTAATTTTACTCATCGGTTGCTCTAAGGTCTGCTTAGTATTGTTTGGTTGATGAATCCTTCATTGCTCTTCAAGTTTTTACTATGCTAATCATGTTGAAAGATTTTCCTTGTTCTTAGTTTGTTAAAGGATCCTTGATTGCCCCTTAACCTATTGTATTCTCTCCTCCATGTTCATTTCACTCACCCAAAACCTACTAAGATCCATTTGGCCTTGTCAACTTTCCCTTTGAACTATATTTGACTCATTTTTATACTTTTCAAAACCTTTGCAGACTCCATAGCCTAATGGATTGATCCTCTCTTACTCTACTTATTGCCCTTGACAACCTATCCAACCAAAACAACAAACAAACCCTAATCCCTATAACTAGCCTAAAATCAAAACTCTAAAATCAAACAAGTTAAAGCCTTTACATAAGCATAGAGAAAGCCCTCTCTGAGTTCAGGAAGGCTATTTCTTAGGACTCCAAAGATTGATTTGATGTTACCCCTGTTTATTTGTTCTTGCCAATCTGCAAATTACGGGGAGCTAACAAAACTTGCAAGTAAAGATATTATATCAAAACTGTAACATACTAATAATGTGACTATGCATATCTTACAAATTGTGAATTTCTTATTAAAGGAGGAAATTATATGTTCGTCAACAATTGACATCTTGTTGAAAACATGACACTCTTAGTAGCCCAAGTATAATGCATTTTCAAGCAATGACAAATTCCTTCTATGAAAATAAACCTCTCACTAAGGGATCTTTAGAGTAGTCAATTAACTCTTCCTCCATCTCTAGCATAACCCTAATGATTAGCTCTGCAAAACCTTACTCCTCGGCTTCTAGAATTTCAGGTTGAAGATGAGCTGGAATAACATGATAAAGAAGTTAATGCTATTATTATCTCTTTGGATCCAGATTACAGATCAAAGATAATTAGACTTAAAAGACAAATAAATAACAATAATTAAAAGGTTGGCTAGATCCATAGTAGTTTTGTGTTTTAGAGTTCTTAATCAACCTATATCAAGAAATTAGATCATGCTTCGACTAAACAATAAGTGTTTTGTGCTCTTGTTTCAATTCATTTCGTTTCTATATATGCAATCATAAAGGTTGGAGCCTCCCTCCATTTAGATTTAGAGTCTCAACCTGTGACTTTTATAAGATTAATTGGTTAATATAGCATAAAAAATAGTAGCTACACCCTTATTTGTATATCCGTGTTCGATTATTCTATGTGACATTTATAACTGTGGGTTATATTTAAAAACTTATTTGTATAATATTACCTTATTTTGATGGATACTTAAGATTGTTATTTTGTACTATGACATGTGAGAATATATTAATTGGTTAAACATTGCTGGTACATGGATACCAATATGAAGAAAGTTTTGCTTAAACATTGTTGTACAGGGATACTGATATAAATTATGAATTATGTTATGGATATGGTATCTATAACTTTACATATCAACATAAATGATGAGATAGAAATAAAAGAGTGATTGCGCTTGACTATTCAAGGTGAAAATGAATTTACAGATCTATTGGATAAACATAACCAAGTATGTTATATGAACTCGAGGATCAATATGGCAGATAGCAACATATTTGGAATGTGTAGAAATTGTTATGTGGGTAACAATTTTCTTTGAACATATTGATACATATGTTATAATTTGTGGACAAGTGTTTTACATCACAGATGATATCGTTACCAAACTGACCGCGTGATGAAAAAACTCCAAGAACAATTGAGATACACTGAGATTCCATGATAGGGTGTTAACCCTGGTCCTACTAGGAGGGGTGGAGGTGTTGCCCACCGTTTATCCTCCAAAACTTGGAGTCATGGGAGGACTGTGCAAGTTACGCTCCCCTAGACGTGTGATGATGACTGTCGGATGCCTACTGGTCAATCAAGTCGATGTAATCGACGCTGACACCCTTAAGGTCTATGAATGGTTGGATCAGTAAAACTGATGCCATGGAATATTCCTATAGAGGACGGATAGGATGGGAGCAGAAGAGATTAGAGAGGATGGGATGATTCTAGAATAGCTTGGGAACTCTGTTGGGGCAAGACGTGACTACTAAATTTATAAACCAATAAATGATCAAAACATAAATGTTAAAGTGTTCTCACACATTAAACGAAAATTCAATTATGGTACACCACCCTTATATGATTATACTAATCACTTATAATTAATGATATACGACATAAAACTTAACTTCGGGACGAAGTTTTCTAAAGGAGGGGTGTATGTAATGACCCAACTCGAGTTATAGGGAACATAGAAATATTAGCATGCATATGAGACCTTCACATGATAGCTACATATGCATGTATCACGTGTATTGCACTAGTACATGCACTAATCAATTATGAAAAATCTCAGTGCAGAGTAATGAGTGAATTATTGAAGTATTGAGTAAATATCTAACTCATTAAAATATAATGAATGTATTGTAAGGTAAAAGTTATACCTACCACTATCATAATATAAACTAATACTTTGTTCAAAGAAAAGTAAAAGCATTGACTTATGCAAATAAATGATGATATTTTAATAAATCCAACATATTTATTAAATAATAATATTTTAATAAAACTAAGATATTTTAGAAATCCAAGATATTTATTAAATAATAATATTTTAATAAAACTAAGATATTTTAGAAATCCAAGATATTTATTAAAAGAGAATATTTCAATAAATATCTTATATAAAAGGAGAAGGGGAAGGGGAAGGGGAAGGGGGGGGGCGCGGGGGGACTTGATGGGCATCAGTAGTGAGGTGAGAAAATTGACCCGGATGCTGTCACTGGAGTTCTAACTGCGGAAGACATGAGCAGTGAGTTCTAATAGAGTCATGGAGTGATCTCGATTGTTATTGGAGTTTTGGGCATGGGGGCCAGAAGACTTGTCTTCTAGATCTGGGGACCGGAGAGGTTGACCTCAGATAGGCTGGGAGGAAAACGGTGGTTTGGTAATGGGAGCTAGAGCCATGGCGGATCAGGAACATCTTCAAACAAGGTTCCAGGTAAGTATTAAATAGTCAATTGATATATATTATGCTTCAAAAATCCCACTTTGGATTGTGTAGTATAAATTTTGTTAATAATTGTTAATTGTGAAAATTATGGTCCTTACAATTGGTAGAGCGGCGGGGCATACCGACAGAGAGCTTTGAGGGATTTTCAATATTGGTACTGGGTGATAGAACTATGCAGTGTGCTATATATGTACCGACATTGGTAGTGACCATGGTGACTTACACTTTGACAGATCATTTCTTTGTGGTGGAAATTCCAGACACTAATATGGTGCTAAGAATGCAGTGGTTGATCACGTTGGGGAAAGTCACCACAGACTGGGAGACTCTGGAGATTGAGTGGACAGACAAGAAGAGCAGAAAGCATGTGATGATATGAGGCATGCACTCATACCCTCCGCAGACAGTATCAACACAACAGATGGAGGCAGACTTTCGAAAGGGAGATATAGAGTGGGTAGTGGAGCTGCGTATTTCGGAGGCAGGAGCTACAGCGTAAACAGTTCACCCAGATGTATTGTCGATTTGGATAGATATGCTACGGTTTTCAGGGATATACCTCCAGGACAGCCACCAGATTGGGGGTTTGAGCACACCATTGAGCTTGAATAGGGCATTCAGGCTGTTATTACTACACCCTATAGGCACCCCAAAGCCTACAGGGATGAGATTGAGAGAGCTATTCATGAGCACTTAGCGCTGGGACACATCCTGCCCAACACTAGCCCATTTTCTTCTGTCGTTGTACTAGTGAAGAAGAAGGATGGCACACTGAGGATTTGCATCGATTATCAGGCTCTCAACAAGAAAACCATGAAGAACCGATACCCCATCCCGTGAATTGATGAGCTGATGGACGCGCTGAGGGGATTGAAGTTCTTCTCAAAGATTGATCTGAGGTTGGGATACCATTAGATCTGAGTGAGGGACCAGGATGTCCCCAGGACGACCTTCAGATGTCACTATGGCCATTTTGAGTTTTTGGTGATGCCCTTCGGGCTAACCAATGCATCGGCCACCTTCCAGTCCTACATGAACCACATCTTCTGTGGTCAGTTGAGGAAGTTCATGCTGGTATTCTTCGACGATATTCTGATATACAACCAGACATGGGAGGAGCACCTACAATACATTGAGGCTGTATTGCTAGAGCACACTTTGTGCTAAGAGGGAGAGTTGAGATTTTGTGGTAGCATCGGGTGTGCTCTAGCTCTGAGATTTTATGGAAGGGATAAGACTCACAAGACCTCCAAAACCCAGAAAGCATTTGGAGAAATTACATCTGGTGTATGAGATATTCAAATAATTAATTTTTTTAATGAGGACCCTAAGTCTAACTTAGGAAATTAGAAAAATTAAAGTGCATTAATTAAATACATGTGATGAAATGTTCTAAGTGACGCAGATCAAGCAATTTCTTAATCTGAGCTGTCTATTAGAGATTAGATCACGGTCGTTGATGTGTCAACAAGAAAAGCATAAGAGAAAGGCTTGGGGTCAGTTGGAGATACACACGCATTGGTAGAGCACTGAAGCTAAGTCGAATTTCTGGGGCGAGGTTTTGCTGAGAAATTTGAAACGAGTTGCAGTGTAGTGAGGGGCAGATATTGGCGAGGGATGAGTTGATCCATAGCTGAGAATACAGCAAGACGGAGGGGCAATGAGTACCAGTCAGCGCAGAGCTAGCTAGGAGGACGTAGTCCAGCCAGATCCACGCAAAGGTTCTGTAAGCCCAGCCAGGGTGGCGTAGACCCAGCGCAGCGCAAGGGCAGCACAGCACCAGCGAGGGTGATGCAATCCTAGCAGGAGCAGCGCAAAGGCAGCGCAACACTAGTCAGGGTGACACAGTGGGGACGCTGGCCAGTTAAGGGCTGATGCAGAGGCTGCAGAGGCAACGTTGAGGGTTCCAGTGGGCCAGAAGGGGCTCGTGATATGTAAATCCTGTTTGAGGGTGTGATACAACCATATCTTCTGTCTCCGAGTGAAAGGTACTTATTGCCGTGTAAATTCTCTATAAGGCCAACCATGTCTGGTGCCCAGATTGTTGTATTCAGATTCTCCATAATAATATAAACCCTCTAGAGTTGCTACACCGGTTTTCCCGCATTGGGTTTTTTCGGGGACATTTGTCCGAAAAGTTGTGTGTAATCTTGTCACATGTGTGCATTGTTCATTAAACAATTTGTAGATGTGTAGGCTGCAGTTAGTGTCTACTTTAGTGTTTTTTTGAATATTTTAGTTAAATAAATTGTTAATGTTAATAAACAAGTAGGTGAAGTAGATCTAGATACTGCAGTAGGGTTTCTGTTTTGAAACTTTCACAAGGCATACGATATTACTCCTTTGTCTTGCATTAATATTGCACGTAATCCTTGCTTGGATGCATCTATACATACGGTAAAGTCTTTGTACATATTAGGTACTCGCAAGATTGGTGCACTGGTAAAAAGTATTTTAAGTTCAGAGAATTCCATATGGTATTTCTCAGTTCATTCATACCTAACTCCTTTATGTTGGAGGGTTGTGATAGGATTTGCAATTTTTGAGAACCCTTCTAAAAACCTTCAATAGTATCTGGCTAAACCCATAATACTTCACACTTCATGTGCATTCTTTGGTATCATCCATTCCATGATTGGTTTTACTTCCTCAAGATCTGCTAAGATCCCTTCACTAGATATAATATGACCTAAGTAATGAATTTTCTTTTGAAAGATGGAACACTTGGATAACTTTCCATATAACTGGTGCTCCCCCAGGAAATATAACACTATCCGCAAATGTTCTTCATGTTACTTCTCATTCTTGGAGTAGATGAGAATATCATCTAAGAGGACTTGTACAAAATGATCAAGATAATTGAGGAAAACACTATTCATAAGATTCATGAATATTGTGGGTGCATTAGTTAACCCAAATTGTACCATAGTGAACTCGTAATGCTCGAAGCATGTTTGGAATGCAGTCTTAGAGATACCACTTTCCTTAATTCTTAATTGATGATAACCTGACCATAGATCGAGTTTTGAAAAGACAGAAGCTCCTTTCATTTGGACGTAGAGGTCATCAATTTGAGGCATTGGATACAGATTCTTTATTGTAGCTCGATTTAAGTCTCAGTAATCTATGCATATCCATAAGGCACCCTCTTTTTTCTTGACAAAAATTATAGGTGCAACCCAAGGTGATATACTAGGTCGGATGTGCCCTATATCCAATAGTTCTTTCAACTGAATTTGTAACTCGTGAAGTTTCAGAGTCGTCATTTTGTAGGGTGTTTTAGAGATTGGTTATGTACCATGTTTAATTCTATTGTGAGATCAAGCTCACTTTCCAAAAGTAATCCTAGTAGTTCCTTTGGAAAAACATCTAGAAATTTAGACAACATTGGATATTTCTCTAAGGATGGTCCTTTATCCTTTCTTACTTCATGAATTGCATATACCTGACATCCTTTTCTTAAGCAATGCTTCATTTGCATTGCTAAGATGAAGCGTAAATATACCTTCCTCTTAATTCCTTGGATTTGGACCGTCTATCATTTGTCATTTATGTAGAGAATTATTTTCCTGTAACAGTCTACCCAAGCTTGATGAGCTTCTAACCAATCCATCCCTATGATGAGGTCATAAGTTCCTAGGGATATGACATATATTTTTAACTTAGTTGAACAAACCCCTAGATCAACTTTACATTTCTCAACACTTAAATATGCGGATTGAAGTTCTCCTGAAGCCATTTCCACCTGTCTAAAATATTTTTACTTGTGGGCTTCCAACCCACATTTATTTAATGCATATGACGAAATGAAACTATCAGTAGCACCAGTATGAAATAATATTTTGAGTTTTATGTTGCTAATAGTACTTGAAGATTCCACTATCGTGGACTAATGTTCTCCCTGGTTGTTGTTGACAATTGCATGAATTCTATGATTGCCTTTGGTATTTGATTATGGCCCATTTCTTTCTTACTGCATTACATTTGAAGCTATAGACTATCACGTTGAAATTGAAGTCCTCCACATCCCCAAAAATTAACCTGGGATGATCCCCTTGAGTCATATGGTGAGCTTCTAGAAAAGGAATCCCGTCCTCTTGTGCTACTTGCTCTCGCGCTTCTTCCTCAATTAGTAGTTCCTCGAGAGTTGAACTGACTTGTGTTAGATCTTGACGATTCTGCAGATATAACACTAGCTACTATGTGAGTCCTTGCTCCTACTCTTTTTCCAATAAATCTATTAACATAAGGAGGTGGTCTCGAGGTGGTCTCGAACTACTTCCCCTGAAGAAGTTTCAGGGAGTCTTCCCTAAAATTCCTGGATGTGGGGGTCCTATCATCCTGACATCCCTTTTTATCCCTAGATGCTCTTCTGCATAATGGGCAAGTTCAACTACCAATGATGGCTTCCACATTCTAACCATGGCCCTAATTCGAGGTTTTAATCCATACACGAAATGCTCAGCTTGGATTTCATCAGTATCTAGATAAGTAACATATTTTACAATTTCCATAAACCTTATCTCATATTCCTCCATTGTTTTTTTACCTTGGACTAACATATGGAAAGCTCTAGCTTGCTGCTCTTGAAATTAAGGTGGCAACTCCTAGGGAACGTTATCTGATGTAAGATGTAATTACTTTTTTAGATTTCCCCACCAAATCAAAGCACTCTCTAAGTTGAAAGATAGTAATCTTTGTATTAGAGGTAGAAGAATATTTTCTTAGCATGAAACACATTGTCATTCCTTCTAGCCATATGCTTCATCACGTTCTTTGGCCCTCCCTCCTAAAACTTCTGGAAGCTTAATCTTTGCAACTCCCTAGGAATGTCTTCTCATGATTGTTTATAATCTAAACATTTGGACTCTTTTAGGTTTCTTTCCTCAAGTTGAGGTTGATCTTCCTTGGTATTGGCTATCGGCGACCCTTTTAATGTTTCCAAGATGGCTTTCAACGTGCGCATTATAATGGTTAGCTCAGGTGCTGAAGTGGTTGGTGCTAATGATGGTATCGGTGGTGGCGATGGTGATGGTGATCAGGAGTTCATGAATTTTGCTCAAAATTGAAAGTGCTCGAAACTATACCGAACCTGAGCGATCGGGTAGATCTCATCGTTCTGATTCTGGCGCCATGAACAGTTTGAAAAACCGATGTCATATGAGGGATATATCGCATTTTGATCGAATTCCCAAATAGCTAAAATTACGACATGTTTGAATGGGATGCCCAGTCAGCAAAAAGGGGAATATTCTAAGAATATTCTCTTTTCTCCAAGCCAACGAGATCTTGCCACGTGGCGCAATCTGGATCGTATGATTTGTTTGTACGTTTTATTTTTTAGCCAATGGTTGGGTGACACGTGGCCAACCTTGAGGCTGCCACGTGTCCCCTGTCTGGTTATATAAATTTCTTGTAGGTCTGGGGGGTTCGACCCCGTGACCTCCAAGCGCACGCACAAGACACATTACCATCTGGGCTACTGGGTGTTGCTTACCCCATTAGTGCGCCATATCTATTTATGTTTTCAAACAATGTATAATGGGGGGGGCACCGCCGACAGTCCCAACCCGCCGATGGCCCCGTTTGAATGGTAATATGGTATATATATTTCAACCGGGACATGTTGTTACAACTAATGGTTTATAACCGTTAACTCCGGCGGGGACTCGTCACATGACTCTGGCATCTGCGGTCAATCCGGCGGACATTCCAATGGATTTGCAGAACTTCGCCTCCATCACAGTTCCGCGCCAATAGTTCATGCAGAGGTTTAAACCGCGGGGTTTGGGGGGTCATCATGTGGCCACCCCCACCCCTAACCATAAAAATTAAATGTTGCGGCTTGTTTTTCGGCAAGATGTTTAGCGCTCCTCCAGATTCGACGCTTTTACTATTTTTAACTACAGTTAGACTGCAGTCCTCCAATTTTAGTGGAGGTTTTGTAGGGGACATTGGGAAAAAGCCTAGCTAGGTCAATTTTCGACCAATTTGGGGGTAACAAGACTCTACCTAGACTGATTTGAGTATTCTAGAGCCATTGGTGTAGAAAAAACAAGCATTGGAGGCTTGTAAACACATGTATTGGAAAAATTTTGAGCATAATGAAATATGGAAATGCCTTTGGGAGTTGGACCAGTAGATATAGCCCAGGAGAGGTGAACTGCTTTATCATGCCTGTTGTGTAAATCTTGTGTGGTTTTATTTCTCTGTTATACACTATTGTTCCATGTTATTTAGGCTTATTTTCATGCTTAAAATTCACAATTTCATCTATGTTTCATGGTTAAATTCCTCAATCCTTAAGAAAACAAATGGACACAAATATGTACATGTTTTTTAACTGAAAAAACACTTAGCACAACAAACTAATACAGTCCTTTCAGATCAGGTTGGTATCAGAGCTAGATTTTATTCTCAGGTGTTGTTGTGTGCAAAGATTTGTTTAACTATTTGCAAGTTTTCACATGCTTACTAGGCTCAAGCTTAAGAGAGGAGAAGGAAAATTGGTGGAAGCAAGAGAGTATCAAAGTGAGCCACAGCAAAGGAGGGCAAGATTGCCACATTCTCCACCACCTAAAGAAGCAGAAGTAGCATTAAGCATGCCTACAGAGGAAGAAGAAATCCATGAAGAGGTGGATCCCAAAGAAGAAGAAAGGGTGTTCAAGAAAGAATTCCTTGACATGACTGAGATGGTGAGAATCCTTTATCAAGAAAGGAATGAGAAACCGGAAGGAGGAGGATCCAAACTTCTCAAGGAAGGACAGGGATCATTAGGAGGTCAAAATGATGAAGATAAATCAAAGAAGGGAAATGGAGGAAATGGAGGCAGTGGAAAGTCACCATCCTCACCCTCATCATCATCATCCTCTATTTCATCTTCAGTACATCAGCCACACAAGTCAAAGAACACTGGTAAAAGTCATTTTCTAAAACTTGATGTTAATTTTGAATTGCCAATGTTTAATGGTGAATTCAAAGCAGAAAAGCTTGATAATTGGATTAGGCAATTGGAGGTCTATTTGAGAATTCAAAACCTTCATGATGATGATACCAAAATCCAATTAGCTTCATTGAGAATGGAAGGTGCAGCATTTGTTTGGTGGGAAGCCAAGACAAAGGAGGAGATCAAGAAGCATGGTAAGATTATCCTATCATGGACTGATTTCATTACTGCAATAAAACAACAGTTTTACCCATTAGCTCATATGAGGAAAGCCATAATGAACTGGAAAAACTTTGGACAATTGAAAGGACATATTGTGCAAGTTTACACTCAAGAATTTAGGAGAAGAGCTCTCTTATTAGGGGTAGATTTGCAGAGCCAAGATACTTTGCTCAAGTACATAGGAGGCTTACATAGCTACCTAAGACATACTATTCTCATGTTTAACCCCACAAGTCTAAATGAGGTATTTGTTCAAGCCACACATCTAGAAGCTAGAGGGAAAAACATTTCTGATGAGGGTAGAAACAAACCTTTTAAGGGGAAAAACAAAGAGAAGACCTCAAAAGGTAAGAGAAAAAAGAATGCATCTGTCAAGAAAGAGGGAGAAAAAGTGGTCTATAAACATTGTTCAAGAGAGGGCCATGATGAAAATCATTGTTGGAAATTACATCCTGAAAAGAGGCCCAAACATCAGAACAACAAAGGGAAACAGAAAACTGCAACTACTACTCAACATGATTTAGGAGAGGATTCAGGTGATGAATCTAAAATTACAGCCATGGGATTGAAGAACATGAAGAGGGAAGAAATTGAAACTAAACCCGGTACTAGTACATCAAACTGTCACATACAAGCTCCAAATGAAGAAGAGAGAACTGAACTGTTTCATGTGAGGGTCATATCCAAACATACCAAGATTGACACATTCTTTGACAATGGGTCACAAGCAAACTTAATCCCTGAGACTTGGTCGAGAAACTTAATCTTGAGACCATTCCACATCCAAAACCATATTCACTTGGTTGGATTTGTAAGGATGCAAATTTACAGGTTTCAAAGAAGTGCATATTGCGGTTTGCAATAACTGCACATTTTGTTCACGCAGTTGAGTTAAATGTGGTTTCGCTTGACATTACAGGTATTGTGTTGGGCAGTGCTTACTTGCATGACAGGAAAGCGATCTTCCATCGCCATGAGAACAAATACCATTTATTCAAAGATGGAAAGGATTACATTGTTAGAGAACACCGCAAGAAGACAAATATTGCTATGGCAAATGCTGGACAGGTAAAAAGGCTGGTGAATTCAAGCAAGAATTTTGTTCGTCTAATGATTAAGCCTAAAGATGTTGTTAATCATGAAACATTTGAGGATTGTGATCCTAAGTTGAAATCAGATTTATATGATGTAGTTGATGCACATCATGAGATGTTTCAGAAGCCAACATGATTTCCTCCAAAAAGGGAGATTCAACATGAGATTCAGTTGCAGCAAGATTGTCCTCTTCCAAACATCGGCATGAATCACATGTCGATAATAGAGAATGCTGAAATAAAGAGGCAAATCAAGGACATGTTGGACAAGGGACTCATAAGGCCAAGCACTTCACCATGCGGTTCACCCATAGTATTAATTCCGAAGAAAGATGGGACATGGCACATGTGTGTAGACTTCAGAGCTTTGAACAAGATAATGGTAAAGAATCAATACCCACTCCCAAGGATAGATGATTTGTTTGATTAGCTGAAAGAAGCAAAGTTTTTCACTAAGTTAGATTTACGAAGTGGATATCATCAAGTAAGAATTGCAGAAAGTGATATATGGAAAACTGCATTCAAAACCAAACAAGGACTCTTTGAGTGGATGGTTATGCCATTTGGTTTTTGTAATGCACCGACAAATTTCATGCGTGTTATGGATAATGTTTTGCGTCCATTTCTTGATGACTTTGTGATTGTGTATTTAGATGATATACTGATTTTCAACAAAACAAGAGAAGAACATGTATTTCATGTAAATAGGGTGCTTGATGTTTTAAAGAAAGAGAAATTGTTTCTTAAGATGTCAAAGTGTGAGTTTGGAAAGACTTCTTTGGTTTATTGGGACACATTGTAGGAGGAGACGAGTTGAGAATTGATCCTTCTAAAGTGGAAGCCATTGTGAATTAGCCCGCTCCCAAAAAAATAACCGAGGTAAGAAGTTTCTTAGGTGTAGCTCAGTATTGGAGAAAGTTTATTGCTAACTTTTCTGCCATAGCAACTCCTATGCATGCAGTGACAAGTGTGACGAAAGGCTTCCAATGGGGAGGCAAACAGCAACAAGATTTCGAATCTTTAAAAGACAAGATCAGTTCAGCTCCAGTCCTTGCATTACCAAATTTGAGACAACCATTCGAGAAACAAACCGATGTTAGTGATTATGCCATGGGTGCAGTACTTTTGCAGCATGATAAGCCTATCTCTTTTCATTCTGAAACTTTCAATGGTGTTGTAACTAATTATCCTACATATGACAAAGAGTTGTATGCGTTGGTACAAAGCGTCAAGAAGTGGAAACACTACTTGATGGGTAAAGAGACGATTATACATACCGATCACCAACCATTACAGTACTTGCAGTCGCAAACAAAATTGCAGCAATCACGACATTTCAGGTGGATGGGATTTCTTCAACAGTTTCAATTGGTTATAAGGTATAAGAAAGGTATTTTCAATAAAGTTTTTGATATGCTTTCAAAGCCAATCATAAGTGCTTCTACTTTACTTAAAAATGATTCTATTGTTCATGAGAGTTACATAGAACAATATGCACATGATGTTTATTTTCAAGATGTGTATGCTAATTTGAGTGAAGGGAATCAAATTGAGGAAAATGATTATCACATGCATAAAAAATTGTTGTTTCATTTGGGCAAGCTGTGTATACCGCAAGGAGAGAGGCTAAGTGTCATGAGAGAGGCTCATTCGTCTCTTATTGTTGGACACTTTGGGGTAAGAAAAACAGTGGCGCCTCTACAAAGGTATTGCTATTGGCCTCGCATGATAGATAGTGTGTCACGTTTTATAAGAGGTGGTTCTATGTGTGCAACAAGCAAGCCTAGCAATAGGAAGCTTGGTTTGTGCATGCCACTACCAGTACCATCAAGGCCATGGGAGAGTGTCTCCATGGACTTTGTTGGAGGTCTATCTATGTCAAGAAAACAAAATGATTATCTTTATGTAGTTATGGATAGATTCATTAAAATGTGTACACTTATGCCATGTAAGAAAACCATAAATGCTAAACAAACTGCTGAACTTTATTTTCAACATGTATGGGTTCATTATGGATTGACAACTTCTTTTGTTAGTGATAGGGATTCCAGGTTCATTGGGAATTTTTTGTCCAATCTTTGGAAGATGATGGACACAAAGTTGAAAAAGAGTATTGCTTTTCATCCGCAAACTGATGGCCAAACCGAGGTGGTGAACAACTGCATTACATTCAGCACGCTTACAACGGGGCAAAGCACTCTTCTACAAATAAATCACCTTTTGAAGCATACTTTGGGTATTTGCCAAAATCGCCATTAGACTTCATCTTTGAGAAGGATGTTGCAATTGATAGGCATAGTGATATTAACAAGGCTTGACAGTTCATTGAGAAAATTCAGATTATTCATCAACAAGTTCAAGAACAACTTGAGAAGAGTCAAAGCAAATACAAGGAGAGGCATGACAAACATGAGTTGATCACAAGTTTCAAGAAGGAGATGAGGTATGGTTGCACATAATCAAAGAAAGGATGCAAGGAGAAGGTAAAAGGCTTAAGCCCATTCGCTATGGTCCATTCAAGATCATAAAGCAAGTTGGTAACAATGCATTTCAACTTGACTTGCCTTCATATATGCAAATGTATTCAATTGTTAATATTGAAAACTTACGTTTGTATGAGCCACTTTTGATCGATGATCAAGGAAGTGATGTTCAGCTACTTTCTATTGAAGATTTCTTGCTAGAATTTCTGGATGAACTCAAAGAGGATACAATTCTTGACAGGAGGACAAGAGCATCTAAGAGGGGAAGTGTTGACTACCTTCAAGTTGGGCTCAAAGGTAGTAAACCAAGCAAGGCAAAATGGATGGAAGTTGGAAAGGTGAGGGAGTTGTACCCTCATCTATTGAACAGGTAATCAAGTCTTTTGGGGTCCAAAATCTTTCCAATGGGGAGGTGTGATCAGGAGTTCATGAATTTTTCTCAAAATTGAAAGTGCTCAAAACTGTACCGAACCTAAGCGATCAAGTAGATCTCATCGTTCTGATTCTGGCGCAGCAAACGGTTCGAAAAACTGATGTCGTATGAAGGAGACATCGCGTTCTGATCGATTTCCCAAATAGCTAAAATTGCGACAGGTTTGACTGAGATGCCCAGTCAGCATGCAGGTGTACAGTTAGCAAAAAGGGGAATATTTTGAGAATATTCCGCTTTCTCTAAGCCAACGAGATCTTGCCACGTGGCAAATCTGGATCGTATGATTTTTTTGTACGTTTGGTTTTTTAGCCAATGGTTGGGTGACACGTGGCCAACCCTGAGGCTACCACGTGTCCCTATCTGGTTATATAAAATTTGTATAGCGTCGAGGGGTTCGACCCCATGACCTCCAAATGCGCGCACAAGACACATTACCATCTGGGCTACTGGGTGTTGCTTACCCCATTAGTACGCCATATATATTTATGTTTTCAAACAATGTATAATGGGGGGAGGGGAGGGGGGACGGAACCGCCGACTCTCCCAACTCGCCGGCAACCACATTTGAATGGTCACATGGTATATATATTTCAACTGCGACATGTTGTTACAACTAACAGTTTATAACCGTTAACTCCAGCGGGGACTCGTCACATGACTCCGGCATCCGCGGTCAGTCCGACGAACATGCCAACGGATTTGCGGAACTCCGCCTCCATCATAGTTCCGCGCCAATAGTTCATGCAGAGGTTTAAACTGCGGGGTTTGGGGGGTCAGCATGTGGCCACCCCCGCCCCTAACCATAAAAATTAAATGTTGCGGCTTGTTTTCCGGCGGGATGTTTAGCGCTCCTCTAGATTCGGCGCTTTTACTTATTTTAACTACAGTTAAACTGCAGTCCTCTGGTTTTAGTGGAGTTTTTGTAGGGGACATTGGGAAAAAGCCTAGCCAGGTCAAATTTCGACCAAATTTGGTGGAAACAAAAGTCTACCTAGACTAATTGGAGTATTCTTAAGCCATTGGTGCAGAGAAAACAAGCATTGGAGGCTTGTAAACACATGTATTTGCAAAATTTTGAGCATAATGAAAAATGGACATGCCATTGGGAGTTGGACCAGTAAATGTAGCCCAGAAGGGGTGAATTGCTTCATCATGCCTGCTATGTAAATCTTATGTGTGGTTTTATTTCTCTGTTATACACTGTTGTTCAGTGTTATTTAGGCTTATTTTCTTTCTTAAAATTCACAATTTCATCTATGTTTCATGGTTAAATTCCTCAATCCTTAAGCAAACAAAGGGAGACAAATATGTACATGTTTTGTAACTAAAAAGACACTTAGCACATCAAACCAATACAGTCCTTTCAGATCATATGGTGACGGTGATGAAAATGGCGATAGTAATGGTGATTGTGACGTTGCCTGATGGCGTCGTTGTTGATATGTATTTACCATCGAATCTTTTCCTAGTCACACAATAAGATTATGAATATCTAAGGTACAATTTAGATTAATAAATACAATTTCATAAATTCAGCTCACATGTGGGTATAGTTTTTCTACTATTATTACATGCAAGCAGGTCTTACTGGTACTAAGGTCAAGGAGGGTGGTATCGCTACCTCCTTGCCCAAATGCATGATTATTTATTGTGATGCATAATAATGTTTACACTTCATAGTATCACTTCATCAAACTTTTCTAGCATTTTCTAACCCTATTATGCCTATGGTGGGGTTATTAATTTTAGCTATATTCATTAATGACATGATTAATGCTCCGAATAGCCTAACAAATGTAGATATAGACTAAGAAATATTATGGATAAGATATAAAAAGATATAGATAGATACCTAAGACAAAGATATAATATTAAGGCATTCTCCTCCTCTTTTTCATTTAAATATATATATATATATATATAATAACCATGTTTTTAATTAATTTCATCTTATCTTCTCTTAGAAAATATTCATATTTAAATTTTCAAATCTCAAATCTCAAATATTCCTAATTCTAAAATATCTTTTATTTTTTTAATTATATATATATATATATATATATATCAAGGCTCTTATAATACCTATGAGTACTCGCGGGTCTTGACGAGTTCTATAGTGAGACAGGTCAGCGGTTTCTACCCATACCTGCCAAAACCTGCATAAAACTTGGCTACCTGCATTGAACTCGTGAATAACCGCATATGACCCGCATAAGACCTGTGTAGACCCTCAAAATTAGTTTTTTTTTTCTTTTTTTTGGAGATCGCGTGGAGGGAAAGGAAAAATAGAGGGAAGAAAATGGCAGCCAAGTCTTAAATGAGTCTTATACGGATCACCGAGTCAATAGACAGATGAGTCTTATACGAGTATGAGTCGTGCAACATATATATATATATATATATATATATATATATATAGCTGTGTGTGTGTGTGTGTGTGTGTGTTCAAATTTGATGACTAAAAAAGTTTCCTGCAATCCCAACCTGGTTTTAATTTCACCTTATCACTCCCATTCAATTAAATGCCCTTTCCCATAAACTTACATTCAACGTATAGGATTTTGGAAATGAAATTTTCAGATTAAAACACATGGGACTGTAAACACACGCTGAAAATAAATATGGACATAAACAGGGCAACAACACAAAAAAAATACACAAATTTTTGGTCAACACAGACCCAGGCAAAACCCCTTCAATATTCTCCTGGGAAAACCTGTTAGAGAGCTCTTCAAATTTATTTATCTTTCAAGTTCAAGAAAAATACATTTACAGACCAAAAAAACAGCAAGATACAACTTATCTCTTCAGCCGAAAAATCTTTGAAAACCGTGCTCACTTTGCCTCGATTTTTGTGCCCACTTGAAGCTAAAACAATACTGTATGGATTCCGTACGCACTATATGGATTGTCCAATTTTTTCCCTTTTTTTTCTCAAAAACAACCCTCGAACTATGTGCATCTCACAACATTAAATGTTCTTCGAACTGTACCTTCTGCTGTCTTCTATGCCTTGCTTTCTGTGCCCAGATTTTACCAGAAATCACTCCTTCAGCTTGTTGCAACAAATTTCTCTTTCGGAACTTTTCTCCAGCTCTCAGCCTCCTTTCTCTAATCTGCTCATGAAGAATGAATGAATGCAGTCTCTCTTTTCTTTCCCCCTTCTGTTTCCCTAAATGATTTTTGCGCAACCCTAAGATCCAATGGAAAAGATTTATTTAGATCAAGGGATGAGAATAAATGTGCATTTAATTCTCACTTTCTATTTTTTAACTCACCTATTAAATAAAGTACCCACATTGTACTTTATGTCTAAAGTCACTTTTCACTTTTTAATTTAATATTGACTTTACCACTTATAAATTCACTTTCACTTTATAATTTAATATTGACTTTAATACTTATAAAATCTCTTTCACTTTATAAAGTCATACTCAGGAAAAGAATTATTTTGGACTCCTTTCCCTAGGTAGAGACATTAAAAACCAACACTCCCTCTTACCGAGGAAAGTGTTTCTCACCACACCCATCTTGTCCCTGAAATGGACATGCTTCCTCTTGGCAAGGACTTCATGAGAACATCAGCCACCTTCTCATCTGTCGATATATACTCCAACTTTGCTACCCCTTTCTGAACATAGTCCTTGATGAAATGATATATGATGTCAATGTGTTTTGACCTGTCATGAAACACTAGATTCTTCGTGAGTTTAATGCAACTCTGATTATCGCAGTGAATAATCGTTGCTCTCAACTCCTAATCAAATAGGCCATACAATAACTTGTGAAGCCAAATGGCCTCACAACTAGCCTGGCTAGTGGCCATATAGTCAGCTTCAGAAGAGCTCAAAGCAACTGACTTTTTCTTTCGATTGAACCGCGACACAACTGCCGAACCCAATCCAAAGCAACACCCTGAAGTGCTTTTCCTGTTAGAAGCACTCCCTGGCCAATCTGAATCTGTGTAACCTGCCAAACTCACTCCATCTCCCCACCTATAGTCCATACCATAATCAACAGTCCCCTGCATGTAGCGAAGAATGTGCTTTGCAGCTACCCAGTGCACCCTTCTGGGCTCAGCCATGAACTGGCTAAGTGTGTTCACTGCAAAGCATATATCTGGCCCAGTGTTGACTAGATACATCAAGGACCCAATAAGCTGCCTATACAAAGTTGGATCCACCAAACTAGAATCAGAAACATGAAGCTTCTTCCAGTTGGTGATCATAGGTGTAGACATGGGTCTACATTTTGCCATGTGAAATCTTCTCAACACATCCACGGCATACTGCCCCTGCCCCAGAAAGATATGCCACTCCTCTTGCCACACCTCAAGCCCCAAAAAGTAATGCATCAACCCAATGCCCTTCATCTCGAACTCCATAGCAAGATCCTCCTTGCAACCACTAATCAGTCTCTCTGCCCCAGTAATGAACAAGTCATTAACATATAGCACAAAAATTGGCAGATCATCCCCTACAACAATGTAGTATAGGTTCGGATCTACATCACTCTTCGTGAAACCCATCTACTGCAAGTATGTATCAATCCTCGAACACCAAGCTATTGGAGCTTGCCTAAGTCCGTAGAGTGCTCGTCTCAACCAGCATACATGGGTCTCCCGCCCAAGTACCTCAAATCCCTATGGTTGCTCAACATACACCTCCTCCTCTATAACTCCGTTCAGAAATGTGGTCTTCACATCCATCTAATGGATCTTCCAACCCATTTCTGCAACAATAGAAATAAGGGACCGGATATAAGTGTACCGAGCTACGAGAGTGAAGGTCTCATCATAGTCAACTCCCTCAATCTGTGAGAACCCTCTAGCCACAAACCTCGCCTTGAACTTCTCAATGCTGCCATCCGCAACATGCTTGATCTTGTAGAGCCACTTAGAAGTCACAACTGACTTGCCCTCAGGGCTAGGCACCACCTCCCAAACATTATTCTTAATGATAAGAGGAATACTCCTCCACCATAGCCTCTCTCCATACCTCCTAGCTGGAAGCCTCCTCATAACTAGTAGGCTCAGAGTCAACAATGCTAGTAACCTTGGCTACATAACTGCAAAACCGCTCAGGTGGCACACTCTCCCTGTTCGCCATCTTCGAAGGACCAACGGACTCTACTTCCTTCAAGGTGTCTTGAAGCCACTTAGGCCTCCTCTTCCTTGAAGAAGCTTCCCCATAGGGAACCTCATCCTCTGCCCCCCAGTCTAGTGAACCTGAAGGTCTGCCAACTGACCCTAGTGTGCATGTACCAACACCTGTCCTCGAAGAACCTGTACCTATGTCAGCTGAAGTGCTAGGTGAACTTTGTACCAGTGGACTCCCTAAAGAAGTGCTTGGTGAACTCTCCACCGGTGCCCCAGATGTCATTGACACTGAAGTACCTCATGTGCCAGTCGATTCAGAACCCTGAGGTCCTGCTCCCTGTACCTAACCTCCCTACCGAGGAGAAGTCTGTGACTCTCTCTCATCATACTCCCATGATCTCCGATAGGCCCTCTCCTCCTCGAACTTCACATCCCTCCTAATCACCACTCTCCGTTAGAAGTAATGGAGATCTGATAGGCCTTCAAAGTCTCACTATAACCCATAAACATACCCTTCTCTGCCATGGGTTCCAACTTCGTTCTCTGCTCCTTGGGGATATAAGAATATGTGAGACATCCAAAGATACGAAGATGTCCCACATGAGGCTTCTCTCCAATGAAGGCCTCCTCTGGAGTCATATTTCCCAATACTCTATGAGGACTCCTATTCTGAAGATAAACAACAATATTACAAGCCTCAGCCCACAAAAAGAAAGGCAACCCCTGATCATGAATCATTGCTCTAGCAGCCCCAAGAATAGCTTTGTTCTTCCTTTCAGACACCCCATTGTGTTGGGGGTTATAAGGAACCGTGAAATCTCTCCTAATGCCCTCTTGTGCACAAAAGTCCGAAAACCTAGCATCGGTGTACTCACCACCATTGTTTGACCTCAAGACCTGAATCTTCCTACCTGTCTGCTTTTCCACAAGAGCTTTGAACTCTTTAAAGTGAATGAAGACCTCACCCTCGGTCTTCAGGAAATATATCCAAGTCCTCCTAGAGTAGTCATAAATGAATATAACATAATACACATAACCACCCAAGGGCACATGAGACATACGACCACTAACATAAGTATGAATCAAGTCTAGTATACCTGTAGATCTGCTGTCGCTCGCTGGAAATGGTAACTTGGTGTACTTGCCCAAAGCACACACTCTGTAGACCTCGTAATGCTCGACACTTAAATTAGGAACTCTAGTAGTGATCTCCCTCAGAAATCTCAAAGCTCCATGATGCATATCTGCCATCCTCTGGTGCCATAACTCGCACAAGTCTCTACTACTGGTGGTACTAGTGTGAGTGCTACCAAATGTGCTACTCACCAATGCTCCTGCCGACTGAAATTTGAACCTATATAGTTTCCCAGAGCATACTCCAATCACTTTGGCCAAAGTGATGGAATCTCCCCTGGGATGCATCAATACCTGCCCTCTTGAGAAGGTGACGTCAAACCCCTTCTCCTCCATAGAAGACACTAAAATCAAGTTCTTCTTCATCCCCGGAACATACAAAACATCCATGACCTTCAATGGAGGCAAAGACTCCCTCTCAAAGGTCATAGTCCCCACACCAAAATCTCTCACAGTGCGGTCATCTCCTAGTACAATCTCAATATCAAGTACCCTCTCTGCAAGCTTTGAAAATAACTCCCATGCACCTTTCATATGGCGGGAAGCCTCGCTATCTATGTACCACACATCGGATGATGTACTCCTACTAGATATAGAAGTAATAAATGCAAAATCCCTGTCAAACTGCGAAGCAAACCTCTCCTCCTCTATTGAAGCTGCGGTACCCTTCTTCCCCTTGTTTTTCCTCTCAGGACACGTAGCAACATAGTGTCACGTCTTCTGACATGCCCAACATTTGACTTTGGACATATTTGTATCTTTCTTCTTCTTCTTCTTCTTTCCGTTAGCCCCATCTGATGAGGCCCCTTTCTTGGCCTTCCTTTTGTTCTTCCACTTTTCTGTCAAGGCTACATCCTCCTCATCTGCTACCTTCACCCCACCACTACCAGTATTTCGTATCTCATGCTACACACAATCATCCCAGAATCTGTCCCAATTGGGAAGATTCTCCCTAGAGGTAACAATATCTCCAAAGACCTCCAAAGACTTAGGAAGTCCTGCTACGGCTATCCTGAATATTTCTGTGGGTGAAACTACCTCACCAATAGCAGTCAAATCATCACGTACCTATTTGACCCTTCCAAGATAATGAACTACTCTTTCAGCCTTTTTCATCCTGATGTTCTTCAATTGTTCTTTGAGTACCATCTTCCTGCTCTGATTGGTACTCTGATAGAGAGTGGTCAGAGTTGTTCACATCTGATATGCATATGTGTTTCCTCTCACCTGAGGAACCACATGATCCTTCAGACTGTCCATCAAAATCCTTTTTGACTTTGCATTATTTTTTGTGAATTCAACAAGTTCATCTGCACTAGTAGGAGCTACAACCTCTTGCCGCACTATGTCCCAAACTACTGCCTCATCAAACACTGTTTGAATTTTGTCCTTCCAAACGACATAATTGGATATCCCATCCAGTCTGTCCTATATCCTTAAGAACATGGCCATGACTATTGTTCAAAATTTACAAAACCAATAAAATGGAGAAAGGAACTTTCCAACACACCTTGTTGTCCCAAAAGTTTAGTCTGTGTGAAATTTCACCTTGTTGTCCCAAAATATCAGTTTGATGTCCAAAAATTCAGTTTGTTGTCCAAACCACTGTTTGTTGTCCCAAACTACTGTCTATTATTCAAACTGCAATTTTCAGCGTGTAGCTTTGATACCATGTTGAAATTTGATGACTAAAAAAGTTTCCTACAATCCCAACCCGGTTTTAATTTCACCTTATCACTCCCATTCAGTTAAATGCCCTTTCCCATAAACTTACATTCAACATATAGAATTCTGAAAATGAAATTTTCAGATTAAAACATATGGGACTGTCAACACATAAAAAAAAACAAACCAGCAACACATAAAAAAAATACACACAGATTTTTGGTCAACTTAGACCCAGGCAAAACCTCTTAAATCTTCTCTGGGGAAAACATGTTAGAGAGCTCTTCAAATTTATTTATCTTTCAAATTCAGGAAAAATACATTTGCAGACAAAACAAAACAACAAGATACAACTTATCTCTTCAGCGAAAAACTCCTTGAAAATCGTGCCCACTTTGCCTCGATTTTCGTGCCCACTTGAAGCTGAAACAATACTATCTAGACGCAGACTGTACTGTACGGATTTTTTTTTCCATTTTTTTTTGCTAAAAAAAACCCTTGAACTGCATGTAGCTCACAACATTAAATGTTGTTTGAACTGTACCTTTTGTTGTCTTCTATGCCTTGATTTTCATGCCCAACTTTGCGCAAAAATCACTCCTTCAGCTTGCTGCAACAAATTTCTCTTTCAGAACTTTTCTCTAACTCTCAGCCTCATTTTTCCAATATGCTCATGAAGAATGAATGAATGCAGCGTCTCTTTTCTTTTCCCCCTTTTGTTTCTCTAAATGACTTTTGGGCAACCCTAAGATCCAATGGCTCAGATTCATTTAGATCAAGGGATGAGAATAAATGTGCATTTAATTCTCACTTTCTATTTTTAACTCACCCATTAAATAAAGTACCCACATTATACTTTATGTCTAAAGTCACTTTTCACTTCATAATTTAATATTTACTTTACCACTTATAAAGTCACTTTCACTTTATAAAGTCACACTTAGGAAAATAATTATTTTGGACATTTTTCCCTAGGTAGAGACTAACCCATGGGAAACCGCTTGTCCAAGGTACATTAAAAATCAACAATATGAGTTACCATTAATCATTCATGGAACACGTTAATTATTGATAATGTATACTCTTCATCATATGAATTCTATATTACTTGAAACTTATAAATATGAACCATATACTAAATACCATATCATAAAATTAAAACAAATTCTGTCCTTCATTGTTTATGTTTCTTTACCACATAAAAATGTCTTAGAGAGAAGAAGATTTTGTACTCACTACTCATGTTTCTTTCTACCTAAAAAAAAAAATATCTTTGAAATAAAGAGGTTCCTCTTCTTCCTCAACACGAATATTTCTTTACTGTCTTAAAATTTTCATCAAATAAACAAATTGTTTCCTTAACCATTCGTATTTATTTACCACCTAAAAGGAAAATGATTAACCATTAAATCCACTTTTAGAATTTATTTAATAATAAAAACTTGTATTTACATATTTAATATATTTATATATTTATTTATCAAATCAGTGTTTCGAGATGCGCTATTAAATCTGTTAGTTTCCATATAATTTTAAGGATATCCAATTTTAGAGCATGGACTTAAAGGTTTACAAATACATAATTTTATATTATAAATTTATATACGTTAACTTTGTCGATTGAAGAAAACTTTGGAAATGTCAATCGTAATGTATTGAAGTTGCTTTAGAGTTATCCCTATATATATATCAAATTGCAAGTGAAAAAGAGCAAAAAATAGGAAATCAGAATCAAATTGTTTTCCTATAAATGTTTGGTTTGATGAAGAATGAAAATCGGCAAGGAGAACCTTGAAAAAGACAAGTAAGGAGAAGATGGATGTAACGTTATATAAGCAAATACTAAAAAGGAAAAAAGATGAGTTCATGCAAACAAGGCGAGAAGAGTTAATATATCTAGGCAAGAATAACCCAAAACTTTTCTAGCAGGAACTTCAACCAAGGAAGAAGAAAATCGAAAATAATATTACAACTAATCAATGGTTTGAATATGCAAGACAACTCTATGAGAAAGAATCAGAGGTTGAGCCTCCCCTGGGACTCAACACAACTACAAAGCTCTTCACATTACAAGAGGTGGAGATTGGAATTAAAAAGCTGAAAATAGGAAAGGCAAAAGACTTGGTTGAACTTCAAGCAGAGTATCTAGAATGGGGAAGGAACACTCTTGCACCGCACATCATGGAAATATTCAAAAACATCATTTAACAAGGATTCCCAAGAGTCTGGACAAGTAGCCTAGCAATACCCCTTTTTAAAAGTGGAGACATTAATAATCTGTCCAATTATAGAACCATTATGATCAACCCTTTGTTTGCAAAGCTTTTCGGCAGCATGGTAGAAAATAGAATCAGTAAGTCGGCCGAATTAAAAGAAAAGAGGGCAAAAGGACAAGCAGGTTTTACGCTGAAGCATTCTATAGTGGATCACGGCATCACGTTGAGACACATTATTGAAAAGGTTTGGGGGGATAAAGAATAAGTATTTTGTTGTTTTGTTGACTTCAAAACGGCATTTGACACAGTCCCTAAAGACAAGCTGTGGCATAGAATGGAAGAAATTGAAATTCCTTTGCATTATAGAGATGTTGTCCATAGACTTTATGAAGAGGTGAAAGTCAAAATTAGAACCTCAGCAGGTATTTTAGAAAGCTTTAGAAGTGACATTGGAGTCAAGAAAGGTTGTCCGCTTTCCCATACTCTTTTTGGTTTATATATTGATAAACTGGAAGAGTGGCTAAATTTGCAAGGTGAGGATGGTGTTCGGTTGGGGGAGTTTGTGATAAAGCTTCTTTTATATGCTGATGATCTTGTTTTGATTTCTAAATCGGCCCATGGATTGCAGATGCACCTATATGCCCTTGAGCATTTTTTTAGAGCAGTGGGGATGCAAGTCAATATTAGCAAGACCAAGATAATGATTTTCTCTAATAAAAGGAAGCAAAGTCAACATACATTCTTCTTTGAAGGCAACACTCTTGAAGAAGTAAATGAGTACAAATACCTCGGGATCGATTTCAACAACAAACTTTATTGGGAGGATTGCAGAAAGAAGAGAATCTTAGGAGGGTGGAAAGCATTGTATGCTCTTCAAAACAAATGTAGAGAGGCAGAGTTATGGGATTGGAAAATGATTAAAGTTATTTTTGGACTCCTAGTTTTCCCAGTGATGCTATATGGGTGTGAATTGTGGGCTAACAACACCCCTGTCTCAAAATAGAAGAAAATTGAGAAAATCCAAAAACGTTTGATCATGAGCAAGTTCAAAATAAAAAGTTGGTACCTTATGAGATAATGTTGAGTGAAACAGGAGCAACTCCCATCGAAGCAATTGCTATGGTGCAGCTCACAAGATATCTAAAATAATTGAGCAAATGGGAGTAGGTAGATGGCCTAATGTTATCTTCAAGGAAGACATGAGTGAGAGAAAGAAAACATGGATGAGAAAAAACTACACATGGATGCAAAAATGGAATATCTACCTCAATGCTTGTCCCACAAATAGCAAAGAGCTAAAGAATTTTTTTATGGATAATTTTCGTAAACAGGTATGGGGAAAAGAGTTGGGTAGAAAGAAGTACCACATTGAAGAATTCAACCCTATGTATGATATCCAACAAAAAGAGTTCATTGGAGCTACCATTCCGTGGAGAGAAAAGGTTCTTATTGCTCAATTAAGAACCAACTCACATCATCTTCGGTGTGAAACAAGATGGTGGAAAAGGCCTAAAGAATCTTGGGAAGAACGAGTGTGTACATTTTTCACGCCTGGAGTAGTGGAATCAGAAAAAACATTTCATTTTAGAATGTGATGCGTTCAAAGACATTAGAGAAAGTTATGGGAATATGTTAGCATTAGTTTCTTGGCATTGTCTTTTCAGCGATGAGATATTTGAAAGGTTAGGCCAGCTCATCATCAATTTGAACAAGAAGAGGACTGAAATGCAAAAGGCGAAAAACAGGGAACGCATAGTCCCATAGAATATCTTTAGTCTCGTGGACATTAAAATTTCATTCATTCATTCATATATTAAAATAAGGTTCCAAATAATTCCGAAATATTTTCATATTGCCGGGTTAACATTAATATAAGTATCATTTATTACAAAAAAATTAAAATGAAACACAAAAAAAATGTCGATGGTCGTGATTTCAATATTCGTCTTAATAATATTAAATCTACAACATAATATTTTATAGTTATCCAGTCTCTCTCAGATTCTAATTTATTTATGATAAAAGACATTTCCAACAATCTAGGTATATCGTGTCTTGTAGACGTTAAAATATCATGCATTGATAAGTTTAGCATATGACATGAAATAACACCTGACCCACTTTTAGTGACGAAACCCACAACAAAAGTTTGTGACAGGCGTCCTGTCAAAAACAACCTGAAGTTCATTCTTCCTCCTACAAGAGTTTATGACAGGCGTCCTGTGAAAAACGACCTACAGTTCATTTTCCCTCCTGCAAGGTACAGGCTCTGTCAAATCTAGTCGTAATTGGGTGAAAGTGGAGGTTCTTTCATTTAATACAATTAATATCACAATTCAGTGTCTTGCATATTTGTAATTTTTGGTAATTACAAGTCGTGAAAACAAAAATAATTAGAGGAATTCAAGAAATAATTTGAGTGAAGCAATTGTATAGGTATTAATGATACAAGAAAGAATCCAATGCTCTTTCTTATCCCTCAAAATGAGTCTCTGGCACAACAATTTTGGAATTACTGGAGATATTCTGAAAAGTATCAAGCAATAATGAGGGGATTTCTGTGATGAGTTGGATGATGAGGATTCTATCAACTGATCGAACCACCAAAGATCCACACAAGTTACCTTTAGAATAACACAAACTTTTATTTCATGGGAGGAAGTACCTATAGCCTTACTTCGTGGAGGAACAAATGCAATCCCCAATGTGAGACTAGAAGAAGAATAATATATATAATTGCAGGGTTCATGAGGCTACAAGGCAGTGGACTAATTTCTCAGGGCTCTATTAAAACAAAATTTAATCCCTATCACTACATCAGAGTATAAACATAGACAGACTATAATGATTGTTCTTCAGGGATGACAATATATCAGTTATAGGTTGTTCAATTTGGCTAATTGCATCTCGAGACTTTATGGGTTAACACACCGTGAATCGTATGTTTATCCAGGATTGTATAATGGTTTAAGGAATCAATGCGAGAGACTAGGTAGTGCTCCATCCCAACAACACCCAACATAGGAGAAAGACCTGTAAGTATATTAGCCAGTCTCTTTAGCAAAAGAAGGCAATTTATTTTACTCTTCCAACTCGAAGCATAAGCCAGAGGAGCATGTGTAGTGCCTATAAGGTTGAAATGGTTTGAAACCAAGCTCTGATACCAAAGTGTAGTAACCATACCAAAACAAATACCTATATTCTAATAGCTACAAATTAAGCAGGAATTTATCAATTTAATACACAAACACCTACCTGGTTTTTGTGTTTGAAGTCGATCTTGAGTCGTTGCAGCTCCAAATTTTCTCCTATTACCAAAATGACCAAATCCTCCCTGCCAAACTAGGGACAATCTCGATACCCAGCTCCAGAATAATTCAAAATTGAAGCACTCTGGCCCCTGTGCCAAAAAGCTTCAAGAACAATCAAGGCTCGGTCCTCATTGTCTGTTGAAAATTCGTCCTCGACCTCTTCAGAAAAGCCTCCCCTTTCTCTGTGCATTACACCTTCTCCTTATACCTTCCCCACACCACAGTCTCAGCCTCCAGCAAGGCCTTCTATCTCCCTTGCCTTCCAACACGTCAAAATATAGCTTAGTAATTTTCCTTCTCCAAAGTTCTGAAGAGGCAATCGTATTTTTATAAGGGTTCTAAACAATGGGTTCCTCACTTTAGTTCACGAATTAATCGAAATTTTCAACCCTTAAAAAGTCACAAATTAATCGAAATTTTCAACCTTTAAAAAGGATTTTAGAAAAAATTCTTTATCTTTTACTAAGATTTTAATATAATTCTTATTTGATTATTTTAATTTTATAATTTTTAATTTAATTATTTATTTTATAACTTTAATTTAATTCTATACTTTTATTAAAAAAATTATTAATATTTTAATAAAATTCTTATTTGATTATTTTAATTTTATACTTTTTAATTTAATTTAGTTCATCATCTTTTATGTCTGCTTTATTATTAAATAATGTATTAAATATATATTATAATGGTGGTATATTAAGTACCCCGCTCGACATATTCATCATCCTTTGGTGTGTTTGGTATTTACTTCTCAAATCAATTCATTTCCCTATACTTAGACAATTTCTATATCAACTAGTATGTATACTAGTGCAGTACACGTGTTGCATGCATATGTAGCTATCATATGCATGCCTCACATGCATGCTAATATTCACATTCTATTTGTAATTATAGGTGGGTCATTACACTACATGTTGTGAAAATTAGGTGATCTGAATCCTATTGCAGCAACTGGAATTATTCTCCTAATTGTTAATTTTATTTAACAATTTATTTGTTTTCTACGAAAAATACTGAATAAATCATAGTGAAATCTACAAAAATAAAACTGCAGAAGAATAAATGCTGGAAGAAATTCTAGCACACACATAAAATAACACAATTATTTTTGGACCAATGTCCCCGAAAAAACCCAACTTAGGAAAACCGGTGCAGCAGCTGAGGGTTTTATTATTATGCAGCAGTGAAATAATTTAAGTACAATAGGATGTCGAAACTGGCAATCCTACAAAGAAAAACTAGCTATAAAAATATAGTGAAGAATTTCCTCACTCCACAAGCAAATTCGGGCTCTTACATCAGCTAAAATCGTCCCATCCAAATTGCTTCTGCACAATCACTCCGTCACCTTAGCGCAGTCACTTATACACTAAGCTCGGAACAACTTCTCCTCAAGTTGTCTGGTTAGCTGTTGTCTGGGAAAATGTCTCTCCTAGCCTCTTGAACCTCTGCCCAGCTTCTGGCACTGAAACTCTGCTTCTCCCCAGCAAATTTGAAATTGCCTCTAGAGGCTACTGTGCTACCTCTACGTCAACATCTCTCTATCTCTTCTGCCTCTATGCAAATGCACTCATCAGAAGTAAAATCCTTCCTCCGGCTTCACTGTCCCTGCCCCTCTCTCACTGCTTCGATCTCACTGACTCTCTCTCTGGAAACTAACAGTTGCTACTCTGGAAATCGATTTTCCAATGAAACCGAACTATTGAAGTAATTTCTCCAAGCCCCGTCGACTTCTTAGAATCATCTGTTGAGACTTAAACGATGGCTAGGATTAACTTGAAGTTGATATGTGTGAGTATCTAGAACATTCACACCTTGAATTAAATAATTATGATTAATTAGTCATATTCTCTAAGTTTAGACTTCAGAAATATTTAAAAAATGACTAATAATATAATTAAGTCATTTCTAGGAGGAATTTCCAAAAACGATCCATGGATTTTGGAGATCTCTCGTATTCTAGCCTCTCCACAAAGTTTCAAGGCTAGAACACATCCAATGCTACAAAAACTAACACTCCCTCCTAGCGAGAGATGTGTTCTAGTGTTGCACCTGCTGCCACAACACCATGTTTCTGCCCTATCTCCTGTCACGTTGTTGATGTCTAGTCATACTGCCCACCAACCACTGTGCAACTCTGATATAAGTTGAATCTGTGCTATTGTTGACCTTGCAGAACTGCTACCAACACTATATCTGCTCTGCAACTTCCTCTCATTTGTTGCTGTTGCAGCTGCAACATCTACAACTAAGGAGTATCCGAAATACTGAACCAACTGTGTTCAGTATGATGCATCTGTCACCCGAGTTTTGACTACTACTAGCCTCTGCACTATCCACTGAAGACTCTGCGTTGTTGTTGACTCTGCACTATGCCAACTACAATACTTCCAACTCTGCACTGCACTCCCTAGCATATGACTGCAACTAGTCACTCCAACTGACACTCTGGCATCTAACTGCACCAACTGTCACTGGTCCATCCTGCTGTTGAATACTGTGGGCCCCCATATCCAGGTACTGATCCAAGAGGTGGACTCCTCAAGGATACTGCCCATCTGTTGTGCTCTGGGGCTCCAAAACCAAGTCACCCCATTTCACTCTTTGGGTATCTCTGCAAACATGGCGAAGTCTTCCTCCATCCTAGAGGACAGCCTATCAATATCAACATGAGTTGCCGCATGGTCCTGCTTCTCCTCTCTGTCCTTCTTCCTAAGAGGACATTGGGTACTATAGTGGCCAGACTCGCCACACATGAAGCACTTGACCTTTGACAGGTCCTTCTTCTTCTTTCATTTCTCCCCTTGTCCCTGACTAGGACCCTTCGATGTGAGGGCTACATTCTTCTCCTCCTTCACCTGCTTCGTGTTGAGATTTTGAGGTAGCATCGAGTGTTCTCTAGCCCTGAAATTTTGCAGAGGGGCTAAGACACACATCACCTCCAAAACCCAGAAAAGGTTTCGAGAAATTTTATTTGGAGTGTAAGATATTAAATAATTAATTTTTTTAATGAGGACCCTAAGTCTAACTTAGGGAATTAGAAAAATTAAAGTGAATTAATTAAATACATGTGATGAAATGTTCTAAGTGATGCGGATCAAGAAATATTTTAATCTAAGTCGTCGATAAGAGATTAAATCACAGGTGTTGATGTGTCAACGAGAAAACTATAAAGGAAAGGCTTAGGGTCAGTTGGAGACACATGTAGAGTCTAAGAGATCGAATTCTTCTGACGGAGCAGTGCTCGGATGAAGATCAGATATGAGTGACTCAGAGTTGCAATGAGGGGTAGATGCAGTGATTGGTTAGGAGGTCCAAGAGTACAGTGCAGAGCAAGGACAACAGAGACGCAATGGAGGCAGTGCAGCCATCAGAGGGAGTTATGCAGTCCCTCAGGAGGGTGACGCAGGCCCATGCAGAGGCAGCGCAGTATCTCCAGGAGAAAATTCTGAAATTCATCGAAGGAAGGGTTTTTGAGCAAGGAGGGCTGAAACTGAGATCCGGGAGAGGCAGATTCACCCAGATCTAGGGCGACACAGTTCTTCAGCCAGGCTCATAGGTTTACGTAGTTGCTACGCAGAGCCAGTTGGGGTTTCACCAGTTGCTCATCCTGATCAGCCGGGACTAGCGAGAGTGAGATATATCTCACATTTTCTCTAATTACCGAGGTTTTCTCTGTTGGGTTTTCCGAGTTTATGGCACCCTAGATGTATTCAGAAACTGTTGCTTAATAATAATAAACTCTAATAACTATTGCACCGGTTTTCCCACATCAGGTTTTTCCGGGGACATTTGTCCGAAAAATCTATGTTTCACTTTGTCATATGAGCGTGTTATTCAGTAAATGATCTATATGTGTAGGCTGATAATTGTATTTACTTCGATGTTAATTCTGAATATTCAAATTAATAACTTGTATGATTAATCAATTAGGAGAAGTAAATCGAGATTTAGCAGTAGGGTTTCTTACTTAAGAAATTTTCACATGGTATCACAGAATTGCAGATCAAGTTGAATCTCCAGCAAAGTCTACTGAAGAAATTTTATTGCAAAAATCAGCTAAAGCAGCAGAGATCTAGAAAAGGAAGCGCAACATCAGGAGGACGCAGTCCCAGTAGAGGCTATGCAGGGGCTGACGCAGTCCCATCTGGGTGATGCATAGACAGTGCGGTAACTTCCAGAGGGATGCAGGATTGGCATGCACTGCATTGAGCTAGTCTGTTCACGCAGAGGCCACCAGAGGGGCGTAGTCCAATTTTGTTTCTATTGCTGTGAAGTATTTCTGAATTACGAAAGCAAGGCTTCAGATCTCCAGCAGTTGCTGGTGTGGCGGAGATTCTGACAGTGCAAAATCGTGCCTAGCTGAGTTGACAAAGAGCGGGAGGAGGACAGTTACTCAACAGATCTACGCCAAATAGATCCGAGATTCGATCAGGAGGGTGATCGTAGATAACTGTTCAGTTGTTTTTGGATGAAGATTTCCAGGAGGGAAATCAGTTGTCAGAGGGAGAAACTACTATAGAGGGCTTCTAATCGCCAAGATACCTTGATCCAGTATTTATGTTGATTGTTGCAGCAGAAAGAGGGAGAAGAGTATCTGTTATGACAAATTTGAGCTAGATGGCTTCTCATGGACTGAGATATTAGGACAGGATGGACGACATGTCCAACTTCGTCATTTGGAGGGCCTGGATCCTGAAAGTCCTGGATGAGTACGACATCAAGGACCATGCAGAGAATGTAGTAGTTGTGCTTGCCAATCCAGATCCTCCGAAGAAATTCAAGGAAAATCAAGCGCGGGCTAAGCATTTGATCATGGATGGTGTAATATCCCTCTTTAGGGTGGGCCCTGCCACGTGTCCGAGGTCTGCGTAATGAGGGGTTGTTTAGCCGCCGCCCTCAGATGCTCCGGTGGGCCTTAAGACCCCACCCTTAACACCCTGGGATGCCGCCCTCACTAACATTTCGGGCTTTTGGTGTAGTGGTTGGGCCTTCGTGGTATTAGAGTAGAGGTCTCGAGGTCGAGACTCACGGAGCATGGTGGGCTGTAATATCCCTGTTTAGGGCAGCCCTGTTTAGGGTGGGCCCTACCACGTGTTCGGGGTCTGCATAATGAGGGGTTGTTTAGCCTCCGCCCTCAGATGCTCCAATGGGCCTTAAGACCCCACCCTTAACACCCTGGGATGCCGCCCTCACTAACAGTTCAGGCTTTTGGTGTAGTGGTTGGGCCTTCGCCACTTGTAATATCCCAAATGGGATATTTTAACTAAAAATGCAGAAATAGACTTGAGCAGCAAAATAAATGGAAATAAACACACAGCCACCAATATAACATAATGGATGCAAATAAAATCACTGAGCCATTTTATTAATCCATGGTAAAAAGTACATCAACATAAAGGAACAACGGAACCTGAGCTTGCCAAGCAAGCAGAGAAAAATCCAGAAAGATCTCTCGCCCAACTGATGAATAACGCTGGCAATGATGTAGATGGCTCGACAAGAAGACTACTGCAAATCGGCTATGGAAAAAGCTGTCACTTAACCCAATGAACATAATGAAGCACAAGTTGAAGATCTGAATGATCCTCACACCAATCCCTGAAGCTTTGCGAAACTTCTGAATGAAGTCTCCTCAAGAGAGTTGGGTTTTTAATCAGCCTCTACAAATCACCGAGGTTTTAAAGTCACCAGAGGCTCATTTAGAAGTAGAGAACCCGTCTCACACCTCTCCTTATAATAAAATAACATGATCAAAAGATATCCATCGATGGCCTCCTCCTTTCTTTTATAAGATCTCTTGGAGCCTTCTAGAGCATTATTTTATTATTATTTCATTCATGAACACTTTTCCTCTTATTAAAATATTCCTTTTTAATGCAGAAAAGAGTAAATCGGCTACCATGTTTCCCCTGGTCACTGAAACTCATGTCCAACTGTCCCATCATGGAGGTATCCTCGTCCTGGTTCCAATGAGCTATTACACTAAGGTGTTCTATCATGTATTCCTCCCAGAATGCCATCGTGAGTGTAATTAGTTGAGTTAAGCCCATAAATAACTCAAATTTCCGAAAGTTGTCGGAATGCACCAGAACGAAAGCCAAACTACTCGGATGATGGAAAATATCAAGCGAATGCCACCCGACCACATAGAAACTCCTAAAAAATCCTCCAAAAAGCCCCTGGGCCCGCTGATGACACGAACCTGTACCTGTGACCGGTCTGCTCCTAACTCTGGAAGTCCATCCTAGCCCTGTCATAGGTGACACCAAAAAAGGGAATATTACAGACCTTCCGCCCCAAGATTGCTTGCCCTCAAGCAAACGAAATATGTGGGCCACTCTGTTGGCCCGCTGGAACTGAGACCCATTGCCTGGATCCCATAGAAACCTCTGGGTGCTGCTATGCACCTGTGTCAAACCACTTGGAGTAGACCCCTCAATGCTGGGATCCCAAACTGATCTCTCACTGTACCAGCCAACAAACAATCCTCTCGGATCCCAACGCCACCATGGCCAATCATCATCAAAGTCCCATGGCTCGGGCTACACACTGCCTCTGGCTATCGCTGATGCCCCATGAAATGAAGCCCGCCAACAAGCATCAATGCTCCTTGGCTCCTGCAGCGCTGTACCTCTAATTGTATAAGCTGCCCCACCAACTGCATACCAACTCATCACCTCTCTCCAATCCAAGTCCTGACTCAATCCCATGCTGATCCTGCTCTCCTAAAATCGGGATGGAGTGCTAAAGAAACGATGACCTGGGCCCCATTGCCAGCTGGAATCTGTAACATCTGCTATGTCTAAGGGCCCCTGCTCTGTTGTGCTCCCTATGAAGAAAATCGTACCACCAAGAGGGTACCAGCTCATGATCTCTCGCCAATCCATCCTGGAAGAAGAATCTAATGTAGCAACAGCTATATACGGAACACGCCTGGAGTGTTGTCGCCAGCCTGTAATCAACTCACACTGCTCTGCCCTGTCTGCCAACGAAAGCTGCCTATAGAAGCAAGCCCCTCTCTCTATAATGGGCCAAAGTGGGCAAGATATGCTGCAAGCCTCATCGATGTACTCCTGGAGAGTGCTACTCACTGAAAGTACTGCAGCTCGACCGACTGTATGTACATCTATCTGTACCTCATCAATTTGTCGGCCCAAAGATGGATGCTCCACCATCTCCAACAACTCATCCCTCTCATTGGGAATGTAAAGCTCCTGCTGTCCCCTACCCCCCTGCAGAAGTATCCCATCAACCTCCAACATCTCTAGAGGATATGGATCTACAACTGCTGTCACCGTACTCGATATCAATGCATCTGATTACTCCTCCTCAATGGTTGACCCCAAGGTTAGCCGCATATCCATCATAGACTCAATGTGAGCCCCCATCTGGCTCTCCCCCAAAGGATTATCATGCATGATGTGCATAGTCTCCTCCTCTGCGAACTCATGCTCCATCATATGCTGCTCCGGCTGAATCGTCACAAGTGACTCATCACCCTGAGTATCTCCTGTAGAGTCCCCTGACCGCTCACCCTGCACACTAGAATACAACTCCGGCCTACTGTCATCAACTCCGCATGACTGCTCTCGCTCCCCAGAAGCATCCTCATATGATCCCATGGACTCATCTGAAGAAGAGTCCTCATCCTGGCATACAAAAGGAATGTCCTCCAGTTCAGCCTCTGCCACATCATCTGCATCACTCAAGCACGAATGATCAGGCCCCCAAGGTTCTTTGCAGATGAAGCAAAGTCCCTTCCTCCTCAACTCGTTCTTGCTACCTGATCCACCAAATTGGAGTAGCTCCTCCCTGGTCAACACTCTCCTGAAACACCCAATGTTTTGCTCAACCAAACTCTCAGCCAGTTTATAAGCAACAGGTGAAACCAATTTTTCTCTCCTCCAAATGGTCAACAACCTGGTCTGTAGCATCCTGCAAATGTCATCATTGTTACCCATGACTCCAGCCATGATTTCTAAGATCTTGATCCTCTTCTCAATGGCAAGACCCCAGATGTTATGTAGATCTTGAAGATTTTGTTCTATTGTTGGAAAACTTTCTGCATAATGTCATCATTATGAGGAAGCATAGGTGAAGTTATTCTAATAATCTCACTGAGATAAGAAGCTACTATAAGTCTGACTCCTTCACAAGCATGCTCCAAGAATCTTGGATGAATCAAAGCAAGCATCATTGGTTTGAGTGCCCAATTTAGGACCCTCAAATCTGATTGGCTCACTTTAGGAAGATGTGATTCTAGCCTCTCCAAATTAAGGAAAGTTTTTGCGGTCATCTTTAGGTTCTTCAAATCATATCCAAGTGCAAAGAGCCAATTCCCTACCTCAAACTCTTTTTGCAAATCCCTTATCTGCTCTAGCTGTAGGATGGCATGTATCCCTTTTGAAAAGGGTTTGTTGTTTGGTTTTTCTCTTTGATCCAAGGAAGCATTGCAGCTCCAAGCACCTTGTGCAAGTGATTTTTCAAACTGTAGCTGGTACTGAATTCTTTCTAAGTCATTAAAGCTTTTTCTAATATTTTTGCACAAATTGGGCTTTGACAAAATCAATTTTTCACAAAAATATGAATTCATCCTAGCAAAGCAATCTAAAAAATCTCAGGTGAGAAAAATGTTACCCCAGATGCAAGGAAATGATCCCTCCTCAAGTTCTGTGCCGACTCTGGAAATTCTGCAACTGCTGCTCCAAGACTACACTGTTGCCTGACTTCGGCCTTTGATTTACCCACTGAAAACTGCTCAGAAAATTCTAGGAATTTGGAAAGGTGATCCTTGCCCAAAACCCAGAAAAACCCAGAAAGGATTTCCTCTAATTCCAACCTTCAAAATATGACCCTTTGTAGTTTGGCCCTCTTCCAATTTCGTTTTCTGGCACTACAGTGGCTACTGTCAATAATTTCTCTTCAAAATCCCAGAAAACCTACTCATATGGCTCTCCTATCAATTTCCCAACACCCCAACTCTAAAATCCCACCAATGCAGCTCCCACAAATGAGCCTCCTCCAATGATTGCGTAGGCCCTTCTAACCAAAATAGTTGCAACTGAAAACTGGAAACCCGTAGGTTGATCCAAGATTGAAGCTCTGATACCACTGTAATATCCCAAATGGGATATTTTAACTAAAAATGCAGAAATAGACTTGAGCAGCAAAATAAATGGAAATAAACACACAGCCACCAATATAACACAATGCATGCCGATAAAATCACTGAGCCATTTTATTAATCCATGGTAAAAAGTACATCAACATAAAGGAACAACGGAACCTGAACTTGCCAAGCAAGTGGAGAAAAATCCAGAAAGATCTCTCGCCCAACTAATGAATAACGCTAGCAATGATGTAGATGGCTCGACAAGAAGACTACTGCAAATCGGCTACGGCAAACGCTGTCACTGAACCCAATGAACATAATGAAGCACAAGTTGAAGATCTAAATGATCCTCACACCAATCCCTGAAGCTTTGCGAAACTTCTGAATGAAGTCTCCTCAAGAGAGTTGGGTTTTCGTCCAACACTCACAAATCACCCAAGGGTTTCCATCTTGGGGCTACGGCTGAAGTAGAGAACCATGTCTCACACCTCTCATATAATAAAATAACATGATCCAAAGATATCCATCAATGGCCTCCTCCCTTTCTTTTATAGATCTCTTGGAGCCTTCTAGAGCATTATTTTATTATTATTTTATTCATGGAGCACTTTTCCCTATTATTAAAATATTCCTTTTTAATGCAGAAAAGAGTAAATTGGCTACCACGTCTCTTCCGGTCACTCAAACTCATGTCCAACTGTCCCATCATGGAGGTATCCTCGTCCCGGTTCCAATGAGATATTACACTAAGGTGTTCTGTCATGTATTCCTCCCAGAATGCCACCGTGAGCGTAATTAGCTGAGTTAAGCCCATAAATAACTCAAATTTCCGAAAGTTGTCGGAATGCACCGGAATGAAAGCCAAACTGCTCGGATCATGGAATATATCAAGCAAATTCCACCTGACCACATAGAAACTCCTAAAAACTCCTCCAAAAAGCCCCTAGGCCCGCTGATAACACCAACCTGTACCTGTGACTGGTCTGCTCCTAACTCTGGAAGTCCCTCCTAGCCCTGTCATAGGTGACACCAAAAAAAGGAATATTACACTGCTTTGGAGACGATGTACCATGGAAGCTATGTCCAAAGGAAAATGCTTCTAGAGAATCAGATGTGGTTGTTCCAGATGCAAAGGGGTAAAGATATAGATCCCTTTCTCTTCAGACTACGGACTATCTCGGATCAACTGATTGCCATGGGTGCGACTCCAGATGAAGGCTTTTGCTGAGGAATGCCATAAATGCAGTCACCGAGGAATGGGAAACGTTTTTCCAAAGCATATTGGGCAGGGCAACGTTACCTTCTTGGGCAGACATGTGGGCAATTCTCCGTCAGGAGGAAATCAGGAGATTTACCAAGAGGCAAAGCAGCGGCAGCGGAACAGTCAAGGTGAAGAAAGCAGAGGAAGATTATGCAACCCCTGCATCAAAGGAACGAAGGCAGCAAGGGAAGAAGCAGAGGGACCTATCCAAGGTCTGGTGCTTTAATTGTGGTGAACTTGGACACTTCACTAGCACTTGTCCTAATAGGAAGGATAAAGGATCTTCTAAATCCAAGGTAGTAGCAACAAAGGACGATGGGAGTGATGTTGATGTATCCATGAGTGCTCATGAGCCATATAAGTGGGGTGATATGGATCTGTAGAGAAGCTACAGATGAAGAAGGCAGGATCCTTGAGTAGCCCAACTCTTGGATCACATACGAGCTACAAGAGCCTTAAGACGGTAGCGGGACAAGTGGAGCAGTGGGTGCAGAAAATCACAGTGAAACAGAGGGCAGTGTTGAGACGCTGTAGAGGGAACAAAGTGCAGAGGCAGCAGCAGCGCAGAGGCTGATGGGACTTCAACAACGTAGAGAGGTAGTGCTTACGCAGTGCAGATTTGTAACAACACAGCAGCTTCAGGAGGACAGCGCAGAGCAGCAACCAAGGGAGCTCCAGTCATGAGATGCAGCCCGAATTGTCTGTAAATGATTGGGCAGGGGTCTTTCAATTTCTTACCTCTCAGAAACTGAGTTGCAGTTCAGTAGGTAGTAGTGGCAGTGCTATGGGTAGCATGATGCAGCAAATTGATAGGGAAATGCAGTACAGATGTAGCAGTGTCAGCGGCAGTGACATGGGCAACATCACAGAAAGCAGCAGCGCAGTGGATGGAGGGCAGCAAGCCAAGCATCAGCAGCGCAGAGATTGATGACGAGATCTTGCGATACATGGTGTGGGTGTATTGCTATCCATGCTAAGAGGGAGTGTTGAGATTTTGAGGTAGCATCGGGTGTGCTCTAGCCCTGGAATTTTGCAGAGGGGCTAAGACACACGTTACCTCCAAAACCCAGAAAGCGTTTGGAGAAATTTCATCTGTTGTGTGAGATATTAAAATAATTAATTTTTTTAATGAGGACCCTAAGTCTAACTTAGGGAATTAGAAAAATTAAAGTGAATTAATTAAACACATGTGATGAAATGTTCTAAGTGATGTGGATCAAGCAGTCTTTTAATCTGAGCCATCGATAAGAGATTAAATCACGGTCGTTGATGTGTCAACCAGAAAAGTATAAAGGAAATGTTTGGGGTCAATTGGAGACACACACAGAGTCTAAGAGATCGAATTCTTCTAATAGAGCAGTGCTCGGACAAAGATTAGATCTTAGTGATTCAGAGTTGCAGTGAGGGGCAGATGCAGTGATTGGTCAGGAGGGCCAAGAGTACAGTGCAGAGAAAGGGCACCAGAGACCCAGTGGAGGCAGCGCAACCATCAGAGGGAGTTACACAGTCCCTCAGGAGGGTGACGCAGGCCCACGCATGGCCCACGCAGAGGAAGCGCAATATCTCCAGGAGAAAAGTTCGAAATTCACTGGAGGAAGGGTTTCTGGGCCAGGAGGGTTGAAACCGAGATCCGGGAGAGGCAGATTCACGCAGAGCTAGGGTGACGCAGTTCTTCAGCCAAGCTATGCAGGCTTATGCAGTTGCTACGCAGAGCCAGCTGGGATTTCACCAGTTGCTCATCCGGATCAGCAGAGACTTGCAAGAGTGAGGTATATCTCACATTTTCTCTGATTTCCGAGGTTCTCTGTTGGGTTTGCCGAGTTTATAGCACCCTTGATGTATTCATAAATTGCAGCTTAATAATAATAAACCCTCATAACTGCTGCATCGGTTTTTCCACATTAGGTTTTTCCGCATTGGGATTTTCCAGGGACATTTGTCCGAAAAATTTGTGTGTCACTTTGTCATATGAGCATGTTATTTAGGAAATGATATGTATGCGTAGGCTATTAATTATATTTACTTTGATGTTAATTCTGAATATGAAGATTAATAACTTGTATGATTAATCAAGTAGGAGAAGTAAATCAAGATTTAACAGTAGGGTTTCTTACTTAAGAAATTTTCACACTTCGATCCGCTATTGCTGCCACTGCCACTGATGGAGATCTTTACCAAGTCTTGTCTCAACTCCTCCTGCTACAAATCAGCCCAGATCCTGTCCCACCTTGGCAAGGTGTTGTTGAGAATTTGATTATTGGGGTAGCATTGGGTGTGCTCTAGCCCTGAATTTTTGTGGAGGGGCTAAGACGCACAAGACCTCCAAAACCCAGAAAGAGTTTGGAGAAATTTCATCTGATGTGTGACACATTAAAATAATTAATTTTTTTAAATGAGGACCCTAAGTCTAACTTAGGGAATTAAAAAAATTAAAGTGAATTAGTTAAACACATGAAATGAAATGTTCTAAGTGACGTGGATCAAACAGTCTTTTAATCTAAGCCATCGATAAGAGATAAAATCACGGCAATTGATGTGTCAACGAGAAAATTATAAAGGAAAGGCTTGGGGTCAGTTAGAGACAAAAACACACAGAGGCAGTGCTGAGACAGATTAAGTTGGAATTCTACGGCAGGCTTGCTAAGAATTTCTAGAAGAGTTTCAGCTGCAGTGAGGGGTAGTATTGGCTAAGGGGATGATCTAATCCTGGAGCCAAGAGTCAGCAAGAGGTAGAGGAGCAGCAACCAGGAGCAGCGCAGAGGAAGCTGAGGCTACGTAGCAGTTGCGTAGCGAAGAGGGTTTCAGCTGCTACGTAGGTGCTACGGAGGCCCAGAAAGGGCAGCGCTGGAGATTCAGGAGGCCAACTAGGTCAGTGTAAGGACTGCGTCACCTAGTTTCGGGTTACGTAGTCCCCTTCTGAGTATCATAGGGGCACGTAGAGGGTAGCGGGGCTGATGTGGGCAACTTCAGGGCAGCGCTGCGGTTTCTAAAGGTAGAACAGTGTTGAGTTCTGTAAATCCCGTTTGAGGATGTGAATCAGTCCAATGTTCAGTCTCCAAAACAACAGGTATTGCTACAAATCTATTTTTCTCTATTAGGTTAACCAGTAAGGTGCCCAGATTTGTTGTGCTCTGATTCTACTTAATAATAATAAACCCTCATATCTGCTCCATCGATATTCCTGCATTGGGTTTTTCCGGGGACAATTGTCTGAAAAATATGTCACTTTGTTGAATGAGCATAATATTCAGTAAATGATCTATATGTGTGTTGGTTGTTAGTTGTGTTTACTTCGGTTTTTTTTTAATATTTTTTGAAAATAACTTGTATAATTTAATCACAAGTAGGAGAAGTAATAATGTGTTGACCAAGAGTATAGAGCATAGCAAGGGCATCAGAGACGCGGTGGAGGCAGCGCAACCATCAGACGAAGTTATTCAGTCCCTCAGGAGGGTGAAGCAAGCCCCCGCAGAGGCAGCGCAACATCTCCAAGAGAAAAGTCTGAAATTCATTGAATTAAGGGTTTCTGAGCTAGGAGGGCTGAAACCGAGATCCGGGGGAGGCAGATTCACATAGATATAGGGTGACGCAGTTCTTCATCCAGGCTATGCAAGTTTATGTAGTTGCTACGCAGAGCCAGCTGGGGTTTCACCAGTTGCTCATCCGGATCAGCCGAGAGTCAGGACTAGTGAGAGTGAGGTATATCTCACATTTTCTCTGATTGCCGAGGTTTTCTCTGTTGGATTTGCCGAGTTTATAGCACCCTAGATGTACTCAGAAACTGCTGCTTAATAATAATAAACACTCATAAATACTACACCGGTATTCCCGCATTGGGTTTTTCCGGGGACTTTTGAAAAATATGTGTCACTTTGTCATATGAGCGTGCTGCTCAGTAAATGATTTGTATGTGTAGGTTGTTAATTGTATTTACTTTGATGTTAATTCTGAATATTCAGATTAATAACTTGTATGATTAATCAAGTAGGAGAAGGAAATCGAGATTTAACAATAGGGTTTCTTAGTTAAGAAATTTTCACATGGTATCAGAGAATTGTAGATCAAGTTGCATCTCCAGCAAAGTCGGCTGAAGAAATTTTATTGCAGAAAACAGCTTAACCAGCAAATATCCATAAAAGGCAGCACAGCATCAGGAGGACGCAATCCCAGTAGAGGCTACACAGGGGCTGACGCAGTCCCATCTGGGTGACGTAGAGACAGTGCAGTACCTTCCAAAGGGACGCAGGATCAACGTGCACTGCGCAGTCGCTGCGCTGAGCCGGTCTGCTCACGCAGAGGCCAACAGAGGGACGTATTCCAGTTTTTTTCTGTTGCTGTGAAGTATAGTGGAGATACGAAAGCAAGGCTGCAGATCTTCAGCAGTTGTTGGTGTGGCGGAGATTCTGACGGTGCAGAATTGTGCCTAGGCGAGTTGACAAAGAGTGGGAGGAGGAAAGTTACTCAGTAGATCTCCACCAAACAGATCTGAGATTCGATCAAGAGGGTGATCGTAGATAACTGTTCAGTTGTTTTTAGCCGAAGACTTCCAGGAGGGAAATCAGTTCTCAGAGGGAGTAACTACTATAGAGGGTTTCTAATCGCCAAGAAACCCAAGTCAAGTGTTTCTGTTGAGTGTAGCAGCAGAAAGAGGGAGAAGAGTATCTGTTCAGACAAATTTGAGCTAGATGGCTTCTCATGGAATAAGAGATCAGGACAGGTTGGACAACGTGTCCAATTTCGTCATCTAGAGGACCAAGATTCTGACAGTCTTGGATGATTACGACATCAAGGACCATGCAGAGAATGTCCTAGCTGTGCCTGCCAATCAAGATCCTCTGAAGAAATTTAAGGAAAATCAAGTGCGGGCTAAGCGTTTGATCATGGATGGAGTCAAATCTCATGTTGTGCCACATATTGACGGGAAGAACACGAAAAATGAAATGTGGACTGCTTTGGAGACGATGTATCAGGGAAGCTCTGTCCAAAGGAAAATGCTTCTAGAGAATCAGATGCGGTTGTTCCAGATGCAAAGGCGTGAAGAGATAGATCCCTTTCTCTTCAAACTACAGACTATCTGGGATCAACTGATTGCCATGGGTACGACTCCGGATGAAGGGCTCTTGGTGAGGACTGCCCTAAATGCAGTCACCGAGGAATGGGAAACGTTTGTCCACTACATATTGGGTAGGGAAGCGTTACCCTCTTGGGCAGACATGTGGGAAATCCTCCGTTAGGAGGAAATCAAGAGATTTACACAGAGGCAAAGCAGCAGTAGCGAAACAGTCAAGGTGAAGAAAGAAGAGGAATATGATGCAGTCCTTGCATCAAAGGAACGAAGGCAACAAGGGAAGAAGGAGAGGTACCTATCCAAGGTTCAGTGCTTTAATTGTGGCGAACTTGGACATTTCGCCAGCACTTGTCCTAAGAAGGACAAAGGATCTTCTGAATCCAAGGCAGCAACAGCAAAGGACGATGGGAGTGATGATGACGTAGCCATGAGTGCTCACGTAAATTGGGCGATATGGATGTGTAGAGCAACTACAGATGAAGAAGACATGATCCTTGAGTAGCCCAACTCTTGGATCACATACGAGTTACGGGAGCCTTAAGACGGTAGTGGGACAAGTGGAGCAGTGGGTGCAGAAGATCATAGTGAAGTATAGGGTAGTGCTGAGATGCTGTAGAGGGAGCAGCGCAGTGCAGAGGTAGCATCAGTGTAAAAGCAGCAACGCAAAGGCTGATGGGACTTCAACAACGTAGAGAGGTAGTGCTTACGCAGTGCAGATCTGTAGCAGCACAATATCTTCAAGAGGACAGCGCATATCAGCAGCCAAGGGAACTTCAGTGATGAGATGCAGCCCGAATTGTCTGTCAATGATTGGGCAGGTTTCTTTCAGTTGCTTACCTCTTAGCAACTAAGTTGCAGTGCAGCAAGTAGCAGTGGCAGTGCTATGGGCAGCATGATGCAGCAAATTGAGAGGGAGTTGCGGTACAGATGTAGCAGTGTTAGTGGCAGTGAGATGGGCAGTAGTGCAGAAAGCAACAGCGTAGTGGATGGAGGGCAGCAGGCCAAGCATCAGCAACGTAGAGACCGATCCCAAGCTCTTGCGATACATGGTGTGGAAGTATTGCTAGAGCAAACTCTGTGCTAAGAGGGAGTGTTGATTTTTGAGGTAGCATCAGGTGTGCTCTAACCCTGAAATTTTGCAGAGGGGCTAAGACACACATCTCCTCCAAAACCCAGAAAGCATTTGGAGAAATTTCATTTGCTGTGTGAGATATTAAAATAATTAAATTTTTTAATGAGCACCCTAAGTCTAACTCAGGGAATTAGTAAAATTAAAGTGAATTAATTAAACAAATGTGATGAAATGCTCTAAGTGACGTGGATCAAGCAGTCTTTTAATCGAAGCCATCGATATGATATTAAATCACGATTTTTGATGTGTCAACGAGAAAAGTATAAAGGAAACGCTTGGGGTCAGTTGGAGACACACAAAGTCTAAGAGATCGAATTCTTCTAACGGAGTAGTGCCCGGACGAAGATCATATCTGAGTGACTCAGAGTTGCAGCGAGGGGCAAATGGAGTAATTGGCCAGGAGGGCCAAGAGTACAGTGTAGAGCAAGGGCACCAGAGACCCAGTGGAGGCAGCGCAGCCATCAGAAGGAGTTACACAATCCCTCAGGAGGGTGACGCAAGCCCAGGCAGGGCCCATGCAGAGGCAGCGCAGCATCTCCAGGAGAAAAGTCTGAAGTTCATCGTAGGAAGGGTTTTTGAGCCAGGAGGGCTGAAACCGAGATTCCAGAGAGGCAAATTCACGTAGAGCTAGGGTGACGCAGTTCTTCAGCCAAGCTACACAGGCTTGTGCAGAGCCAGCTGGGGTTTCACCAGCTGCTCATCTGGATCAGCCGAGACTTGCGAGAGTGAGGTATATCTCACATTTTCTCTGATTTCCAACGTTCTCTGTTGGGTTTGCCGAGTTTATGGAACCCTAGATGTACTCATAAACTGCTGCTTAATAATAATAAACCCTTATAACTGCTGCACCGGTTTTCCTGCATTGGGTTTTTCCGAGGACATTTGTCCGAAAAAACTGTGTGTCACTTTGTCATATGAGTGTGTTATTCATTAAAAGATTTGTATGTGTAGACTATTAATTGTATTTACTTCGATGTTAATTCTGAATATTCAAATTAATAACTTGTATGATTAATCAAGTAGGATAAGTAAATCGAGATTTAACAGTAGGGTTTCTTAGTTAAGAAATTTTCACACTTTGATCCTTTGTTGCTACCACTGATGGAGATCTTTACCAAGTCTCGTCTCAACTCCTCTTGCTGCAAATCAACCCACATCTTGTCCCACCTTGGCAAGGTGCTGTTGAGATTTTGATTATTGGGGTAGCATTGGGTGTTCTCTAGCCTTGAAATTTTGTGGAGGGGTTAAGACACACAAGACCTCCAAAACCTAGAAAGCGTTTGGAGAAATTTCATCTGATGTGTGAGATATTAAAATAATTAATTTTTTTAATGAGGACCCTAAGTCTAACTTAGGGAATTAGAAAAATTAAAGTGAATTAATTAAACACATGTGATGAAATGTTCTAAGTGACGTGGATCAAGCAGACTTTTAATCTAAGCCGTTGATAAGAGATTAAATCACAGTCGTTGATGTGTCAACGAGAAAAGTATAAAGGAAAGGCTTGGGGTCATTTGGAGACACACACACACACAGGCACAGCTGAGAGAGATTAAGCTGGAATTCTAGGGCGGGCTTACTAAGAATTTCCAGAAGAGTTTCAGCTGGAGCGAGGGGTAGTATTAGCTAAGGGGATGATCTGATCCTGGAGCCAAGGGTCAGCAAGAGGCAGAGGAGAAACAACCAGGGGAAGCGCAAAGGAAGTTGAGGCTACAGAGCAACTGCACAACATAGAGGGTTTCAACCGCTACGCAGGTGCTACGCAGGTCCAGAAAGGGCAGCGCTAGAACTTCAGGAGGCCATCAGGGTTACGCAGAGGCCATCAAGGTGAGCATAAGGACTGCGTCACCCAATCTGGGGTTACGCTCTCCCCTTATGAGCAGCGCAGGAGCACGCAGAGGGTATCGGAGCTGACGTAGACAGCTTCAGGGCAGCACTGCAGTTTCTAGAGGCAGAACAGGATTGAGTTCTGTAAATCCCGTTTGAGGGTGTGAATCAGTCCAGTCTTCAGTATCCATAACAGCAAGTACAACTGCAGATTATTTTTTTATGTCGGGTTAACTAGTAAGGTGCCCAGATTTGTTGTACTCATATTCTACTTAATAATAATAAACCCTTATATCTGTTGCATCAGTTTTCCCGCATTGGGTTTTCCCGGGGACAATTGTCCGAAAAACCTGTCACTTTGTTGAATGAGCATAATATTAAGTAAATGATCTGTATGTGTGTAGGCTGTTAGTTGTGTGTACTTCGGTTTTTTCTGAATATTTTATGAAAATTACTTGTATAATTTAACCACAAGTAGAAGTAAACAAAGATACTGCAGTAGGATTTCTGTATTATTATATTAAGAAATTTTCACATGGTATCAGAGCGATTGCAGATCAAGCTCAATCTCCAGCAAATCAGCTAAAGACATATTTTCTGCAGCGTAGCAGCTAAAGTAGCAGATCCGGAGAGGGCAGCTCAGCAGCAGGAGAACGCAGTCCCCGCAAAGGTTACGCAGGGGCTCACGCAGTCCCATCTGGGTGGCGGAGAGACATCGTAGTGACTTCCAGAGGGACGCAGGAGCAGCCTGCGCTGCGCAGCCGCTGCGTTGGGCCATTATGCTCACGCAAAGGCCAGCTAGAGGGAGGTAGTCCAGATTAATTTTATGTTGTTGAGAAGTATTACCGAGATTCGGAAGCAGTGCTTTAGATCTTCAACGGTTGTTGGTGTGGTGGAAATTCAATTGGTGCAGTATAATGCCTAGCTAAGTTGACAAAGAGAGGAAGGAAGACAGTCACTCAGCATATATGAGCCAAACATATCTGAGATTCGATCAGGAGGGTGATCGTAGAGAACTGTTCGATTGTTTTTGGCTGAAGATTTCTAGGAGGGAAATCAGTTGAGAGGGAGCAGCTACTATAGAGGGTTTCTCCTCACCAAGAAACCCAGATCCAACATTTTTGTTGAGTTTTGCAACAGAAAGAGGGAGAAGAGTACTGTTTCGTCAGATTTGAGCTAGATGGCTTCTCATGGGCTGAGAGATCAAGATAACTTGGATGATGTGTCCATCTTTGTCATCTAGAGAGCCAGGATACTAACAGTCCTAGATAAGTACGACATCAAGAACCATGTGAAGAATGTCCTATATGAGCCTACAGATCCAGATCCTTTGAAGAAATTCAAGTAAAATCAAGTGCGGGCTAAGCGTTTGATTATGGATGGAGTAAAAGATCACGTCGCGCCACATATTTTCGGGAAGAAGACGACAAATGAGATGTGGACCGCTTTGGAGACGATGTATCAAGGAAGCTCCATTCAAAGAAAAATCCTTCTAGAGAATCAGATGAGGTTGTTCCAGATGCAGAAGGGTGAGGAGATAGATCCCTTCATTTTCCGACTTCAGACTATCTAGGATCAATTGATTGCTATGGGTGAGACTCCGGATGAAAGACTCTTGGTAAGGGCTGCCCTGAATGCAGTCACCGAGGAGTGGGAAATGTTTGTCCAGAGGATATTGGGCAGGGCAGTGTTACCATCCTGGGCAGACATGTGGGCAATCCTCCATCAAGAGGAGATTAGGAGAATCATCAAGAGGAAAAACAGTAGCAGCGGAATTGTTAGGGTGAAGAAAGAAGAGGAAGATGATGCAATCCTTGCATCAAAGGAACGAAGGCAGCAAGGGAAGAAGAAGAGGGACCTATCCAAGGCCCGGTGCTTTAACTCTGGCGAACTTGGACACTTCGCCAACACTTGTCCTAAGAAGGAGGACAAAGGAACTTCTGATTCCAAGGCTGCAGCAGCAAAGGATGATGGGAGTGATGATGACGTAGCCAAGAGTGATCAGGGGCCACATAAGTGGGGCGATATGGATCTGTAGAGCAGCTACAGATCACGAAGGCAGGATCCTTGAGTAAGCCCAACTCTTGGATCACATACGAGTTACGGGAGCCTTTAGACAGTAGTGGGACAAGAAAAGAGATGGTTGTTGAAGATCACAGAGAAGCAGATGGCAGTGCTGAGATGTTGTAGAGGGAGCAACGCAGTGCAGAAGCAGCAGCAGCGTAGAGGCAGCAACGCAGAGGCTGATGGGACTTCAACAGTGCAGAGAGGTTGTGCTCAGCTAGTGCAGAGTTGCAGCAGTGCAGTGGCTTCAGGAAGACAACATAGAGAAACAACCAAGAGAGTTTCAGTGATGAGGTGTAGCCTGACTTGTCTGTCAATGATTGGGCAGGAATCTTTCAATTGCTTACTTCTCAGCAGTACAGAGAGCAACAATGCAGTAGATGGAGGGCAGCTGGCCAAGCATCAACAGCGCAGAGACCAATGTCGAGATTTTGTGATACATGGTGTGGATGTATTAGTAGAGCACACTCCGTGCTAAGAGGGAGTGTTGAGATTTTAAGTATTGGGGTAGCATCGGGTGTCCTCTATTGATTTTTGTAGCATCCGGAAGTGTTCCAAGTTTCAAACTTTGCAGGGAGGCTTGGACAACAGCATTACAAAGAACTTGGAAACCGTTTGTGGAAATTCCACTCGGTTCATGACTTGTTAAAATAATTAATTATTTTAATGAAGACCCTAAGTCTAAACTTAGGGAAATGAAATAATTAAAGGGTATTAACAAGTCAGAGTGTGAATCTTGTAGAAAACAAAGATCAAGTCAAGTTTTAATCTTAGCCATTGATTAAACTTCTAATCTGGGTCGTTGGTTCTCTAATGAGAAGATTATAAAAGAGGGCTTGAGGGCCATTTGGAAAACAAGCCGGGCATACACTCAGTACCCGAAGGAGATCGATTTTGAAGTAAGAGAATTTGATTTCAGTGGGAGAGTTGCAGGGCGAAGAGTTTACAGAAGCAGGAGGAGGGATTCAAAAGTAATCGAGTTCAGAAACAGAGGGAAGCAGTGGGCCATTGGAGGCAGCCCTGGGTTGCAGCGTAGAGAACCCACGCAGACCCTACGCAATCCAGCGCTGGGATTGCGTAGATAAACACGCAGACAGGCACAAGAGCCAATAGAGACTGATCAGGGTGACAGATAATTGTCAAAGAGAGCCAAGAATTCTGTCTCAGGTGTTTCAGATTATATCTACCAATATTTTTCCTTGTAAAGATATCATTTGCTGAAGAATTAATAAAACCCTCATCTGCTGCACTGGTTTTCCCACATTGGGATTTTCCGGGGACAATTGTCCAAAAATAACTGTGTAGATGTGATTGATTCTTGTGCTTATGTCCTTTACTGTTCATTTCTCTGCATATGTATTTGTGAATTTTGCAGTAGTATTTATTTCAATATTTGCCAGAAGATTTCTGAAAAATAACTTGTTGAAATAATAAGTAGGAAGAATAAATCTATCGCTGCAACTCTATAGTTTTTATATTGAAAATTTCACATGGTATCAGAGCCAGAGATGAGTAACAGGAAGGTAGAATCGACTAGTGAATGGAAGAAAACTATTGCAGCAGAAGCGCAGAAGGGTTCACGCAGTTCTCCAGGAAGGGAAAGAAGCATGACAAAACAGATGGATCACGATGTCTCTGTTTTGGCATCTAGACTTGAGGAATAATTTGCTTGCGTATCAAGCACTGCTTCTTCTGATGTCTGGTATATTGACAGTGGAGCCTTTGCTCACATGACTTGAGTACGTGATTGTTTTTCTGACTAGCAAGAAGAGCAAATGAATTTTAAAATAACCATGGGTAATAAAGCAAAATGCACTCCTGTTGGGAGAGGTACCATAGTTATTCAGACCTGGAAATAGGATCCGGGCCACTAATGTACTGCATGTGCCTGGGTTGGGGATGATATTTCTCTCAGTGTCTCAGCTTCAAAACCGAAGTTATGACGTCTACTTTATTGGCAATAGATTCTACGTCAAACACCCCAGTTGGAAGAAGAAGGCACAGATCGAGGTAAGAAGCAACAAACTTTACAAGTTGCAACTTGAGTCTCCAATGGCATTGGTCAACAGCGCAGATGAAACGGACCTGAATGAGCTATGGCACAGAAGAATGGGGCATTTGCATCATGGGGTGTTAAGAATTCTCCAGAAGACTGTCACAAGTGTTCCAGAGCTGAGCACTAAACGAGATGATGTCTGCAAGGGGCGCGTATTGGGAAAATATCCCAAGGCAGCGTATAAGAGAAGCGGCAATAGGGTGAAGGGTGTATTGGACTTGAAACACTCAGACATCTGTGGACCTATGTCCACTAGAGCTCTTAGTGGTACCGAGGTCATCCAAGTCGGCATAAGGACAACGTCACCCAATCTGGTGTTACGTAGTCCCCTTCTGTGCAGCGCAGGGGCATGCAGAGGGTAGTAGGGTTGAGTTCTGTAAATCCCATTTGAGGCTGTGAATCAGTCCAGTCTTCAGTCTCCAGAACAACAGGTACTGTTGCAGATCTATTTTTCTCTGTCGGGTTAACCAGTAAGGTGCCCAGATTTGTTGTACTTAGATTCTACTTAATAATAATAAACCCTCATACCTGCTGCACCGGTTTCCCGCATTGGGTTTTCCCGAGGACAATTGTTCGAAAAATCTGTGTCACTTTGTTGAATGAACGTAATATTCAGTAAATGATCTGTATGTGTGTAGGCTGTTAGTTGTGTTTACTTCGATTTTTTTGAAATATTTTCTGAAGATAACTTGTATAATTTAATCACAAGTAGGAAAAGTAAACCAAGATACTGCAGTAGGATTTCTGTATTATTGTATTCGGAAATTTTCATAGGTGTCTCTGCCCAAGATACTTTGGACAAATACCTACCACTCCTATGAGACACTATTGAGTGCCAATCACACTAGCTCTGTGGGTTGAGGCGCTGCCCCAAAAATAGCGTGTTGGTCCCAGATCTCCTGAATCCTGGTGAGGAAAGGGTCTATGCATTCCCCTTTCTGCATCCTGGTGCATCTCAGCTTCTCCTCCAAGTACATCTTACGCTGCTCGAAAGTGCCTTGGTACAACGTGGAAATTGTATCCCACATCACTTTCGACGTTCCCTTGGCCTCTATGTGTGATACAATGTGATCCCAAACACCATCAAGGATCAACCTCTTCACCATCTCCTTTTTGTACTCCTTCAACTGATCCGCATCTATGGGGATAGCTACCACTGCATCTATGAATGGCTTCAAGCCATATTCATCCAGAAGGAAGGACATCCTTCCCTTCCATATGACATATAGTTGGAAGCACCATCCAACCTATCTTGATCTTGAAGTCTAGCAGTGGCCATCTCAAACAATGTCGAAAATATCCTCTTCCCTTCCAACCTATCTTGATCTTGAAGTCTAGCAGTGGCCATCTCAAACAATGTCGAAAATATCCTCTTCCCTTCTACTTAGTTGCTGCTCAGCTATTCGCACTCCTTTTTGGAGTGAGAAACTCTGCTCACAATGACTATTTATTTGCAAGGGAAATCAAACTTCTCGAGACTAGAACTTCCCTGAGGAAAATTTTCCCTTAATGTGTGCTCTTCTTTCACCCGACGCTATTTCTTCTATAGCAAACTACTACAAAACAACTATGTCCAGCCAGAGATCTGCTCTGCGAAAAAATATTGGTTGCTCCCTCTGCCCCTAGAATCCCTCGATCTGGAGAGATCAAATTTTTTGTCCCCCTCATAAAAATCGATTATCCTTGAGAAATTTGACCTCTTGGCCAAGGTGACTACGCTTCCCTCTGGGGTTTCGATCTGCTGCCCACACTGAACAACGAAACTCCTTATTTCTTTGCTATTGAGCTCTCTCGTTGATCATCTGCGCTTTGATCCCATGTGAAAATTCGGTGATATGAATCCTATTGCAGCAGCTGGAAATTATTTTCCTAATTGTTAATTTTATTTAACAATTTATTTGTTGTTTTCTACGACAAACACTGAATAAATCACTGCAATCTACCAAAATAAAATTGCAGAAGAATAAATGTTGGAAGAAATGCTAGCACACAAACATGAAATAACATAATTATTTTTTCACCAATGTCCCAAGAAAAACCCAGCTTGGGAAAAGCAGTGCAACAACTATGGGTTTTATTATTATGCAATAGTGAAATAGTCTGAGTACAAATGGATGCCGAAACTAGAAATTCTACAAAGAAACATTGGGAAGAAAAATCTAGTGTGGAATTTCCTCACTTCACAGGAAAATTTAGGCTCTGACCTCAGCCAAAATTGAGCCGTCCAAACTGGCTCTACGCAGCCACTACATCACCCTAGCGCACTCACTTCTGCACTCATCTCTCAACAACTTCTCCTCAAGCCATCTGGTTAGTTTTTGTCTAGGAAAATGTCTCTCCTCTCCTCTAGAACCTCTACCCTGATTTTGGCATTGGAGCTCTATTTCTCCCCAAATAATTCGAAATTACCTCTAGAGGCTACTGCGCTACCTCTGCATCAGCCTCTCCGTGGCTCTTCTGCCTCTTTACAAATGCACTCACCGAAACTGGAATCCTTCCTCCGGCTTCACTGTTCCTGCTCCTCTCTCACTGCTTCGATCTCACTGACTCTCTCTTCGGCAACTGAAAACTGCTACTCTGGAAATCGATGTAGTATACCTAGGGGGGATAATAACAATCGATCTGTCAATGAAATCGAACTATTGAAGTAATTTCTCCAAACCCAATCGACTTCTTCATATAATCCTCTGTTGATACTTCAACGACCAAGATTAGATCTTAATCGATGGCTAGAATTAACTTGAAGTTGATCCGTGTGAGTTTCTAGAACATTCACACCTTGACCTAAATTTTTTTGATTAAATAGTCATATTTTCTAAGTGTAGACTTAGGAATAATTTAAAAACTGGCTAGTAATCTAATTAAGTCATTTCTAGGCGGAATTTCTAGAAATGATTTCTAGGTTTTGGAGATCTCCTATATTCTAGCGTCTCAACAAAATTTCAAGGCTAGAAAACATCCTATGCTAGAAAAAATAACACATGTTGGTATTTTTATTGCTTTTGGTAGAACTACGTGTGTCTTTGTGCATGTGTGTTTATTTATCTTCAATAGTTCACACCTTGACTTGAAAAATTCTGATTAATTAGTCATATTTCCTAAGTTTAGACTTAGGAAATATTTAAAAACTAACTAATAATATAATTAAGTCATTTCAAGGCGGAATTTCCAAAAACGATTTCTGGGTTTTGGAGATCTCCCATATTCTAGCCTCTCCACAAAATTTAAAGGCTAGAACACATCCTATGCTACAAAAAATAACACATGTGGGTGTTTTTATTGCTTTTGGTAGAACTATGTGTGTCTTTGTGCATGTGTGTTTATTTATCTTCAATAGTTTTCATTGTTTGGGGAAGAGTTATGCAATCTATGTGTGCATGCATTAGCAAGCAAGACTATATATTTGAAGACTTGAACAATAGAGGTGTTGTGATTGACAGAGCCTTCTTTAATTTCTTATGTTTCTTATTTGAGTGCTACCTCCTAGGAGGTACCCTATATATCTCATTAACAACACTATTGCAAGGAAAATAAGGTGAAAGTCCCAAAACCTTGTATTTCATGTGGATGATTATGTATATGGTGTTCTATGCCTTTTGATGGTCACCATGCCTGATTCCTTTAGTCTCCACTCTCAATTCCTTTCATCCTGAATAGGATTGGAAACCTTGAGATGGATCTACGAGGATACATGGTTTATGGGAGCCATTGGTTTTGTAGGGGACTATGTAGGGCTTTCTATACCCATGGCATTAAGTGCATATATGTATTTCCCACATGGTCATGTTTTAAACAGTCTATATGCATCTCCTTGGCCATGGTATACCGTATAGTATATTCAATTTTCCACATGGAAGTCTCATAGTTCACAACAAAATTCATTTTTTTTTGCGGTATTTCATGGATCCCAATGCATAGGGCTCCCAAGTCTAAAATCGACAAGGACTCATTACGATCAACATGATGGATACATGACATGCCATGTTGAGTTTCTTGCAAACAGAAGATATTTCAAGCAAAATTCAACGCTCAAAAGGGGATGTAGGCATATGGTCTATGAGGAAAAAGGTGGAAAAGCATACTTTACATTGCATGTGTTATATTATATATTGCATGTAGTGCATGGAGCCTCCTATCTCCCATGCAAACCATCCCATGTCGAAAGGAGGAGGAACATTGGAGTTCTAAGTCCCATGCAAGCTAAATTGATCTCCTCAAGCTAACATGTAGGAGTAGTAACATTGGTCAAATGGTAATGACATAAATCAAGGATGGTCAAAAAGTGGGTTGATGGGATCTCTGAGATAAAAAGTAACCTTTCCATGCAAAAGGTTGGCCAGATTGCTCAATGCGTTGCTAGTCAAAGAAACACACACGTGTGGGGGTCAAACTAGCCATTGGGGTCAAAATCACTCAAAACATTAAACATTGAGCATCCTAACCAAGTCGTTGAGCTGCTTTCCTCCTAGTTGTTGCCTCTTCAACTCACACGCAAGAGTCCAAGTCAAGATACTTCCTCTTTTATGCAAGTTGACTCCCAATAGGTGAATTATTTTAATGCGCAAATTCATTTTCTTATATTGATACTTAGTATCCAATCTTGTGGATGACAATTCGAAGAATTATTATTTTGGGAGAATGATTTTCTTGCCATTACTTGACATTACAAAGAAAATTATATAAGGCTAAATCCTCTATCCAAATATTTGAACTGTGAGATCATGATGTCATTTTAACAATTTCTACTTTTCAGTACAAATTGTTTGGGTTGATATTCTATTTTTTTCTTTCTAATTGGCTTATGTTGTAAGAGAGCTTCGTAGACTAAATATAGGTTTCATAAGTTACTACAAAACTAATGGGTGAATCCATTGAGTGTCCACAAAGTTGTCACATGTAAGGAGAGTGTTGGAAATATTGTCATTGATGGCAAAGGAGCAGGAAGGCAAAGAAGACAAAAGTGCAGTGAAACTACTAAATCAAAGAATTTATAATGATGTGAAATTGTTGATTGAGCTAAATTGTTGTGATGCAAAGGCAAAACTCCAAGGCAAAAGCAAAGGTGTTGCAAAGACCGCGGTGATACATTAATGATAAATGTTGTTATTTGATATTTGCATTAGGATGGTGCATTTAATCATTATATATGGTTGAAATTAATATTGGATAAATTATCTATTTTTGTTCTGATATTCAAGATATGAAGAGTTTGGAAACAATTGAGTGGAAGGTAAAGAGCCAAGCCTATTCACTTCATATTCCTATGGGGAATACAAACAACCATCAAATTATCTCTATAAAAGATGTCATTTTGGAGTGCATTGCAAGGTTAGAGAGTTGGAGAATGTAAGTGAGTTGATTGAGATGTTATGCATTAATTACCTGGAACATATGGAGCTTATGTGAAGCAGATTTGAAGGGAGGAAGAGGCAGAAATGAAGATGGAGAGATGCAGAATTTATGACCAAGTAAACCAGCACATTGTTCTTTCTTATTTGCATCAGGGGATTGTAGTCTCCTCTCAAGTTGTGGCTTGATAAATGTTCAGTTGGAGTTGGTTGAGGTAGGAGCCTCCTGTGGGTTGTAGCCTTTAGAAAACATATGGGAGTTGGTGCTTCCTTGCATGTTGTAGCTTGCAAAAATTTGAGGTAGTAGCCTCCTGTGGGTTGGAGGTTACAAAAAATCAGATGTAATAATGAGTAGGAGCTTGTCTTTGCATCACAACAATAACAAAATCGTGGTTTTCTCCCTTATGGGTTTCCACTTATATTTGGTATCCATATGCATTGTTATTATGTGTTGATGTGATGTATTAGTCTTCTTATTCCTTGTTGTTCACATATTCAGTTTGCTGATCATTATTTATTAAGATGCTCATGTAATATTTTAATTGATGAGTTTAATGAAAAGAATTTTAAATTGCATGAATGGACTAAACTGATTCACCCCCCTCCCCTCAGTTTAGTCAAGGGTTCATCAGAGAGATCAAGGCACTAGACCTCATCTTTCCTTTCTCGATACAAAGCGTTTGTCAAACCTAATTGCTAGACAAACCAATGTCATGGGTTCCTCCAGTAAAGGAGTGATTTTATTTTGTACCATAATTGACCCAGTGTTTCGAGACTTGCCCACAAGAGGGATATTTCCTAATGGAATCCAAGTATTGTATCATTATTCTAGACTAGATTGGGGTGTGATAGTCGCCTAGACTCCTATCCCCTTTTCTGGTCCAAATTGCATAATTGACAAAGAGAGGGTTGTGATCTTGATATGAAACCCTAGAAGGTAAATGTAACACCAAGGGGAGCCACATTATAGCAACCATCAATTTATAAATCCTTTATTTTTTTATAATAACATAAATACAGCAATATCTTTGTTTTCTCTTTCCTTTTTCTAGCGTGTATCAAATTTTTTTTCTTTAAAAGCTAGTAAACCAGAGTTTTAATTTTATATCTATTTTTTTCCAAGGGAATTTCTACCCTCTTTTCTTCAAATAAATCATATTTCACAAGGGTATTTTAAGGTATTTTATAGATCTAAAATTTATAACAGTAGAATTGTACACAGATGCTGAAAAAAAAAACTCTCATTCAAAGGGCATAGTCAAGTAATTATTTTTCATTAATAAACCCCTGTTTTAGTCTATCTCTGATTTCATATATTATCATCAGTTTTCTGGGGTAAAAATAAACATTGCCCAACTGTTAGAAGATAGGTTTCATTGCTGAAATAAATTTATGGGTTTTAACCCTATTGGAAATCAATCGCTTTCCATTGCAAGCCGTTTTCAGATCGTTAGAAACTTCATTTTTACTTGCAGAGACGCGTTGGGTTCTTTTTGTAGTTACTAACCTATTTCCCAAGATTCACCACCCATGGGTCTATTGATCTAGTGTGTTTCCACACTTGTGGGTGGCTTACAAGGGGGACTTTGTCATGTTCTGCCTTTTTCCCATATTTACAGGTCTAAAAAGGAGGACATCAACATACCCATCCACTTTCAGCCACTTATCAAAGGGTAATTCAAGGAATTATTGGTATCTATCACTCCCTTTTTGTGTTATAATAGCTAAATTTTTAGAGGCTTGGGTGGTTTTTCGCTTGCTGGTATACATTTTTCTGCAGCTCATTTTATTACTTTACATTGGTAAAATTAATAAATAACTCCTACCTTCATCTTAGACATGAATACTCAACACTAGTCTACTTAGCTTGGGTGAAGTTTTTTGTGTGTAGATGAGGGAAGTCTTCCATAGCATTTAGTAGGAGTTGGATTAAAGAGTGAGGATTTGTGCCAAGGTGACAGTTAGCACTTATCCCATATGGTACCACCTTATCACCATAAGAAGACCTTGTCGAGACTGCTAAATTGGTGGTAATGGTGAGTACTACACACTTTGTGTTTGCATTTTAGCAAAGCAAGTTGCAATCTAGGTGTGAATTTTGTTTCTGCATCAATTTAGGAAAACTAAATTACTTTAATGATTCGTTATTCATGTCAAAAATTCTTGATTAACACAATCCATGGAAATATGGAGAATGTTAGGCAACCATATCATCTATCTAGGAAAACTAAATGTCTTTAATCAATTATTTTTAGTCAAAATTTTATTGATCAAGTAGCAAAATTGGACAAAGTTGTTAGGACTGTTCCTCTCTTATGATGGAAACAAGTGGATTTCACATATAAAATGCTATGTTACTAGTAGGATCTATTATCACTAGTCACCACATATGGCATGAGATTCCACCAGTGATTTTTAATACAATGGATTGGTTGCAGCATGTTATATATGGAATTTTCGCTAGATTGTGGGTGCACACACCTTCATTCCTTTTTTGGACATGATGCTCATGCTTGATGGTGTTGTACAACATCATGCTCAAGGGGACATTTGAGAAATTTTATTGTAGCTATATAGTGTTTTTTCAAAATGAAAGCAAATTTGGACCAGAGCATTCTCATCATTGTCAATCATGGTTAGAGAGGATCATTCACATCTCATAGAAATGGCATCTCTCAAGATCCATTTTCAGACTTATAGAAGCCCAAGATCTTGAATTTGTTGTAGCTCCAAATTTTCTCCTATTACCAAAATGACCAAATCCTCCCTGCCAAACTGAGGACAATCTTGATACCCAGCTCCAGAATAATTCAAAATTGAAGCACTCTGGCCCCTGTGCCAAAAAGCTTCAAGAACAATCAAGGCTCGGTCCTCATTGTCTGTTGAAAATTCCTCCTCGACCTCTTCAGAAAAGCCTCCCCTTTCTCTGTGCATTACACCTTCTCCTTATACCTTCCCCACACCATAGTCTCAGCCTCCAGCAAGGCCTTCTATCTCCCTTGCTTTCCAACACGACAAAATATAGCTTAGTAATTTTCCTTCTCCAAAGTTCTGAAGAGGCGATTGTAATTTTTATAAGGGTTCTCAACAATGGGTTCCTCACTTTAGTTCACGAATTAATCGAAATTTTCAACCCTTAAAAAGTCACGAATTAATCGAAATTTTCAACCTTTAAAAAGGATTTTAGAAAAAATTCCTTATCTTTTACTAAGATTTTAATATAATTCTTATTTGATTATTTTAATTTTATAATTTTTAATTCAATTATTTATTTTATAACTTTAATTTAATTCTATACTTTTATTAAAAAAATTATTAATATTTTAATAAAATTCTTATTTGATTATTTTAATTTTATACTTTTTAATTTAATTTAGTTCATCATCTTTTATGTCTGCTTTATTATTAAATAATGTATTAAATATATATTATAATGGTGGTATATTAAGTACCCCGCTTGACGTATTCATCATCCTTTGGTGTGTTTGGTATTTACTTCTCAAATCAATTCATTTCCCTATACTTAGACAATTTCTATATCAACTAGTATGTATACTAGTGCAGTACATGTGTTGCATGCATATGTATCTATCATATGCATGCCTCACATGCATGCTAATATTCACATTCTATTTGTAATTGTAGGTGGGTCATTACTCTACATGTTGTGAAAATTAGGTGATCCGAATCCTATTGCAGCAACTGGAATTATTCTCCTAATTGTTAATTTTATTTAACAATTTATTTGTTTTCTACGAAAAATACTGAATAAATCACAGTGCAATCTACAACAATAAAATTGCAGAAGAATAAACGCTAGAAGAAGTTCTAGCACACACATAAAATAACACAATTATTTTTGGACCAATGTCCCCGGAAAAACCCAACTTAGGAAAACCAGTGCAGCAACTGAGGGTTTTATTATTATGCAGCCGTGAAATAATTTAAGTACAATAGGATGCCGAAACTGGAAATCCTACAAAGAAAAACTGGCTATAAAAATATAGTGAAGAATTTCCTCACTCCACAAGCAAATTCGGGCTCTTACCTCAGCTAAAATCGAGCCATCCAAATTGCTTCTGCACAATCACTCTGTCACCCTAGCGCAGTCACTTATACACTAAGCTCGGAACAACTTCTCCTCAAGTTGTCTGGTTAGCTGTTGTCTGGGAAAATGTCTCTCCTAGCCTCTTGAACCTCTGCCCAGCTTCTGGCACTGAAACTCTGCTTCTCCCCAGAAAATTTGAAATTGCCTCTAGAGGCTATTGTGCTACCTCTATGTCAACCTCTCTCTATCTCTTCTGCCTCTATGCAAATGCACTCATCATAAGTAAAATCCTTCCTCCGGCTTCACTGTCCCTGCCCCTCTCTCACTGCTTCGATCTCACTGACTCTCTCTCTGGAAACTAACAGCTGCTACTCTGGAAATCGATTTTCCAATGAAATCGAACTATTGAAGTAATTTCTCCAAGCCCCGCCGACGACTTAGAATCATCTGTTGAGACTTCAACGATGGCTAGGATTAACTTGAAGTTGATATGTGTGAGTATCTAGAACATTCATACCTTGAATTAAATAATTATGATTAATTAGTCATATTCCCTAAGTTTAGACTTTGGAAATATTTAAAAACTGACTAATAATATAATTAAGTCATTTCTAGGAGGAATTTCCAGAAACGATTTATGGGTTTTGGAGATCTCTCGTATTCTAGCCTCTCCACAAAATTTCAAGGCTAGAACACATCCAATGCTACAAAAACTAACACTCCCTCCTAGCGAGGGATGTGTTCTAGTGTTGCACCTGCTGCCACAACACCATGTTTCTGCCCTATCTCCTGTCACGTTGTTGATGTCTAGTCATACTGCCCACCAACCACTGTGCAACTCTGATATAAGTTGAATCTGTGTTGTTGTTGACCTTGGGGAATTGCTACCAACACTGTATCTGCTCTGCAACTCCCTCTCATTTGCTGCTGTAGCAACTGCAACATCTACAATTGAGGAGTATCCGAAATACTGAACCAACTGTGTTCAGTATGATGCATCTGTCACCCGAGTTCTGACTACTACTAGCCTCTGCACTGTCCACTGAAGACTCTGCGTTGTTGTGACTCTGCACTATGCCAACTACACTACTTCCAACTCTGCACTGCGCTCCCTAGCATCTGACTGCAACTAGTCACTCCAACTGACACTCTGGCATCTAATTGCACCAACTGTCACTGGTCCATCCTGCTGTTGAATACTGTGGGCCCCCATATCCAGGTACTGATCCAAGAGGTGGACTCCTCAAGGATACTGCCCATCTATTGTGCTCTGGGGCTCCAAAACCAAGTCACCCCATTTCACTCTTTGGGGTATCTCTGCAAACATGGCGAAGTCTTCCTCCATTCTAGAGGACAGCCTATCAATATTGGCATGAGTTGCTGCATGGTCCTGCTTCTCCTCTCTGTCCTTCTTCCTAAGAGGACATTGGGTACTATAGTGGCCAGACTCGCCACACATGAAGCACTTGACCTTTTACAGGTCCTTCTTCTTCTTTTATTCTCCCCTTGTCCCTGACTAGGACCCTTCGATGTGAGGGCTACATTCTTCTCCTCCTTCACCTGCTTTGTGTTGATATTTTGAGGTAGCATCGGGTGTTCTCTAGCCCTGAAATTTTGCAGAGGGGCTAAGACACACATCACCTCCAAAACCCAGAAAAGGTTTGGAGAAATTTTATTTGGAGTGTAAGATATTAAAATAATTAATTTTTTTAATGAGGACCCTAAGTCTAGCTTAGGGAATTAAAAAAATTAAAGTGAATTAATTAAATACATGTGATGAAATGTTCTAAGTGATGCGGATCAAGCAATCTTTTAATCTAAGCCGTCGATAAGAGATTAAATCATGGGCGTTGATGTGTCAACGAGAAAACTATAAAGGAAAGGCTTGGGGTTAGTTGGAGACACATATAGAGTCTAAGAGATCGAATTCTTCTGACGGAGCAGTGCTCGGATGAAGATCAGATATGAGTGACTCAGAGTTGCAATGAGGGGTAGATGCAGTGATTGGTCAGGAGGTCCAAGAGTACAGTGCAGAGCAAGGACAACAGAGACGCAGTGGAGGCAGTGCAGCCATCAGAGGGAGTTATGCAGTCCCTCAGGAGGGTGACACAGGCCCATGCAAAGGTAGTGCAGTATCTCCAGGAGAAAATTCTGAAATTCATCGAAGGAACGGTTTTTGAGCAAGGAGGGCTGAAACCGAGATCCAGGAGAGGCAGATTCACGCAGATCTAGGGCGACACAGTTCTTCAGCCAGGCTCACAAGTTTACGAAGTTGTTGCGCAGAGCCAGTTGGGGTTTCACCAGTTGCTCATCCGGATCAGCCGGGACTAGCGAGAGTGAGATATATCTCACATTTTCTCTGATTACCAAGGTTTTCTCTGTTGGGTTTTCCGAGTTTATGGCACTGTAGATGTATTCAGAAATTGTCGCTTAATAATACTAAACTCTGATAACTGTTGCACCGGTTTTCCCACATCAGGTTTTTCCGGGGACTTTTGTCCGAAAAATCTGTGTCTCACTTTGTCATATGAGCGTGTTATTCAGTAAATGATCTATATGTGTAGGTTGTTAATTGTATTTACTTCGATGTTAATTCTGAATATTCAGATTAATAACTTGTATGATTAATCAATTAGGAGAAGTAAATCAAGATTTAGCAGTAGGGTTTCTTACTTAATAAATTTTCACATGGTATCACAGAATTGCAGATCAAGTTGAATCTCCAACAAAGTCTACTGAAGAAATTTTATTGCAGAAATCAGCTGAAGCAGCAGAGATCTGGAAAAGGAAGCGCAACATCAGGAGGACGCAGTCCTAGTAGAGGCTATGTAGGGGTTGACGCAGTCCCATCTGGGTGATGCATAGATAGTGTGGTAACTTTCAGAGGGATGCGGGATCAGCATGCACTGCGTTGAGCCAGTCTGTTCACGCAGAGGCCACCAGAGGGGCGTAGTCCAATTTTTTTTCTATTGCTGTGAAGTATTTCCGAAATACGGAAGCAAGGCTTCAGATCTCCAGCAATTGCTGGTGTGGCGGAGATTCTTACGGTGAAAAATCGTGCCTAGCTGAGTTGACAAAGAGTAGGAGGAGGACAGTTACTCAACAGATCTACGCCAAATAGATCCAAGATTCGATCAGGAGGGTGATCGTAGATAACTGTTCAGTTGTTTTTGGATGAAGATTTCCAGGAGGGAAATTAGTTGTCAGAGGGAGAAACTACTATAGAGGGCTTCTAATCGCCAAGAAACCCTGATCCTGTATTTATGTTGATTGTTGCAACAGAAAGAGGGAGAAGAGTATCTGTTATAAAAAATTTGAGCTAGATGGCTTCTCATGGACTGAGAGATTAGGACAAGATGGACGACATGTCCAACTTCGTCATTTGGAGGGCCCGGATCCTGACAGTACTGGATGAGTACGACATCAAGGACCATGCAGAGAATGTAGTATTTGTTCTTACCGATCCAGATCCTCCGAAGAAATTCAAGGAAAATCAAGCGCGGGCTAAGCATTTGATCATGGATGGAGTCAAATATCGCGTTGTGCCACATATTTCCAGGAAGAACACGACAAATGAGATGTGAACTGCTTTGGAGACGATGTATCAGGGAACCTATGTCCAAAGTAAAATGCTTCTAGAGAATCAGATGCGGTTGTTCCAGATGCAAAGGGGTGAAGATATAGATCCCTTTCTCTTCAGACTACGGACTATCTCGGATCAACTGATTGCCATGGGTGCGACTCCAGATGAAGGCTCTTGCTGAGGAATGCCATAAATGCAGTCACCGAGGAATAGAAAACATTTTTCCAGAGCATATTGGGCAGGTTAACGTTACCTTCTTGGGCAAACATGTGGGCAATCCTCCGTTAGGAGGAAATCAGGAGATTTACCAAGAGGCAAAGCAGCGGCAGCGGAACAGTCAAGGTGAAGAAAGAAGAGGAACATTATGCAACCCCTGCATCAAAGGAACGAAGGCAGCAAGGGAAGAAGCAGAGGGACCTATCCAAGGTCTGGTGCTTTAATTGTGGCGAACTTGGACACTTCGCCAGCACTTGTCCTAATAGGAAGGACAAAGGATCTTCTGAATCCAAGGTAGTAGCAACAAAGGACGATGGGAGTGATGTTGATGTATCCATGAGTGCTCACGAGCCACGTAAGTGGGGTGATATGGATTTGTAGAGAAGCTACAGATGAAGAAGGCAGGATCCTTGAGTAGCCCAACTCTTGAATCACATACGAGCTACGAGAGCCTTAAGAAGGTAGCGGGACAAGTGGAGCAGTGGGTGTAGAAGATCACAGTGAAACAGAGGGCAGTGTTGAGACGTTGTAGAGGGAGCAGAGTGAAGAGGCAGCAACAGCGCAGAGGTTGATGGGACTTCAACAATGTAGAGAGGTAGTGCTTACGTAGTGCAGATCTGTAGTAGCACAGTAGCTTCAGGAGGACAGCGCAGAGCAGCAGCCAAGAGAGCTCCAGTCATGAGATGCAGCCCGAATTGTCTGTAAATGATTGGGCAGGGGTCTTTCAATTTCTTACCTCTCAGAAACTAAGTTGCAGTTTAGCAGGTAGCAGTGGCAGTGCTATGGGTAGCATGATGTAGCAAATTGAGAAGGAAATGTAGTACAGATGTAGCAGTGTCAGTGGCAGTGACATTGGCAACAGTACAGAAAGCAACAGCGCAGTGGATGGAGGGTAGCAAGCCAAGCATCAGCAGTGCAGAGATCGATGACGAGATCTTGCGATACATGGTGTGGGTGTATTGCTAGAGCACACTCCATGCTAAGAGGGAGTGTTGAGATTTTGAGGTAGCATCAAGTGTGCTCTAGCCCTGGAATTTTGCAGAGGGGCTTGTTGGGTATGTGTTATATTCTTTCCACGACTTGTCCGCATCCATGGTTTTGTGCATGGTTTTGCACATGGTTTTGGGGTACGATGGTTTTATTTTGGTATGGTTAATTAGGTCAGGAACTACTTTTATGTTCCTAATCCGGGGGTTTATGGATTGGGGTTTATGTATGCTTCGGCATGTATATATATGTGTTGTAACACTAAAAGGAATATAATGAAAAATCAAGGTTTGGTCGTCATGATTTGGGATCCGGGGGGAAAATCTCTGTGTTTATCTGTTTTATGTTTTATGCTCTTGCTATTGTTTATTTTCTGTTATAAGATTCGTGTGTAGATAATTTCTGTTCAGGGTTAAAACCTACAGGGCTAAGACACACGTCACCTCCAAAACCCAGAAAGCGTTTGGAGAAATTTCATCTGCTGTGTGAGATATTAAAATAATTAACTTTTTTAATGAGGACCCGAAGTCTAACATAGGGAACTAGAAAAATTAAAGTGAATTAATTAAACACATGTGATGAAATGTTCTAAGTGATGTGGATCAAGCAGTGTTTTAATCTTAGCCATCGATAAGAGATTAAATCACGGCCGTTGATGTGTCAATGAGAAAAGTATAAAGGAAATGCTTGGGGTCAATTGGAGACACACACAAAGTCTAAGAGATCGAATTCTTCTAACAGAGTAGTGCTTGGACGAAAATTAGATCTTAGTGATTCAAAGTTGCAGTGAGGGGAAGATGCAGTGATTGGTCAGGAGGGCCAAGAGTACAGTGCAAAGAAAGGGCACCAGAGACCCAGTGGAGGTAACGCAACCATCAGAGGGAGTTACACAATCCCTCAGGAGGGTGACGCAGGCACACGCAGGGCCCATGCAGAGGAAGCGCAACATCTCCAGGAGAAAAGTTCGAAATTCACTGGAGGAAGGGTTTCTGGGCCAAGAGGGTTGAAACCGATATCCTACTTAATAATAATAAACCCTCATATCTGCTCCATCGATATTCCTGCATTGGGTTTTTCCGGGGACAATTGTCTGAAAAATATGTCACTTTGTTGAATGAGCACAATATTCAGTAAATGATCTATATGTGTGTTGGTTGTTAGTTGTGTTTACTTCGGTTTTTTCTAAATATTTTCTGAAAATAACTTGTATAATTTAATCACAAGTAGGAGAAGTAATAATGTGTTGACCAAGAGTATAGTGCAGAGCAAGGGCATCAGAGATGCGGTGGAGGCAGCGCGACCATCAGACGAAGTTATTCAGTCCCTTAGGAGGGTGAAGCAAGCCCACGCAGAGGCAGCGCAACATCTCCAGGAGAAAAGTCCGAAATTCATTGAAGTAAGGGTTTCTGAGCTGGAGGGCTGAAACTGAGATCCGAGAGAGGCAGATTCACTCAGATATAGGGTGACGCGGTTCTTCATCCAGGCTATGCAGGTTTATGTAGTTGTTGTGCAGAGCCAGCTGGGGTTTCACCAGTTGCTCATCCGGATCAGCCAAGAGTCAGTACTAGTGAGAGTGAGGTATATCTCACATTTTCTCTGATTGCCGAGGTTTTCTCTGTTGGATTTGCCGATTTTATGGCACCCTAGATGTACTTAGAAACTGCTGCTTAATAATAATAAACACTCATAAATACTACACCGGTTTTCCTGCATTGGGTTTTTCCGGGGACTTTTGAAAAATCCGTGTCACTTTGTCATATGAGCGTGCTATTCAATAAATGATTTGTATGTGTAGGTTGTTAATTGTATTTACTTTGATGTTAATTCTGAATATTCAAATTAATAACTTGTATGATTAATCAAGTAGGAGAAGGAAATCGAGATTTAACAATAGGGTTTCTTAGTTAAGAAATTTTCACATGGTATCAGAGAATTGCAGATCAAGTTGCATCTCCAGCAAAGTCGGCTGAAGAAATTTTATTGCAGAAAGCAGCTTAAGCAGCAAATATCCATAAAAGGCAGCGCAGCATCAGGAGGACGCAATCCCAGTAGAGGCTACACAGGGGCTGACGCAGTCCCATCTGGGTGACGTAGAGACAGTGCAGTACCTTCCAAAGGGACGCAGGATTAGCGTGCACTGCGCTGAGCCAGTCTGCTCACGCAGAGGCCAACAGAGGGACGTAGTCCAATTTTTTTTTGTTGCTGTGAAGTATAGCGAAGATACGAAAGCAAGGCTGCAGATCTTCAGCAGTTGTTGGTGTGGCCGAGATTCTGACGGTGCAGAATTGTGCCTAGGTGAGTTGACAAAGAGTGGGAGGAGGAAAGTTACTCAGTAGATCTCCACCAAACAGATCTGAGATTTGATCAAGAGGGTGATCGTAGATAACTGTTCAGTTGTTTTTGACCGAAGACTTCCAGGAGGGAAATCAGTTCTCGAAGGGAGCAACTACTATAGAGGGTTTCTAATCGCCAAGAAACCCTGGTCCAGTATTTCTGTTGAGTGTAGCAGCAGAAAGAGGGAGAAGAATATATGTTCAGACAAATTTGAGCTAGATGGCTTCTCATGGACTAAGAGATCAGGACAGGTTGGACAACGTGTCCAACTTCGTCATCTGGAGGACCAGGATTCTGACAGTCTTGGATGAGTACGACATCCAGGACCATGCAGAGAATGTCCTAACTGTGCCTACCGATCAAGATCCTCTGAAGAAATTCAAGGAAAATCAAGTGCGGGCTAAGCATTTGATCATGGATGGAGTCAAATCTCATGTTGTGCCACATATTGACCGGAAGAACACGGAAAATGAAATGTGGACTACTTTGGAGACAATGTATCAGGGAAGCTTTGTCCAAAGGAAAATGCTTCTAGAGAATCAGATGCGGTTGTTCCAGATTCAAAGGCATGAAGAGATAGATCCCTTTCTCTTCAAACTACAGATTATCTGGGATCAACTGATTGCCATGGGTGTGACTCCGGATGAAGGGCTCTTGGTGAGGACTACCCTGAATGCAGTCACCGAGGAATGGGAAACGTTTGTCCACAACATATTGGGTAGGGAAGCGTTACCCTCTTGGGCAGACATGTGGGCAATCCTCCATGAGGAGGAAATCAAGAGATTTACCAAGAGGCAAAGCAGCAGCAGCGGAACAGTCAAGGTGAAGAAAGAAGAGGAATATGATGCAGCCCTTGCATCAAAGGAACGAAGGCAACAAGGGAAGAAGGAGAGGTACCTATCCAAGGTTCGGTGCTTTAATTGTGGCGAACTTAGACATTTCACCAGCACTTGTCCTAAGAAGGACAAAGGATCTTTTGAATCCAAGGCAGCAGCAGCAGCAAAGGACGATGGGAGTGATGATGATGTAGCCATGAGTGCTCACGTAAATTGGGCAATATGGATCTGTAGAGCAGCTACAGATGAAGAAGGTAGGATCCTTGAGTAGCCCAACTCTTGGATCACATACGAGTTACGGGAGCCTTAAGATGGTAGCGGGACAAGTGGAGCAGTGGGTGCAGAAGATCACAGTGAAGTATAGGGCAGTGCTGAGATGCTGTAGAGGGAGCAGTGCAGTGCAGAGGCAGCATCAGTGTAAAAGCTGCAGTGCAAATGATGATGGGACTTCAACAACGTAGAGAGGTAGTGCTTACGCAGTGCAGATCTGTAGCAACACAGTAGCTTCAAGAGGACAACGCAGATCAGTAGCCAAGGGAACTTCAGTGATGAGATGCAGCCCGAATTGTCCGTCAATGATTGGGCAGGTTTCTTTCAGTTGCTTACCTCTTAGCAACTGAGTTGCACTGCAGCAGGTAACAGTGGCAGTGCTATGGGCAGCATGATGCAGCAAATTGAGAGGGAGTTACAGTACAGATGTAGCAATGTTAGTGGCAGTGAGATGGGCAATAGTACAAAAGGAAACAACGTAGTGGATGGAGGGCAGCAGGCCAAGCATCGGCAGCGTAGAGACCGATCCCAAGTTCTTGCGATACATGGCGTGGAAGTATTGCTAGAGCAAACTCCGTGTTAAGAGGGAGTGTTGATTTTTGAGGTAGCATCAGGTGTGCTCTAACCCTGGAATTTTGCAGAGGGGCTAAGACACACATCTCCTCCAAAACCCAGAAAGCATTTGGAGAAATTTCATCTGTTGTGTGAGATATTAAAATAATTAAAATTTTTAATGAGGACCCTAAGTCTAACTCAGGGAATTAGTAAAATTAAAGTGAATTAATTAAACAAATGTGATGAAATTTTCTAAGTGACGTGGATCAAGCAGTCTTTTAATCTAAGCCATCGATATGATATTAAATCGCGGTTTTTGATGTGTCAACGAGAAAAGTATAAAGGAAACGCTTGGGGTCAGTTGGAGACACACAAAGTCTAAGAGATCGAATTCTTCTAACGGAGTAGTGCCCGGACAAAGATCATATCTGAGTGACTCAGAGTTGCAGCGAGGGGCAAATGCAGTAATTGGCCAGGAGGACCAAGAGTACAGTGTAGAGCAAGGGCACCGGAGACCCAGTGGAGGCAGCGCAACCATCAGAAGGAGTTACGCAATCCCTCATGAGGGTGACGCAGGCCCAGGTAGGGCCCACCAGAGGCAGCGTAGCATCTCCAAGAGAAAAGTCTAAAGTTCGTCGGAGGAAGGGTTTCTGAGCCAGGAGGGCTGAAACCAAGATTCTAGAGAGGCAAATTCACGTAGAGCTAGGGTGACGCAGTTCTTCAACCAGGCTACACAGGCTTGTGCAGAGCTAGCTGGGGTTTCACCAGTTGCTCATCCGGATCAGTCGGGACTTGCGAGAGTGAGGTATATCTCACATTTTCTCTGATTTCCGACATTCTCTGTTGGGTTTGCCGAGTTTATGGAACCCTAGATGTACTTAGAAACTGCTGCTTAATAATAATAAACCCTTATAACTGTTGCACCGGTTTTCCTGCATTGGGTTTTTCCGAGGACATTTGTCCAAAAAACCTGTGTGTCACTTTGTCATATGAGTGTGTTATTCATTAAAAGATCTGTATGTGTAGACTGTTAATTGTATTTACTTCGATGTTAATTCTGAATATTCAGATTAATAACTTGTATGATTAATCAAGTAGGATAAGTAAATCGAGATTTAACAGTAGGGTTTCTTTGTTAAGAAATTTTCACACTTTGATCCTTTGTTGCTGCCACTGATGGAGATCTTTACCAAGTCTCGTCTCAACTCCTCTTGCTGCAAATCAACCCACAACCTGTCCCACCTTGGCAAGGTGTTGTTGAGATTTTGATTATTGGGTAGCATTGGGTGTTCTCTAGCCCTGAAATTTTGTGGAGGGGTTAAGACACACAAGACCTCCAAAACCCAGAAAGCGTTTGGAGAAATTTCATTTGATGTGTGAGATATTAAAATAATTAATTTTTTTAATGAGGACCCTAAGTCTAACTTAGGGAATTAGAAAAATTAAAGTGAATTAATTAAACACATGTGATGAAATGTTCCAAGTGACGCAGATCAAGCAGACTTTTAATCTAAGCCGTTGATAAGAGATTAAATCACAGTCGTTGATGTGTCAACGAGAAAAGTATAAAGGAAAGGCTTGGGGTCAGTTGGAGACACACACACACACAGGCACAACTGAGAGAGACTAAGCTGGAATTCTAGGGTGGGCTTGCTAAGAATTTCCAGAAGAGTTTCAGCTGGAACGAGGGGTAGTTTTGGCTAAGGGGATGATCTGATCCCAGAGCCAAGGGTCAGCAAGAGGTAGAGGAGAAACAACCAGGGGAAGCGCAAAGGAAGTTGAGGCTACATAGCAACTGCACAACATAGAGGGTTTCAACCGCTATGCAGGTGCTACGCAGGCTCGGAAGGGCAGCGCTGGAACTTCAGGAGGCCATCAGGGTTACGCAGAGGCCATCAGGGTTAGCATAAGGACTGCGTCACCTAATTTGGGGTTACGCTCTCTCCTTATGAGCAGCGCAGGAGCACGTAGAGGGTATCGGAGCTGACGTAGATAGCCTCAAGGCAGCACTGCAGTTTCTAGAGGCGAAACAGGATTGAGTCCTGTAAATCCCGTTTGAGGGTGTGAATCAGTCCAGTCTTCAGTATCCATAAGAGCAAGTACGACTGCAGATCTATTTTTTTATGTCGGGTTAACTAGTAAGGTGCCCAGATTTGTTGTACTCATATTCTACTTAATAGTAATAAACCCTTATATCTGCTGCATCAGTTTTCCCGCATTGGGTTTTTTCGGGGACAATTGTCCGAAAAACCTGTCACTTTGTTGAATGAGCATAATATTAAGTAAATGATCTATATGTGTGTAGGCTCTTAGTTGTGTGTACTTCGGTTTTTTCTAAAAATAACTTGTATAATTTAATCACAAGTAGAAGTAAACAAAGATACTGCAGTAGGATTTCTGTATTATTATATTCAGAAATTTTCACATAGTATCAGAGCGATTGCAGATGAAGCTCAATCTCCAACAAATCAGCTGAAACATATTTTCTGCAGTGTAGCAGCTAAAGTAGCAGATCCGGAGAGGGCAGCTCAGCAGCAGGAGGACGCAGTCCCCGCAAAGGCTACGCAGGGGCTCACGCAGTCCCATCTGGGTGACGAAGAGACATTGTAGTGCCTTCCAGAGGGACGCAGGAGCAGCCTGCGTTGCGCAGCCGCTGTGTTGGGCCATTATGCTCACGGAGAGGCCAGCTAGAGGGAGGCAGTCCAGATTAATTTTATGTTGTTGAGAAGTATTGCCGAGATCCAGAAGCAGTGCTTCAGATCTTCAACGGTTGCTAGTGTGGTGGAAATTCAACTGGTGCAGTATAGTGCCTAGCTAAGTTGACAAAGAGAGGGAGGAAGACAGTCACTCAGCAGTTATGAGCCAAACATATTTGAGATTCGATCAGGAGGGTGATCGTAGAGAACTGTTCGATTGTTTTTGGCTGAGGATTTCTAGGAGGGAAATCAGTTGAGAGGGAACATCTACTATAGAGGGTTTCTCCTCACCAAGAAACCTAGATTCAACATTTTTGTTGAGTTTTGCAACAGAAAGAGGGAGAAGAGTACTGTTTCGTCAGATTTGAGCTGGATGGCTTCTCATGGGCTGAGAGATCAAGATAGCTTGGACGGTGTGTCCAACTTCGTCATCTGGAGAGCCAGGATACTAACAGTCCTAGATAAGTACGACATCAAGAACCATGTGAAGAATGTCCTAGATGAGCCTGCAGATCCAGATCCTCTAAAGAAATTCAAGTAAAATCAAGTGCGGGCTAACCATTTGATTATGGATGGAGTAAAAGATCACGTCGCGCCACATATTTTCGGGAAGAAGACGGCAAATGAGATGTGGACCGCTGTGGAGACGATGTATCAGGGAAGCTCCATTCAAAGAAAAATCCTTCTAGAGAATCAGATGAGGTTGTTCCAGATGCAGAAGGGTGAGAAGATAGATCCCTTCCTTTTCCGACTTCAGACTATCTAGGATCAATTGATTTCCATGGGTGAGACTCCGGAATAAAGAATCTTGGTAAGGACTGCCCTGAATGTAGTCACCGAGGAGTGGGAAACGTTTGTCTAGAGGATATTGGGCAGGGCAGTGTTACCATCTTGGACAGACATGTGGGCAATCCTCCATCAGGAGGAGATCAAGAGAAGCATCAAGAGGAAAAACAGTAGCAGCGGAATTGTCAGGGTGAAGAAAGAAGAGGAAGATGATGCAATCCTTGCATCAAAGGAACGAAGGCAGCAAGGGAAGAAGAAGAGGGACCTATCCAAGGCCTGGTGCTTTAACTCTGGCGAACTTGGACACTTCGCCAACACTTGTCCTAAGAAGGAGGACAAAGGAACTTCTGATTCCAAGGCTGCAGCAGCAAAGGATGATGGGAGTGATGATGACGTAGCCAAGAGTGATCACGAGCCACATAAGTGGGGCGATATCGATCTGTAGAGCAGCTACAGATCACGAAGGCAGGATCCTTGAGTAAGCCCAACTCTTGAATCACATACGAGTTACGGGAGCCAAAGACAGTAGTGGGACAAGTATAGAGATGGTTGCTGAAGATCACAGAGAAGCAGAGGGCAGTGCTGAGATGTTGTAGAGGGAGCAACACAGTGCAAAAGCAGCAGTAGCGTAGAGGCAGCAATGCAGAGGCTGATGGGACTTCAGCAGCGCAGAGAGGTTGTGCTCAGGCAGTGCAGAGTTGCAGCAGTGCAGTGGCTTCAGGAAGACAACATAGAGAAACAACCAAGAGAGTTTCAGTGATGAGGTGCAGCCTGACTTGTTTGTCAACGATTGGGCAGGAATCTTTCAGTAGCTTACTTCTCAGCAGTACAGAGAGCAACAATGCAGTAGATGGAGGACAGCAGGCCAAGCATCAACAGTGCAGAGACCAATGTCAAGATTTTGTGATACATGGTGTGGATGTATTAGTAGAGCACACTCCATGCTAAGAGGGAGTGTTGAGATTTTAAGTATTGGGGTAGCATCGGGTGTCCTCTATTGATTTTTGTAGCATCCGGAAGTGTTCCAAGTTTCAAACTTTGCAGGGAGGCTTGGACAGTAGCATTACAAAGAACCTAGAAACCGTTTGTGGAAATTCCACTCAGTTCATGACTTGTTAAAATAATTAATTATTTTAATGAAGACCCTAAGTCTAAACTTCGGGAAATGAAATAATTAAAGGGTATTAACAAGTCAGAGTGTGAATCTTGTAGAAAACAAGGATCAAGTCAAGTTTTAATCTTAGCCATTGATTAAACTTCTAATCTGGGCCGTTGGTTCTCCAATGAGAAGATTATAAAAGAAGGCTTGAGGGTCATTTGGAAAACAAGTCGGGCATACACTCAGTACCCGAAGGAGATCGATTTTGAAGTAAGAGAATTCGATTTCAGTGGGAGAGTTGCAGGGCGAAGAGTTTGCAGAAGCAGGAGGAGGGATTCAGAAGTGATCGAGTTCAGAAACAGAGGGAAGCAGTGGGCCACTAGAGGTAGCCCTGGGTTGCAGCAGAGAGAACCCACGCAGACCCTACGCAGTCCAGCGCTGGTACTGCGCAAAGAAACACGCAAACAGGCACAAGAGCCAGCAGAGACTGATCAGGGTGTCAGATAATTGTCGAAGAGAGTCGAGAATTCTGTCTCAGGTGTTTCAGATTATATCTACCGATATTTTTCCTTGTAAAGATATCATTTGCTGAAGAATTAATAAAACCCTCATTTTCTGCACTGGTTTTCCCGCATTGGGATTTTCTGGGGACAATTGTCCAAAAATAATTGTGTAGATGTGATTGATTCTTGTGCTTATGTCCTTTACTAGTCATTTCTCTACATATGTATTTGTGAATTTTGCAGTGGTATTTATTTCAGTATTTTCCAGAAGATTTTTGAAAAATAACTTATTGAAATAATAAGTAGGAAGAATAAATCTATCACTGCAACTCTATAGTTTTTAGATTGAAAATTTCACATGGTATCAGAGCCAGAGATGAGTAACAGGAAGGTAGAATCGACTAGTGAACGGAAGACTACTATTGCAGCAGAAGCGCAAAAGGGTTCACGTAGTTCTCCAGGAAGGGAAAGAAGCATGACAAAACAGATAGATCACGATGTCTCTGTTTTGGCATCTAGACTTGAGGAATAATTTTCTTGCGCATCAAGCACTGCTTCTTCTGATGTCTAGTATATTGACAGTGGAGCCTTTGCTCACATGACTTGAGTACGTGACTGTTTTTCTGACTACCAAGAAGAGCAAATGAATTTTAAAATAACCATGGGTAATAACGCAAAATGCACTCCTATTGGGAGAGGTACCATAGTTTTTCAGACCTGGAAATAGGATCCGGGCCACTAATGTACTGCATGTGCCTGGGTTGGGGATGATCTTGCTCTCAGTGTCTCAGCTTCAAAACCGAGGTTATGACGTCTACTTTATTGGCAATAGAGTCTACGTCAAACACCCCAGTTGGAAGAAGAAGGCACAGATCGAGGTAAGAAGCAACAAACTTTACAAGTTGCAGCTTGAGTCTCCAATGGCATTGGTCGGCAGCGCAGATGAAACGGACCTGAATGAGCTATGGCACAGAAGAATGGGGCAATTGCATCATGGGGTGTTAAGAATTCTCCAGAAGACTGTCACAAGCGTTCCAGAGCTGAGCACTAAACGAGATGATGTCTGCAAGGGGCACGTATTGGGAAAATATCCCAAGGCAGCGTATCAAAGAAGCAGCAATACGGCGAAGGGTGTATTGGACTTGAAACACTCAGACATCTGTGGACCTATGTCCACTACAGCTCTTAGTGGTACCGAGTACTTTGTCACCTTCATTGATGACCATTACAGGAAAACCTGGATCTACTTTTTGAAGACCAAGGATGAAGTCTTCAGTCGCTTTAAAGAGTTTACGGCTCTGGTTGAAAATCTGACAGGAAAGTGGTTCAAGGTATTGCGATCAGACAATGGTGGTGAATACATAGATAAGTAATTCACTAGATTCGGCGCAAGGGAAGGCATCAAAAGAGGGTGGACAACTCCATACAATCTAGAGAAGAATGGTGTGGCAAAAAGGAAAAACATGACTATTGTCGAAGCAACAAGGGATATGTTGTATGACATACACAAATTCCTTTGGGTTGAAGCGTGTAATACAATTGAATACATTCAGAACAGGAATCCTCATGATGCATTGGGAAAGATCATGCCGAAAAGTGTCTTCACTGGCAGTAAGCCTGAAGTGAGTCACTTTAGGATCTTCGGCAATACAGCTTACTGTCATGTACCCAGTGAGAAGAGGAAGAAGTTGGAGATGACTGCATAAAAAGGGTATCTGGTAGGATACAACAAGAATGCAAAGGCATATTGCATCTACATTCTTGAGAGCAGGAAAGTCGTGGTGCGGAAGGGATGTGAAGTTCATGGAGGAGAAGGCCTTCAGAAGATCCTGCGAGTTGCCTTTTGCTACGCAATCTGAGCAGGAGCCTTTGGTTCAGCCCCAACAACTAATAGCAGAAAGTTCAGTTGCCTCTCTAAGGCATAGGGATCCAAGGGACGTGTCTCCCAAGGATTTGTAAGAGGGAGAGCCGGTAAATCCATCCACCACCAGTGGAAGAACGAGAAGGGAACTTCGACAGATTCTGAAGGATGCAGAGGACATTGTCGGAATCCCCCGAAATGAGAAGAGACAGCGTAAGCAGCCTAAGAGATATCAAGCCTTGGTTGCTCAAGTTGGATAACCTTCCAGTTTTCGGGAAGCAGCTCAACACCAGGTGTGGGTTGATGCAATGGTGGAAGAGTACAGTTCTGTCATGACGAATGATGTCTGGGAAGTGGTCCCCAGACCTCAGGAGAGATCGGTTGTGGGATCCAGGTGGATCTACAAGATCAAGTATGTTGCAAATGGCAGCATCGAGAAATTTAAAGCCAAGTTTTGTGGCTAAGGGGTATGCTCAGAAGGAAGGGATTGACTATGAAGAAGCCTTCGCCCCAGTAGCCAGATACACCTCTATCAGATTCGTGATATCCCTTGCTGCGCAGATGGGATGGGAAATTCACCAGATGGACGTCAAGACGACATTGTTGAACGAGGTGACAGAGGAAGAGGTGTATATAGAACAACCGGAGAGCTTCAAGATGCATGATTAGAAGACTCATGTGTTCAGATTGAAAAAAGCATTATATGGACTGAAGAAAGATCTTAGAGCCTGATATGGTCGAATTGATAGCTACCTGCAGAAGATGGGATTCGTCAGGAGTGACGCAGATCCCAATCTCTACTATCTGAGAGTAGGGAGTGAGCCGTTGATATTGGTTTTGTATGTAGAGGTTCTATTTTTTAGAGGATCAACAGGGCTCATCATAGACTAAAAGAAGAATTTGGCTAAGGAATTTGACATGAAGGAGCTAGGATGGATGCAGTTTGGAGGTTTGGCAGCAGAATGCGGAGATATTTCTTGGTCAAAGGAGATACACTACAGAGATTCTGAAGAGATTTCAGATGGAAGATTGTAGACCCATGACAACTCCATTGATCACCAACTGGAAGGAAATCAACATGTCCGAAGATGATCAGGTTGATCTTGCGTTATATAGGCAACTCATAGGATCGTTGATTTATCTTGTAAATACAAGGCCAGGCATTTGTTATGCTGTAAATACCCTCAGTCAATTCATGGTAGAACCTAAGAGGGCTCATTGGTCAGCAACCAAGCATGTTCTCAAGTACCTTCAAGGAACAATCGAGCTTGGATTGAAGAACACCCGTAGCAATGAAGTCAGGTTGAGTGGTTTTACCGACGCAAATTGGGCTGGAAGTTCAGTAGATCGGAAGAGTACCAGTGGGTATTGTTTCAGTCTAGGATCAGGAATGACTTCCTGGTGCAGCAAGAAACATAAGTCTGTAACACTGAGCTCAGCAGAAGCAGAGTATATGGCAGCCAGCACAACTTCATGTGAGGCCATATGGCTTCGAAAACTGTTAGTGAATCTACTCAAGGAGAAAATGGAAGCGACCAGTATCTTATGCGATAGTCAAAGTTGCATCAAGCTCTCTGAAATTCCTGTGTTTCATGATCGGTCGAGACTCGAAACATATTGACATCAAGTGTCACTTCATCAGGGATTGTGTACAACGTGGAGCTGTTCAGTTGTAGTACACTCCAGGAGAACAAGTGGCAGACATCCTCATAAAATCTCTAGGGAAGACGAAGTTTGCCTACTTCAGAGATAAGATCCAAGTAGCAGGAATGGATAGGATCAGTATTCAGAGGGCGCTGTTGTACAGATGCAGCAGTGATAGTCGCAGTGTTAAAGGCAGCAATATAGAGGACATTAGCGCAGCTGATGAATGGCAGCGTCTAGAGATTAGCAGCGCAGAGTGTGCTTCAAAAGCAGAGCAGCATGCAGTAGGCATATTGTTGGAACACCTTCCTTGCTAAGAGGGAGTGTTTATTTTTGTAGCATCCAGAAGTGTTCCAAGTCTCAAACTTTGCAGGGAGGCTTGGATAGCAGCATTCCAAAGAACCCAGAAACCGTCTGTGGAAATTCCACTCGGTTCATGACATTAAAATAGTTAATTATTTTAATGAAGACCCTAAGTCTAAACTTAGGGAAATGAAATAATTAAAGGGTATTAATAAGTCAAAGTGTTAATCTTCTAGAAAACAAGGGTCAAGTACGGTTTTAATCTTAGCCATGGATTAAATTTCTAATCTGGGCCATTGGTTCTCCAATGAGAAGATTATAAAAGAAGGCTTGAGGGTCATTTGAAAAACAAGCCAGGCATACACTCAGTGCCCGAAGGAGATCGATTCTGAAGTAAGAGAATTCAATTTCAGTGCGAGAGTTGCAGGGTGAAGAGTTTGCAGAAGCAGAAGGAGGAGGGAGTTAGAAGTGATCAAGGTTAGGGACAGAGGGAAGCAGTGCGCCACTGGAGGCAGCCCTGGGTTGTAGCGCAAAGAACCCACGCAGACCCTACGCAGAGTTACGCAGTCCAGCACTGGGATTGCGTAGAGAAACATGCAGACAGGCACAGGAGCCAACAAAGAATGATCAGGGTGTCAGAAAATTGTCGAAGAGAGCCGGGAATTCTGTCTCAGGTGTTTCAGATTTTATCTGCTAGTATTTTTCCTTGTAAAGATATCATTTGCTGAAGAATTAATAAAATCCTCATCTGCTGTTCCGATTTTCCCACATTGGGTTCTAGGGACAATTGTCCAAAAAATAACTGTGCACATGTGATTGATTCTTGTGCTTACGTCCTTTACTGTTCATTTTTCTCCATATGTATTTGTGAATGTTGCAGTGATATTTATTTTGATATTTGCCAAAAGATTTCTGAAAAATAACTTATTGAAATAATAAGTAGGAGGAATAAATCTATCACTACAACTATATAGTTTTCAGATTGAAATTTTCACATGCTCTAGCCCTGAAATTTTGTGTAGGGGCTAAGACACACAAGACCTCCAAAACCCAGAAAGCGTTTGGAGAAATTTCATCTGATGTGTGATATATTAAAATAATTTTTTTTTTTAATGAGGACCCTAAGTCAAACTTAGGGAATTAGAAAAATTAAAGTGAATTAATTAAACACATGTGATGAAATGTTCTAAGTGAAGCGGATCAAGCAGTATTTTAATGTAAGCTGTCGATAAGAGATTAAATCACAACCGTTGATGTGTCAACAAGAAAAGTATAAAGGAAAGGCTTTGAGTCAATTGGAGACACACACAGAGGCAGAGCTGAGAGAGACTAAACTGGAATTCTAGGGCGGGCTTGCTAAGAATTTCTAGAAGAGTTTCAGCTTGAACGAGGGGTAGTATTGACTAAGGGGATGATCTGATCCCGGAGCCAAGAGTTAGCAAGAGGCAGAGGAGCAGCAACTAGGAGTAGTGCAGAGGAAGTTGAGGCTACGCAGCAGCTGCGCAGCGCAGAGGGTTTCAGCCACTACGCATGCCCAGAAAGGGCAGCGTTGGAGCTTCACGGGGCCATCAAGGTTACGCAGAGGTCATCCAAGTCGGCGTAAGGACAACGTCACCCAATCTGGTGTTACGTAGTCCCCTTCTGTGCAGCGCAGGGGCATGCAGAGGGTAGCAGGGTTGAGTTCTGTAAATCCCATTTGAGGGTGTGAATCAGTCCAGTTTTCAATCTCCAAAACAACAGGTATTGTTGCAGATCTATTTTTCTCTGTCGGGTTAACCAGTAAGGTGCCCAGATTTGTTGTACTTAGATTCTACTTAATAATAATAAACCCTCATACCTGCTGCACCGGTTTCCCGCATTGGGTTTTCCCGAGGACAATCGTCCGAAAAATCTGTGTCACTTTGTTGAATGAACGTAATATTCAGTAAATGATATGTATGTGTGTAGGCTGTTAGTTGTGTTTACTTCGATTTTTTCGAAATATTTTTTGAAGATAACTTGTATAATTTAATCACAAGTAGGAAAAGTAAATCAAGATACTGCAGTAGGATTTCTGTATTATTGTATTTGGAAATTTTCATAGGTGTCTCTGCCCAAGATACTTTGGACAAATACCTGCCACTCCTCTGAGACACTATTCAGTGCCAATCACACTAGCTCTGTGGGTTGAGGCGCTACCCCAAAAATATCGTGCTGGTCCCGGATCTCTTGAATCCTGGTGAGGAAAGGGTCTATGCATTCCCCTTTCTGGATCCTGGTGCATCTCAGCTTCTCCTCCAAGTACATCTTATGCTGCTTGGAAGTGCCCTGGTACAACGTGGAAATTGTATCCCACATCTCCTTCGACGTTCCCTTGGCCTCTATGTGTGATACAATGTGATCCCAAACACCATCAAGGATCAACCTCTTCACTCACACCATCTCTTTTTTGTACTCCTTCAACTGATCCGCATCTATGGGGATAGCTACCACTGTATCTATGAATGGCTTCAAGCCATATTCATCCAGAAGGAAGGACATCCTTCCCTTCCAGATGACATATAGTTGGAAGCACCATCCAACCTATCTTGATCTTGAAGTCTAGCAGTGGCCATCTCAAACAATGTCGAAAATATCCTCTTCCCTTCTACTTAGTTGTTGCTCAGCTATTCGCACTCCCTTCTGGAGTGAGAAACTCTGCTCACAATGACTATTTATTTCCAAGGGAAATCAAACTTCTCGAGACTAGAACTTCCCTGAGGAACATTTTCCCTTAATGTGTGCTCTTCTTTCACCTGACGCTATTTCTTCTATAGAAAACTGCTACAAAACAACTATGTCCAGCTAGAGATCTGCTCTGCGAAAAAATATTGGTTGCTCCCTCTGCCCCTAGAATCCCTCGATCTGGAGAGATCAAATTTTTTGCCCCCCTCATAAAAATCTATTATCCTCGAGAAATTCGACCTCTTGGCCAAGGTGACAACGCTTCCCTCTGGGTTTTCGATCTGCTGCCCACACTGAACAACGAAACTCCTTATTTCTTTGCTATTGAGCTCTCTGGTTGATCATCTGCGCTCTGATCCCATGTGAAAATTCAGTGACATGAATCCTATTGCAGCAGCTGAAAATTATTCTCCTAATTGTTAATTTTATTTAACAATTTATTTGTTGTTTTCTACGACAAATACTGAATAAATCACTGCAATCTACCAAAATAAAATTGCAGAAGAATAAACGTTGTAAGAAATGCTAGCACACAAACATGAAATAACATAATTATTTTTGCACCAATGTCCCAAGAAAAACCCAGCTTGGGAAAAGCAGTGCAACAACTATGGGTTTTATTATTATGCAACAGTGAAATAGTCTGAGTACAAATGGATGCCGAAACTAGATATCCTACAAAGAAACATTGGGAAGAAAAATCTAGTGTGGCATTTCCTCACTTCACAGGAAAATTTAGGCTCTGACCTCAGCCAAAATTGAGTCGTCCAAACGAGCTCTGCGCAGCCACTGCGTCACCCTAGTGCACTCACTTCTGCACTCATCTCTCAACAACTTCTCCTCAAGCCATCTAGTTAGTTGTTGTCTAGGAAAATGTCTCTCCTCTCCTCTGGAACCTCTGTCCTGATTCTGGCACTGGAGCTTTGTTTCTCCCCAAATAATTCGAAATTACCTCTAGAGGCTACTACGCTGCCTCTGCATCAGCCTCTCCGTGGCTCTTCTACCTCTTTACAAATGCACTCACTAAAACTGGAATCCTTCCTCCGGCATCACTGTTCTTGCTCCTCTCTCACTGCTTCGATCTCACTGACTCTCTCTTCGGCAACTGACAACTGCTACGCTGCAAATCGATCTGTCAATGAAATCGAACTACTGAAGTAATTTCTTCAAACCCCATCGACTTCTTCATATAATCCTCTGTTGATACTTCAACGACCAAGATTAGATCTTAATCGATGGCAGGAATTAACTTGAAGTTGATCCGTGTGAGTTTCTAGAACATTCACACCTTGACCTAAAAAATTCTGATTAAATAGTCATATTGTCTAAGTGTAGACTTCGGAATAATTTAAAAACTGGCTAATAATCTAATTAAGTCATTTCTAGGCGGAATTTCTAGAAATGATTTCTGGGTTTTGGAGATCTCCTATATTCTAGCATCTCAACAAAATTTCAAGGCTAGAAAACATCCTATGCTACAAAAAATAACACATGTTGGTGTTTTTATTGCTTTTGGTAGAACTATGTGTGTCTTTGTGCATGTGTGTTTATTTATCTTCAATAGTTCACACCTTGAATTAAAAAATTCTGATTAATTAGTCATATTTCCTAAGTTTAGAGTCTAGACTTAGGAAATATTTAAAAACTGACTAATAATATAATTAAGTCATTTCAAGGCGGAATTTCCAGAAACGATTTTTGGGTTTTGGAGATCTCCCATATCCTAGCCTCTCCACAAAATTTAAAAGGTAGAACACATCCTATGCTACAAAAAATAACACATGTGGGTGTTTTTATTGCTTTTGGTAGAACTATGTGTGTCTTTGTGCATGTGTGTTTATTTATCTTCAATAGTTTGCATTGTTTGGGGAAGAGTTATGCACTCTATGTGTGCATGCATTAGCAAGCAAGACTATATATTTGAAGACTTGAACAATAGAGGTGTTGTGATTGACAAAGCCTTCTTTAATTTCTTAAGTTTCTTATTTGAGTGCTACCTCCTAGGAGGTACCCTATATATCTCATTAACAACACTATTGCAAGGAAAATAAGGTGAAAGTCCCAAAACCTTGTATTTCATGTGGATGATTATGTATATGGTGTTCTAGGCCTTTTGATGGTCACCATGCCTGATTCCTTTAGTCTCCACTCTCAATTCCTTTCATCCTGAATAGGATTGGAAACCTTGAGATGGATCTAAGAGGATACATGGTTTATGGGAGCCATTGGTTTTGTAGGGGACTATGTAGGACTTTCTATACCCATGGCATTAAGTGCATATATGTATTTCCCACATGGTCATGTTTTAAACAGTCTATATGCATCTCCTTGGCCATGGTATACCGTATAGTATATTCCGTTTTCCACATGGAAGTCTCATAGTTCACAACAAAATTCACGGTTTTTTGCGGTATTTCATGGATCCCAATGCATAGGGCTCCCAAGTCTAAAATCAACAAGGACTCATTACAATCAACATGATGGATACATGACATGCCATGTTGAGTTTCTTGCAAACAGAAGATATTTCAAGCAAAATTCAACGCTCAAAAGGGGATGTAGGCATATGGTCTATGAGGAAAAAGGTGGAAAAGCATACTTTACATTGCATGTGTTATATTATATATTGCATGTACTGCATGGAGCCTCCTATCTCCCATGCAAACCATCCCAAGTCTAAAGGAGGAGGAACATTGGAGTTCTAAGTCCCATGCAAGCTAAATTGATCTCCTCAAGCTAACATGTAGGAGTAGTAACATTGGTCAAATCCTAATGACATAAATCAAGGATGGTCAAAAAGTGGGTTGATGGGATCTCTGAGATAAAAAGTAACCTTTCAATGCAAAAGGTTGGCCAGATTGCTCAATGTGTTGCTAGTCAAAGAAACAGACACGTGTGGGGGTCAAACTAGCCATTGGGGTCAAAATCACTCAAAACATTAAACAGTGAGCATCCTAACTAAGTCGTTGAGCTGCTTTCCTCCTAGTTGTTGCCTCTTCAACTCACACGCAAGAGTCCAAGTCAAGATACTTCCTCTTTTATGCAAGTTGACTCCCAATAGGTGAATTATTTTAATGCGCAAATTCATTTTCTTATATTGATACTTAGTATCCAATCTTGTGGATGACAATTCGAAGAATTATTATTTTGGGAGAATGATTTTCTTGCCATTACTTGACATTACAAAGAAAATTATATAAGGTTAAATCCTCTATCCAAATATTTGAACTGTGAGATCATGATGTCATTTTAACAATTTCGACTTTTCAGTACAAATTGTTTGGGTTGATATTCTATTTTTTTTTTCTAATTGGCTTATGTTGTAAGAGAGCTTCGTAGACTAAATATAGGTTTCATAAGTTACTACAAAACTAATGGGTGAATCCATTGAGTGTCCACAAAGTTGTCACATGTAAGGAGAGTGTTGGAAATATTGTCATTGATGGCAAAGGAGCAGATCGGTACCAACAAAGGTATAAAGGAGCAGCTAGGCAAAGAAGACAAAAGTGCAATGAAACTGCTAAATCAAAGAATTTATAATGATGTGAAATTGTTGATTGAGCTAAATTGTTGTGATGCAAAGGCAAGACTCCAAAGCAAAGGCAAAGGTGTTGCAAAGACCGCGGTGATACATTAATGATAAATGTTGTTATTTGATATTTGCATTAGGATGGTGCATTTATTCATTACATATGGCTGAAATTAATATTGGATAAATTATCTATTTTTGTTCTGATATTCAAGATATGAAGATGTAATATTCCTAATTAGTAGTGGCTAATTGGAATATTCGATTTTGCTCAATTTTGCCGTCTATAGTTTATTAATAAATAAAAAAGTGAGTGGAGAGGGTCTAACTCACTTAGTGGAATAAAACACACTCCCTAGTAGCACAACGTTGTGAATTAAAGGGAGCCAAGGGGGGCCAAGCACCACGTAGAGAGAGGACCCACGTATGCTCTAGAAGAGACTGCGCAGATGAGGATGAGGACGTGGCAAGAGGGAGGCTACGTTGAGGAGATAGGCCTTAGGGTTTTGGAGGAAGGCCAACGTTATAAAATAGGGAGGAGCCTCCTCATTTCATTTATTCGTTGTTGATGATATTGAGCTGGTCGTTTTGACTTCTTGAGCACGCTGGCTGTTTACCTTGTCTGCAGCGCTGTTTAGTGCGTTGAGTATCTCCGGTCGAAGATCTCGCCCTTAGCCCCGGGGGACTTCAAGTGCCTACTCGGGCAAGGTATTTTCTTCAGCATTTTGCAGGAGGTTTTGGTGTGGAGCTGAGCATTCAGAGAGACTGCGCAATCATTGAGAGGGAGGACGCAGTCCATCTAGGAGGAGCTCCGATTTGGGATTTTTGCAGGGGTTTGTGCCGGGAGATTGAGCAGAGGGTCAGCCTTTGCCTTTGGGAGGATTTTGGTGGAGTTTGAGGCGGCATTTCATTCATTCCTATTCAGCCTCTGCGTAGAGCCTTGGAGGCCAGCGTAATTCCCCAAGGGGGTGTTTTTCGGGGGTCGGCCATTTCTGATATGGTTTCTGGGTTTTGTCAAGATTGGTGAGTAGAGGAGGATTCCAGATTTCAGCTTATTTCGGCAAGGGGAACGACCCTAGTCTTCAGTTCATTCCAGCAGTCGCAGCTACACGGCAGCTTTCCAGCAGCTGGGACGCAGTTCAGAGAGCAGCCATTTCCTGTGTATTCTGAGAGTATTTCTTCACTTGCCTTGAGCAGGTTTAGGTGCCATTACTCTGATCACCTATTGTACTTCATTATATTTCTCAGTTTAATAAAATGGTTTAGCATTCTCTCTCTATATTTCTGGACGATTTGTCGTATATTCTTTCTATGCTATTGTATGTCTGCTGCACTGTTATCTTTATATATTTCTAGGCATTCTAGTTCTATACCACTTGGTGTGTTTATCTCACACTCTTAGACAGAGTCTGGAAAGGGCCAGGTAGCCTCCGGATTTCGTCCTCTTTTCAGAGGCGGCATATCCGGTAAATGCCCTCCCAGTCCATCTCTGGTTGGAGTTTGCCGTGTTTTAGAGGTATCCCCGAAACGGGATATTACAGTGGTATCAGAGCATAGTTCTGGCTCAACCTGTGGAGCTAGTTGTCTATGACACCGGGGAAGAGGCCATATATTTGTTACAGAGGCAGGAAGTACAGAGATCGTGAGCGTAGGTTGGAGAACACCTACGGAGAGGGAGATTGTGTTCGGGTGGTGGACACAGAGCAGGAGGAGCCTGTGACAGACGCAGAGCAGGAGGAACCTGTGTTAAATTCAGAGCAGAGAGCCGATGGCAGATGACACTGAGGCCAAATAGTTTGGAGAGGCACTCCTCAAATCGGTTCAGGATTTAGCGAGGCAGATTGAGGTGATGGGTCAGAGGTTCACCGCTGTAGAGGCTAGACAACGTGAGACCCCACGGGTATTCCAGGTAGGTGAGGGATCAGGTACATCCCACCATTTGTCGGAGCATGGTGTTGCTCAGCGTGATACTACTCAGCCGATGGCTTCACGTGCACCTACACGCTCTACCATGCCCACTTTCTTGGGAGCAGACACAGGGGCAGGTGCCCAGCAGGAGGCAGAGCCCAGACACATGGGTGAATATTTTGCAGAGTATCAGGTCTATGGGCAGGAGTTCAGGGATGCTCTCTCGTTTCGAGATTTTGTTTAGCTCCAGCGGGACAGTAGACCCCGCGACCATCATAGAGGGCACCGACATTATCATGATGGAGATACCCACCGCACATCTAGTAGATTCCATTTGCCCACGTTTGATGGCTCATCAAACAGTTCGACAAAGTCTTGGGTGGAGAAGTTGGACATCTATTTCCAGCTTAACCAGATGTCGGAGACGGAGGCCATCAAGGTGGCGACATTACATTTGGATGGTGAGGCCCAGGACTGGTGGTTCCATGGGATGGTTACACTCGGACATTCTACAGTGACGACACATGCCGAGTTTACTAGGAGGATGATGGAGCGATTTGACCGGAGGGATTCGGAACAACACTTTGTTGAGCTAATGAGGCTCAAGCAGATTGGGAGCCCAGAGACATACATTGCAAATTTCTTGAGGGTTTCATTGATGGTACCAGATCTATTCGCGGCACGGATGATCTATATGTTTGTGGAGGGGTTAGCAGAGCCACTTCGGGGTCTAGTCAGATCTACTAGACCAACTACACTCCAGGATAATATTAGTAGGACCAGGGATTTACAGGATGAATTGCCTAGGACTCGGACACCTTACCCCCAGAGACAGGGCTTCCAGTCCAAGGGGAAGGATGTGAGGATTCCGCCTCCCAAGGGGAATCCATGGCGGGCCCAGACAGATGATGATGCTAGGAGGGAGATGAAGAAGAAGCGGCTGTGCTTTACTTGTCAGGACCCGTGGGCACCAGGGCATAGGTGTGCTACTGGCAAAGCACACTTCATTGAGGTCTTCTCCGAGGATAGCGGGGAAGAGGATGACGAGGATGACGAGGAGGCAGGAGATAGTCAGACAGCCCAGGATCAGTTGCCACCTCCACCTCCAGGTACAGGAGGTGCAGCTTTTGCACCCACAGGAGGGACCGTTGCAGCGTTGCGAGGAGTTCCCAAGTACTTGACACTGCGCGTACGAAGGACAGTACGTGGCCAGCGAGTGTCAATTTTGGTTGACAGTGGGGCAACCCACAACTTCATTGATGCACAGATGGTCGAGCGGAGGGGTATACCGACTGAGAGCTTTGACGGATTTTCAGTTTTGGTCCCAGGAGCCCAGACAATGCAGTGTGCCTGGTATGTTCCAGAGTTGGCAGTGACGATGGATACCTACACCGTGACCGAACACTTTTTCGTGGTCAACATACCGGATACCAATGTGGTATTCGGTGTTCAGTGGTTGATTACTCTGGGGAAGGTCACCATAGATTGGGAGGCCTTAGAGATGGAGTGGGATGACAAGAAGACCGGGAAGCACAAGAAGATCTGCGAGATGCACACTTACCCATCTCAGAAGGTTTGGCACACCGGATGGAGGCAGATTTCCGGAAGGGAGACATAGAGTGGGTGGTTGAGTTGCGGGCATCAGAGGCAAGGACCACCGGTCAGGCAGTTCATCTTGATATACAGGACATCCTTGATAGGTATGATGCAGTGTTTGGGGATATACCACCAGGTCGACCATCGGATCGAGGATTCGAGCACACCATTGAGCTTGAGCAGGGCATTCAAGCAATGATTACTACCCCCTATAGGCATCCCAAAGCCTATCGGGATGAGATTGAGCGGGCCATCCAGGAGTTGCTGGCTCTTGGGCACATCAGACCGAGCACGAGTCCGTTTGCTTCTTCCGTGGTGTTGGTGAAGAAGAAGGACGGCACCTTGAGGATGTGTATTGACTACAGGGCCATGAACAAGAAGACCCTGAAGAATAGGTATCCTATACCCAGGATCGATGAGTTGATGGATGCGCTGAGAGGAGCCAAGTTCTTCTCAAAGATTGATTTGAGATCAGGGTACCATCAGATTCGCGTGAGGGAACAGGACATTCCCAGGACCGCCTTCAGGTGTCATTATGGGCATTTCGAGTTTCTGGTTATGCCCTTCGGGCTAACCAATGCCCCAGCTACTTTTCAGTCTTGCATGAACCATATCTTCCGCAGTCATCTGAGGAAGTTTGTATTGGTATTTTTTGATGACATACTCATATATAACAGGACTTGGGAGGAGCATCTCCAGCATATAGAGGCAGTATTACATATCTTGGAAGAGCAACAGTTCTATGCTAAGCTCTCCAAGTGTGAGTTTGGGATGACGGAGATGTTGTATTTGGGTCACATTATTGGAGTGGACAGAGTCAGAGTCCATGAGGAGAAGATCAGGGCCATCAGAGATTGGTCGGAGCCGAGGAACGTGATGGAACTTCGAGGATTCATTGGCATATGTACTTATTACAGGAAGTTCGTCAATAGTTTCTCACAACTTGCTGCACCCCTTACAGATTTGACGAAGAAGGGGGCATTCAGTTGGTCGAATACAGCGCAGCGAGCCTTTGACAAGCTCAAGGAGGTGATGAGTAGTTGCCCAGTGCTTGCATTGCCGGATTTTACGCAGCCATTTGTTTTGGAGTGTGATGTGTCGGGAGAGGGGATCGACGCAGTATTGATGCAGGGAGGACACCCTATAGCCTTTGAGAGCCGGAAGCTCCTTCCGCACAAGAGGTTGTATTCTATATACGACAAGAAAATGTTGGCCATTATGCATGCATTGGCCAAAATCCGGCAGTATTTGGTAGGGAACAGGTTCAGGGTGAGGACTGATCACAACAGCCTCAGGGTCTTTTTGAAGCAGAAGTAGCTACAGAAGAGGCAGCAGAAGTGGATCAGTAAGATCCAAGCATATGACTTTGACATTGAGAATGTCAAGGGTAAGAATAAAATGGTAGCAGATGCCCTTTCACGTAGACCAGCGACGTTATCTCTTATGAGCTTGGATACAGATTGGAGGGCTCGACTTTTAGTGGAGTACTCCAAGGACAGATTTGCATGTGAGGTTCTGTATGGACAGGTGGTAGATGACAGGTACAGGGTGGTCGATGAGATCATCTACTACAGGGACAAGATCTTCTTGATTGAGGGATCTCAGCTCAAGAAGAAGATACTCCAAGCATCACATGATTCACCATTGGCAGGCCATCAGGGGTTTACCAAAACCTATAGGGCCATTAGAGAGAGGTTCTCATGGAAGGGCCTCAAGGAGGACGTACTCCAGCACATCAGGGAGTGCAATGTTTGCCAGAGGAACAAGGGGGAGATGAGCCATCCCACAGGATTATTGCAGCCTCTTCCCATTCCGGAGGGGAAATGGGAGAGTATCTCGATGGACTTCATCACAGGGTTGCCCATGGCGCAGGGCAAGGATTGTATCTTTGTCGTCGTTGATCTACTGACAAAGTATGCGCATTTTTTCGCCATATCCACGCACTACACAGCAGCACAGGTGGCCAAGCTATTCTTCAGGGAGGTTTTTAGGCTACATGGTCTTCCTAAGACCATCATCAGCGACAGGGACAGCCGCTTCATGGGCGGATTTTTGCAGGAGCTTTTCCGGTTAGTGGGGACGGAGTTGACACCGAGTACCAGTTATCATCCACAGACGGATGGACAGACGAAGATAGTTAACAAGTGGCTAGAGGGCTACTTGCGTAACTATGTCAGTGGGCAGCAGCGAGCATGGCTGAAGTGGTTGCATCTGGGGGAGTACTACTATAACACGACACATCACATGTCCATTGGTATGTCACCATTTTATGCTTTGTATGGGTATCATTCTTTATCTTTTGTTGATGTGATGTTCGGTGCTAGCAAGGCTCCTAGAGCCAAGATTTGGATCCAAGAGAGTCAGGACATTCTCCGAGCTCTCAAGGATAATATGGCTACAGCACAAAACCAACAGAAGTTGTATGCTGATAGAGGTCGGGTCAAGAGACAATTTGAGGTAGGGGACTTGGTCTACCTACGATTACAGCCATACCGACAGTCGTCACTGAGGTAGAAGGGAGCTGAAAAGCTCAAGCCCCGCTTTTACGGGCCATACAGGGTGATACGCAGGATTGGACAGGTTGCGTATGAGTTGGAGCTGCCCCAAGGCAGCAAGATCCATAACATTTTTCATGTATCATGCCTGAAGAAGGCACTGGGGCAGCAGGTGACAGTGACAGAAGAGCTACCACCCACGGATGATGAGGGGCATTTGGTGTTGTAGCCAGAGGCTATTATTGATACCAGGGAGAGGCAGCTACGGAGCAAGACAGTCCGGGAATTCTTGGTGAGGTGGAAGAATTTGCCGGATGAGGATGTCACTTGGGAGAGTGAGAAGATTTTGCAGCATCCATCACTTCAGTTGCTTGAGGACAAGCAACATTTTGCTGGGGGAGACTGTAATATTCCTAATTAGCAGTGGCTAATTGGAATTGGAATATTCGATTTTGCTCAATTTTGCCGTCTATAGTTTATTAATAAATAAAAAGGTGAGTGGAGAGGGTCTAACTCACTTAGTGGAATAAAACACACTCCCTAGTAGCACAACATTGTGACTTAAAGGGAGCCAATGGGGGCCAAGCACCACGTAGAGAGGGGGCCCACGTATGCTCTAGAAGAGATTGCGCAGATGAGGATGAGGACGTGGTAAGAGGGAGGCTACGTTGAGGAGATAGGCCTTAGGGTTTTGGAGGAAGGCCAACATTATAAAAGAGAGAGGAGCCTCCTCATTTCATTCATTCGTTGTTGATTATATTGAGCTGGTCGTTTTGACTTCTTGAGCACACTGGCTGTTTAGCCTGTCTGTAGCGCTGTTTAGTGCGTTGAGTATCTCCAGTCGGAGATCTCGCCCTTAGCCCTGGGGGACTTCGAGTGCCTACTTGGGCAAGGTATTTTCTTCAGCATTTTGCGGGAGGTTTTGGTGTTTGGTTTTGTTGTGGAGCAGAGCATTTAGAGAGACTGTGCAGTCATTGACAGGGAGGACGCAGTCCATCTAGGAGGAGCTCCGGTTTGGGATTTTTGCAGGGGTTTGTGCCGGGAGATTGAGCAGAGGGTCAACCTTTGCCTTTGGGAGGATTTTGGTGGAGTTTGAGGCGGCATTTCATTCATTCCTATTCGGCCTCTGCGCAGAGCCTTGGAGGCCAGCGTAATTCCCCAAGGGGGTGTTTTTCGGAGGTTGGCCATTTCTGATATGGTTTCTGGGTTTTGCCGAGATTGGTGAGTAGAGGAGGATTCCAGATTTTCAGCTCATTCCGGCAAGGGGAACAGCCCTAGTCTTCAGTTCATTCCAGCAGTAGCAGCTACACGGCAGTTTTCCAGCAACTGGGACGCCGTTCAGAGAGCAGCCATTTCCTGTGTATTCTGAGAGTATTTCTTCACTTGCCTTGAGCAAGTTTAGGTTCCATTACTCTGATCACCTATTGTACTTCATTATATTTCTCAGTTTAATAAAATGGCTTAGCATTCTCTCTCTATATTTCTGGATGATTTGTCGTATATTCTTTCTATGCTATTGTATGTCTGCTACATTGTTATCTTTATATATTTCCAGGCATTCTAGTTCTATACCACTTGGTGTGTTTATCTCACACTCTTAGACAGAGTTTGGAAAGGGCCAGATAGTCTCCGGATTTCGTCCTCTTTTCAGAGGTGGCATATCTGGTAAATGCCCTCCCAGTCCATCTCTGGTTGGCATTTTCCGTGTTTTAGAGATATCCCCGAAACGGGGTATTACAGAAGAGTTTGGAAACAATTGAGTGGAAGGTAAAGAGCCAAGCCTATTCACTTCATATTCCTATGTGGAATACAAACAACCATCAAATTATCTCTATAAAAGATGTCATTTTGGAGTGCATTGCAAGGTTAGAGAGTTGGAGAATGTAAGTGAGTTGATTGAGATGTTATGCATTAATTACCTGGAACATATGGAGCTTATGTGAAGCAGATTTGAAGGGAAGAAGAGGCAGAAATGAATATGGAGAGATGCAGAATTTATGACCAAGTAAACCAGCACATTGTTCTTTCTTATTTGCATCAGGGGATTGTAGTCTCCTCTCAAGTTGTGGCTTGATAAATGTTCAGTTGGAGTTGGTTGAGGTAGGAGCCTCCTGTGGGTTGTATCCTGTAGAAAACATATGGGAGTTGGTGCTTCCTTGCATGTTGTAGCTTGCAAAAATTTGAGGTAGTAGCCTCCAATGGGTTGGAGGTTACAGAAAATCAGATGTAATAAGGAGTAGGAGCTTGCCTTTGCATCACAACAATAACAAAATCGTGGTTTTCTCCCTTATGGGTTTCCACTTATATTTGGTGTCCATATGCATTGTTATTATGTGTTGATGTGATGAATTAGTCTTCTTATTACTTGGTGTTCACATATTCAGTTTGCTGATCATTATTTATTAAGATGCTCATGTAATATTTTAATTGATGAGTTTAATGAAAAGAATTTTAAAGTCCATGAATGGACTAAACTGATTCACCCCCCTCCCCTTAGTTTAGTCAAGGGTTCATCAGAGAGATCAAGGCACTAGACCTCATCTCTCCTTTCTCGATACAAAGTGTTTGTCAAACCTAATTGCTAGACAAACCAATGTCACGGGTTCCTCCAATAAAGGAGTGATTTTATTTTGTACCATAATTGACCTAGTGTTTCGAGACTTGTCCACAAGAGGGATATTTCCTATTGGAATCCAAGTATTGTATCATTATTCTAGACTAGATTGGGGTGTGATAGTCGCCTAGACTCCTATCCCCTTTCCTGGTCCAAATTGCATAATTGACAAAGAGAGGATTGTGATCTTGATATGAAACCCTAGAGAGTAAATGTAAGACCAAGGGCAGCCACATTATAGCAACCATCAATTTATAAATCCTTTATTTTTTTTATAATAACATAAATACAAAAATATCTTTGTTTTCTCTTTCCTTTTTCTAGCGTGTATCAAATTTTTTTTCTTTAAAAGCTAGTAAACCAGAGATTTAATTTTATATCTATTTTTTTCCAAGGGAATTTCTACCCTCTTTTCTTCAAATAAATCATATTTCACAAGGGTCTTTTAAGGTATTTTATAGATCTAAAATTTATAACAGTAGAATTGTACACAGATGCTGAAAAAAAAAACCCTCATTGAAAGGGCATAGTCAAGTAATTATTTTTCATTAATAAACCCCTGTTTTAGTCTATCTCTTATTTCATATCTTATCATCAGTTTTCTGGGGTAAAAATAAACATTGCCTAACTGTTAGAAAATACTAAATAGGTTTCATTGCTGAAATAAATTTATGGGTTTTAACCCTATTGGAAATCAATCGCTTTCCATTGCAAGCCGTTTTCAGATCGTTAGAAACTTCATTTTTACTTGCAGAGACGCGTTGGGTTCTTTTTGTAGTTACTAACCTATTTCCCAAGATTCACCACCCATGGTTCTATTGATCTAGTGTGTTTCCACACTTGTGGGTGGCTTACAAGGGGGACTTTGTCGTGTTCTGCCTTTTTCCCATATTTACAGGTCTAAAAAGGAGGACATCAACATACCCATCCACTTTCAGCCACTTATCAAAGGGTAATTCAAGGAATTATTGGTATCTATCACTCCCTTTTGGTGTTATAATAGCTAAATTTTTAGAGGCTTGGGTGGTTTTTCGCTTGCTGGTATACATTTTTCTGCAGCTCATTTTGTTACTTTACATTGGTAAAATTAATAAATAACTCCTACCTTCATCTTAGACATGAATACTCAACACTAGTCTACTTAGCTTGGGTGAAGTTTTTTGTGTGTAGATGAGGGAAGTCTTCCATAGCATTTAGTAGGAGTTGGATTAAAGAGTGAGGATTTGTGCCAAGATGACAGTTAGCACTTATCCCATATGGTACCACCTTATCACCTCAAGAAGACCTTGTTGAGACTGCTAAATTGGTGGTAATGGTGAGTACTACAAACTTTGTGTTTGCATTTTAGCAAAGCAAGTTTCAATCTAGGTGTGAATTTTGTTTCTGCATCAATTTAGGAAAACTAAATTACTTTAATAAGTCGTTATTCATGTCAAAAATTCTTGATTAACACAATCCATGGAAAGATGGAGAATGTCAGGCAACCATATCATCTATCTAGGAAAACTAAATGTCTTTAATCAATTATTTTTAGTCAAAATTTTATTGATCAAGTAGCAAAATTGCACAAAGTTGTTAGGAGTGTTCCTCTCTTATGATGGAAACAAGTGGATTTCACATATAAAATGCTATGTTACTAGTAGGATCTATTATCACTAGTCACCACATATGGCATGAAAATCCACCAGTGATTTTTAATACAATGGATTGGTTGCAGCATGTTATATATATGGAATTTTTGCTAGATTGTGGGTGCACACACCTTCATTCCTTTTTTGGACATGATGCTCACGCTTGATGGTGTTGTACAACATCATGCTCAAGGGGACATTTGAGAAATTTTATTGTAGCTATATAGTGTTTTTTCAAAATGAAAGCAAATTTGGACCAGAGCATTCTCATCATTGTCAATCATGGTTAGAGAGGATCATTCACATCTCATAGAAATGGCATCTCTCAAGATCCATTTTCAGACTTATAGAAGCCCAATATCATTATGGCTATTGAAGGCATTAGGGGGAGCATTAATCTGGGAGTTATTGTGTCAACATTCTTGTAGCAATGTAAGGGGTAATAATTGGTGTTGAAGGATTATATACTGCATAAGACCTATTCCTTGAATTTATCCAAATAGTTCCCACAACAGCTAGCATCACATCATATATTGGAAGGTAGCAGAAAAGAAGAATATGATGACAAAGGACTAGCCAGGGGAAAATATATCTGATCTGCAAGATATAAGTCTTAAGACAAGTTGATAGAAATGTCCTAGATAAGAATTAGTAGAGCACATACTAATCCTTTTTGGAACTTAAGCTAGATTACACTATGTTGAAACAGCAAGACACATGAGGGGCATTGTCCTATTCCTTTATCACTTAACAAAAGACAATAATTTATGGTAGATGCAACCTCTGTAATGGATTAAAGTTACTGCTGTAAACATGTGGGACCAGACGAAGAATCTATAAAGGATTTGATTCAAAGTATATGCAAGAAATCTGGGTTAAAGGATAGTATGAAATCTATCCCCCTTATCGTTGAGGTTTGCATGATAAAATCATCTTGGAAAGCCTTAACCCAGCAGTATGAGATACATTTTATATGAGTTGAAGTCAAATTTTCAAGCAACAGATTTGCAATGCACTCCCTGAGGTTATTTCCAACAGATTTGAAGATGATATGGTGTTATGTTTGAAGGATATGCACTCAATATTAGCACATTAATCTGAATCCCAAAATTTCATTTAAGAAAAATATCTAAAGCCCTCCCCATGGCCATCTTATGCATTAATATTGGAAGAAAATAAGTTGGTGGTTAAAGGTGAAAGTGACATATGGGCCACATCCAAAAAAAAGCTACACCCTAGCATCTGAATGGAATGATTGAGGATGGTTCCTATTATTCCCCCTTAACTCTCTAGTGTATGTTACCCACCACCTGTGGGTGATGCCCATAGGAGGAATTTTTCTCCTAAATTGTCTTCAGCCGGCATCCAACAGCCCCTTGCAGCCCCCAGATAGCTCGACGCGCCATCATCTCTGCCCCTTGAGCCAACCATTATGCATTGTCGTCCATCTATCATGATTGTATGTTTGAAGGTGGGCCTTCCAACCCCAAAGGTATGGCTCTCATTACGTAGTTGGGAATTTTTGCTTACTTATCACGGGAACTTCTGGGCATGGATTACTAGGGGGATTCAGCAGAAAAAATGGAATTGGTTTGTACTTTTGTTCCCTTGTCCAACTTGGTGGTTAACCTTGTATCCTAGTCCCGTGGGATCTCCTCTAATGGCTACTAGATTTAGGAGTGGCAATACATGGGATACCTCAAGTTTGGTTTCGTGGTCCCGCTTCCCGACATAACATACATCAATCCCCTTCGCTCGTTATAACCCCTTTCCACATATTTCCTATCTGGGTCTACATTTGTCCATTGGGTCCACAAGGAGTTAGCCTCCCCCTACCCTTGTCCACACTTTGGGTCGGGCCTGGAACGATGCCCCAGAGGTTTATGCAATTAAAAAGAAAGTAAAAAGCATAATTGGGCCGCTCTCAATAGCAAGTGTACCATAAAATGCAAAATATGTTCGGGACATACAAATTTAGCATGTGGGAATTAGAAAAATTAAAGTGAATTAATTAAACACATGTGATGAAATGTTTTAAGCGACGTTGATGAAACAATCTTTTAATCTAAGTTGTCGATAAGAGATTAAATCATGGTCATTGATGTGTCAACGATAAAATTATAAAGGAAAGGCTTGGGGTTAGTTGGAGACACACACACAAAGGCAGAGCTGAGAGAGACTAAGCTGGAATTCTAGGGCGGGCTTGATAAGAATTTCCAGAAGCGTTTCAGCTGCAGCGAGGGGAGGTATTAGCTAAGGGGATGATCTGATCCCGGAGCCAAGAGTCAGCAAGAGGCAAAGGAGCAGCGCAGAGGAAGCTAAGGCTACGCAGCAGTTATGCAGCGCGGAGGGTTTCAGCTGCTACGCAGGTGCTACATAGGCCCAAAAAGGGTAGCGCTGGAGCTTCAGGATTCCATCAAGGTTACACAGAGGCCCTCCAGGTCAGCATAAGGACTGCTTCACCGATTCTGGGGTTATGGAGTCCCCTTTGAGCAGCGTAGGAGCACACAAAGAGTAGCAGGTTGACGCAGGCAGCTTTAGGGCAGTGCTGTGGTTTCTAGAGGCAGAACAGGGCTGAGTTCTATACATCTTGTTTCAGGGTGTGAATCAGTCTCCAGAACAACAGGTATTGTTGCAGCTCCATTTTTCTCTGTCGGGTTAGCCAGTAAGGTGCCCAGATTTGTTGTACTCAAATTCTACTTAATAATAATAAACCCTCATATCTGCTGCACCGGTTTTCCCGCATTGGGTTTTTCCGTGGACAATTGTCCAAAAAATCTGTCACTTTGTTGAATTAGCGTAATATTCAGTAAATGATCTGTATGTGTGTAGGCTGTTAGTTGTGTTTACTTCAGTTTTTTTTGAATATTTTCTGAAAAATAACTTGTATAATTTAATCACAAATAGGAGAAGTAAACCAAGATACTGCAGTAGGATTTTTGTATTATTGTATTCAGAAATTTTCACATGGTATCAGATCGATTGCATATCAAACTGAATCTCCAACAAATCAACAGAAGACATATTTTCTGCAGGTTAGCAGCTAAAGCGACAGATCTGGAGAGGGCAGCTTAGCAGCAAGAGGACGCAGTCCCCACAAAGGCTACACAAGGGCTCACGCAAACCCATCTAGGTGACGCAGAGACAACGCAGTGCCTTCTAGAGGGACGCAGGAGCAGCCTGCATTGTGCAAAGGCTGCGTTGGGCCAGTCTGCTCACATAGAGGCCAGCTAGAGGGACGCAGTCCAGATTATTTTTCTGTTGCTGGGAAGTATTGCCGAGATACGGAAGCAGTGCTTCAAATCTTCAGCAGTTGCTGGTGTGGTGGAAATTCTGCCGGTGTAGAATTGTGCCTAGCTAAGTTGACAAAGAGCGGGAGGAAGACAGTCACTCAGCATATCTAAGCCAAACAAATCTGAGATTCGATCGGTGAGGTGATTGTAGAGAACTGTTCGATTGTTTTTTGGCTGAAGATTTCCAGGAGGGAAATCAGTTGACAGAGGGAGCAACTACTATAGATGGTTTCTGATCGCCAAGAAACCCAGATCCAACATTTCTGTTGAGTTTTGCAGCAGAAAGAGGGAGAAGAGTATTGTTTCGTTAGATTTGAGCTAGATGGCTTCTCATGGGTTGAGAGATCAGGACAGGTTGGCGGTGTGTCCAACTTCGTCATCTAGAGAGCTAGGATACTAACAGTCCTGGATGAGTACGACATCAAGAACCATGTGGAGAATGTCCTATATGAGCCTGCAGATCTAGATTCTCTAAAGAAATTCAAGGAAAATCAAGCGCGGGTTAAGCGTTTGATTAGGGATGGAGTAAAAGATCACGTCATGCCACATATTTCCGGGAAGAAGATGACAATTGAGATGTGTACCGCTTTGGAGATAATGTATCAGGGAAGCTCCGTTCAATGTAATATCCCGAAAGGGAAATAGACAGCAATACAAGCATACGACAATATAGAAAATGCCAGAAATAGAACATAAAGCAAATACTCATAAAAATGCCAGGAATGCTAAGCCATTTTATTAATCTGAGAATATAAAGAAATACAATAGATGATCAGAATGATAGCACCTATTCTTGCTCAAGGCAAGTGGAGAACTCTCTCAGAAAGACAGAAAATCGCTGCTCTAAGAAACTGCGTCCTAGCCGCTGGAAATCTGCCGTAAATCGCTGCTGCTGGAATAGACTGAAAACTAGGGGCTGATCCCCTTGCCGGAATGAGCTGAAAATCTGCGGACCACCTGTACTCACCAACCCGGACAAAACCCAGAAACCATATCAAAAATGGTCAGCCTCCGAAAATCACCAGAAAGTCCCTCCTCAAGGAATTACGCTGCCCTCCAAGGCTCAGCGCAGATGCCAAATGATAATAGCCGAAACAGTGCCACAAACTCCTCGGGAAACCTCCTACTGGCAAAGACTGATCCTCCACTCTGGATATCAACTGAAACTCCTGCAGAAACCCTGCAACGAAACACCTCCAAGTAGAACTGCGTCCTCTCTCCCAGGGACTACGCAGTCACAAGAGAAGCCCAGCTCCTCAGCAAAACAACCAACCAAACCTCCCGCTAAAGACTGAAGAAATGACCTTACCCGAGCAGGCACTCGAAGTCCCCCGGGGCTAAGGGTGAGATCTCCGACCGGAGACACTTAACGCACTAAACAATGCTGCAGACAGGCTAAATAGCCAGCGTGCTCAAGAAGACAAATGTCTAGCTCAAATATCATCAACAACAAGAATGCCAAATGAGAAGGCTCTCCCACCTTTTATAACGCTGGCCTCTCTCCAAAACCCTAACGTGGTCTCCCTCTCCTCCACGTGCTCCTCCTCAATCTGCGCAGAAGCTCCTAGAGGCTACGTGGGCCCCCTCCTCTGCGTGGTGTTGGACCCCCATGGCTCCCCATAAGTTATAACGTTGTGCTACTAGGGAAACACTTTATTTTATTTAAGTGAGTTAGACCCCTCCTCTCACTTTTTATTTATTAATAGACTATAGTCGGCAAAACTATACAAAAATCGAATATTCCAATTAGCTGTTGCTAATTAGGAATATTACAGTCTCCCCCGGCAAAATGTTGCTTGTCCTCAAGCAACTAAAGTGATGGATGCTGCAGAATCTTCTCATTCTCCCAAGTGGCATCCTCATCCGGCAAAAACTGCTTGTCCTCTAGCAATGCCTGAACAAGCCTCCTCTCTAGTTGATGCTCTAAGAGGTGAAGACAACCAATAAGCATCAATGCTCCTGGGCTCCTGCAGTGTTGTACCTGTAACTGCATATACTGCCCCTCCAACTGCATACCAGCTCATCACCTCTATCCAATCCAAGTCCTGACTCCATCCCATGCTGATCCTGCTCTCCTGAGATTGGGAAGGAGTCCTAAAGTAACAACAACCGGTGCCCTCCTGCCAACTGGGATCTGTAACATCTTCTATGTCCAAGGGCCCCTGCTCCGCTATGCTCCCTACGAAGAATACCATACCATCGAGAGGGTACCAACTCATGATCTCCCGCTAGTCCATCCTGGAAGAAGAGTCCAATGTAGCAACAACCACACATGGATCATGCCCAAGGTGTTGCCACCAGCCCGTGATAAACTCCCACTGCTCTGCCCTGTCTGCCAATGGAAGTTGCCTGTAGAGGGAAGCCCCTCTCTCTATAGTGGGCCAAAGTGGGTGAGACATGCCGCAAGCCCCATTGATGTACTCCTGCAGAGTACTACTCACCGAAAGCACTGCAGCTTGGTCGACTGTATGGACATCTACTTGTATCTCATCAATGTGTCGGTCTGAAGATGGATGCTCCACCGTCTCCAACAACTCATCCCTCTCATCGGGAATGTAGAACTCCTGCTGTCCCCCAGCTCCCTGTAGAACTATCCCATCGACCTCCAACATCTCTAGAGGATATGGATCTGTAGCTGCTGTCACCATACTCAATGTCAGGGCATCTGACTGCTCCTCCTCAATGGCTGACCCTGCGGTTAGCCGCATATCCATCACAGACTCGATGTGGGTGTCCATCTGGCTCTCTCTCAAAGGAATATCATGCCTGATGTGAGTAGTGTCCTCCTCTGTCGACTCAGGCTCCATCACCTGTTGCTCTAACTGAATCGTCACAAGTGACTCTTCACCCAGAGTATCTCCCGAAAAGTCCCGTGACTGCTCACCCTGGACACTAAAATGTAGCTCCAGTCTACTGTCACCATCTATGCATGACTGCTCTCGCTTCCCAAAAGCGTCCTCGACTGATCCTATGGACTCATATGGAAAAGAGTCCTCACCCTAGCATACAGAAGGAATGCCCTCCAGTTCTACCTCCGTCATCTCATCTGCATCGAACATGCCACCCATCCTCTCGATAAAGTGTCGATACAGTGTCTGGATTCTAGACGCATGTTGGGATGCTACCTCTGCTGAACCCAGTATCCTCTGCTCATGCATGATCGCGACATGCCCTGAGGGAAACGTGACGCATGTCTCCCTCATGACTTGCTCCCCAAGTGTAGGCTCAGCGATGACTGATGTGCCACCCCTGTAGAGGATCATCTCATCCCCTAACTTGTGGCGGTCAACTAGCACACCAACCCAGTGCCACTGCTGAGAGGTCTATCGCCTAGTGTGCTGAGTGCCATCCAAATATCTTCGGTGTGCCTCGCTTACCCCGCTGCTCATGTCCAAAGTGCCAAAGGACAACAACAAAAGCGGCTGTGCCCATGAGTGATGTAGAAGAGGGTCGGGTGCGTGAGTCCCCACAGATACCGTCAAGTATCGCTCATCTGTCTCCCCATCGATCCTGGGTGTAATACCGCCAAAGGTAAACCTGGTGTCCCTATCCATGAGTCTCCCTGGATGTAGTACTCTAAGACCCTGCCGTGCAGCACTGTATGCCCTCGCATACCACCGATCATCCATGTACTCCTCGACATGCCACTGCACACTGAGGCATACCCCTGTATACTGCTGGATACCCCAAGCTACTGTTGCACCACCCTGTACCGTCTCGTGCCCTGACTGTGTCCAGGCATCTGTCACTCCCCGCATGCTCTCAATGTGATGTAGGGCACTCCTACTCCACAATGTAGTCCCACACACTACGGTACACCACCATGCAACTCCATGTCCATCGGTAGTCCATGGCTCAATGCTAGAGGCTCCCACACATCCCTGGATGTGACGATCTAGAGCTATGCCTCTACATGTCGAACTACCACCAATCGGTATCATCATCTCCACCGTCGCATCGTTATACCCGCCGACGAATGGATCATCACTCCAAATCCTCCTCGAGGGGTCCGAGAAGTGAATCTCCCTATGTGTCAGTAGTGTTACCACCACTGCTCAGCTCCGCTGCGTCCTCTGTGCCCCACACAAAGGTGAAGAATCCTTGGCCCCATACAAGGCGCCATCTGGTGGCTTGCCAATGCCACCTCCTCCGACAAGCTCTTGCCAAGGTATGTTGACCACCCCGTGATCCCGTGTATGTGTCATACCAAGACAACCTAAGGAGTCTGCCCATAAACTGGTTGGCCACTGGAGCTGACCGAAACTCCCCTAGAGGATGCACATGCTCTACTGCTAGGCCAATTGTACCCTCCAAGACATAGTCAACCAACCTGCCTGGGAAATGATAGGTGATCCCATCTGGATCCCAATGCCAATCTGGGGTTCCTATATTCCCTGCACCTGGGAACTCCTGCTGAATTCCACCTAGGTCCACCACCATCTCCATAACCCACTCCACCGGGTACCAACTCAATCTCTCGCCATCCAACTTCGACAAGTGGATGTTGTACCCTGTGCAACTCTGATCGTCTCTTACCGCTACCCAAGTCAACGTATGAGATCTGACTAGGTGGCTCCGTCTCTCTCTCTCCAATGGGAAGAGGTGACCCCACAATGCTGCGAGTCCCATCCATGCATGCCTGAAGGGGAATGATCTGATGCTCCAACGTGCCCTCTGGTTGTACCATCAGGGAATCCAGTCGTTCCCCAATGCGAACCAACTTGGCCGCCGACTTGGCACAAGCCACTCTCATGCCCTCCAGCTCCTTGTCCTGCAACAAAATGGCCTCCCGTACTGACGTGGCCTTCCCCTTCAAAACTAGAAGGTCTGCTCGAAGCCAATGCTATCGTTGTCTACGACCATCATCCAATACCTCTGTATCTCCTAGTGCCTCATCGAAGGTGGATACATCTCCTGACACCTCACCCATCTGTCGTGTGCTGCTACCACTCGAAGACTCGGACACGACTCCGGTCATCACCTCGATGAATGGCTCTACTGGGGTAAGCTCTACCTTCTCCGCTATGATATCAACCGACATAGTCAAGGAGGTCTCCAATGAGGGTGAGTCCTGTGTCACACTAGGTGTATCCTCGAACTCCCTGCAATCCTGTGTGCCCTCATCCTCCAAGTGCGAGGTAACCATTTTGGTGGTTTCCCCCTCCGATACTCGGTCAAGCTGGAAAGAGGTATCCAACTTCTCCACCCAAGCCTTTTCCGAAAGCTTGGATGACCCGTCAAATGTCAGTAAATGGGATCTGCCTACTGTGCATTGTGAGCCCCCGTCATGTGAGTGCTTGTTCCCTCTGTGAAAGTTGTGGGGTCTACTATCCCGCTGAAGCTGAACAAAATCTCTGAATGGAAGGGCATCCCTGAACTCCTGCCCATATGCCTGATACTCAGTGAAATAATCACCCATGTGGCTAGGCTCTGGCTCTTGCTGTGCTCCTGCCCCTGTGTCTGCACCCAGAAAAGTGGGCATAGTGGAACGTGTGGGTGTATGTGATGCCATATGCTGAGTGACATCATGCTCCGGCAAATGGTGGGATGTGCTTGATCCCTCGCCAATCTGGAAACCCCTTGGGGTTTCACTTCACCAATCTGGAAACCCCTTGGGGTTTCACGCTGTCTAGCCTCCACAATGGGCAACTTATCCCATCACCCTCAATCCGCCTGGCTGCATCTTCGTATTGATTTGAGAGTAAGCTGGATCACACTTCACAATCCACTGACAGTGACTCATTTTTTGTCAATCCTCCACACAGCTGTTACCTCCAACTCCACATACGGCCATCGATATTTTGGTGAACATAAACCCATCTGCATTGCCATAAACATCTAAGTAAGACCGCCGGGGCTAGATGTAATAGCCTAGGTGTTTGTATGTTGTTGATGATCTCTATCCTAGGAGGTTTTTTGTCTCACCGATTCACGAAAGTGATCGGCAGAGTTTTTCCCTCCAGCCTCACCCCAAAGCTAGGGTGGATTTTATCATCAGCATACTAAGTGAGTCCTAGTGTTTTCTATCGAGTCCTTGTAAAAGTAGTTTGAGCTACTTGGTCTACTAGATCATATTTTGAGTCGCAGAACTGGGTATTTATTTGAGGGTCTATACAAATGGGTTTTCCCCCTTCATGTATGTAAATGTATTATCTCATGTAAAAGAGGGTTGGAAAAATAATTATAATCCCCTCTTAGTCAATTAATTAAATTTTCCGGTCAATTAATTAATAAAATCCTAAACCAGAAATTTAATTAATTTAGGGTCCTAAATTAGGATTAAATCTTTAAAGGCAAAATTTGTTGGTCCTTGGAAAATGATTTTGACAGCCCCAAGCCAAGGGAATATTGAGAATTTTAAGAAATATTGGACCCTTAGGCCCTAGTGGTTAAGTCAAGGTCAAAATTTTGGGGTAATTAACTCAAAATAGTATTTTTGAGTTAATTAAAATTGAATTAAATGATAAATTCGTTTTTTCCCCAAAATTTTAATTTCAACGTTCCGGATTAAAAGATAATTAAATCTTTTGGACGGTTGAGATTATTTTGACGAGGATCATCCAAACTAGCCGTTAGAGATCTAGTCCTATAAATTTAGAGGTCTTTGTCATTCTTGAGTCATCCGATCTCAGGATCGTGCACTTGCTCTTAGAAGCTCTTGTAAACTTTTTTTTGAGGAATAAAGCAAAAGACTTTGGGGTTACAAATCTGGATGTTCCTTCTCAGATCTATGTGGTGAATTCTCTCTAAACTCTGCTACTTGGTTTCTTGCATTTTATGGTTGATGGCCTTCATGGATTAATCTGCAGATAGGTATCTTATGCAGTTTTCTGGGTTTATAAAATAACATTCTGATTTTTCTGCAAAGGTCTCATGTTGTTTTCTTAAATCTCTATCAATCTAAGATTCAGATCTAAGTGTGCAGGAAATTTTTTTTTAAGATTGGGCGTCTGGGGAAGTCTTGCTGGACTGCACTCGACTTACTGCATAACCGATAAGCTCTTTATTTGTTAATGTCTATCTTACGATATTGTGATTTTGGTGTAGTTTCAAGGTTTGTGCTCACTAAAATTTTAATCTCGAAAATTGAGCTAAAACGACCCGCATCTAACTTCATGAGGGTTTTTAAATTGTAAACTAGTTGTAAATTTGTAAATTTTCTCGTTAGGTTTAATCGTTTTCTCTCAAAAAAATTTTCGACGTCGGTTTTCGCAAATTGTGGTTCAAATCGAATTTTTTAAGATCCGGGGGCGATCTAGCCTCCAAAGGCCGGATCTGCCCTCAAATCCCTCTTGTGGACGAATCTGGGCGTTATTTTTTAAAAGAGCATAATAAATCTGAGCTTAAATTGAAGATTTTTTAAGTTGCTGGGTGATTTAAATGTATTGGGTTCAATCGCTGTTCATTCCTATCCAATCTGCCCTCAGTTGCTATCCCTCACGCATCAAACCCTGTTCTCTCCACCGTCCGGCTTTACACAACGCGTTCCCAACACCACCTTCTTTCAGCCGAGCCCTCCACTCACCCTTCAACTTTATCCTAAATCGAAACTTTGATCGAATCTATATATTCCAAGCTCACTTCTCCACCAGGTGTCAAATTTCCGCACGTGAGCAGTCGATCCGTCCTCTATTTTTTCTTGGACTAAGGCCCAAGTCTTCGAATTTTAAACCAACAAGCTGAGCAACCGACTGAAGACTCCGTCTTCGTCTGTACTTCTTCACGCCGTCCATTAAACCTCATTCAATTCTGCCGTCCGGTCCTCAGCTGCACCTGCAAAACATATTAAACAGCAAACGCACATGTTAAAAAATGAAATACATCTATATGCGTTAAGTCACAGGCTCGATTTCCATTTCAGTTCGATTTAATTTAGATACTAGATTTAATTCGTTTCAGATTTAAATTTGTATTTGCGTTGCTTTCATAGTTAGCGTTAGATTAGGATGTATATATTTTAATTTGATTTAGTTTCAGTTTTAATTTTAGTTTTAAATTGTTAGCTTTTAGATTTTTAATAGTCAGTTTTGATTAACGTTAGTTCTAGGTTTAGTTCTTTTTCGATTTTGTTATTTTAGTTTTAAATTTTTTCATTTATTCACATTAGTTTAGTTTGACTTTAATTTAGTTTTAAATTTTGTTTGTTTTAACTTTTAGTTAGATTTCGTTAGGCGTGTTCGATTGTTTAGTTTAGCTACTAACCTTTTTAATTAGAGTTTGGTTATTTTATTTTATTTTTTAGATTTGTAATGTTTCTCTCTCTCTCTCTCTCTATCTCTCACTTTATTTGTAATTTAGTTTAATTTTAACTTAAATTTTAGATTTAGATTTTTTAAATTTTAATTTTTAGATTAAAGTTTCAACTTAGATCTAGAATTTTAATTTGTCTTAATAATATAAAAAAATATTAAAAAATAATAAAAATTTCAAAAATCTTAAAAAAAATATAAAATACAAAAATATAAAAAAATTTCGAAATTTCAATAGTCAAATGTGCTAATTTTGTTTTTATCTAAAGATTTGACTATAGAAACATTTTCTGGATCGAATTTAATTGAAGCATCATAAATCTGGAAATATTGCGAATATCTGGCATTTCATCTTATTGTTTCATGGTTGTGTTTTTCAATTGAATATCATTGATCCATCGTGTTTCAATAAGCAGCAGTTAGTCATCATTTACTAGTTTGTAATTGCATAATGGGATTCTGTTTGACTCCATAAGGCACTGGTCTTAGCGTGAAATCTAATCTAGAAATCCTGTTAATTTTATCAAGTATTTGATGTTTTAGCTGTGTCTCTTGGATTTATCCTTCATTTTCTAATAGGGTCTACCTCCCTTAGCCTGCAAGGAGACAGCGTAAAGAGAGAGATTGGGGATAAAGGTGACAGCCCCCAGTCTGAGCCGTTGTCGCGGTACCCTGAACAATCTGTGCGACAACATTTTTTGGCGCCGTTGCCGGGGATAGAGTTTTTCTGTCCTTGGTCTTAACGACATTTTATAATCTTCTAATCTTCTTTCGCCATTCATTACCCTGTCGCAAGGGATCACATTTTCTGGCGTCTTTCATCTCTTCATATTTTCATCGTCTTATCTTTCGTCATATCACTAATCATTTCATCATCGTATCTTTAGCACCTGGACATTTCGGTTGGCTTCTTGTTTGGGTGGCGACTCCACTTATTCATCTTTTTACTCCCAGACAAGAATCCCCCCGTGATATCCATCTGCTAGCTCTCGATTTTTCTTTTGTTTTAGAATTAGTTTCATGTTCAAGTGGCGACTCCAACTCTTTCATTTCTTACAAGAGTTCCTGGCAAGAAGTTCGCTTCTTGAGGACCTTTTTATTATTCTTGAACACAGATCTATTTCTAAAATCTTAAAAACAATATCATGGATGTTTTTGCCCCGTGTAATTTTGTTAATATTCAGGGTTATCCTCATGATCTCCCTGAAATGGATAAATTACCTATCTTTCAAGGAAATGATGCAGTTAGTGTTAAATCTCATTTGTTTGCTTTCACTAACTGGTGGAATAGATTTGCAGTTGCAAAAAATAATTTTGATGATGTAAAGATGAAAACTTTTGTTCTTACTTTTGGCGAAGATGTTGCTGATTGGTTCATGGAAAAACCTGATAATTCATTCAATACTTTTGAATCCATTGTAACTACTTTTAAGGAAAAGTATGGTGATAAAAGGCAAGATCGGCATTTGGTAATAGAGATCAGTACCATAAAAAAGAAAGAAAATGAAACAACTGAAGAATTTAACAGGAGATTTAATGGTATTCTTAGAGAAATATCTAAAACTCATAAGCCTCCTGATGGATCTCTTCTGAATTTTTACATTGATGCTTTTGATTCTGATACTTCATATGAGTTAAGACGGGCTAAAACTGCAAATTATAAGGCTTGTCAATCTTTGGCTGAGGAAATTGAAAAGGATAAGAAAGCATCTGGAATGTCCAAAACTCCAGATTTTGATAGGTCTTTGACAGATACTCTAGAAGATGATGATCACCCTGTGAAAAGGTTAATGCAAAGACTTGAAAGCATGGAGCTTAATCATGCGAAGAAACTTGAAAGCATGGAGCTTAATCAAGCGAAATTGATCTCTGAACATGCTAAAGAAATAAGTGTCTTACAGGCTAGATTGGTCCAAATGGAAAGAGCTCGAACGCAGAATTCCCAACCTAGAAATAATAATGCTTTGCAGAAAAGAGACCTATCTTATGAGCAGAGACCGACAAATCAACTTGAGTTTGCAAATCTTGTGGATGAAGTTCCGCCTTATTGTAGAGCCTGTAATGATCTTCATGAAGAGGATACTTGTCCCGTTATCAAAAGGATCATAGCTAGTAAAATGGCAAGGTCAAGTCATCAAATTAATGTTGTTGGTAAGGACTATCACATGCATATAGAAGATCATGAAAGTCATGTTAAGGAACCAGCTCAGATGATTAAGGATGTGCAACCCAGTTATATGCAAATAATTCAAAACATGGAAGCTAACCAAATCAATCTTCAAAATAAGATAACTTCCATGGAAGCAAGTCATGCACAGGAAATAAATGTCATGGAAAACAGGTTAAAGATAATGGAAGTTAATCATTCTAATCAGATGTCCATTATATAGAATCATATGATTGCAATGGAAGCAAGACACACCCAGGAAATGACTGCCATGAAGGAAAATCACTTGTTGGAAATAAAAAATATGGAGGCAAATCAGACGAAATTAATAGTAAGGCATGCCAAGGAGATGAGTTCCATACAGGAAAGGTTGGAAAAAATGGAAAAATTACATATACAAATGTTTCAGCCGAAATTTGATTATGAAGATTCATCAACAGATCATAAGACTTCTTATCTGCCAAAGCCATTCTCATCTCATCACACGGAAGATATCACTATGGTTTCAAAGGCTGTTGAGAAAGACCAAGCTCATGTATCACCATTGACAGAGTATATCCAGAACAATATTGGTCACGATCCAGGTTCTTCAGATTTTTTGTACAAACATTTTCAAGATGAGGACAAGAATTCTACAGTGGTATCATTGCTGACATCACAGCCCACTCAAAGGAAGAGAAAGAAGAAAAAAAGAAGTAAGTGGTTTGATTCGTCTGATGGTCGAGAGCAGCGTGACATTCATATAAGACAGAGTCCTACAATTAGCAAGATTGGACATGGCACATCTGAAAAGCAGCCAACAGACTTGCCTAAAAGTAGACAAATGCTCAGCATACACTATATTGAACACATCTGATGCCACAGGGCATCCTCTGTATCGTATTTCTAACCCTACTCCTCGTTATTTCAGCATTTCATTTTGCAGTTAGAGTAGATTTACTTTTCATGTTAAATAGAATAATAAATAAAAGAAGAGCTTCTATTTTTCATGAGCTTGATGTTATATGATGATATCTGGATGGACGCTACTTATGTAATCTTGTGTGTTGCTTGGATGCAGATTCTGGATTCTCACATTCCTTCAACGAAGCAACGTGTCCCCAAGTAGAGCCAGATGTTGACCACACTTCGTCAACTACCCCATAGCAGTACACCCCCATTTTTTCTAATGGGATTCGTCATGTTCGACGTGGTTCCATCGTTCGGATTCCGTCATCCAGATGTCATCGCCGATCGACAGTTTTTATAATGATGTAAACCCATTCTGCATTTTATGATGTAAATGATCTAAGTAAGACCGTCAGTGTATGTAATAGCCTACGTAAGCCTAGTATGTTGTTGATGATCTCTATCCTAGGAGGTTTTTTGTCTCACTGATTCACGAAAGTGATCGGCAGAGTTTTTCCCTCCAGCCTCACCCCAAAGCTAGGTGGATTTTGTCATCAGCATGCTAAGTGAGTCCTAGTGTTCTATCGAGTCCTTGTAAAAGTAGTTTGAACTACTTGGTCTACTAGATCATATGTTGAGTCGCAGAACTGGGTATTTATTTGAGGGTCTATACAAATGGGTTTTCCCCCTTTCATGTATGTAAAAGTATTATCTCATGTAAAAGAGGGTTGGAAAAATAATTATAATCCCCTCTTAGTCAATTAATTAAATTTTCTGGTCAATTAATTAATAAAATCCTAAACTAGAAATTTAATTAATTTAGGGTCCTAAATTAGGATTAAATCTTTAAAGGCAAAATTTGTTGGTCCTTGGAAAATGATTTTGACAGCCCCAAGCCAAGGGAATATTGAGAATTTTAAGAAATATTGGACCCTTGGACCTTGGTGGTTAAGTCAAGGTCAAAATTTTGGAGTAATTAACTCAAAAATAGTATTTTTGAGTTAACTAAAATTGAATTAAATGATAAATTCGTTTTTTCCCCAAAATTTTAATTTCAACGTTCCGGATTAAAAGATAATTAAATCTTTTGGACGGTTGAGATTATTTTGACGAGGATCATCCAAACTAGCCGTTAGAGATCTTGTCCTATAAATTTAGAGGTCTTTGTCAGTATTGAGTCATCCGATCTCAGAATCATGCACTTGCTCTTAGAAGCTCTTGTAAACTTTTTGAGGAATAAAGCTAAAGACTTTGGGGTTACAAATCTGGATGTTCCTTCTCAGATCTATGTGGTGAATTTTCTCTAAACTCTGCTACTTGGTTTCTTGCATTTTATGGTTGATGGCCTTCATGGATTAATCTGCATATAGGTATCTTATGCAGTTTTCTGGGTTTATAAAATAACATTCTGATTTTTCTAAGGGTCTCATGTTGTTTTCTTAAATCTCTATCAATCTAAGGTCTGGATCTAAGTGTGCAGGGAATTTTTTTTTTAAGATTGGGCGTCTGGGGAAGTCTTCGGTTGGACCAGCCGACTCCCAATAAACATAAATCTGATAAGCTCTTTATTTGTTAAATTTCGGGTCTATCTTACGATATTGTGATTTTGCAGGGTTTCGAAGGCTTGTGCCTCTCACTAAAATTTTAATCTCTGAAAATTGAGCTAAAACGAATTCAGATCTAACCATGAGGGTTTTAAATTGTAAACTAGTTGTAAATTTGTAAATTTTCTGTTAGGGTTTAATCGTTTTCTGGTGTGTATCTTCAGATCAGGCTGGTTTCTTGCAAATTCAGGGTTCAAATCGAATTTTTTTTAAGATCTGAAGCAGATCTAGCCTCCAAAGGCCGGATCTGCCCTCAAATCCCTCTTGTGGACGAATCTGGGCGTTATTTTTTAAAAGAGCATAATAAATCTGAGCTTAAATTGAAGATTTTTTAAGTTGCTGGGTGATTTAAATGTATTGGGTTCAATCGCTGTTCATTCCTATCCAATCTGCCCTCATTTGCTATCCCTCACGCATCAAACCCTGTTCTCTCCACTGTCCGGCTTTACACAACGTGCCTCACAACACTACCTTCTTTCTGTCGAGCCCACCGTTCACCCTTCAGCCTTTATCTGAAATCGAAACTTTGATTGACCCATATTCCAAGCTCACTTCTCCACCATCACTCAAATTTCTGCACGTAGCCATCGATCCGTCCTCATTTTTTCTTGACCCGCGTCCAAGCTCCGACCTGCAAAACCCAAACAAGCGATAAACTCATTCGAAAGACCCGCGTTCCGTCCAAATTTCTTCACGCCGTCCATTAAACCTCATTCAATTCTGCCGTCCGGTCCTCAGCTGCACCTGCAAAACATATTAAACAGCGAACGCACATGTTAAAAAATGAAATACATCTATATGCGTTAAGTCACAGGCTCGATTTCCATTTCAGTTAGATTTTATTTTTGTTCGATTTAATTTAGATACTAGATTTAATTCGTTTCAGATTTAAATTTGTATTTGCGTTGCTTTCATAGTTAGCGTTAGATTAGGATGTATATATTTTAATTTGATTTAGTTTCAGTTTTAATTTTAGTTTTAAATTGTTAGCTTTTAGATTTTTAATAGTCAGTTTTGATTAACGTTAGTTCTAGGTTTAGTTCTTTTTCGATTTTGTTATTTTAGTTTTAAATTTTTTCATTTATTCACATTAGTTTAGTTTGACTTTAATTTAGTTTTAAATTTTGTTTGTTTTAACTTTAGTTAGATTTCGTTAGGCGTGTTCGATTGGTTTAGTTTAGCTACTAACCTTTTTAATTAGAGTTTGGTTATTTTATTTTATTTTTAGATTTGTAATGTTTCACTTTATTTGTAATTTAGTTTAATTTTAACTTAAATTTAGATTTAGATTTTTTAAATTTTAATTTTTAGATTAAAGTTTCAACTTAGATTTAGAATTTTAATTTGTCTTAATAATATAAAAAAATATAAAATAATAAATAATAAAAATTTCAAAAAATCCTAAAAAAATATAAAATACAAAAATATAAAAAAATTTCGAAATTTCAATAGTCAAATGTGCTAATTTTGTTTTTATCTAAAGATTTGACTATAGAAACATTTTCTGGATCGAATTTAATTGAAGCATCATAAATCTGGAAATATTGCGAATATCTGGCATTTCATCTTGTTGTTTCATGGTTGTGTTTTTCAATTGAATATCATTGATCAATCGTATTTCAATAAGCAGCAGTTAGTCATCATTTACTGGTTTGTAATTGCATAATGGGATTCTGTTTGACTCCATAAGGCACTGGTCCTAGCGTGAAATCTAATCTAGAAATCCTATTAATTTTATCAAGTATTTGATGTTTTAGCTGTGTCTCCTGGATTTATCCTTCATTTTCTAATAGGGTCTACCTCCCTTAGCTTGCAAGGAGACTGCTTAAAGAGAGAGGTTGGGGATAGAGGTGACAACCCCCAATCTGAACCGTTGTCGCGGTGCCCTAAACAATCTGTGCGACAACAAGGAGCATCTCCCCAAATCCCTTCGCACCATCATCACATGCCATCAGCGCTTTCTGCTATGTGTCTACAGGCTCCTCATGAAACTGTACTGCTGCTTGACTTCGGCCTCCGACTTACCCAATGAAAACTACTCATAAAATTCTAGGAATTTGGGAAGGTGATCCTCGCCCAAAACCCAGAAAAACCCAGAAATGGTTTCTTCTAATTCCAACCTTCAAAATTTAACCCCTTTGTAGTTTGGCCCTTTTCCAATTTCGTTTTTGGTACTGCAACTGCTATTGCTCTCCAAAATCCCAGCAAACCTCTGTATGATCTCTTTCCCAATGTCATAGACCACAGGCTAAGCCAGAACTATGCTTTGATACCACTGTAATATCCCGAAAGGGAAATAGACAGCAATACAACCATACGACAATATAGAAAATGCCAGAAATAGAACATAAAGCAAATACTCATAAAAATGCCGGGAATGCTAAGCCATTTTATTAATCTGAGAATATAAAGAAATACAATAGATGATTGGAATGATAGCACCTATTCTTGCTCAAGGCAAGTGGAGAACTCTCTTAGAAAGACAGAAAATGGCTGCTCTAAGAAACTGCGTCCCAGCTGCTGGAAATCTGCCGTAAAACTGCTGCTGCTGGAATAGACTGAAAACTAGGGGCTTATCCCCTCGCCGGAATGAGCTGAAAATCTGCGGACCACCTGTACTCACCAACCCGGACAAAACCCAGAAACCATATCAGAAATGGTCAGCCTCCGAAAATCACCAGAAAGTCCCTCCTCAAGGAATTACGCTGCCCTCCAAGGCTCAGCGCAAATGCCAAATTATAATAGCTGAAACAATGCCACAAAATCCTCAGGAAAACTCCTAGTGGCAAAGACTGATCCTCCACTCTGGATATCAACTGAAATTCCTGCAGAAACCCCGCAACGGAACACCTCCAAGTAGAACTGCGTCCTCTCTCCCAGGGACTGCGCAGTCACAAGAGAAGCCCAGCTCCTCAGCAAAACAACCAACCAAACCTCCCGCTAAAGACTGAAGAAATGACCTTACCCGAGCAGGCACTCGAAGTCCCCCGGGGCTAAGGGTGAGATCTTCGACCGGAGACACTCAACGCACTAAGCAGTGCTGCAGACAGGCTAAACAGCCAGCGTGCTCAAGAAGACAAATGTCTAGCTCAAATATCATCAACAACAAGAATGCCAAATGAGAAGGCTCTCCCACCTTTTATAACGTTGGCCTCTCTCCAAAACCCTAACGTGCTCCTCCTCAATCTGCGCAGAAGCTCCTAGAGGCTACGTGGGCCCCCTCCTCTAAGTGGTGTTGGACCCCCATGGCTCCCCATAAGTTATAACGTTGTGCTACTAGGGAGATACTTTATTTTACTTAAGTGAGTTAGACCCCTCTTCTCACTTTTATTTATTAATAAACTATAGTCGGCAAAACTATACAAAAATCGAATATTTCAATTAGCTGTTGCTAATTAGGAATATTACATTCAAAGAAAAATGCTTCTAGAGAATCAGATGAGGTTGTTATAGATGCAGAAGGGTGAGGAGATAGATCCCTTCCTTTTCCAACTTCACACTATCCGGGATCAACTGATTGCCATGGGTGCGACTTCGGATGAAAGACTCTTGGTAAGGATTGCCCTGAATGTAGTCACCGAGGAGTGAGAAACGTTTGTCCATGTGGGCAATCCACCGTCAGGAGGAGATTAGGAGAATCGCCAAGAGGCAAAATAGCAGCAGCAGAACCTTCAGGGTGAAGAAAGAAGAGGAAGATGATGTAGCCCTTGCATCGAAGGAAAGAAAGCAGCAAGGGAAGAAGAAGAGGGACCTATCCAAGGTCCGGTGCTTTAACTGTGGCGAACTTGGACACTTCGCCAACACTTGTCCTAAGAAGGAGGACAAAGGAGCTTCTGATTCCAAGGCTGCAGCAGTAAAGGACGATGGGAGTGATGATGACGTAGCCAAGAGTGATCATGAGCCAAATAAGTGGGGCGATATGCATCTGTAGAGCAGATACAGATCACGAAGGCAGGATCCTTGAGTAAGCCCAACTCTTGGATCACATACAAGTTACAGGAGCCTTAAGACGGTAGCGGGACAAGTAGAGAGATGGTTGTAGAAGATCACAGAGAAGCAGAGGGCAGTGCTGAGATGTTGTAGAGAGAGCAGCGTAGTTCTAAAGAAACAACAATGTAGAGGCAGCAACGCAGAGGCTGATGGGGCTTCAGTAGCGCAGAGAGGTTGTGCTCAGGCAGTGCAGAGCTGCAGCAGCGCAATGGCTTCAGGAAGACAGCATAGAGAAACAACCAAGGGAGTTTCAGTGATGAGGTGTGGCCTGACTTGTCTGTCAACGATTGGGCAGGAGTCTTTCAGTTGCTTACTTCTCAGCAAATGAGTTGTAGTGCAGCAGTTAGCAGTGGTAGTGTTATGGGAAGCACAATGCAACAATTTGAGAGGGGGTTGCAGTACAGCGTAGAGCAACAGCCAAGGGAGTTTCAGTGATGAGGTGCAGCCTGAATTTTATGTAAACGATTGGGTAGGAGTCTTTCAGTTGCTTACTTCTCGGCAACTGAGTTGCAGTGCAGCAGTTAGTAGTGGTAGTGCTATGGGAAACATCATGCAACAATTTGAGAGGGAGCTGTAGTACAGATGTGGCAGTGTTAGTGGCAGTGACATAGGTAGCAATATAGAGAGCAGTAGCACAGTAGATGGAGGAACATGTAATATTCCCTTTTTTGGTGTCACCTATGATAGCGCTAGGATGGACTTCCAGAGTTAGGAGTAGACCGGTCACAGGTGCAGGTTGGTGTCATCAGCGGGCCCAAGGGATTTTTGGAGGAGTTTTGAGGAGTTTGTATGTGGTCGGGTGGCATTCACTTGATATATTCCATCATCCAAGCAGTTTGGCTTTCGTTCCGGTGCATTCTAAAAACTTTCGGAAATTTGAGTTATTTGTGGGCTTAACTTGGGTGATTACGCTCAAGGTGGCATTTCGGGAGGAATACATGATAGAACACCTTAGTCTAATAGCTCGTTGGAACCGAGACGAGGATACCTCCATGATGGGACGGTTGGACATGAGTTTCGGTGACCAGAGGAGACGTGGTAGCCAATTTACTCTTTTCTGCATTAAAAAGGAATATTTTAATAAGAGGGAAAAGTGCTCTATGAATAAAATAATAATAAAATAAGGCTCTAGAGGGCTCCAAGAGATATATAAAAGAAAGGGAGGAAGCCATTGAGATATATCTTTGGAGTAGATTATTTTCTTGTGCATGAGAGGTTTGAGAACACGGTTCTCTACTTCAGCCGTAGCCCCAGGGTAGAAACCCTCGGGTGATTTGTGAGTGTTGGATGGAAACCCAATACTCTTGAGGAGGTTTCACTCAAAGATCTCACAGTGCTTCAATGGAGTTTGGAGAGGTCAATTTTGCCGTAGCCGATTTGCAGCAGTCTTCTAGCCGAGCCATCTACATCATTGCCAGTGTCATTCATCAGTTGGGCCAGAGATCTTTCTAGGTTTTGCTGCGCTTGCTTGGCAAGCTCAGGTTCCGCTGTTCCTTTATGTTGATGTACTTTTTACCATGGATTAATAATATGGCTCAGTGATTTTATCGGCATCCATTGTGTTCTATTTGTGGTTGTGTGTATATTTCCATTTATTTTGCTGCTCAAGTCTATTTCTGCAATTTTAGTTAAAATATCCCATTTGGGATATTACAGTGGTATCGGAGCTACAGTCTTGGCTCAGCCTGCAGGTTTTAGTTCTCAGTTACAGAGAGTATTGAAGTGAATATTGAAGGGTTTATTGTAGAACAACTTCAGAAAAAGGGTTTGAGGAGAACTATTTTTCAGATATTTTCAGTGCCGAAGGAAGATCAAAGTTGTTGGAGATTTTCTCCCGCAAGCCATAAGAAATTCTCTCTCATTTAAGTGTTTGACAATTTTATTTCAAATTATCAAATTAATATTTGGGCCATAGTTCTCATATTCAGCGAAAATATTTTGTGGGGCCGATTTATTTGTTTCCAAAAGGCCACGAAGCTTATGTAGACAAAGGGGTCGAAGGTCCGCCATTTCAAAAAATCGAAGGGTCTGGTCTTTTCATATTGTTGCAACGGAAACCGTTGAAATATTTCTCTAAAGCCGAATTGACAATCACCATGAAACCGTTGAAGAATGATGTGCAAACACAAAAGAGGGGGCCGATAGCTAAATTTGGGTAAATTGATATAAATCAGTGAAGCCGTAAGTTCATTAAAGGGAGACAGAGAGTTTGGGCATAGGCCGCATGTTTCAAAAAAAAAAATTTCTCAATATAAAATTTGAGTCGGCAGATTAACTATATGGTGAGTGATTATAGAGGTTGGCCAAATAAAATTTGAGCCGTCATGTTATTGTAATGTAAAGAGGGTCGTGACAAATTTGTGGAGCCGCCAAACTAAGCTGAGATGCATTGGGAAGGAGCGACATCAAATAGCCGCAAGTTTTGACGCCAGAAAAATCGACAACGATTTGTGAGTCGTCTGGATGGTTGATAGGGATTCTGTGAATCGCGTGGATGGGCAGCCACCAAGCACACTGTTTGTAGACTGAGGAGCAAGATGGGTTGCGGGCTGAGCATTAGAAATTTCTGAGAGTTGAAGTGGATCAATTCTCTCTCGATATGGGTCGTGAAGGGACCACACATTCATTTAAAAGGTGGTTGCATTCAAATATTCACTGTGGGATGAGACCACGTATTTACGGATGAGTGCGTTGCTGATATTGAGGACGGAGTCTTCCCAATTTATCGAATCTCTCTAAATAAAAGTAGGTCGAAACACCTGACAACAAACTGCTAGCAACTCACAATGGTAAGAATAATATTAATACTAAAAAACCATGTTTTCTTTATTTAGAAAACTCTTAATAATAAAACCCTCCAGTAACGAGAAGACCGGTTTTCCCGCATTGGGTTTTTCTGGGGACTATTGTCCAGAAAATCCTTGTGTCACTTTGTCTATGTGTGCATGTACTTTTTTGTTTTAGATCTGAATCGGCGAAAGTCTGTTATGTGTTTGCTTCAATGTTAGTCTGAAGTTTTAGCATTAATAACTTAATTAAGTAGGAGAAGCATAACTAGATCTAACATTAGATTTATGCATAAGTAAAATTCAGAAATTTTCACAACACGTAGGTGCATGGTGGTGTGCAATGGTGTGCGGGGTTTCAACATGGAGTAGGAGTGATTCACATTGCAATGAACTTCCTCACAGAGTGACGAATACAATGACACAAGAGGTGTTAGAAATTATATATTACAAAGCAATGCAACACATAAAATATGCAGAACACAAACACAGAAAACATATAAAACCAGAGAAACAGATATACGTGGTTCACCCAATTTGGGCTACGTCCACCCCAAACAGCCAGTCCTTCTTTCCTATTATCCAACAAAAATGAAGAGACACAACCTACAACAAATCCGATGTAGTACCCTATGTTCTCTCTCACAGTATCCCTATCTATTTCTCGCTCTGAGAATACACATACAATACACAGCCACAATACAATCCCTCATACAAAATGAGGGGTTGCCTTCTAGGGAAAAAAATGCTAAATTAAACATAACTTTTACTGTCAAATCATCTTCCTAATGAACAACCCAGATTGAGTAGAAATTACAATACTTTTACAAGGCAATTTTACATCTGTTTTAAAGTCGTAGCTGCCCTCCCTGGACCCCCCAGGAAGCATTCAATTATGGGCAGTGTTGCCGCCCTGTTAAGAACAAGGGTCCAACGCTGTGATACAAAATAAAGAAGATAATCAGGCTCCATACCCAACAATCTCCCACTTGGAGATTGATTGTAGCGACTCCTCCAGTGCTTCATTTGTTGGACAATTACTCCACTTTGGACTTGGTTGTTTCTCATCTTCATCATGATACTTGAAGACCAATTGAAACTGAGTATAATCTCAGTTTCTCCCTAGTTACAACTTTTGTTAGCATATCTGCAGGATTCTGGCTAGTGCGTATCTTTTCCAGCTTCAACTGTCCATCTTCCAATACTGACCATATGAAATGGTACTTGAGATGTATGTGTTTTGTAAAGACTCTTTCCCATGATTTCTTTCCTGTACCTATCTGAACTTTGATTTTAAGTAAAACAGATCCAATGAGCGGAGTGTAACAACTAAATTGAAATTTCAGCTTGCAAAATTAATCTATACATAGAGGAATACCTGAAAATCAGCACAAATCCTGAAGCGGGCTGAAGATTTGTTGAGCTCCTTGTGATGTTGTGAACAGATTACCGAAACAATCAAATCCTCCCAGCCAATCCAGGAACAATCCTAGACCTAGAGGATGTCTCCTCTGCCCCCGTTCCCAGAATTCCAAGAACCCAGAGACTCCCTTTCAGCACAGTTCCTCTCCCTCCATAATGTCACTTGGTAATCATGCAGAATTTCAAAAGACAGACCCCCTTTCACCTTCGTATCATCCTCTTTATATGACTTTCTCCACCGCCATAACATCCTCCCCAGCCGCCTTTTCTCCATCAAGATTTGATCTTCATAAATGAAGGTACGAATGTTATTTATGGAGCTGTGATTGATATTAAAGAGAAGATGTGATCTACGGTTATCAAATTTGTTTAGGCGGTATACGACTTAAATTTTGAGTACCTTTATGATTAAGTCTTATGTTAGAATATTTATTAATTAACTTTATATATATTTTAATAAACTTAAGTTTATTTTCTTTTTATTAGTCTTTTTCATATAATTTATACTTAGTTAATATGAATATTAATCTGAAATCTTAATATTAATCTCTAACTCAGGTAATCTTGATATTAGTAGATAGGTGTACTAGTGCGATGTGTGCGAGATAGGCAGGTGTAGCTATCAAATGCATATATCGTACACACGCTAATATTATTGTGTATAACTTGGGAATGGGTCGTTACATGTTTAGTTCTGGAATGAAATGTTGAGTTCTTTGCAAGGTGAATGACACTTTGGCTATCACTGTATAACATGCCCATCTCATGCTTCTTACCCAATTCATCCATAAACCTTTGTAACCAAATCATTTCTTTACTAGCCTCTATAGCAGCAACATACTCTGCTTCTGTTGTTGAAAGTGCAACAACACTTTTGGATTTTTGAAATCCAACTGACAGTTGTTCCACCTACAGTAAATACATACCCTGTAGTTCTCCTCCTGTTATCTCTATCACCTGCCATATCTGCATCAACATATCCCTGTAGAGCTATGTTTGAACCACTAAAGCATAATTCTTGATTTGTGGTACCTCTCAAATATCTGAGAATCCATTTCACTGGCATCCAATGTTCTTTTCCTGGATGTTCATGTACCTGCTTACAACACCCACTGCATGTGCAATATCAGGCCTTGTGTAGACCATTGCATACATTAAGCTTCCAACTGCTGATGCATATGGAAATTTAGACATATAATCCATTTCTTCTTGGGTCTTGGGGCACATCTCCTTACTAAGTTTGAAATGGCTAGCAAAAAGTGTACTAACTGGTTTTGCATTCTGCAAATTAAATCTTTTCAACACCTTTTGTATGCACTCATTCTTAGACAACGTTAATTTGCGATTTTTCCTGTCTCTAGTTATTCTCATACCAAGGATTTGTTTTGCAGCTCCCAAATCCTTCATTGCAAATGAATTTTCCAATTTTCTTTTGAGTACATTTATTTCTTGCATGTTAGACTGTGCAACAAGCGTGTCATCTACATACAATAATTATATAATATAGCTGCCATCATTTTGTTTTTTCAGATAAACACAATGATCAGAGTGACATCTAGTATAACCTTGTTCAGACATAAACCTGTCAAATCTTAGATTCCACTACCTTGGAGCCTATTTTAAGCCATACAAGCTCTTCTTTAACCCGCAATTTTTCTTTCCCTTTGAACTCATATCTTTGGGGTTGTTGCATATAGATCTCTTCCTCCAAATCTCCATGGAGAAATGTTGTCTTTACATCTAATTGTTCAAGATACAAATCTTCCGTTGCTACAAGACTTAAAATAGTTATGATTGAAGTCATCTTAACAACAGAAGAAAATATTTCATCAAAATCAATACATTTCTTCTGTGCAAACCCCTTCACCACAAGTCTAGCTTTGTACCTTTGTTTTCCTCCATCCTCTTCCTTCAACCTATAAACCCATTTATTCTGCAATGTTGTTTTACCTACAAGCAACCTGACTAAGTCCCAACTCTGGTTATGTATTAAGGAGTCCATCTCTTCTTTCATGGCTACCTCCCACTTCTTCCTGGTTTTGACCTGCATTGCTTCTTCATAACATTCGAGTTCACCAGAATCAGTCAACAATAAATAATATAATGAAGGAAAGTATCGTTCAGGGGGTATATTTATCCTGGTAGATCTTCTGACACCACTTTCAGGTGTTTGAGGTGCCTGTTGCTATTGTTATGGTTGTTGATTATTACTATTTTCAGGCACCTTTACTTTTTTGTGATCTCATCAAGAATTGTGTATTATCTTTTTTCTTTTTATGTTTCTTTTCCTGCAACTGATTCTTATACAAGACCTTTTCATTGAATATTACATCTCTGCTCCTAATGATTTTGTGATTTTCATAATCATATAAGCAATAACCAAAATCATTAACACCATATCCAATAAAGGTACATTTCTTTGATTTTGCCTCAAGCTTTGTTCTATTTTCTTTATTAATAGGGACAAAGGCCTCACAACCAAAAAGCTTTAAAAAGGAGTAGTTTACCTTTTTACCTGTCCGTGCCTCCTCTGGAATACCACCATCCAAGGAACTTGAAGGCCCTCTGTTTATTAGATAAACAACAGTATCTACAGCATCTTCCCAAAATTGTAAAGACAATATTGCATGCAATCTCATGCACCTTGCACGCTCCATGATTGTTCTGTTCATCCTTTCTGACACACCATTTTCTTTAGGTGTTCTTGGAACTGTCTTCTCTCTGCGAATTCCATGCTCTAAACAGTACCTATCAAACTCTTTGCTGCAATATTCACCTCCATTGTCCGATCTCAGAGACTTCAGCTTTTTTCCTGTTCAATCTCAACCAAAGATTTCCATTTCTTGAAAGTATCAAATACATCAGATTTGTTCTGAATACAATAAATCCAAGTTTTTCTAGTTGCATCATCAATAAAAGTAACATAATAACGAGAGCCACCGAGAGATGATACTTGAGGAGGTCCCCATACATCTGTATGCACAAGCTCTAATTTTTCGCTCTTCTTTTCTTTCCCAACTCTAAAAAATCTGACTTCTGTTTTCCATAAATACAATTCTCACAGAAATCCAAATCAATATTCTTCAAACTCGACAACAAATTTCTTGAGTGAAAAATCTTCATCCCCTTCTCACTCATGTGTCTGTGCCAATGATGCCATAATGCTGCATTTGCTCCTTTGGAAGTTAAAGCATTAACAGAGTTAGAAATACCATTGCATAAATACAATGTACTAACCTTTTCTCCTTTTGCTATTACCAGGGCTCCTTTGTTGACCTTCCAAGTTGTATCTGTGAAATTTGTCACACAACCTTCACCACCTAACTGCACTATTGAAATCAGATTTTTCTTCAGATATGGAACATGCCTTACCTCCATTAATAACCATTGGTTTCCATTATGTTGTTTTACAAGAACATTACCCATTCCAACAATTTTACACGGTTTATCATCACCCAAACGAACTTGTCCAAAATCTCCTTGAACATAGTCATGAAAATATTTCTTATCAAGGCCCGTGAATCTACCACCCAAGAATCAGTAAAATTTTCTAAAGAAAGAATCAAAGCATCTTGTAACACATTTACTTCATGATTGTTTTCTTTCCGTGAGTCTCCTTCTTTTCCCTTCTAAGATCTACAATATTTCTTCAGATGTCCTTTCTTTCCGCATTTCCAGCACATTATCCCCGATCTGGACTTGGATCTGCCTTTCCTTGATTTACTGCGATATCCTGAGCTCTTTCCTCTTTCCATTTTTCTTTCCCTGGTCTCTGCACTCCAAGCACTACCCGATGTCTCACCGAAGCTTTTTTGTCGCATTTCCTCACTAAGGATAGCACCGACAACATCATCAAACTTTAAAAGTACTAGATCCAAAGACAGAATTACTAATGGCCATAACTAAACCATTCCAACTTTCTGGCAATGAGCACAGAAATAACAGAGCCCTAACTTCATCATCAAAGTTTACCACTACAGAACTTAACTGACTGGTAACTGTATTAAAATCATTTAAATGGTCAGCAACAGATCCACCTTCTGACGTCTTCATATTAAATAAAAGTTTCATAAGAAATACCTTATTTGAGGTCGATGGTTTTTCATATATAGTTTCGCCAATGCCTTAATTAAACCCTCTGTTGTTGTTTCCTTCGAAATATTGAAGGCTACTGACGTCGCGAGGCACAACCGTACTGTTCCAAGTGCCTTTCTATCGAGAATCTTCCATTCTGCGTCTGTCATGCTTGCTGACTTCTTTGTTTTTCTGCTCAATGGTAGGTACAGATCTTTCCGATATAGATAATCTTCCATCTGCATCTTCCACAGCGGGTAGTTTTGGCTGTTAAATTTTTCGAACCTAAACTTACCATCTTCTGCCATTGCTCCCACTCGAACCAGGAACCCTTCTTTCCTGCACGTTTATCAACCAAATAGACCTTCGGCTCTGATACCAGTTGTTAGAAAATTATATATTACAAAGCAATGCAACACATAAAATATGTGAAAACACAAACACAGAAAACATATAAAACCAGAGAGACACAGATATACGTGGTTCACTCAATTTGGGCTACGTCCACCCTGAACAGCCAATCCTTCTTTCCTATTATCCAACAAAAATGAAGAGACAACCTACAACAGATCCGTTGTAATATCCTATGTTCTCTCTCACAGTCTCCCTATCTGTTTCTCGCTCTGAGAATACACAACAGCAATACAATCCCTCATACAAAACGAGGGGTTGCCTTCTAGAGCTAAAATCCCTAAATTAAACATAACTTCTACCGTCAGATCATCCACCTAATGAACAGCCTAGATTGACTAGAAATTACAATACTTATACAAGGCAATTTTACATCTTTTTTTAGCTTCGGGGGCGCTGCCCTCGAAAAACCTCGCCAAGGGGGAGCTCCATAAAGTCGCAACTGCCCCCCCCAAGACCCCCCAGGCAATGTTCAATTACGAGCGGCGTTGCCACCCCGTTAAGAACAAGGGCCCAACGCTGTGATACAAAATAAAGAAGATAATCAGGCTCCACACCCAACAAGAGGGATACCATCTGATTTAGGGTGATATGGAAGCATGCAGTGGTGTCCAATGGTGCACAAAGGTGTGAAAGTAGGTGTGTATGCCAAGGGGCACGAAGATACATGGCTATATGCAGTAGTGTACGAGATTGCACAACGAACTTGGGGAGTGTTGCTAGCAGGGAGATTTCTTGACGAAGATGTCAAGCATGCCATTGGGGTGGGTATAACCGAGTTTGGAGATCGGGTCAATCACAAGGCTGACCGTGAGTGCCCATAAGGGTTCTTGATCATACCCATCAGAGCCCATGCATATTTCACTGTCTGGCATCACATGCAGTCAAGGGGAGCCTTGTTGTGTCAAATTGATGCCCTCATTTTGGGTAGCATGATTTGCGAGATTTTCCTAAGACAACTCTGTGAGATTCAGTGCATCAGGGACATGATAGAGATTCTCCACTGGAGGAGTAGGGTTGTTTCACGAGTTGGAAACCACATCTTGGGGAATGAGGTGATATTCAGCAGAGGTGGCATACATTTTATCCCTAAGTCCACACTTAGGGAGATGATCATGGGGGAGACACGTGCCACTCCCTCTGTAGGAAATGTTAGGATCCTCTATGAGCAGAGGATACCATGTACAACTAAGGTAGTTTTCCAGTGGTCGTCTGGACTCCAAAAATTGTATTGGTACATTGTCGAGAGTGGGGATAGCAGAGTCAGTGGTGATGGTTGGTAGGAGTAGGATAGATCCACATGCACTGAGCCAATTGTGAGTATCATATATCCATATATTCATGTCATTCAGGGGGTAGCTATATGGCACATGTGGTTTCTAGCGGCCATCGGTGCTACACAATGGCGGGTGGTAGGAATTGGAAGTGGTCAGTGGACAACTTCTCTTCTAGAGGATCATGGAGACGATAGCGATAGGAATGCATCTTCTTTGGGCCGAGTAAAGCCTTCCTTACTATTGTTTCAACCAGAGTTTGGATGTGGATTCGTAGATTATGGCCTTGCCGGGATGCCCTAGCAGGATAGACTTCAACGTTATAGAGTTGTTGTGAAAATTCCACAAATTGGAATCCTACTACAACAACTTATTAATTTTCTTCTATTTGTTAAATAAACTAAACAAATTATTTACTGTGTTCTACGGTAAATATCGAAACTAATACACTGCAACCTTCACAAATAAAAACATTGCGGAAGAAAATAGCACTGGAAAGATAGATGCACACACACAAATAACACTGTTATTTGTGGACTAAGTCCTCGGAAAAACCCAATGCGGGAAAACCAGTACAACAGCTGAGGGTTTATATATTATGCAGTAGTAAATCTGAGTACAAATCTATGATTGCTTAAATTAGCAAACCATACAGAGAAAAATCTGACAATAGAGTCTAGTGAGAAAAATCTCACTCCCAATGATGATCCGACACTAACCTTGGCTCAAGACGAGCTTCTCTCCATAATCACTGCGTCAGCCTATGCAGTATTGCATCCCTACAGTTAGGAACAACCTTCCTTCTCGCTAACTGATCAGTTGTTGTCTAGAAACTAGACCCTCTTGGCTTCCAGACTCTCTCTCTATAATATCCCAAATGGGGATTAACAGTAATAAAAGTGCAAATAGACAAGTAACTACAGCAAAAATGCAAACACCATTAAAACACACAAACTGGAGCCAAAATCACTGTTGAGCCATTTTATTAATATATTGGGAAAGAGTACAATTGAGGTGCTGGAAAGTTTGCACCTGGGCCTACTCAAGGAAGGCTTGAAGAACAACTCAAACCCAAGCAAAAAATCTGGCGGAAAGTAGCTCTGCATGGCTCAGTCTCTGCGCTGCCTAGCCTAGAAATGTTGTTGTTAGTTGTCTTCGAACTGTTGGTTGGGTTGCTTCCCCTTTTCAGAAAATTCTAGGCTTTTAACCCTGGACTCTACTCACCAAACCCACAAAAACCTGCGAAGGAATTGGCCAGATGTTGACCTCAGAATTTTGGCCCAATTTCCTCTAGCTCCTTTGGTTGCTAGCTCTATTATGATCTTTATTTGAAGCCTCAAACCTGCCCAGAAAATTCTGCCGAATTATTCTTGGCTTCTCCTCAATAAACCCACAAAACCCAGAAAGGGTTCGCCCTAAGCTTTACTTCGAAATTTGGCCCTCTTGGGCTTGGCTCACTACGCTGCTGGATAAATCGAACCTCTGGATGAATCTGTTGGAAAATGCCTTCGGAGAGCTACCAAAATCCCTGGTAGGAGGTGGCTAACCTCCCCTCCAAATCTCCTGCTGAAACTCCGCTGCTCTCCACACTCCCGACACCCACACCGAACTGAACTGTGCAATCACTACGCAGTCTACTTTACCTTTGCGCAGTCCTGAAGGAGCTAAATTCTTCCTATAGCTGTTGTTGTGTAATTCCCTCACCAAAATGCAAAACTCCTCTCCTGAGTGGGCACTCGAAGTCCCCTGAGCTAGAGGCTGAGATCTCCGCTTGAAGACCTCATGTGCTAAACAAAACTACAGACTTGGCTCTCCGGCTCGAGTGTGCTTCAGTCAAAATGACCAAGACAAATAAGATGAATGAATGAAAGCCAAATGAGCCTTCCCTTCTTCCTTTTGTCCATTGAGACCCAACGTATGCCTTGGGTCCCACCTTAGGCTTGCGCTGCCTCTCCTTGGCCAATCACGCGCTGCCTTCCTCTAGCCAATCCCTCACAGTCCTTTTCGTGGCTCTTCTACACTGCCACCTAAGGCCAATTCGACCCCACCACTAGAGCCACAATTTTCCCTTAGGGACTTTAGGAAAAGACTTTATTTGGCTTAATTATTAGTTGTGGGTCCCCTACCCACGTTATTTACGCCCAACATTAGGAAATGCCAAAATAAATCAAAATTAATATTCTAATTAGTTGACTGCTAATTTGGAATATTACAGTCCTCCCCGCCAAAAATTGTTTGTCCTCAAGCAACGCTTGAACAAGCATCCTCTCTATCCAACACTCCTCCACGGTCATTGTAAAATGTGCCAGGGTCCCAGATACGCCACTGTATCATCCCTGACCTCTGCATCTCCTTGATATAAAGGGATCCCTCAATACCCGGATCCCAAGCCATCCTATCCAACATGAATCTCACCCTGCTCCACTCACCATCCTGCCATGCTAATGAAGTTCCCCACTCCATAAGTGACTCGCTAGAGCCCAATGGAAGATCTACATGATCTCCCCATGGAGTATACAACTCATCCCTCAAGGCTATCGAGCTGTGTGGAGCTGTAATGTTCGGATTCCATGCTAATCTCGGAGAGGTACCACCATGCTAAAGTTGCGCTACTCTGACCATGAGATACTCCCCATCGTGCATAGACTGTATCCACCTCTCCGGAGGCCTAGTGGCAGGAGATCAATGACAGACAAGCTCATCCGGCCCAGGCATTGCCATGATGCCAATACCTACCTCTCTGAATGCAACTCTGAATCTATGCAGCAACAGAGAAAGTATGCCTTGTCATTCGATGAAGCCCTCTGTGTACCCCCATGTGCCAACCCAACAGTGAACTAGATCACTCTCTGTCCTGACTCTGACCATCATGAGATAGAATGGGCTATCAATCAATTGAATCTCTGCATCCCATAGTCGGACCTGTTGCACCATAACTCTAACAACTGCAAGAATCCCTTTGTGTCTCATCTCTAGTCCCTACATGTGACCAATATAGAGGGTCCATATATCATGGGCTAACCCAATGCATGCTAACCTGCCCTGTCCCTGCCATTGAGTAGCACCGATGATTGCTGGAAGCCACATGTGACAAATAGCTACCCCCTGAATGCCACCAATAGATGGATATCTGATACTCACAATGGAATCAAGGTATATGGATCCCTCATGTTCCTACCAACTATCTCCAGTGGGTTTGCCATCCACCCCCTTGATCATGTGCCAATACAATGTTTGGAGCCTAGACACATACTGGGATGCTACCTCGGTTGTAGCCAGTATCCTCTACTCATGCACGGTCTCGACATGCCCTAAGAAAAGAGTGGCACATGTCTCCCTCGTGACCCGCTCCCCAGGCGTAGGCTCAATGATGACTGATATGCCACCCCTGCAGATGATCATCTCATCCCCAACTTGTGGCTGTCAACTAGCACACCGACCCAATGCCACTACTGAGAAATCTCTCCCCTAGTGTACTGAGTGTCATCCCAATATCTTGGGTGAGCCTCGCATACCCCGCTGCTCATGCCCAAAGTGCCAACAAAATCGATTGTGCCTGTGAGTGATGTAGAAGAGGGTCAAGTGTGTGAGTCCCCACGGATACCGTCAAGCATCGCTCATCTGTTTCCCCATTGATCCTGGGTGAACTACCCCCAAAGGTATGTTCGGTGTCTTCGTCCATGAGTCCCTGGAGGCAATACTCTAAGACCCCGTTGTTCAGCACCATACACCCCCGCATACCACCGATCATCCATGTACTCCTCGACATGCCACTGCATACTGTGGCATACCCCTGTACACCGCTGGATACCACCCTGTACCGTCCCATGCCTTGTCTGTGTTAAGGCCCCAGTCACTCCTCGCCTGTAATCAATGTGATGTAAGACATTCCTACTCCACAATGCATTCCCATAGAGTACGATACACCACCATGCACCTCCATGTCCACCGGTAGTCCACTGCTCAATGCTAGATGCTCCCACACATCCTTGGATGTGATAGCCTAAAGTTGTGTCTCTACATGTCGAACCACCCCCAATCGGTATCATTACCTCCACCGTCGCATCACCACACCCGTCGATGAATGGATCATCACTCGAAACCCTCCCTGAGGGGTCCGAGAAGTGAATCTGCCTATGTGTTAGTAGTGATTCCACCACTGCTCTGCTCCGCTGCGACATCTGTGCCCCACACAAAGGTGAAGAATCCTTGGCTCCATACAAGGCACCGTCTAGTGGCCTAACTATGCTACCTCCTCCGACAAGCTCCTGCCAAAGTATATTGATCACCCCGTGACCCCGCATAAAATGTCGTACCAAGACAACCCAAGGAGTCTGCCCATAAACTGGTTGGCCACTGGAGTTGACCGAAACTCCCCTAGCGAATGTGTGTTGAGATTTTGTGTATTTGGGATAACATCAGATCTGCTCTAGCTCCCAAATTTTGTGGAGGGATTAGAGTACACTTGATCTACAAGACCTAGAAAGGGATTTGGGAAATTTCATCTAGTTTGGCAGATATTTAATTAATTAATTATTTAAATGTATTTCCTAAGTCTAAACTTAGTAAAATTAAATAATTAAAGTTAATTAAATTAAACATGTGATGAAATTGTCATAAGTCACACGGATCAAGATTTATTTTAATCTTAGCCATTGATTCAAGATCTGATCATGGTTGTTGGTTTTCCAACGAGAAAAAGCATAAATGAAAGGCTTGGGGTCATTTTTAAAGAGACACAGAGGTAGATTACTAAAGCTAAGCTGAGATTTTAGGGCAGGGTTTGCTAAGAATTCTCAAAAGTGTTTCAGATGCAGAGAGGGGAATTTAGACAAAGGGGATGATTTGATCCAAGTGTCTAGAATCAGCAAGAGATAGAGAGCAGCTTCAGAAAGGCAACGTAGAGAAGCAAGGGCTTTAGCAGCAAGAGGGCAACAACTGCGTAGCACAGGGGCAGCTTAAGCTACGCAGGTGTTGCGCAGTCACTCCCAAGGCAACGTAAGGCAACTGGAAACCCTCAGAAGTTACGCAGAGACCCTTAGGGGCAGTGTAGGGATTGCATCACCCAGTCTAGGGTAACGCAGCCCTTTCAAGGCCAGCGTTGAGGAACGCAGGGGCTGCAGAGGCTGACACAGGGGCTTCAGGGGCAGGGTTGGGGTTTCTAGGGCCTAATTTTGGCTGATTCCTATAAATCCCATTTGAGGGTATGGATCAGTCACTATTTTGGCTTCAAAACAACCGGTGAGTTGCAGATCTATTATATCTCTGTCAGTTTTCCCAGATCTGGAACCCAAATTTGTTGTATTCAAAAAAACTCTTAATAATAAAACCCTCCAGTAGCCAGAGACCGGTTTTCCCGCATTGGGTTTTTTCGGGGACTATTTGTCCAAAAAATCACAGTGTCACTTTGTCTGTGTGGATGTACTTTTTCTAGATCTGAATTAGTGAAAGTCTGTTATGTGTTTTGCTTCGATATTAATCTAAATTATTCAGTTAATAACTTAATTAAGTAGGAGGAGCATAACTAGATCTAACAGTAGATTTCTGCATAATTGTAACATTCAGAAATTTTCACATGGTATCAGAGCAATTGCAGATCTAGGAGGGTCACCAGCAGAACACTGAAGGTTCTCGCTACAGAATGCAGCAGGAAGTGCAGCAGCAGCAGCAGAAGGGCAGATTTGAAGGGACAACGCAGTTTTCAGAGAAGCAGAATTACGCAGAGGGAAGGGTGACGCAGTCTAACGCTGTCTCCCAGCAGGCCCACGCACTTACTGCACAGAGGCAGCGAAGAGGCAGCACTGGGTTTGTCTAAAGCTAGCCAGTGTGACACAGATCTAAAATTGTCAGATCCAAAAGAGCTTGAAGAAGAGTTGCAGAAATTCAAAAGGTGCTGGTGGGGTTAAATTTTGAAGTTTTCAAATTTTTAGCCTAAGCACTAGTGACAAAGAGCTGAACAAAATCTCGGAATGAGAGAGCATCCCTGAAATCCTGCCCATAGGCCTGATACTCTGCAAAATACTCGCCCATGTGTCTGGGCTCTGCCTCCTACTGGGTTCCTGCCCCTGTGTCTGCTCCCAAGAAAGTGGGCATGGTAGATCGAGTAGGTGCACGTGAAGCCATCGGCTGAGGAGTATCATGCTGAGCAGCACCATGCTCCGACAAATGATGGGATGTACCTAATCCCTCTCCTACCTGGAAAACTCGTGGGGTCTCACGCTGTCTAGCCTCTACAGCGGTGAATCTCTGACCCATCACCTCAATCTGTCTAGCTAGATCCTGCACCGATTTGAGGAGTGTCTCCCCAAACTGTTTGGCCTCTGTGTCATTTGCCATCGGCCCTCTCTGCTCTAAATCTAATGCAAGCTCCTCCTACTCTGCATCTGTCACAGGCTCTCTCTCCTGTTCTGTGTCCACCACCCGAACACAGTCTCCCTCTCCGTAGGTGTTCTCCAACCTACGCTCACGGTCTCTGTACTTCCTGCCTCTATAACAAATATATGGTCTCCTCCCCGGTGTCATAGACCACAGGCTGAGCCAGAACTATGCTCTAATACTACTGTAATATCCCGTTTCGAGGATATCTCTAAAACACGGCAAACTCCAACCACAGATGGACTGGGAGGGCATTTACTGGATATTCCGCCTCTAAAGAGAGGACGAGATTCGGAGGCTACCTGGCCCTTTCCAGACTCTGTCTAAGAGTGAAAGATAAACGCACCAAGTGGTATAGAACTAGAATGCTCAAGAATGTATAAAAATAACAGTGCAGCAGACATATAATAGCATAGAAAGAAAATACGACAAATACAACAACTCATCCAGAAACATAGAGAGGAAATGCTAAGCCATTTTATTAATCTGAGAAATATAATGAAGTACAATAGGTGATCAGAATGATGGCACCTAATCTTGCTCAAGGCAAGTGAAGAAATACTCTCAGAATATACAGGAAATGGCTGCTCTTTGAACTGCGTCCCAGCTGCTGGAAAACTGCCGTGTAGCTGCTACTGCTGGAATGAACTGAAGACTAGGGGCTGATCCCCTTGCCGAAATGAGCTGAAAATCTGCAAACCTCCTCTACTCACCAACCCGAACAAAACCCAGAAACCATATCAAAGATGGCCAACCCCTGAAAACCACCAGAAAATACCTCCTCAGGGAATTACGCTGGCCTCCAAGGCTCTGCGCAGAGGCTAAATGAGAATAGCTGAAGCACTGCCCCAAACCCCACCAAAATCCTCCTACAGGCAAAGGTTGATCCTTTTCTCGAAATCTCGGCCAAATCTCCTGCAGAAATCCCGATCCGGAGCACCTCCAAAATGGATTGCGTCCCCTCTCCCAGTGACTGTGCAGTCTCTATGAAAGTCGAGCTCCGCAGCAAGCCCAAACAACAAAACCTCTCACAAAATACTGAAGAAGTAACCTTGCCCGAGCAGGCACTCGAAGTCCCCTGGGGCTAAGGGCGAGATCTCCGACCGGAGACACTCAATGCACTAAACAGTGCTGCAGACAGGCTAAACAGCCAGCGTGCTCAAGAAGACAAAACGTCTAGCTCAATATCATCAACCATAGAATGAATCAAACGAGAAGGCTCCTCCTTCTTTTATAACGTTGGCCTTCCTCCAATCCTGAGGCCATCTCCTCAACGTAGCCTCCATCTCTTGCCACGTGTCCAACCTCTCCTGCGCAAAAGCTTCTAGAGCTAACGTGAGCCCCCTCTCTATGTGGTGCTTGGCCCCCCTTGGCTCCCCTTAAGTTACAACGTTGTGCTACTAGGAGGATGTTTTATTTCATTTAAGTGAGTTAGACCCTCTCTACTCACTTTTTATTTATTTATAAACTATAGACGGCAAAACTATACAAAATCGAATATTCCAATTCGCTGTCGCTAATTAGGAATATTACAAATCAGTTTTTAGAGAGAGCAGATGGTGCAAGTTTTGCCAAGGGCCTTAAATCTAGATGTCTAGCAAAGAGAAAGGAAGCCTCGACACTTTTTTGAGCAAATGGCTCCTCATGGACTGCGTGATCAAGACAAATTGGATGGCTTATACAACTTTTCAGTTTGGAAGGCTAGGATCCTAATAGTCCTAGAGGCATATCATTTAAGAGACCATGCAGAACAAGTTCTGGCCACACCGACTGATGCAGATCTCCTAAGGAAGAAAAATGAAGTCGCTGGACATGCCAAGCGGCTGATCATGGATGGAAATAAGGACCATATTGCCCCACATATAGTTGAAAAGAAGACAACTAATGAGATGCGGAAGGCCTTAACTTTCCTATATGAGGGAAAATCCGTCCAAAGGAAGATGTTGTTGGAGACTCGGATGTGGTCATTCATGATGACCAAGGGAGAAGACATGGAACATTTCCTCTTCAGATTGCAGTCGATCAGAGATCAGTTGACTGCAAAGGGTGCTAAGGTGGAAGATGAGCTGATGGTCAAGACTGCTCGCAACGCAGTCACAGATGAGTGGGAAACCTTTGCCCAAAGCATCTTGGGCAGAGCGGACCTCCCAGATTGGGACAGCTTGTGGGAAATTCTGCGTCAAGAAGAACTCCGTAGAATCACCAAGAAGCAGTACAACTCTAGATCGCGCAAAGTGAAGAAGGAAGATGAAGAAGATGCAGCCTTGGCATCAAAGAGGCAGCAGGGAAAGAAGAATAAGGATCTATCAAAGATCAAGTGCTTCTAGTGTGGCGAATTAGACATTTTTCCAGCAATTGTCCTCAGAAGAAAAAGGACAAGGAAGTTTATTTTTCCAAGGCTGTTGTGGTGGATGATGGGTCAGAAGATGATGCAGCCATGAGAACTCATGAACTACAAAAGTGGGGCGACATGGATCTGTAGAAGAGCTACAAAATGGTGGTTGGATCCTTGAGCAGCTCATCTCTTGGATCACATCCGAGCTATGGGAGCCTTAAGACAATAGCAGGACAAGTAGAGTAGTAGGTTCATAGATCACGGATGAAGGAGAGGCAGATATGAAGGTTGGAAGGAGCAGCGTAGAGCAGAGTTGCAGCAGCGTGGAGGCTTCAGGAGAACAGCACAGCACAGTAGCAACGTAGAGCAGAGCTGCAGAAGGGTGGAGGCTTCAAGAGAACAGCACAACACAATAGCAGCGTGAGGGATTTCAGCACAAGGGGCTGATATGATTTCAGTAGTGCAGAGGGAGTCTACTTATGCAATGCAGAGTTGTTGCTGTGCATTATCCTTCAGATGTCAGCACATATCAACAGCCTATGGAGCTTCAGTGATGAGGATGTAATATTCCTAATTAGCAATGGCTAATTGGAATATTTGATTTTGCTCAATTTTGCCTTCTATAGTTTATTTATAAATAAAAAGGTGAGTAAGGGGGGACATAACTCACTTTGGGAATAAAAGTTACTCCCTAGTAGCACAACGTTGTAACCTAAAGGGAGCCAAGGGGGGCCAAAGACCACGTAGAGAGGGGGCCCACGTATACACTTGGAGGGACTGCGCACATGGAGAGGACCACATGGCAAAAGAGAGGCTACGTTGGAGGAGATGGGCCTTAGGGTTTTGAGAGAGGCCAACGTTATAAAAGAGAGAGGAGCATCCTCATTTGGGTCATTCGATTATTATGCATTTGAGCTAGTCACTTCGACTTCTTGAGCACGCTGGCTGTTTAGCCTGTCTGCAACACTGTTTAGTGCATTGAGTGTCTCTGTTCGGAGATCTCACCCTTAGCCCCGGGGGACTTCGAGTGCCTGCTCGGGCAAGGTAGTTTCATCAATCTTTTGCAGGAGGATCGATTTGTGGGAGTTGCGGAGGAGCAGTGCATTTGCTGACTGCGCAGTCTTGAGAGGGAGGACGTAGTCTCTTTTGGTGGGAGTTCCGGATTGGGATTGCTTAGAGGATTTGAGCTTGGAGATTGAGCAAGGGACCAGCCCTTGCATATTTGAGGATTTTGGCAGAGTTTGGGGTGGAGTTTTGGAGTATTGTCTTCAGTGGCAGTGCAGAGCCTTGAGGGATAGTGTAGATCCTCCAGGGGGCGATTTTCGGGGGTCAGCAATTTTCGAAAAGCTTTCTGAGTTTTTATGGGTTTATTGAGCATAGGCTGATTCCTGAGTTTCAGCATTTTCTGGGGAGGGGAGCAGCCCCAAATCCTCATTTTGATTCCAGAAGTAGCAGCAGCACAGCAGTTCTTCGGCAGCTTGGACGCAGTTCAGAGAGAGGCCATTTCCTTATCATTCTAAGTGTATTTCTTCACTTGCCTTGTGCAAGTCGAGGTGCCATCTTTCTGATCACCTCTTGTACTCTTCCATTACTCAGTATAATAAAATGGCTTAGCATTTCTCTCTGCATTTCTTGAGTATTTGCTTATATTCCATGTATATGCTATTGTATGCTTGCACTATTGTTATCTTTTCTTTGAGCATCCCAGCTACTATACCACTTGTGTGTGTTTTTCCCCTATACTCTTAGACAGAGTCTGGAAAGGGCCAGGTAGCCTCCAGAACTCGTCCTCTTTTCAGAGGCGACATATCTGGTAAACGCCCTCCCAATCCATCTCTGGTTGGAGTTTGCTTGTGTTTGAGGGATATCCCTGAAAAGGGATATTACAGTGGTATCAGAGCATAGATCTGGCTCAGCCTGTGGAGCTAGTAATCTATGACACCGGGGGAGAAGCCCTACATCTGCTACAGAGGTAGGAAGTACAGGGATCTTGAGCGTAGGTTGGAGAACACCTACGGAGAGGGAGACTGTGTTTGGGTGGTGGACACAGAACAGGAGGAGCCTGTGGTGGACGCAGAGCAAAAGGACCCTGTGGTAGACGCAGAGCAGGAGGAGCAAATGGCAGACGACAGTGATGCAAAACAGTTTGGGGAAGCGCTCCTCAGATCAGTACAGGATCTGGCGAGGCAGATCGAGGTGATGGGGCAGAGATTCACCACTATGGAGGCTAGACAGCGTGAAACCCCAAGGGGTTTCCAGATTGGTGAGGGATCAGGTACATCCCACCATTTGCCGGAGCGTATTGCCACTCAGCGTGATGCTACCCAGCACCAGGCATCACATGCACCTACATGCTCTACCATGCCCACTTTTCTGGGAGCAGACATAGGGGCAGGAGCCTAGCAGGAGACAGAGCCTGGCCATATGGGCGATTATTTTGCAGAGTATCAGGCTTATGGGTAGGAGTTCAGGGATGCTCTCTCATTCAGAGACTTTGTTCAACTCCAGCAGGACAGTAGACCCCGCGACCATCATAGAGGGCACCGTCATTATCATGATGGAGATACCCACCGCACAGCTAACATATTCCACTTGCCTACGTTTGATGGTTCGTCAAACAGTTCGGCAAAGTCTTGGGTGGAGAAGCTGGACATCTATTTCCAGCTCAACTAGATGTCAGAGACGGAGGCCATCAAGGTGGCGACATTACATTTGGATGGTGAGGCCCAAGATTGGTGGTTCCATGGGATGGTTACACTCGGACATTCCACAGTGACGACATATGCTGAGTTCACCAGGAGATTGATAGAGAGATTTGACCGGAGGGATCCGGAACAGCACTTTGTTGAGCTGATGAGGCTCAAACAGACCGGGAGCCCAGAGACATACATTGCAAACTTCTTGAGGGTTTCAGTGATGGTGCCAGATCTATCCGTAGCACGGATGATCTACATGTTTGTTGAGGGGTTAGCAGAGCCACTTCGGCGTCTAGTCAGATCTACTAGACCAGCCACACTCCAAGATGCTATTAGCAGGACCCGGGATTTACAGGATGCCTTACCCAGGACCTGAACGCCTTACCCCCAGAGACAGGCTTTCCAGCCCAAGGGGAAGGATGTGAGGATTCCGCCTCCAAAGGGGAATCCAAGACGGACACAGATGGATGATGATGCCAAGAGGGAGCTGAAGAAGAAGCGGTTGTGCTTTACCTGTCAGGAGCCGTGGGCACTGGGGCATAGATGTGCTGCTAGAAAGCACATTTCATTGAGGTCTTCTTCGAGAGCAGCGGGGAAGAGGATGAGGAGAATGACGTGGAGGCAGGAGACAGTCATGCAGCGCAGGATCCTTTGCCACCTCCAGCACCAGCAGCAGGTGGTGCGGCTTTTGCACCTACCGGAGGGCCCTTGCAGCATTCCGAGGAGTTCCCAAGTTTTTGACGCTGCGCGTACGGGGGACAGTATGTGGCCAACGAGTATCAGTTTTAGTTGACAGTGGGGCAACCCACAACTTCATCAATGCACAGATGGTTGAGAGGAGAGGCATACAGACAGAGAGCTTCGATGGATTCTCAGTTTTGGTCCCAGGAGATCAGACCATGATGTGTGCTCGTTATGTTCCAAAGTTGTCAGTGACGATGGGCACCTATACACTGACCGACCACTTTTTCGTGGTCAATATTCCGGACACCAACATGGTACTGGGTGTTCAGTGGCTTATCACTCTAGGGAAGGTCACGACAGATTGGAAGGCCCTAGAGATGGAGTGGGACAATGAGAAGACAGGGAGGCATGAGAAGATACGGGGACAACACACATATCCGCTTCAGACTATTTCGGCTCATCGGATGGAGGCGGTCTTCCAGAAGGGAGACGTAGAGTGAGCAGTGGAGCTGCATGCATCAGAGGCAGGGACTACAAGACAGATGGTGCACCCCGAGATACAGTCCATCCTTGACAGGTATGCCACAGTGTTTGGGGAGATTCCATCAGGATAGCCACCGGACCGGGGGTTTGAGCACACCATTGAGCTTGAGCAAGGCATATAGGCAGTGATTACTACCCCCTATAGGCATCCCAAGGCCTATCGGGATGAGATTGAGCAGGCCATCCAGGAGTTGCTAGCTCTTGGGCACATTCGGCCGAGCACGAGTCCTTTTGCTTCTTCCGTGGTGTTGGTGAAGAAGAAGGACGACACATTGAGGATGTGCATTGACTACAGGGCCCTGAACAAGAAGACCCTGAAGAACAGGTACCCCATACCCAAGATCGATGAGTTGATGGATGAGTTGAGAGGAGCACAGTTCTTCTCAAAGATTGATTTGAGATCTGGGTACCATCAGATTCACGTGAGGGAACAAGACATTCCCAAGACCGCCTTCAAGTGTCACTATGGGCACTTTGAGTTTTTGGTGATGCCCTTCGGGCTAACCAACGCCCCAGCGACATTCCAGTCCTGCATGAATCACATCTTCCGTAGTCACTTGAAGAAGTTTGTGTTGGTGTTCTTTGACGATATCCTCATTTACAGCAGGACTTGGGAAGAGCATCTCCAGCACATTGAGACAGTATTGCACATTTTGGAGGAGCAGCAGTTCTATGCCAAGCTCTCCAAGTGTGAGTTTGGGTTGACGGAGATGTTGTACTTGGGACACATCATAGGGGTGGACGGAGTGAGAGTCCACGGGGAGAAGATACGGGCCATCAGAGATTGCCCGGAGCCGAGGAACGTGACAAAATTTCGGGGATTCATTGGCATTTGTACTTATTACAGGAAGTTCATCAAGAGTTTCTCACAGCTTGCTGCACCCCTGACAGATCTGACGAGGAAGGGGGCATTCAGTTGGTCGGATACAGTGCAGGTAACCTTTGACAGGCTCAAGGAGGTGATGAGCAGTTGCCCAGTGCTTGCATTGCCGGATTTTACTCAGCCGTTTGTTTTGGAGTGTGATGCGTTGGGAGAGAGGATCGACGCAGTATTGATGCAGGGAGGTCACCTTATAGCCTTTGAGAGCCGGAAGCTCCTTCCACACAAGAGGTTGTATTCTATATACAACAAGGAGATGTTGGCCATTATGCATGCATTGGCCAAATTCCGACAGTATTTAGTGGGTAACAGGTTCAGGGTGAGGACTAATCACAACAGCCTCAGGTTCTTTTTGGAGCAGAAACAGTTACAGGAGAGGCAGCAGAAGTGGATCAGTAAGATCCAGGCATGTGACTTTGACATTGAGTATGTCAAGGGTAAGAACAACGTGGTAGCAGATGCCCTTTCACATAGACCAGCCACGTTGTCTCTTATGAGCTTGGACACAGACTGGAGGGCTCGACTTTTAGTCGAGTACTCCAAGGACAGATTTGCATGTGAGGTTTTGGATGGACAGGTGGCAGATGACAGGTACAGGGTGGTCGATGAGATCATCTACTACAGGGACCGTATCTTCTTCATTGAGGGATCTAAACTCAAGAAGAAGATACTTCAGCCATCACATGATTCACCATTGGCCAGCCATCAGGGGTTTACCAAAACCTACAGGGCCATTAGAGAGAGGTTCTCCTGGAAGGGCCTCAAGGAGGACATACTCCAGCACATCAGGGAGTGCGATGTTTGCCAGAGGAACAAGGGGGAGATGAGCCATCCCGCAGGATTATTGCAGCCTCTTCCCATTCCGGAGGGGAAATGGGAGAGTATTTCGATGAAATTCATCACAGGATTGCCCATGGTGCAGGGCAAAGATTGTATCTTTGTCGTCATTGATCGACTGACAAAGTATGCACATTTTTTCGCCATATCCGCACACTGCACAGTAGCACAGGTGGCCAAGCTGTTCTTCAGAAAGGTCTTCAGGCTACATGGTCTTCCTAAGACCATCATCAGTTACAGGGACAGCCGCTTCATGGGCGGATTTTGGCAAGAGCTTTTCCGGTTAGTGGGGACGGAGTTGACACCAAGTACCAGTTATCACCCACAGACGGACGGACAGACGGAGATAGTTAACAAGTGGCTGGAGGGCTACTTGCGTAACTATGTCAGTGGGCAGCAGCGAGCATGGCTGAAGTGGCTGCATCTAGGGGAGTACTGCTACAACACTACACATCACATGTCCATTGGAATGTCTCCATTTTACGCTTTGTATGGATATCATTCTTTGTCTTTTGCTGATGTGATGTTTGGTGCTAGCAAGGCTCCAAGAGCCAAGATTTGGATCCAAGAGAGTCAGGATATTCTACGAGCTCTCAAGGATAATATGGCTACAACGCAAAACCAACAGAAGCTGTATGCTGACAGAAGTCGGGTGGAGAGACAGTTTGAGGTAGGGGACTTGGTCTACCTACGATTACAGCCATACCGACAGTCGTCACTAAAGCAGAAGGGAGCTGAGAAGCTCAAGCCCCGCTTTTATGGGCCATACAGGGTGATACGCAGGATTGGACAGGTTGCATATGAGTTGGAGTTGCCCCAAGGCAGCAAGATTCATAACGTTTTTCATGTATCATGCCTGAAGAAGGCACTGGGGCAGCAGGTGACAGTGACAGATGAGCTACCACCCACGGATGATAAGGGGCATTTGGTGTTGCAGCCAGAGGCTATTATTGATACCAGGGAGAGGTAGCTACGGAGCAAGACGATCTGGGAATTTTTGGTGAGGTGGAAGAATTTGCCGGATGAGGATGCCACTTGGGAGAGTGAGAAAATTTTGCAGCATCCATCACTTCAGTTGCTTGAGGACAAGCAACATTTTGCCAGGGGAGACTGTAATATTCCTAATTAGCAATGGCTAATTGGAATATTCGATTTTGCTCAATTTTGCCTTCTATAGTTTATTTATAAATAAAAAGGTGAGTAAGGGGGGACATAACTCACTTTGGGAATAAAAGTCACTCCCTAGTAGCAAAACGTTGTAACTTAAAGGGAGGCAAGGGGGACCAAAGACCACGTAGAGAGGGGACCCACATATACACTTGGAGGGACTGCGCAGATGGAGAGGAGCACGTGGCAAAAGGGAGGCTACGTTGGAGGAGATGGGCCTTAGGGGTTTGAGAGAGGCCAACATTATAAAAGAGAGAGGAGCCTCCTCATTTGGGTCATTCGATTATTATGCATTTGAGCTAGTCACTTCGACTTCTTGAGCACGCTGGCTATTTAGCCTGTCTTCAACACTGTTTAGTGCATTGAGTGCCTCCGTTCAGAGATCTCACCCTTAGCCCCGGGGGACTTCGAGTGCCTGCTCGGGCAAGGTAGTTTCATCAATATTTTGCAGGAGGATCGATTTGTGGGAGTTGCGGAGGATCAGTGCATTTGGTGACTGCGCAGTCTTGAGAGGGAGGACGCAGTCTCTTTTGGTGGGAGTTCCGGATTGGGATTGCTTGGAGGATTTGAGCTTGGAGATTGAGCAAGGGACCAGCGCTTGCATATTTGAGGATTTTGGCAGAGTTTGTGGAGTTTTGGAGTATTCTCTGAAGTGGCAGTGCAGAGCCTTGAGGGATAGCGTAGATCCTCAAGGGGGCGATTTTTGGGGGTCAGCTATTTTCGAAAAGCTTTCTGGGCTTTTCTGGGTTTATTGAGCACAGGCCGATTCCATAGTTTCAGCATTTTCTGAGGAGGGGAGCAGCCCCAATTCCTCATTTTGATTCCAGAAGTAGCAGCAACACAGCAGTTCGCCGACAGCTTGGACACAGTTCAGAGAGAGGCCATTTCCTTATCATTCTGAGTGTATTTCTTCACTTGCCTTGTGCAAGTCGAGGTGCCATCTTTCTGATCACCTCTTGTACTCTTCCATTACTCAGTATAATAAAATGGCTTAGCATTTCTCTCTGCATTTCTTGAGTATTTGTTTATATTCCATGTATATGCTATTGTATGCTTGCACTACTATTATCTTCTCTTTGAGCATCCCAGCTACTATACCACTTGTGTGTGTTTTTCCCCTATACTCTTAGACAGAGTCTGGAAAGGGCCAAGTAGCCTCCAGAACTCGTCCTCTTTTCAGAGGCGACATATCTGGTAAACGCCGTCCTAGTCCATCTCTGGTTGGAGTTTGCTTGTGTTTGAGGGATATCCCTGAAAAGGGATATTACAGAGGATGCAGCGCAACTGAATTTTATGTCAAAGATTGGGCAGGAGATTCAGTTGTTTCTCTCAACAACTGAAGTTGCAGTGCAACAGATCAGCAGTGGCATTGCTATGAGCAGCATGGATGCAGTAGATTGAGAGGGAGTTGCAGTATGGATGTGGCAGTGGCGGTGACAGCGTCATGGATAGCAGTACAGAATGGTAACAACAGTTCAGAGTTGATTGGCAGCAGGCCAAGCATCAACAACATAGAACCAATGCCCAAAATCTTGTAATGCATGGTGTGATGTATTGCTAGAGCACACTCCTGATGCTAAGAGGGAGTGTTGAGATTTTGTGTATTTGGGGTAGCATCGGATATGCTCTAGCTCCAAAAATTTGTGGAGGGACTAGAGTACACTTGATCTACAAGACCCAGAAAGGGATTTGGGAAATTTCATCTAGTTTGGGAGATATTTAATTAATTAATTATTTTAATGTATTTCCCAAGTCTAAACTTAGGAAAATTAAATAATTAAATTAAAAATGTGATGAAATTGTGTTAACTCACACGGATCAAGCTTTCTTTTAATCTTAGCCATTGATTCAAGATATGATCATGGTCGTTGGTTTCCCAACGAGAAAAGTATAAAGGAAAGGCTTGGGGTCATTTCTAAAGAGACACAAAGGCAAATCACTGAAGCTAAGCTGAGATTCTAGGGCAGGGTTTGCTAAGAATTCTCAGAAGTGTTTTAGCTACAGAGAGGGGAGTTTAGACAAAGGGGATGATCTAATCTCAGTGTCTAGAATCAGCAAGAGACAGCGAGCAGCTTCAGAAAGTCATCGCAGAGAAGCAGCTGCTTCAGAAGCAAGAGGGCAGCAGCTGCGCAGCGCAGGGGCAACTTGAACTACGCAGGTGCTGCGTAGTCACTCCCAGGGTAGCGTAAGGCATCTGGAAACCCTCAGAGGTTAGGGCAGCTTCAGCTACGCAAGTTCTGCGCAGTCACTCCCAGGGAAATGTAAGGCAGCTGGAAACCCTCAGAGGTTACGCAGAGACCCTTAGGGGCAGCGTAGGGACTGCGTCACCCAGTCTGGGGTAACGCAGCCCTTTCCAGGCCAGCACTGCGGGACGCAGGGGCTACAGAGGTTGACGTAGGGGCTTCAGGGGCAGCGCTGGGGTTTCTAGGGCCTAATTTTGGCTGAGTCCTGTAAATCCCGTTTGAGGGTGTGGATCCGTCAATATTTTGGCTTCAGAACAGTCGGTGAGTTGCAAATCTATTTTATCTTTGTCGATTTTTCCAGATCTGGAACCGAGATTTGTTGTATTCAGAAACGCTCTTATTAATAAAACCCTCCAGCAGCTAGAGACCGGTTTTCCTGCATTGGGTTTTTCTGGGGACTATTTGTCCAGAAAATCACTGTGTCTCTTTGTCTATGTGTGTATGTACTTTTCCTAGATCTGAATTGGTGAAAGTTTGTTATGTGCTTTGCTTCGATATTAATCTGAATTATTCAGTTAATAACTTAAGTAGGAGGAGCATAACCAGATCTAATAGTAGATTTCCGCATAATTGTAATATTCATAAATTTTCACAATGTGCACATTCAACTGCTAGGCCAACTGTACCCTCCAAAACATAGTCAACCGGCCTGCTTGGGAAACAATAGGTAGTCCCACCTGGATCCCAATTCCAGTCTAGGGTTCTTGTATTCCTAGCGCAAGGTAACTCCAGATAAACTACAATCGGCTCCACCACCATCTCCATAACCCACTCCAACGAGTACCAACTAAAAATCTCTCGCCATCCAACCTGAATATGCAGATGCTGCACCCTGTGCAACTCCGGTTGTCTCACCCCGCTATCTAGGTCAGTATATGAGATCTGACTAGGTGGCTCTGTCTCTCTCTCTCCAATGAGAAGAGGTGACCCAACAGTGTTGCTAGCCCCATCTATGTATGCATTAAGGTGGTTGCTCTGACACTCCAATGTGCCCTCTAGCTGTACCATTAGGGAATCCAACTGTTCCCCAATGTGGACCAACTTGGTTGCTGACTTGGCACAAACCACTCTCATGCCCTCCAGCTCATTGTTCTGCAACAGAATAGCCTCTTATACTAATGTGGCCTTCCCCTTCAAAGCTAGAAGCTCGCCCCATAGTTGATGGCACTGTTGTGTGCGACCATTGCCCAATACCACTGTATCTCCTAGCATCTCATCAAGGGTGGATACATCTCCTGGCACCTAATCCATCTACTGCGTGCTGCTATCACCCCAAAACTCAGACACGTCCTTGGTCATCACCTCAACAGATGGCACGTCTCTCCAACACGGGTGACCCCTACATCATACTAGGTGTATCCACTTGCTCCCCATGATCCTGTGTGCCCTCATCCTCCAAGTGCAAGGTAGTCATTTTGATGGCTTCCCCCTCTGTTATTTGGTTAAGCTGGAAAAAGGTGTCTAATCTTCCCACTCAATCCCGAGTTGTGCACTCAGTGTGTTATCACAAAATTGTACTTGATTGGCTGCTTATGAAACAACTCAGTGTAACTATTTCAAACCACTTCTAACTAAAGCTTAGCCTCTTCAGTTTGAGAGGGCTCTCTCAAGGGGGTTTTATGATATTGAATAATGATAGTACTAGATGGCTAACTCTATGGGAAATGTAACTTGTTTTTTATGTTTCTAGGTTGAAAATAATGCAGGCTTGCTACCATTGGGCTTGTGGAGTCAACAATCAGTAGTTTCAGTGGAAAATTTTCTTGACATGGACGCTGAGGTAGATAGGGGTTTTTAACAAAGGCAACTCACACATAAAACATAGGAAAACACAGTGATTTCATCACTAAAGGAAGTCAGAGCATAAAATTATGAATTCTGAGTAATAGAGATGAAATCTAATGCAAGTGGTAAACATAAAGATATAGATCAAAAATACATTAAAAACCTCATGAGAATTTTAGGTCTGTCAAAAAGAAAGTCACTCTATATTACTGATATAAGTCAAATACATAAAAGCAACAATTTGGTGCAAAAAATCTCCAACCCCTTACTACTTCGATGCTTTGTCTTTAAATAAACATTTCTTTACAACAAGGATGATCTGCCTGGTGGCTAAACCATCGAATTCTCCTATGACACATCACATAACTAAAATACATGACTTCTAACAGAAAACTAACAGCTACACCTTAAAGAAAACATCTCCTAATAAGACTCTAACTCCTATTTATTACATAGCTCTACCTTATATGTGAAACAGTTATATGATAGTTACAAAATAAATATCACATGCTCGAAAGACACATGATAGAGTTCATTACCAATTTACATATTTAAAACCCTCGTAGACTTGTGGAGCATAACCCTACTTTTTAGGAATGCATGACCCTAATCTTCAAAACTGCTTTTGCTGATGACCTGTCTTCATAGGACTCCTTTTGAGTCATAAGTATTTGATGATAAGCTCCCTTGACATGTTGGAGGAGTCCAGTTGTCCAAAATTGCCATTCAGATGCTCCAAAACCTTTAACAATTGCTCGCTACAAAAACAGGACAATTTCGTAGCGAGTTTTGGTAGCATTGAAAAAGTGGCTTCTGCACCCAATAACTTTACTCCTTTGTTGTTCCATGATGTCAATCAAGTCATGACACATCACCACCATGAATATCCCTTCTTGAAAATTGCAAAAAGTGACTTTAGAAGCAAAAAGGCTGCTACAGGTTTTTTCGTAGCGTTTTCTTGGCCTTAAGCCTAGGGAACGCTACAAAACTGTGTAAAAACACAGAAATTGCCTATTTCAAAGTTATCTTCACCAACTGACCTCCAGCTGCAAAATCTTGATTTCTGCATGTAATGAACCCTCTAAAGCATATTCAATCTCAACTTATGGCTCTTGTGGTGTTTCCTCATTTATGATCAGTTGAGCAATGGGCTCCTCAACCACAGTCATCTTCAAACTTTTCTTTTCCAACTCTTCATGAATCAAGTCCAATTGTTCTTGAAGGTCTTTGACTTGGTCCTTCAATGTCCTATTCTTGGATTGCAAGTGCAGGTTTACCTTTTTTATGTGCTTTGCCTCTCTTCTTAGTGGTTGAGTCCACTTTATCAGTTTTTCTGTGTTGTCCAAGGTCTTTGAGACACTTGTGACTTGATCCTCCCAAATATTCCTCATTTGTTCAAACTGCACTCTTTCAGCTCTATGCTTCTTTGCCTCTTTCCTCAAGACTGATATCCCTTCACTTGCATCTTTCAACTGCTCCTTAAGGGCTTCAACTTCTGACTTTTCAGTGATTTTCTCTTTGCCCTTCTTTTGTTTGATGACCAGGTCTTCTTTTGCAAGTGAGGAGAGGTCTATGATGCTTGGTGGTGGCTGAGTAGTTTCACTGACCTTCTGAATCTCTTTGTTGCTTTCCATGACCTTTCTAGCATGCCTGGTCATTGGTTTTCTAGGTTGAAACATGAATCCAACATCATCACCTACAAACTCCAAATTTTTAGCTGTTTTGCCTTTCTTAAGATTCCTTCCTCCTTCATCTATGTCTTCAGCTTGGACAATGGGAGTTTCTTCAATATCAATGGCATGCAAGATGTCCTCTAAGTTACTCTTAACCACTGTTTGGCTCCTAGTAACTCTCTTGCTGCCATGTTTTCTCATTGTTGGCTTCTGTTTTGCAGGTTTAGCTTTGGGTGTATCAACCTTCTGCAAAAGATTTGTCTCCATGCTCACTGGTTCTAACTTCTCTGCCACTATTGGTGATGAAATATCTCTAGGTTTGGGAACTCTTTTAGGAGTGACAACATCTACCTCAAAACCACTCATGAACAGAAAAGATGACCAGTCTCTACCTAATCTCTTCAACTCCTCTAACACCAAAAACTTAATCAAGCCATGGTGAAAGAGAGAAGTTTCATTTCCTTATTTTTTAACTTGGACCTTATCTGACATTTTAGTTAGACTTCTGTATAAATAAAATGGCAAGTCAAGGGATATCTTACCCACAAAATGCAGCAGAAGCCTAAGGTGGTAGGAGTAGACCATGTGAAACCTTCCTTCACAGATAAAGTACTTTTAAATGATTAGCAACAACTTTGAGAAATTATCTTTCATGCAGCTCCTTGGGATAGCATTTGTGAGATCAATTTCACTATGCTCTGGCTTGATGAATTATTTGCAATCCTGCATGGTGAACTTAATACCCTTGAACCATTGTTCCCCTCCCCTAGGGATTCTAGTTGCTGCTAAAATGTTGTCTGGTGTTACTGTAAGATTTAGCATTCCCACCTTTGAAGTTGTCCCAGTAAAACTATTAGCAAACTCCTTGGAAACCTGTAGATGACAACCTTGTAGCCTTTGGCAGAATTGCAAACAACTTGTTCTTCGAAATACCTCCAAGGCAGTTGAGTCTTCATTTAACAAATTCATGTCCATTGGCTCATATTTTTGGCAGTGAACACCTTTGTTAGTCTTCTTCTTTGCAGCCATGGTGATTTTATATCTCCTGAAGCTCGCTTGATTAGTGACACCTGCAACTTTTGAAAATGCCAGCAACTAGCTTGGCTCGGTGAAGCAGCTCTCCAGAAACTCAATAACATGCAAGGATAAAGCAAAGAATGACAAAAAGACTCAATTGGGTAATGTTTAATGGTTTCGTTGACAACTCATGCCCTAATCATGACTCATCCATGCTAAAAATGGTAATGATGATCTCAGGCATGACCTTGTACCTTTGAAATAACCCTAACTGACTCGAATGACATCCACCCTATCTCCTCTAATCATGAACTGACACCTTGCACCGGATTTGACTAGACAGACATAAAAATTGTTTTTTGTAGCGTGGCTAGTTCATTTTCTGACAGTTTTGCTACGAAACTATTAGGCAGTTTCATAGCGAAAACTGCTATTTTACAATGTAAAACACTACAAAAAGAGGAAAAACTGGCTAAAGTGTCCTTTTTCAAATTTAAGCGCTTGGGAAATGAAATATGACAGAAAATGATGATTGATATGACATGACATGACCTGAATGGAGTTGGATTGAGATGAAATAAAGGTGGTCTTGAACTTTAGGATAGGTTGAATATGAAAAAATTTAAATTTTCCTATACCAACTTGTGATAAATGAACTTTATGACCATGTCAAATAATGTTTCATTTTTTCTGAGTGATAACAATGGCTCCACTTGGGATGGTGTGCCCCTGTGGTACACCAAAGAACCTATAGTTCCAATCCTATCCATCTTCTTGGAAATAAAAACTCTGAAATTTGCCAAGCTTCCTTCAAACTCTAATGGCCTTCACCTCGGGCTCAAGCTTGATGATCAACTTGTCTTTTTATTAGCAGAAAAACATAACAAAATGGAATATATATAATGGAATGAAATATCAGTAGAACTTAAGAGGAATAGTGCTTCAAAAAACTGCCATTGATAGGCCCTCCAACACAAGGTTGTCCATCCATCTCCTGCAATATGTAAGTGTTGTTTCCATGGAATGAAGCTACTATGAATGGACCTTTCCAGATATTCTCAATTCTGGCCTCTCACTTCAATACCGCATCTTGAATCTGAAAGTTTTCCTCTTTGACCTTCCTGTCAAATGTCTTCTTAATTCTGTTTTGAGATTGCTGATTGTTGTTATAGACTTCCTCCCTTTTTTCCTGCAGAGCTATCAATTGGTTTATTCTCCTCTTAATAGCATTTGGCTCCTCCTCTAATCCTTGCAGCAGCTTCATAACAAACACTCCCAAGGATGTAGGAAAAATGGCTTCAGCCCCATACACCAACTCATAAGGTGAAGTACCAATTGACCTTTTTGTGCGCACTCTATCAGCCCATAGAGCATACTTCAGGTTTAGATGCCATGACCTTTTATTTTCCTGCAACACCTTCTTAATAATCCTCACAATACTTTTGTTAGAAGACTCAGCAAGACCTTTACCTTGTGGATAGTAGGCAGCAGAGTGTCCAAGTGTAATGTGATATTGATGAAAAAAATTGATCAGCCTCTTGGATTTGAATGCCTGTGCATTGTCAGTGATGATCTTCATAGGACAGCGAAACCTAGACAATATGTTATTTTCTAAGAATGAAATGATGACTGAATCATTTGCTTGCCTAGTTGGGATCGCTTCAATCCACTTGGTGAAATAATCAGTTGCTGCCAAGATCCAGCGATGATGCCTTGAAGATGGTGGATGAATTTCATCAATAAAATCTAGCCCCCACTGCTGGAATGGCACCTCTGTAATATTCCCAATTAGCGATAGCTAATTGGAAATATTAATTTTGATTAATTTTGCCTTCTATAGTTAAAATATAAATAAAAGTGAGTTGAGGGGGGGACATAACTCACTCAAAAATAAAAGTGCATCCCTAGTAGACACACGTTGTAACTTAAGTGAGCCAAGGGGGCCAAGAGACCACGCAGAGAGGAGGCCCACGTAGGCCACATGGAGGGACTGCGCAGGCCAAGATGGAGCACGTGGCAAAGGGAGGCAACGTTGGAAGAGGTGAGCCTTAGGGTTTGAGAGAGGCTAACACTATATAGAGAGGAGAGCCTCCTCATTTTGATCATTCGTTGTTGATGATATTGAGCTGGCCATTTCGACTTCTTGAGCACGCTAGCTGTTTAGCTTGTCTGCAACACTGTTTAGTGCACCGAGTGTCTCTGTTCGGAGATCTCACCCTCAGCCCTAGGGGACTTCGAGTGCCTGCTCGGGTGAGGTAGTTCCATCATTATTTTGCAGGGGATTGGTGTTTGGGTTTTGTGGCGGAGCAGTGCATCCAGAGACTGCGCAGTCTTGAGAGGGAGGACGCAGTCCATTTCAGAGGAGCTCCGGATTGGGTTCTTTTTGGAGGTTTCGAGCCGTGAGATGGAGCAAGGGGCCAGCTCTTGCTATTTGGAGGATTTTGGCAGAGTTTGGGGCAATATTTTGGTGGGTTATATTCAGCCTCAGTGCAGAGCCTTGGGGGATAGCGTAGATCCTCAAGGGGGTGATTTTCGAGGGTCAGCCATTTCAGAAATGCCTTCTGGGTTTTTCTGGGTTTAGTGAGCAGAGGCAGATTCCAGAGTTTCAGCTCATTCTGAGGAGGGGAGCAACCCCAAATCCTCATCTTGTTTCAGTAGTAACAGCTACACGATAGTTTTCTAGCAGCTGGGACGTAGTTCAGAGAGCAGCCATTTCTTGGTCATTCTGAGAGTATTTCTTCACTTGCCTTGAGCAAGTCTAGGTGCCATCACTCTGATCACCTGTTGTACTTCATTATATTTCTCAGTATAATAAAATGGCTTAGCATTCTCTCTCTATATTTCTGGAGTATTTGGTACACGTTCTATATATGCTATTGTATGCTTGCACTACTGTTATTTTTTTCTATCTTTGAGCATTCCAGTTCTATACCACTTGGTGAGTTTTCCCCATACTCTTAGACAGAGTCTGGAAAGGGCCAGGTAGCCTGCCTCCAGATCTCACCCTCTTCTCAGAGGTGAAATATCTGGTAAACGCCCTCCCAGTCCATCTCTGGTTGGAGTTTTGCTTGTGTTTTAGAGATATCCCTGAAACGGGATATTACAGTGGTATCAGAGCATAGATCTGGCTCAGCCTGTGGAGCTAGTTGTCTATGACACCGAGGGAGAAGCCCTCCATCTGCTACAGAGGTAGGAAGTACAGAGATATTGAGCATAGGTTGGAGAACACCTACGGAGAGGGGGATCGTGTTCGAGTGGTGGACACAGAGCAGGAGGAGCCTAAGATAGACGCAGAACAGGAGGAGCCTGTGGTGGACGCAGAGCAGGGAAAGCCGATGGCAGATGACAGTGATGCAAAACAGTTTGGGGAAGCGCTCCTCAGATCAGTGCAGGATCTGGCGAGGCAGATCGAGGTGATGGGGCAGAGATTTGCCACTGTGGAGGCTAGACAACGTGAAACCCCAAGGGGTTTCCAGATTGGTGAGGTATCGGGTACATCTCACCATTTACCAGAGCGTATTGCCACTCAGCGTGATGCTACCCAGCACCAGGCATCACATGCACCCACACGTTCCACTATGCCCACTTTTCTGGTGGCAGACACAGGGGCAGGAGCACAGCATGAGCCAGAGCCTGGTCACATGGGTGACTATTTTGCGGAGTACCAAGCATATGGGCAGGAGTTCAAGGATACCCTTTCATTCAAAGATTTTGTTCAGCTCCAGCGGGACAACAGACCCCGCGATCATCACAAAGGGCACTGGCATTATCACGATGGGGACACCCAGCGTATAGCGAGCCGATTCCATTTTCCAACGTTTGATGGCTCATCAAACAGTTCGGCAAAGTCTTGGGTTGAGAAGCTGGACATATATTTCCAGCTTAACCAGATGGAAGAGTCGGAGGCCATCAAGGTGGCTACGCTGCATTTGGATGGTGAGGCCCAGGACTGGTGGTTTCATGGGATGGTGACACTCGGGCATTCGACAGTGACCACATATGCTGAGTTCACCCGGAGGCTGATAGAGAGATTTGACCGGAGGGATCCGGAGGAGCATTTTGTTGAGCTGACGAAGCTCACACAGACCGGGAGCCCAGAGACGTATATTGCAAATTTCTTGAGGGTTTCAGTGATGGTGCCAGATCTATCCGCAGCACGGATGATCTACATGTTTGTTGAGGGGTTAGCAGAGCCACTTCGGGGTCTAGTCAGATCCACTAGAACAGCCACACTCCAGGATGCCATTGGTAGGACCCAGGATTTGCAGGATACCTTACCCAGGACCAGGACACCTTACCCCTAGAGACAGGCTTTCCAGCGAAAGGGGAAGGATGTGAGGATTCCGCCTCCAAAGGGGAATCAAGGTAGGGGACAGTTAGATGATGATGCCAGGAGGGAGCTGAAGAAGAAGAGGTTGCGTTTTACTTGTCAGGAGCCGTGGGCGCCAGGACACAGATGTGCTGCTGGCAAAGCACATTTTATTGAAGTCTTCTCTGAGAGCAGCGGGGAAGAGGATGAGTATGAGGATGCGGAGGCAGGAGACAATCAGACAGCGCAGGATCATTTGTCACCTCCACCTCCAGGAGCAGGAGGTGCAGCTTTTGCACCCACAGGGGGGACTCTTGCAGCATTGCAAGGAGTACCCAAGTATTTGACGCTGCGTGTCCGAGGGACAGTATGGGGGCATCAAGTTTCAGTTTTGGTAGACAGTGGGGCAACCCACAACTTCATCGATGCACAGAAGGTTGAGCGGAGAGGCATACCGACAGAAAGCTTCGATGGATTCTCAGTGTTGGTCCCAGGAGATCAGACGATGTAGTGTGCCAGATATGTTCTAGAGCCAGCTGTGACGATGGGTACCTACACAGTGATCGATCATTTTTTCGTGGTCAACATACCAAATACCAATGTGGTACTGGGTGTTCAGTGGTTGATTACCTTAGGGAAGGTCACCATAGATTGGGAGGCCTTGGAGATGGAGTGGGATGATAAGAAGACCGGGAAGCATGGGAAGATACGTGGGATGCACACTTACCCACCCCAGACTGTTTCAGCTCACCAGATGGAGGCAGACTTCCGGAAGGGAGACATAGAGTGGGTGGTTGAGTTGCGGGCATTAGAGGCAGGGACCACCGGGCAGATAGTTCATCCGGATATACAGGCCATCCTTGACAGATATGACACGGTGTTTGGGGATATACCACCAGGCCAACCACCAAATCGGGGGTTTGAGCACACGATTGAGTTAGAGCAGGGTATCCAGGCCGTTATTACCACACTGTATAGGCACCCCAAGGCCTATCGGGACGAGATTGAGTAGGCCATTCAGGAGTTGTTGGCTCTTGGACACATTCAACCGAGCACCAGTCCTTTTGCTTCTTTTGTGGTGCTGGTGAAGAAGAAGGACGGCACATTGAGGATGTGCATTGATTACAGGGCCCTGAACAAAAAGACACTGAAGAACGGGTACCCGATACCGAGGATTGATGAGCTTATGGATGAGTTGAGGGGAGCACAGTTCTTCTCAAAGATTGATTTGAGATCCGGGTACCATCAGATTCGCGTGAGGGAGCAGGACGTTTCCAAGACCGCTTTCAGGTGTCATTATGGCCACTTTGAGTTCTTGGTTATGCCTTTTGGGCTAACCAACGCCCCAGCTACTTTCCAGTCTTGCATGAACCATATCTTCCGCAGTCATCTGAGGAAGTTTGTATTGGTCTTTTTCGACGATATACTGATATATAGCAGGACTTGGGAGGAGCATCTCCAGCATATAGAGGCAGTGCTACATATCTTGGAGGACAACAGTTCTATGCTAAGCTCTCCAAGTGTGAGTTTGGGATGACGGAGATGTTGTATTTGGGTCACATCATTGGAGTGGACGGAGTGAGAGTCCACGAGGAGAAGATCAGGGCCATCAGAGATTGGCAAGAGCCGAGGAACGTGACGGAACTTCGGGGATTTATCGGTATCTGCACTTATTACAGGAAGTTCGTCAAGATTTTCTCTCAGCTTGCTGCACCCCTTACAGATTTGACGAAGAAAGGGGCATTCAGTTGGTCAAATACAGCGCAGTGGGCCTTTGACAGGCTCAAGGAGGTTATCAGCAGCTGCCCAGTGCTTGCATTGCCAAATTTTACGCAGCCTTTTGTTTTAGAGTGTGATGCATCGGGAGAGGGGATCGGTGCAGTTTTGATGCAAAGAGGCCACCCTATAGCCTACGAGAGCTGGAAACTCCTTCCTCATGAGCTGTTGTATCCTATATACAACAAGGAGATGTTGGCCATTATGCATGCATTGGCCAAATTCCGACAGTACTTGGTGGGTAACAGGTTTAGGGCGAGGACTGATCACAACAGCCTCAGGTTCTTTTTGGAGCAGAAACAGCTACAGGAGAGACAGCAGAAGTGGATCAGTAAGATCCAGGCTTATGACTTTGACATTGAGTATGTCAAGGGGAAGAACAATGTGGTAGCCGATGCACTTTCACGTAGACCAGCCACGTTGTCTCTGATAAGTTTGGATACAAATTGGAGGGCTCGACTTTTGGTGGAGTACTCCAAGGACAGATTTTCCTGTGAGGTTCTGGATGGTGAGGTGGCAGATGACAGGTACAGGGTGATCGATGAGATCATCTACTACAGAGACAGGATATTCTTAACTGAGGGCTCACAGCTCAAGAAGAAGATACTTCAGGCGTCACATGACTCACCATTGTCCGGCCATAAGGGGTTTACCAAAACCTACCAGACCATCAGAGAGAGGTTCTCTTGGAAGGGCCTCAAGGAGGACGTGCTCCAGCATATCAGGGAGTGCGAGGTTTGCCAGAGGAACAAGGGAGAGATGAGCCATTCCGCAGGTTTATTACAACCTCTTCCCATTCCAGAGGGGAAATGGGAGAGCATTTCGATGGACTTCATCATAGGATTGCCCATGGTGCAGGGCAAGGATTGTATATACGTCATCGTTGATCGGCTGACGAAGTATGCTCATTTTTTCGCCATATCCGCGCACTATTCAGCAGTGCAGGTGGCAGAGTTGTTCTTCAGAGACATTTTCAGGTTACATGGTCTTCCCAAGACCATCATCAATGACAGGGACAACCGCTTTATGGGCGGATTTTGGCAGGAGATTTTCCGGCTGGTGGGGACAGAGTTGACACCGAGCACTAGCTACCACCCACAGACAGATGGGCAGATAGAGATAGTTAACAAGAGGCTGGAGGGCTACTTGCATAACTATGTTAGTGGGCAACAAAGGGCATGGCTGAAGTGGCTGCATCTGGGAGAGTATTGCTACAACAACACACATCACATGTCCATCGGTATGTCTCCGTTCTATGCTTTGTATGGATACCATTCTTTATCTTTTGCTGATGTGATGTTTGGTGCTAGCAAGGCTAGGAGAGCCAAAGATTGGATCCAAGAGGGTCAGGACATCCTTCGAGCTCTCAAGGATAATATGGCTACAGCGCAAAACCAGCAGAAGCTGTATGCCGACAGGGGTCGGGTGGAGAGATAGTTTGAGGTAGGAGACTTGGTCTACCTACGTTTGCAGCCATACCGACAGTCGTCACTGAAGCAGAAGAGAGCTGAGAAGCTCAAGCCTCGTTTTTATGGGCCATACAGGGTGATACGCAGGGTTGGACAGGTTGCTTATGAGTTGGAGCTGCCCCAAGGCAGCAAGATTCATAACATTTTTCATGTATCATGCCTGAAGAAGGCATTGTGGCAGCAGGTGACAGTGACAGATGAGCTACCGCCTACGGATGATGAGGGGCATTTGGTGTTGCAGCCAGAGGACATTATTGATACCAGGGAGAGACAGCTGCGGAGCAGGACAGTCCGGGAATTCTTAGTGAGGTGGAAGAATTTGCCAGATGAGGATGCCACTTGGGAGAGTGAGCAGATCTTGCAGCATCCATCACTATAGTTGCTTGGGGTCAAGCAACATTTTGTCGGGGAGGAAATATTAATTTTGATTAATTTTGCCTTCTATAGTTAAAATATAAATAAAAGTGAGTTGAGGGGGGGACATAACTCACTCAAAAATAAAAGTGCATCCCCTAGTAGACACACGTTGTAACTTAAGTGAGCCAAGGGGGCCAAGAGACCACGCAGAGAGAGGGCCCACGTAGGCCACATGGAGGGATTGCGCAAGCCAAGATGTAGCACGTGGCAAAGGGAGGCAACGTTGGAGGAGGTGAGCCTTAGGGTTTGAGAGAGGCTAACACTATATATAGAGGAGAGCCTCCTCATTTTGATCATTCGTTGTTGATAATATTGAGCTAGTCATTTCGACTTCTTGAGCACGCTGGCTGTTTAGCTTGTCTGCAGCACTTTTTAGTGCACCGAGTGTCTCTGTTCGAAGATCTCACCCTCAGCCCCGGAGGACTTCGAGTGCCTGCTCGGGTGAGGTAGTTCCATCATTATTTTGCAAGGGATTGGTGTTTGGTTTTTGTGGCGGAGCAATGCATCCAAAGACTGCGCAGTCTTGAGAGGGAGGACGCAGTCCATTTCAGAGGAGCTCCAGATTGGGTTCTTTTTGGAGGTTTCGAGCTGTGAGATTGAGCAAGGGGCCAGCCCTTGCTATTTGGAGGATTTTGGCAGAGTTTGGGACAGTATTTTGGTGGGTTATATTCAGCCTCAGCGCAGAGCCTTGGGGGATAGCGTAGATCCTCAAGGGGGTGATTTTCGGGGGTCGGCCATGTTATCGCTTGCCGCCTACACCTACCTACAGTTAGTGAGAAAAGCCTTCAACCCCACAGGTGTGGTTGGTGGCAAGGAACTCAGAGAAGGGGCTGTCACCTATTCCCAACTCTCTCCGTTTAAGCTATCTCCTAGGTTAGCTAAGGGGGGTGGTCCCTAAAGGAAAACGAAGTTAAAAATGTGAGATTTCTAGGAGAATTGATTAGAAGGAATTACTTATCAAAGATGACTCGATTCCAATATGTAAACAAGCATATAAGTATATAAGCAATATTCAATGACGTGTTCAAAATATAGACCAGTGCTTTAAAGTAAATGACAAATGCTTGCTCAAAAATGAAATTCAAGATATAATGACAATAATCCCACAAAGGAAGTGTTAGACCAAGATCACAATATGCAATTAAATTTGCAACACCAAATAAGGGTATTTGCCAATGAAACGAGATATATCAATAATCCATAAGCATAATGATCATTAAAATGACAACATGCAATGAAGTTGTATGTAGAAGCAAATTTCCAAGTACCATAGAATTAAACTTGTTGCAAAATTTAAGGAATTAAAATGCTTGCATCCAAAGTGCTTCTTGAGATAATATTTGCATGTGAATTTTTAAACCATCAAGATAGCAAAAAAAATTTGGGAACTTTGCAAATAAATGTGATGAGATAGTGCTCTTGGTTTATTTTATTAATTACTTCTAAAGCAAGGTTACAATTGAACTCTAATCCTCAGATCTCACCCTCGCCCAAATATTTGGATCTCACAGTGAGGAGTCCATAGAGGTAGAGGGTCCCTAAAACGTCTATTCAACCAACTTAAGTTAGAGGTAAATTTTAGAGATGCAAGTCTAGTATGAAAAGTGAAATGCCTAAATGATATGAAAGTGAGTTTGCAAGTGCTATGTAAAAGATGGAGATGATTCAATTAACTATGCTTCATAGTTAGAACAATAACTCAAGTTGCCATAAATTGAAAGTGCTATGCTTCTTTACTTGTAGTATATTGTGAAACTTATCCAAATGAGAAATAGATCACAAAACATAAGTAAGTGATGGCAAATGAGATTGAAAATTAAAAAATTAAAGGACTACGCGATTTATGTTACTTCCCAATTAGAGCATGCATATGTGATGTGAAAGAAAATGGAAATGTCAAAACCACTAAGTCAATCCATCTACAAATTCTCTCCTTTGAAATGGAGAGATAGGGATGCCAATGGGTAAAACCCACGCTCCCACAACAAAAACAGAATTTTTTATTAATTTTACAAGAATGAAATGACCATGAGGCCTTTTCTAAACCAAGGAAAGTCTTTACAAATAAAAATTGAGACCATAGACTTTTCCTCGGTGAGAATTTCTAAGAACTCGAAATAAATTCAGACTTTACAATAGGAGAAGAGAAGCTAAGCCTCTTCTATGCCCACAACCAAAGAAGAAAGATTATCTTCCTCATTTGAAATTCAGCCCAAATGTCCTGCAACAACTTGTTAGTAATTTCTTGTAGTTGTCCACTCAAGCTGTCACAAGAAAAAATTTGAAAGAGGGCTACAAAACCAATCAAATATTAGATAGATAAAATTACAAAATATTGCACAACAATTTACAAAGAGCTAAGCCAAAGAGTTCGAGTAAACTCTCCTCTTTGCTTAGTCATATTCAAGCTCTTAGATAGCAAATGAAAGCAATGAAGTATAATGTTTTAAAAGATATTCAAATTTAGAAATATTTGGCTTGTATACAAGCTATGTCTCAAAACCCCTGCAAAACCACTTTGTAAGATAAGACTATGAAGGTTCAAAGAACAAATGAGAGCTCCTTTGAGAATGTATCAAGAGTGGGTTGGTCTCTCCAAAGACTTCCCCCAACACTTGATTCTTTGATCCCAACAAGATGTTCCCTCTACAAAACTTCAATCAAGAATTAGTTCCATATAGATCTAGCAATAAACAATGATAAGAAACTCTAGAGATTTATTTGAAACCAACTAGAGCATTCTATACCTAGAGCATACTCCTAATCAAAAGTCAATGTAAGATAGCTCTACATTAACAAATCTACAAGAGCATATGAAAACAAATTAGATCAAAGCATGAGTAAAAAGAATTATACCAATGATCAACAATTCATCACACTCCAAAAGGAGGAACACCTCATGAATGAAACCCCAAAGTCTTTATTGATATTTCTGAAAGTGTACAAGACAGCAGCGCTTCCGCAAGCACAATAGCTAGTAAACAATGATTACAATATGAGAGCCCATGGCTCCATTATATAGAAAGTTGGGAGCAAATCCCAATGAAGAACCATATGCCAAGTGGTGAGAGGGAGGAGATCTCAAGGAAAATTCGAATTTGGTAAGTGGAGCTCCAATGCCAAGTGTAAAAATCGAATTCTGGCAAGTCGACATCATTTTCTTCTTCCCTTTGCCAAATTCGAATTTTATGATGGAATGACATGTGTATATGGTTGGTAACCCATGTGGGGACATTTTCCCACAAAAATCTCCACCAAATATTCTTCCAAATCCTCCCAAATATGCACTAACTTCACAAATTCGAATTTCCAAGTAAGCAACTCTCATTTAATGGCGGAAATTCAATTTTATTGGAGCGCATTTCTTTTCCTTGATTTTAGGAGTCCATATCACCTTGGGACTTCACTTGAACTCCTCCATAATTTTCCACCTCATTTCCACCTCATTTAGCATATGTGGATATTTATTTTTCTCCAATTATTTAATTTCTGGCTTAATTAATTGCCAGATTTCCCACTAAACTTAGGAAAAGTGGGTTTTGAGGGTTCAAAACACATTTTTAACCCCTCAAAGTGTGTCATAGTAGAAATTTGAGCGTGAGAGGTGTGATTTTGATTACTCATACCCCATACAACTTCTCTAAACAACACTTATTACAATTCAATTACAATTTTTATTGCAATTTTCGACTTGCGGGAAATCTAAAAAATTAAAAAATCACTACCTAGACCTAACCAAATTCCACGAAATTTTTTGTGTGATCTAGTATGGTAATATACATCGACTCTAGACACTAGGAGTCACCCAAGGCCTCACCATCAAACTGTACTCCGGCTTTGGGGTAAAATTGAAGGAAAACACTCAATTAATTATTAACTCCTAGTAGGGAGATGATAATTAACCAAGTTAAAAAAACCTCCCAGAGTAATACTCACTTGTTGGCAAGGTCCCAGGCTACCTAGGCTTGTTACAGACTCAATACTGACTCAAAACTCATCATTACTAGCATCACTTATTACAATTCCCCGTAGGGCGTGGAATCTGGGTACAAGAGAAAATGATAAGAAGTAGAAGTAGAGTTTAAAAACTTTGTTGAACTGATGATATCTGATGGTAAAAATGTCTGCTGGTTCATCCTTGGGCACGGAGTCTTCTCATTATCATCAGGTGCCACTCCAGTGGTCAACAGGTCATTTCAGAAATGCCTTCTGGGTTTTTCTGGGTTTGGTGAGCAGAAGCAGATTCCAGAGTTTCAGCTCATTCTGAGGAGGGGAGCAACCCAAATCCTCATCTTGTTTCAGCAGTAGCAGCTACACGGCAGTTTTCCAGCAGCTGGGACGCAGTTCAGAGAGCAGCCATTTCTTGGTCATTCTGAGAGTATTTCTTCACTTGCCTTGAGCAAGTCTAGGTGTCATCACTCTGATCACCTGTTGTACTTCATTATATTTCTCAGTATAATAAAATGGCTTAGCATTCTCTCTCTATATTTCTGGAGTATTTGGTACACGTTCTATATATGCTATTGTATGCTTGCACTACTGTTATTTTTTTCTATCTTTGAGCATTCCAGTTCTATACCACTTGGTGAGTTTTCCCTATACTCTTAGACAGAGTCTGGAAAGGGCCAGGTAGCCTCCAGATCTCATCCTCTTCTCAGAGGTGAAATATCTGGTAAACGCCCTCCCAGTCCATCTCTGGTTGGAGTTTTGCTTGTGTTTTAGAGATATCCCTGAAACGGGATATTACAGCCTCAACATAAATAGGCATCAAGGGTAAAGGAACAACTTTTTTTTTACCATCAAAAATCTGGCATTCATGGAAAGCAACTATATTCTTGTAGATATATTTGAACATAGTAGGCCAGTAGTACCCTGCTCTAAGGATCTTATTTGTTGTGGCCTTCCAATAGTGATGACCTCCACAATCTCCTTTATGAAACTCCTCAATCACTTTTTCAGCTTCATCTTCCAACAAACAATTCAAAACAATACCACCAGCGTCTTTCCAATACAAATTTTTATCTATGATGCAGTACCTTAGAGATTTCAGCTTCACAAATCTTGCCTTAAATTTTTCCAATTCAGCAGGAGCTCTATGATGATGTAAGACAAAAACAATGTCTCTGTACCAGTCAGATAGGCTGTACTTTTCTTTAATAGGAACCAGCTCTTCATCTTCATCTGATAATTCTGAAATTTCTGAATTAAATGTAGAAATTTGATAACCCACTCCGGTTTTCAATTTCTCCTTATTTCTCCCATAAATTTAAATACCCATTCCCATAACCATACATTCAACAAGCTGGAAAAATAAATATTTTCTGAAAACACTAATTCTGGAAATTTCAAATTCTGGAAATTGCATAAATAAAAACACAGAAATATTTTCAGCCACACACAGAGAAAATAACACGCTACTTTTGGTCAACATGACCCTGGAAAAACCCCCTACAACTCTTGGGGAAAACCAGTTCAAAATCTTCTCTCTATTTCTGAATATGCTTTTATAGTGAACAGGAAAACATAGTAAAAATTACAGCAACCTCACAAATGTACTTCTCTCGAAAAACTGTGCACAACTCCACCTCAATTTTCGTGCCAAAGCAGAACAGAAATTTTACAGAAAAATATGCAACATTAAATGCTGTACGGACATCATAGAAAAACGTGTTGTACGACTGTACGACCTCGAAAACAACATTGTACGACCTCCTGAAAACTGTTGTATGACTGCCTCGATTTCCGTGTTGTACGGCTGCCTTGAAACTGTTGTATGACCTCCTTGGGAATCGTGCCAATATAGCAGCAATAAATGATGTTCCCCTCTCGATTTTTGTGCCCTCTTACCTTGAAAACCGTGCTCTATACTTGCTATACGGATTTGCTGAATCTCCTTGCTGCTGTCCTCTTCCTCTCACTGCTCAGAAATGTCTCCTTTGCTTTCTCTTCTCTCTCAATCTGCTTATGAAAGACTTAATGATCTTTTCCCTCTTTTCCTCCTTTAAACTAACCCTAAGTGACTTTTTGGGAATCCATAAATCCAATGGCTGAGATAGCTTTAGATCTACGGCTGAGATTAAATGTGCATTTAAATCTCACTTTCTATTTTTTAATTCGCCCCACTTTAATAAAGACCCTCTTAGTCATTTGTTTCCAAAGTCACTTTTCACTTTCTAATTTCACATTGACTTTATTAAAGTCGCTTTAAAATTAGACTTAGTAACTTTATCACTTAAAGTCACTTTTAAATTAGATTTGACTTTATAACTTATAAAGTCACTTTAGGAGAAAAAGTGAAATACATTTGGACACTTTTCCCTAGGCCAAAGATCAAAGCCTTAGGGAACCACCTGTCCTCTGGTAACCAAATTTCAACACTCCCTCTTACCAAGGAAGGTGTTCCTCACCACACCCATATTGTCTCTGAAGTAGACATGCTTGCCCCGTGGCAAGGCTTTGGTAAATATATCTGCTACCTGCTCATCTGTGTGAATATACTCAAGCTTCACAGCTCTGTTCTGAACATAGTCTCCGATGAAATAATATTTTATCCCGATATGCTTTGACCTATCATGAAATACTGGATTCTCTGTGAGTTTAATGCAACTTTGATTGTCACAGTAAATCACTGAAGGTCTCAACGGCTGACCAAATAAGCCAAACAACATCTTGCGAAGCCATATGGCCTCACAACTAGCTAAATTGGCTGCCATGTACTTTGCTTCCACTGAACTCAATGCTACTGAGTGTTGCTTTCGACGAAACCACGACACCACTGTCGAACCCAACCCAAAACAACACCCTGAAGTGCTCTTCCTATCAGAAGCACAACTTGCCCAATCAGAATCAGTGTAACCTGCCAATCTCACTCCATCTCCCTGCCTATAATCCAGACCATACTCCACTATCCCCTACAAGTACCGCAAAATGTGTTTTGCAGCAACCCAGTGCACCCTCCTGGGCTTACACATGAACTGGCTCATCGTGTTGATTGCAAAATATATATATGGTCTAGTGTTGACCAAATACATCAAGGAACCAATCAGCTGTCTATACAATGTGGGATCCACCAACTCGGAATATGAAGCGTAAAGCTTCTTCTAGTTAGTGATCGTAGGTGTCGACATGGGTTTACAATCCTCCATGTGAAATCTGCTAAGGATGTCCACAATATACTTCCCTTGTCCCAGGAAGAAATGCCCCTCCTCCCGCCACACCTCCAAACCCAAAAAGTACTGCATCAAGCCAATGTCCTTCGTCTCGAACTCTGACGCAAGATCTCTCTTGCAACCCTCTATGAGTCTCTGTGCACCCGTAATGACCAAGTCATCCACATACAACACCAGAATGAGAGGCTCGTCATGTACCACAATATAGTATAGGTTCGGATCTGCATCACTCTTTGTGAAACCCATCTCCTGCAAGTACGTATCAATCCTGAAGTACCAAGCTCTAGGAGCTTGCTTCAGGCGATAAAGGGCCTTCTTCAGTTTGCATACATGGGACTCCTTCCCATGCGCCTCAAAGCCCTGTGGCTGCTCAATGTACACCTCCTCCTATATGAAGCCATTGAGGAATGCGATCTTCACATCCATCTGGTGGATCTTCCAACCTATCTCTGCTGCTATCGATATAATGGAGCGAATGGAAGTATATCGAGCCACGGGAGTAAAGGTCTCCTCATAATCTACTCCCTCTACCTGGGAGAACCCTTTAGCCACAAACCTTGCCTTGAATTTCTCAATGTTGCCATCTGCAGCATGCTTTACCTTGTAAAGGCATCTGGAAGTAACCACAGATTTGCCCTCAGGCCTCGGCACCACCTCCCAAACATCATTCTTCATGATAGAAGAATACTCCTCCTGCATGGCCTCTCTCCAAACCTGCTGGCTAGCTGCCTCCTCATAGCTAGAAGGCTCAGAGTCAACGATGTTGGCAACCATTGCCATATAGCTATAGAACCACTCAGGTGGTCTGCTCTCTTTGACCAGTCTCTTCGGCCCAGCAACAGATGTGGCCTCTCTCAAGGTATCCTGAAGCCACTTGGGCTTCCTCTTCCCTGAGCACACTTCTCCCACCGGAGAATGAAACTCCTCATCCTTATGAGGAGCATGAACTCCCGAATGTCTGTTTGTTGTCCTCCTGCCTGAACCTGACCCTGCAGATGCTAAAGTACCGTGTGAACTTTCCATCAGTGGACTACCTAGTGAAATTCTCTGCAGACTGCTCTGCATGCTGCTCGAAGCACCACCCTTCTGACTCTGCGAGCCACTGCTCATTGATGGACCTGACACCGTAATCGATGTACCTCCTGATCCCTGCCCACTAGATCCCTATGACTGACTCAACTATTCCTGAGGGTCTGGCTGATCCAGATACTCTAACTCCTGTGACCTCCTGAAAGCCCTGTCCTCCTCGAATTTCACATCCCGCCTGACAACAACTCTCCTCTATGCAGGAATATAAATCTGAAAGGCTTTTGAGGTCTCACTATAGCCCACAAAGATACCCTTCTCTGTGGTGGGCTCTAGCTTGGTCCTCTTCTCCTTGGGTACGTAGGAATATGCAATACACCCAAAGATACGAAAATGACCAATATCAGGCTTCTTCCCAGAAAAAGCCTCCTCTGGAGTCACATGCCCCAAGGCACGATGCAGACTCCTATTCTGCAAATACACAACAGTGTTGCAGGCCTCTGCCCACAAAAACAATGGTAACCCCTGATCATGTAGCATGGCTTTGGTAGCCCCAACGATGGATTTGTTCTTCCTCTTCGCAACCCCGTTCTACTGGGGGTTGTAAGGAATTGTGAACTCCCTCCTGATGTCTGCCTCTGCACAATAATCAACAAACTCACCAAGGGTGTACTCCCCTCCATTGTCTGACCTGACGGACTTGATCTTCTGACCTGTCTGAGTCTCCACAAGAGCTCTAAACTCATGAAACCGCTTGAAGACCTCACTCTTGGTCTTCAAGAAATAAATCCAAGTCCTCCTGGAGTGATCATCAATGAATAAAACATAATACTCATATCCACTCAAGGAAACATGAGACATCCGACCGCTCACATCAGTATGAATCAAATCAAGTATCCCAGTCGATCTGCTGTCACTACTGGGAAAAGGGGATTTGGCAAACTTGCCCATAGCACATCCTCTGCATGTATCTAGGTGATAAGAACTGAAATTTGGCATACCTATAGTGATCTCCCACAATGTCCTCAAGGCCCCATGATACATGTGCCCCATCCTGCAATGCCAAATCTCGCACAACATTGAAATGCTAGCTCTGCTACCGGTACTACTACTCAATGCAAAAAGGGGCTGAAACACAAACTTGTACACCTTTTCATGGCGTACACCAATCACTCTAGCTGAATCAGCTGGAGCGCCCCTAGGATATATAAGCACCTGTCCTCTCCTGAACAATACCTCATACCCTCTGTCCTCCAATGCTGAGACGGATATAAGGTTCTTCTTCATCCCTGGCACATATACAACATCTGACACCTTCAAGCGAGGTTTGGGTTCCCTATCAAACGTCAATGTCCACACACCAACTGCTCTAACAATGCTGTCGTCTCCGAGTACTACCTCTATATCAGTGCCACTCTCTGAAAGCTCTGAGAAGTACTCACGAACTGCTGTCATATGACATGAAGCCCCACTGTCAACATACTAAATACTTGAAGATGCTCCGCTAGTGGAGGGAAATGTACACTCCGTCTCAGTGGCAGGTGATCCTGCACTAGTGGACTCACAAGCAATGAACCCAAACTCCCGGTCAAAGCTCTCCGAAAAGTACTCTATCTCTGCTGACGCTGCCATGGTCTTGTTCTTCCCCTTCTTCTTCTTCTCCGAACACACAACTGCATAGTGTCCCATCCTCTGACCATTCCAACACTTCACCTTGGAATAGTCCTTCTCCTTTTTCACCTATTGCTTCCCTTTACCTTTGCCTTTGCCCCCACCACCACTTGTGGAAGCTTGCTTCTTTCCCTTGCCCTTCTTGCCTCCTGCTAACAACGCTACATTGTAATCCTCCTCAACTGGTTTAGCTGCCCCAAGCTGGGTCTTTCTGATTTCATTTTGTATGCAATCATCCCACAACCTCTCCCAAGAGGGAAGGGTCTCACGTACAACAATCCCATCAACAAAGCTCAACCATGAACTGGGAAGGCCATTCACTGCAATCCGCACCAACTCAGTGGGTGGAATGACCTAACTGCTGCCAACTCATCTCTCACATTAGTGATCTTTGTGAGGTATGCAGTAGCACTATCAGTCTTTTCCATCTTAATGGCCTTCAGCTTATCCCTTAGGACCATTTTTTTGTTCTCATTGGTACTCTGGTAGAGATTGGTCAAATTTGTCCACATCTCATGAGCACATATTTTTCCTCTCACATGAGGAATGAAATGGTCTTTAACACCATCCAAAATCAGTCTCTTACCCTTTTTATTCTTCTTGTTAAAGTTTGTCAACTGAACAACAACAGTAGGCACATTCACAGGGTGCTGTTGGGTACTCACCATTATACCCGAGACTTTTGTCTCCTCAAAGATGCTCTGCATTCTTTCCTTCCATACACTGTAGTTGCTATTCCCAACCTATCCTCCAACCTCAAGCCCAATGACATGCTTGTTGTCCTAATAAATTGAAAATGACACTGTTGTGGTAAAGGTTCTCTTTTTTGTGTGTAAAATTAGCTCGCTGTAATTTTTCTCTTTGTTGTCCCAAACTGCACTTTTCAGCAAACTAGCTCTGATACTATGTAGAAATTTGATAACCCACTCCGGTTTTCAGTTTCTCCTTATTTCTCCCACAAATTTAAATGCCCATTCCCATAACCATACATTCAACAAGCTGGAAAAATAATTCTAGAAATTTCAAATGCTGGAAATTGCAGAAATAAAAACACAGAAATATTTTCAGCCACACACAGAAAATAACACGCTGATTTTTGGTCAACATGACCTTGGAAAAACCTCCTACAACTCTTCGGGAAAACCACTTCGAAAGCTTCTCTTTATTTCTAAATATGATTTTACAGTGAACAGGAAAACACAGTAAAAATTACAGCAACCTCACAAATGTACTTATCTCGAAAACTATGCACAACTCCACCTCGATTTTTGTGCCAACGCAAAATAGAAATTTTACAGAAAAATGTGAGCATTAAATGCTGTACGGACAACATAGAAAAACGTGTTGTACGACTGTATGGCCTCCTCAAAAACATCATTGTACTACATGCTGAAAACTCTTGTACGATTGCCTCGATTTTCGTGCTGTACATCTGGCTTGAAAATGTTGTACGGCCTCGATTTCTGTGTTGTTTCTCTACTATACAGAAATCTCGAAAACAGTGCCTCAAACTATTGTACGACCTCCTTGGGAATCGTGCCAATATAGCAGCAATAAATGTTTTTCTCTTGATTTTCATGCCCTCTTGCCTTGAAAACCGTGCTCTGTCCTTACTGTACAGATTTGCTGAATATCCTTGCTGCTGTCCTCTTCCTCTCAGTGCTCAGAAATGTCTGCTTTGCTTTCTCTTCTCCTCTCTCAATCTGCTCATGAAAGACTTAATTATCTTTTCCCTCTTTTCCTCCTTTAACCTAACCCTAAATGACTTTTGGGGAATCCCTAAATCGAGTGGCTGAGATAGCTTTAGATCTAGGGCAGAGATTAAATGTGCATTTAAATCTCACTTTCTATTTTTTAATTCACCCCACTTTAATAAAGACCCTCTTAGTCATTTATTTCCAAAGTCACTTTTCACTTTCTAATTTCACATTGACTTTTTTAAAGTCACTTTAAAATTAGACCTAGTAACTTTATCACTTAAAGTCACTTTTAAATTAGATTTGACTTTATAACTTATAAATTCACTTTAGGAGAAAAAGTGAAATACATTTGGACACTTTTCCCTAGGCCAAAGATCAAAGCCTTAGGGAACCATCTGTCCTCTGTTAACCAAATTTCAACATTAAGTTTATATCAAGACAATCAAAATTGAACTGAGCCATCAGCTTTGCTAGCCCCTGACCTTTCACCAATTTTGTAGGTCTGATATCTATATCATACTCCAGCAAGTTTGCTATCCACTTCCCTCTCTTACCATTAGGATCAGCTTGAGTTAAGATGTCCTTCACTACAACATTAGGCACAAATGCTATGACATGATAATGCAAAATATAAATTCTGAAATATTTAATGGCTTTGACCAAGGCATATGCCTGTTTCTCTAGGATATTGTACTTCAATTCTGAATTAGCAAGGGTCCTGCTAAAGAATGAAATGGGTTGCTCTGTACCTTTCTGTCCTTTCTGCAGCAAAACTCCAACAATTATGTTTTCTGATGCAAATGTAAAAACCAGAAATTCCTTTGAAAAATCCGGGCTAATCAACACTAGGGCTTGAGTGAGTGCCTTCTTGATTTCCTCAAATGACTGCTTTGCTTCCATTGTCCATTTAATGTCAGCTCCTTTCTTCAGCATCTTGGTTATGTCTTTGACAATCTCAGCAAAGTTGGGAATAAACCTTCTCACAAAATTTACCCTTCCAAGGAAAGACTAAATTTCCTTCCTGCTTCTAGGAAGATCTACTTTCTGAATGGCATTGACCCTGTTTGGATCAATCTTTATCCCATATTTAGATATAATGTGCCCAAGTAACTTTCCAGAAGTTAAAGAAAAAACACTCTTAGTGGGATTAAGAGAAATACCAAAACTTTTACACTTCAGCAGAACATTCTCCAGATGCTTCAAGTGGTCTTCCTCTCTCCTTGAGAATATTGTTATGTCATCCAAATAGACAACCACCAACTTATCCTTCTCCTCAGCAAAGGAAATGTCCATTTCTCTTTGAAAGGTCGCTCCTGCATTCATCGGACCAAAGGGCATCTTGGCACACATGAATGTCCCCCATGGTGTTGTAAAGGCAGTTTTTTCCTGATCTTCTGCGTGCACTAGTATCTAATTGTACCCTGGAAAACCATCCAACATAGACATTCTTTAGGAGCCAACAATCTTCTGCAGAATTTGTTCCATCTTTGGGAGAGGGTAATTTTCCTTCAGAGAAGCTTTGTTCAAGTTTCTGAAGTCAATGCAAATTCTGATTTCTCCACCCTTTTTCCTAACTAGAACCAAGTTTGCAAGCCATTTTGAAAATCTGACTGGGACAATGATTTTGGCATCAAAGAGCTTCTTAATTTCCTTCTCAATCAGAGGCATTAGAAGTGGATTAATCCTCCTCAGCTTCTATTTGAAAGGCTTTTCATTTCCTTTAATAGGAATGGTATGCTGAATAATAGTAGGATCATATTTCTTCAAATCAGCATAACTCCTTGCAAAAACATCTATGAACCTTTTCATCATCTCAATATATTTCTGTTTCATATCTACAGAAAGAAACTTAGATAGTTTGATCATTTTTGGCATTGCTATTATACCAAGGTTACAACTCTCTACCTCTTCGTCATCAGCTTGTATCCTAGAAGACTTGAACACATCATTTTGGTCAAAAATTTTATCAAGTGGGATGAGACCTTTGGGTATAGAATTATTCTTCGGCTGCAACACTTCAGAATTACCCTTAGTTTCAGCAAGCATGTTTTGTTGATCTACTTGTGTGCTTTCAAACTCCTCTTTCAATTCTATGAAGTTTTTGACTTGCTGGTCATCCTCAAAAACATGCTAATGAATTATGTTGTCAGGGATAGCAGGCCTATGACGAACTTCAACCTCATATATTTCAGTGGAATGTGCAGGGAGAACAAACAGACTTGCAGAAACAGCTAGGGAGTCAACTACTGAGTTTTGATCCCTAGTCTTCACAATAAATGAGTATTCTTAAAAAAAATTTTACATCTCCATCATCAAATTTTTGTATGCTCTCATTCTCACATCCTTGGTTTGATATACACCCTCAACTTGTTTAATAACTAATTCAGAATCTCCACAAAAAGAAATTTTTTGGGCACCCAATCTTTTCAAAATTTCTAAACCCAAAAATAGAGATTCATACTCAGCCATATTATTTGTGCAATCAAAGTTCAATTTGAAAGAATAGAACTTAATTTCATCTTCTGGAGTTGTAATCCAAATTCCTGCTCCAACCCCCTCTCTTCCTGCTGATCCATCAAAGTGTAACAACCACCAACCCTCTGCCTTTTCGTCAATGATTTGCTGATTTTCTGCTTGTTGATTTTCAACCTCCTGAATTTTTTCTTTCTTTTCATCTTTTGCTTCATCAGTTAGTTCATTACAAAGAATAGTTGATCTTAATTCAGTTTCAACAGCATAAATTTGGAAATTCTGAGGTTTTTCCTTGCTACGTACCATATAAGCCATCCTTGTTTCTCTGTACAGCCTTCTTTGCTCACCAAAAACAGGAATGGTGGCATAAGTTAAGTCTATCTGCATGATGCCTTTGAAATTTGCTGCCCATGATCTAGATAGCAGCATGCCAAACTTGGGTGGAATGTCTGCTACCACAATGTCGATTACCACTATCTTGGCAAGGACTTGTGTAAGACCAACAACAACATCTTTTATCAATCCAATGCACTGAAATCTTTTTGAATCAAAAGAAAACAAATCCTTATATGGCCTAGTGATTTCTAATCCCATCCTTTCCATGATCACTTTAGGCATGAGGTTATGAGAGGCCCCCGAATCCAACATGGCATTATGTAATGTCATGTCATGAATACTAAGGCTGACATAGAAAGGAGACACCTCTTCATTCTGCTCATCTTCCAATCTTGGTCCCAAGTATATGGTTGGATGGTCCTCTTGAGCATTAAGGATATCAGCAGCTCCTGGTTGGGAATTCAACATTTTTACAATTTTACTTCTGTATTCATTCACCTTAAGAACTTCTCCAAAAGGTACTGGGATCTTGATTTTGGAAATCTCATTCTCCAAACTGAAAACAGAAGTAATTTTCTTAGTCTCTTTGACAGGAGGAGGAAGCGGTGGATCTTTTCTAACCTCAGCTGCTTTAGGGGCATCTTTTTTGGGTTGCGTTTTATTTGCAGTAATTGGAACATTTATGTTTCTGAGATTGTATTGTTTCTGCATCTCAAAGATTGCATGTTGATGTCCTTTAAGGTAATCAGATGGTTCCTCACCCTTGTTTACATCATGATCAGACTCATCATGTTCTTCCTTAGTGAAAAACATTCCAGACATGTTTTCATCTAGGCAATGAATGGAGTCTTCTGGTATTTCAAGTTGATCTTCTTCATCAACTAAATTTTGCTGAAAATGAGGCCTTACTTGAGGGTCAGGCTGATTTCTGTTTTCCCTTGGTCTCTGCTGGTTTTGAGGTCTTCTGAATTGAGGATTTCTAAACTGTGGTTCATGTTGTGCAGGAGGTGCAAAAGCATTTCCAAGGGCAAGTCTATACATCAGTTTTTCAATTGTTTTCATCATGGAGTCAAATTTGTCATCTGAGGTGGAAGGCTTATCTTCTTATTTCAATTTTTTCTTTCCCATCTTGGACTTTTTAGCTGCTATCATATTGATTTCCACCTTCACAGCATCATTTTGCATTTTTGCTAGTGAAGGGGATTTTCTTTCTCTAAGCAGGATAGAAAAGTCATAATCAAAAGCCTTAGCATATCTCAGTTGAGCTGCTCCTGGTGGAGGCTTAAGATGGGCAAGGATGGAATCATAAACTTTTTTAAATCTCTTGGAGAAATTTTGGACAGTTTCATCAACAGCTCTTTTCAAACTATTGTACTCGGTGAGGGCTTGCATAGGATTGGTTCTATTTCCCCACTTTCTCAAGAAGTTATCTTCAAACTCATTCCAATTATGCAGTCTTCCTGGAGCAAGGGCTTTGAACCACTTTCTGACCTCACCAGTAAAGCTCTGAGCAAAAAACCTCATTTTGACATCTTCATGGTCAACCTCCTCCCTGTCTATGAAGTCCTTAAACTGGTCTACATGCTCTTCAGCTGTAATCTCTTCATCATTTCCCCAAGTTTTGATTCTGGCAGAATATTTTCTTGGAAGGGCATTAAGGACAGCTGGAAGAACAAGAGGAGCATACCTAGCAGGTGCAGCAGCAGGTGGAGGCAAAACATTTCCAGTCATGATGACAGGGACTTTGGTAATTTTAGGGACAACAGTAATAGAAGAAGATTCACTGTTAGGAGGTGGTGTGGCTGGTTTTTGTAGTCCAGTTACAATTGAAATTCAGTCAGGTAAAGGAAAACAAGATTTACTTCTTAGCAATATTTCAAATGGGTCTAGTTCCTTCAACCTATCTAAAGATTCCCTCTCTAACAATAACTCTGATGTGACTGCTCCCCAAAACTCTTCTTTATCTTTTTGGGTCACTAAGGCTGAGGTATCAATACCTCTTCTTTGCAGGTCTAAAACAATTTCAGTCAATTCTTTTTCATTTTCTGACCTAAACAAGACTTCCTGAATTTTATCCACAAAATTTTTATCTTCGGGACTTCTTAAAACTTCAGAGGACAAGGCTTTTGTGTGTAATGGAGAACTTGATTGTGCAGAACTACCTTAAATGCCTCTGGAAATTGTGTTTGGATTATCCACAATTGTAGGTGGATTGGGGTCAGGATTACTCCTCGTATATCTCCTTTTTGAAGCCACCTTTGAACATGAGAATTTTGAATGGAGTCACCAAGGTAGTTGCAGCCTCGAACAGATTCTGAGCTCCTGCTAAATTCAAGAGTTCAGCTTCAAAATTTCAGGAAAAGTATATCTCCAGGCTCCCGGTAGTTGCACCAAAATGTTATCACAAAATTGTACTTGATTGGCTGCTTATGAAACAACTCATTGTAACTATTTCAAACCACTTCTAACTGAAGCTTAGCCTCTTCAGTTTGAAAGGGCTCTCTCAAGGGGGTTTTATGATATTGAATAATGATAGTACTAGATGGCTAACTCTATGGGAAATGTAACCTGTTTTTTATGTTTGCAGGCTGAAAAGAATGCAGGCTTGCTACCATTGGGCTTATGGAGTCAACAATCAGTAGTTTTAATCGCAAGGTTTCTTGACATGGAAGCTGAGGCAAATAAGGGTCTTTAACAAAGGCAACTCACACATAAAACATAGGAAAACACAGTCATTTCATCACTAAAGGAAGTCAGAGCATAAAATTATGAATTATGAGTAATAGAGATGAAATCTACTGCAAGTGGTAAACATAAAGATATAGATCAAAAAGACATTAAAAACCTCATGAGAATCTCAGGTCTGTCAAGAAGAAAGTCACTCTGTATTACTGATATAAGTCAAATACATAAAAGCAGCAGTTTGGTGCAAAAAATCTCCAACCCCTTACGACTTCAATGCTTTGTCTTTAAATAGACATTTCTTTACAACAAGGATGATTTGCCTGGTGGCTAAACCATCGAATTCTCCTATGACACTTCACATAACTAAAATACATGACTTCTAACAGAAAACTGAAAGCTACACCTTAAAGAAAACATCTCCTAATAGGACTCTAACTCCTATTTATTACATAGCTCTACCTTATATGTGAAACAATTATATGATAGTTACAAAATAAATATCACATGCTCAAAAGACACAAGATAGAGTTCATTACCACTTTACATATTTAAAACCCTCATAGAGTTATGGAGCATAACCCTACTTTTTAGGAATGCATGACCCTTATCTTCAAATCTGCTTTGGCTGATGAATTGTCTTCATAGCACTCCTTTCGAGTCATAAGTATTTGATGATAAGCTCCCTTGACATGTTGGAGGAGTCCAGTTGTCCAAAACTACCATTCAGATGCTCCAAAACCTTTAACAATTGCTCACTATGAAAACAGAACAATTTCGTAGCGAGTTTTGGTAGCATTGAAAAAGTGGCTTCTGCACCCAATAATTTCACTCCTTTGTTGTTCCATGATGTCAATCAAGTCATGACACATCACCACCATGAATATCCCTTCTTGAAAACTTTAAAAAGTGACTTTAGAAGCAAAAAGGCTACTACAGTTTTCTTCGTAGCGTTTTCCTGGCTTTAAGCCTAGGGAACGCTACGAAACTGTGTAAAAACACAGAAATTGCCTATTTCAAAACTGTCTTCACAAACTGACCTCCAGCTGCAAAATCTTGATTTTATGCATGTAATGAACCCTCTAAAGCATATTCAATCTCAACTTATGGCTCCTGTGGTGCTTCCTCCTCATTTATGATCAGTTGAGCAATGGGCTCCTCAACCACAGTCATCTTCAAACCTTTCTTTTCCAGCTCTTCATGAATCAGGTCCAATTGTTCTTGAAGGTCTTTGAATTGGTCCTTCAGTGTCCTATTCTTGGATTGCAAGCGCAAGTTTAACTTTTTGATGTGCTTTACCTCTCTTCTTAGTGGCTGAGTCCACTTTATCAGTTTTTCTTTTATTGTCCAAGGTCTTTGAGACACTTGTGACTTGATCCTCCCAAATCTTCCTCATTTGTTCAAACTACACTCTTTCAGCGCTATGCTTCTTTGTCTCTTTCCTCAAGACTGATATCTCTTCACTTGCATCTTTCAACTGCTCCTTAAGGGCTTCAACTTCTGACTTTTCAGTGATTTTCTCTTTGCCCTTATTTTGTTTGATGACCAGGTCTTCTTTTGCAGGTGAGGAGAGGTCTATCATTCTTGGTGGTGGTTGAGCAGTTTCACTGACCTTCTAAATCTCTTTGTTGCTTTCCATGACCTTTCTGGCATGCCTGGTCATTAGCTTTCTAAGTTGAAACGTGAATCCAGCATCATCACATGCAAACTCCAATTTTTTAGCTGTTTTGCCTTTCTTAAGCTTCCTTCCTCCCTCATCTATTTCTTCAGCTTGGACAATGGGAGTTTCTTCAATATCAATGGCATGCAAGATGTCCTCTAAGTTACCCTTAACCACTGTTTGGCTCCTAGTAACTCTCTTGCTGCCATGTTTGCTCAATGTTGGCTTCTGTTTTGCAGGTGTAGCTTTGAGTGTATCAACCTTCTGCAAAAGCTATGTCTCCATGCTCACTGGTTCTAACTGCTCTACCACTATTGGTGATGAAATATCTCTAGGTTTGGGAACTCTTTTAGGAGTGACAACATCTACCTCAAAACCACTCATGAATAGAAAAGATTACCAGTCTCTACCTAATCTCTTAAAATCCTTTAACACCAACAACTTAATCAAGCCATGGTGAAAGAGAGAAGTTGCATTTCCTTCTTTTTTAACTTGGACCTTTTCTGACATTCTAGTTAGACTTATGTATAAGTAAAAGGGCAAGTCAAGAGACCTCTTACCCACAAAATGCAACGGAAGCCTAAAGTGGTAGGAGTAGACCATGTGAAACCTTCCTTCACAGGTGAAGTACTTATGAATGATTAGCAACAGCTTTGAGAAATTGTCTTTCATGTAGCTCCTTGGGATAGCGTTTGTGAGATCAATTTCACTATGCTCTGGCTTGATGAATTCTTTGCAGTCCTGCATGGTGAACTTGATACCTTTGAACCATTGTTCCCCTCCCCTAGGGATTCCAGTTGCTGTTGAAATGTTGTCTGGTGTTACTGTGAGATTTAGCATTCCCACCTTTGAAGTTGTCCCAGTAAAACTATTAGCAAACTCCTTGGAAACCTGTAGATGACAACCTTGCAGCCTTTGGCAGAATTGCAAACAAACTGTTCTTCGAAATACCTCCAAGGTAGTTGAGTCTTCATTTAACAAATTCATGTCCATTAGCTCATATCTGTGGCAGTGACCACCTTTGTTAGTCTTCTTCCTTGCAGCCATGGTGATTTTATATCTCCTCAGGCTCGCTTGATTAGTGATACCTGTAACTTTTGAAAATGCCAACAACCAGCCAGGCTCGGTGAAGTAGCTCTACAGAAACTCAATAACATGCAAGGATAAAGCAGAGAATGACAAAAAGACTCAATTGGGTAATGTTTAATGGTTTTGATGACAACTCATGCCCTAATCATGACTCATGCATGCTAAAAATGGTAATGATGACCTCAGGCATGACCTTGTACTTTTGAAATAACCCTAACTGACTCGAATGACATCCACCCTATATCCTCTAATCATGAACTGACACCTTGCACCGGATTTGACAAGACAGATAGAAAAGTTGTTTTTCGTAGCTTGGCTAGTTTATTTTCTGACAGTTTCGCTATGAAACTATTAGGCAGTTTCGTATCGAAAACTGCTATTTTACAATGTAAAATGCTACGAAAAGAGGAAAAACTAGCTAAAGTGTCATTTTTCAAATTTAAGCGCTTCGGAAATGAAATATGACAGAAAATGATGATTGATATGACATGACATGACCTAAATGGAGGTGGATTGAGATGAAATAAAGGTGGTCTTGAACTTTAGGATAGGTTAAATATGAAAAAATTTAAATTTTCCTATACCAACTTGTGACAAATGAACTCTATGACCATCCAAATAATGTTTCATTTTTTCTGAGTGATGACATGGTGGATCCATTATACTTGGGGAAAGGTATCCTCCCAATGGTACACTGCAACTCTGAGCTCTATGTGCTAGACCCCCCAGCATTCCTGCCTTTTTCATCCTGCCTGAGCTGGCAGTAATCTCTGAAGGACAAAGCTGCTATGAAGTTTTTCCCCATGGATTGCCATTCTCGGAAATAATCTCCCATGGGTATATGATCATTCCGCCTACCTTGCTCACTCGGGACTTAAGGTACAAATGTAGGCAATGTGGTCCTGGTTGGCCTACTGAAGGCTAGCGGGTAAGTGGCTAGTAGAGGGTGGTCACACTTTTGTGAGACCCCTGAAGTCTTCCCAACTAGGGATTCATGATGGATGCTCTCATTCCCATTTTTTTTCTTGAGTCTTTCCAACATTCCCTTATGTCCTTTGGCTAAATCATTTAGGGCCTTAAAGATGCTACCAAATGTTGCTTCCCCTTTGCTCCTTGACTCCCCCATATTTGCCACCTCTATTGTCTTTGGTGGGTAATGTTTTGCCTACCCTCCTCGTTCATAGAAAAAGATCCCCATGACTGAGCCACGAACAAAGCTCTGAAACCACTGTAATATCCCAAATGGGGATTAACAGTAATAAAAGTGCAAATAGACAAGTAATTACAGCAAAAATGCAAACACCATTAAAACACACAAACTGGAGCCAAAATCATTGCTGAGCCATTTTATTAATATATTGGGAAAGAGTACAATTGAGGTGCTGGAAAGTTTGCACCTGGGCCTGCTCAAGGCAGGCTTGAAGAACAACTCAAACCCAAGCAAAAACTCTGGCGGAAAGTGCCTCTGCGTGGCTCAGTCTCTACGTTGCTTGGCCCAGAAATGTTGTTTCTGGCTATCTTCAGACTGCTGGTTGGGTTGCTTCCCCTGCTTAGAAAATTCCGGGCTTTCAACCCCGAACTCTACTCTACTCACCAAACCCACAAAAACCTGCGAAAGAATTGGCCAGATGTTGACCCCGGAATTTCACCCTAATTTCCTCTAGCTCCTCTAGTTGTTAGCTGCATTAGGATCTCTGTTTGAAGCCTCAAACCTACCCAGAAAATTTTTCCTAATTAATCTTGGCTTCTCCTCAATAAACACAGAAAAACCCAGAAAGGGTTCGCCCAAAGCTTGGCTTCGGAATTTGGCCCTCTTGGGCTTGGCTCACTGCGCTACTGGATAAATCGAAACTCTAGATGAATCTGTTGGAAAATGCCTCTGGAGAGCTACCAAAATCCCTGGTAGGAGGTGGCTAACCTCCCCTCCAAATCTCCTACTAAAACTCCGTTGCTCTCCACACTCCCGACACCCACACCAAACTGAACTGCGTAGTCTACTTTACCTCTGCACAATCCTGAAGGGGCTAGCTGCTGCTGTGTAATTCCCTCACCAAAATGCAGAACTACTCTCCTGAGCAGGCACTCGAAGTCCCCGGAGGTAGAGGTTGAGATCTCCGCTTGAAGATCTCGTGTGCTAAACAACATTGTAGACTTGGCTCTCTGGCTCAAGCGTGCTTCAGTCAAAATGACCAAGACAAATAAGATATATGAATGAATGCAAAAATGAGCCTTCCCTTCTTCCTTTTGTCTATTGAGGCCCAACGTATGCCTTGGGTCCCACCTTGGGCTGCGCTGCCTCTCCTTGGCCAATCACGTGTTGCCTTCCTCTAGCCAATCCCACGTTGTCCTTTTCATACTTCTTCTACGCTGCCACCTAAGGCCAATTAGACCCCACCACTAGAGCCACAATTTTCCCTTAGGGACTTTAGGAAAAGACTTATTTGGCTTAATTATTAGTTGTGGGTCCCCTACCCACGTTATTTCCGCCCAACATTAGGAAATGCCAAAATAAATCAAAATTAATATTCCAATTAGCTGACTATTAATTTGGAATATTACACTCTCCGTCTTCTGGCACTGAATCAACTCTGCTTGCTAGAAAAAATGTAGATCTCCTGTGAAGCACTGCACTACCTCTGTGTGGCCTCTGCACTACCTCTCTTGGGCACTCACTGCTTCTCTGCCATGCACTCACTGGATCTGAAAATCTTCCTTCGACCTTACTATCCCTGCCCCTCTCTCACTACAACGAGCTCACTAGCTCTCTCTCCGGCAACTCATCGTTGCTACTCAAGAAATCGATCTGCTAGTGAATTCGATCTCTTCAAGTGTGTTCTCCAGAGTCCAAGCCCCATCGAGTTCCTTCTTATAATCTCTCATTGAGACATCAACTGTTACGATTAAAACTTAATCGATGGTTAAGATTAACTAGAACTCAATCCATGCATTTTTCTAGAAGATTCACACCAGACTTAATTGATACCTTTTAATTAATCATATTTCTAAGTTTAGAGTCGGGAAATATTAAAAATTGATTAATTATTTTAATTAAGTCGTGTCTAGGTGGAATTTCTAGAAACGATTTATGGGTTTTGGAGAATGCTTGTATTCTAACCTTTCTGCCAAATCTCGAGGCTAGAACACATCTGATGCTACAAAACTAACACTCCCTTTTAGCAAGGAAAGTGTTCTAGTACTGCAACTATAATACACTGCCTCTGCACCATCTCCTGTTGCGCTGCAGATGTTTGGCTACTGCTGCCCACCAACTACTACACAACTCTAATATGCATTGCATCTATGCTGTTGTTGACCCTGCTAAACTGCTGCCAACTACTACAATTTCACTGCAAATTTGTTGCTGTTGCTACTGCAACATATACAATTATCTCTCATCTACTGCTGCTACAACTGAGAGATGTCCATCATACTGAACCAATTGTGTTCAGTCTGATGCATTTGTCACCCGAGTCCTAACTGCTGCAAGTATCAGCATTTTCACTGAAGCCTTTGCACTGCTGCTGACTCTGCACTGTGCCAACTGCACTATTGCCAACTCTTCTCTACGTTGCTCAGTCTCAGACCGCTACTAGCTACTACATTTGTCACTCTAGCACCTAACTACACCATTTGCCACTAGTCCATCCTGCTACTACTGCTATGGGCTCCCGTAGCGATGTATTTATTCATGAGGTGGACCTCCTGAAGAATCTTGCCCATCTTGTAGCTCTTTGGGGCTACAAAACCAAATCACCCCACCACACTACTGGAGGTATGTTGGTGATCATGGAAAACTCTTCCTCCAGTCTGGAGGACAACTTATCAATCTCTATGGATGCTACCTGTTGATCCTGCTTATCCTCCTTGTCCTTCTTTTTGAGAGGACATTGAGTGTTGTAGTGACCAAGTTCACCACATCTAAAGCACTTTTCGAAATGTCCTCCTTCCTCCTGTGTTGCTCCTGCTGCATTCTCCCCTTCCTTCACTTCCTTCATCCCACTGTTGTTGCTGCCACTGATGATGCTCTTCACCAAGTCTCGCCTCGTCTCCTCTTGCTGCAAATCAACCCACATTTTGTCCCAATATGGCAAGTTTTCTCTGCCTAGGATACTCTAGACGAACACTTTCCACTCCTCAGAAACGTTGTTCAGGGATAACCGCACAAATTAGGTGGGTTAGGGCGCTGACTCGACTGCAAACAGTTGATCTCAGACATCCTAAATTTTAGTAAGGAAGGGGTCTATATGATCCCCTTTCTGCATCTTGGTACACCTCAACTTCTCCTCCAAATACATCTTCTGCTTCTCGGAAGATCTCTGGTACAACATAGCAAGAGCATCCCACATCTGCTTGGCAGTGTCCTTGCCAGCTATATGTGACACCACGTGATATTGAACCCCATCAAGAATCAGTCTCTTTTCCTTCGCCATCTCCTTCTTGTAGGCCTTTAGCTAGTCTGGATCCATGGGTACAACTACCACGTTACTAATATAGGACTTGAGATCGTGTTCATCTAGAAGAAAATAAATCCTTGCCTTACAAATCACGTAGTTAGACGAACCGTCCAACCGGTCCTGATCACTTAACCCTGCTGATGCCATCTCTGGAAAAATGTCGAACTCTTCCTCTTCTCCTCCGCATAGATACTACTAGGATCTATACACTCCCCGCTGGAGCAAGAAAATCTTCTCACAACTATTGTTGTTCTGCAGTGAGAAATTTAATTTCTGGGCTAGAAATTCCCTATGGAAGAATTCCCGCAGTGTGTGCTCTTCATTCCTCCTGATGCTATTCTACACCTGCGAATTACTGCAAAATAACTGCGTCCCAACTGAAGATTTTCTCTTCAAGGATAATGTTGCTGCTCCCTCTGCCTCTGACAATCTTCGATCTGGAAAATTTATTCTTTGTCAACTCACTCAGAGAAATAAATTTTTCCTCAAAAATTGATCTGCCTGGCCAATGGACTGCGCAACCTCCTTGGTTTCGAACAGCTGCTCACACACTGCTTTGAAGATCCCTCTTTCCGTCTGCAACTGAGCTCTTCCTGCTTTTATCAGCGCTCTAATACCATGTGAAAATACCACAAATTGGAATCCTACCGCAACAACTGATTAAGGTTCTTGTATTTGTTAAATAAACTGAACAAATTATTTACTGTGTTCTATGGTAAATATCGAAACTAATAAACTGCAACCTTCACAAATAAAAATATTGCGGAAGAAAATAGTGCTGGAAATATAGATGCACACACACACAATTAACACTGTTGTTTTTGGACTAAGTCCCCAGAAAAACCCAATCCAAGAAAACCAGTGCAACCACTGAGGGTTTATATATTATGCAGTAATAAATCTGAGTACAAATCTATGGTTTCTTAAATCATGGGGCTTCACTTGAGCTTCAATTCAATCAGTGGGTAAAAATGCACATTTCTTGATCGTGGGGCAGCAGTCAATTTGGCCACACAGATTTTGCATAGGAATTTGTGGGCGAGATTTTAGAGGAATTTGCTTATCATCTATAAGCCAGAATTTTGGTGGAGATTTTAGCAGTAGTGTGAATAATCTTTGAGGGTCGAATTTCTCTCTTCCTAGCAATGTGTGGGTCTTCGTGGACGAAGCTCGCACAACCTATTTTGTTGAGTATATTGGGATCTCCTTGGAGTTGGAGTTGGAGGTTGGGAGAATTTTTGAAAAAAATTATTATGGGATTATGGAGTTTCCAACTGGTGAGTTGGGAGACATTTCTAGCAGCTAAAGTTTGCAGAGATACACACCAGTTGGCTAGTTGGGCCATCTGCAACAGTTAGAGCAGTTTTCAATACCATATATTGGGTCTTGTTGGTTGTGGAACCCTCGAGAAATTGAGCATATCATTTCTGGGTTTTTGGAGGGGATTATGTGGGTGGAGTTTCAGGTTGATTTGGGCATTATTCAGGCCAGCCATCATCATTTACAGCCAATAGTTAGCAGAAAATAATTTACTGGGTCATGCATGTCATAGATCGAAGCCATACACTTACTGGGTCGGATAGATATTTCTTGGTTTTGCTCTGCTTGCTTGGCAAGCCCAAATTCCTTAATCACTTCTTTGATGTACTCATTTTTCATGATATAATAAAATGGATCAGTGATTTTGCTACTCTTATCTATGTCTATTTTCTTGTTTCTATTATTCCCTGTGTATTTCAGTTGTTTTAAGTTCATCTTTGTTATTTACTGTCTTTTTCCCAAAAGGTAACATTACAATCCCTTCCCTAGCATTTGACGTTTATCCTTTGATATTTTTTCAAGAGTTGGAGATTCTAGTGTTCTCACATCCGCGTGGATGGAACACATGTCCCATAGTTGGATTCAGTTGTTACCCCTCATTTCAACAAGGGTATATATAGTCATTTTCATTTTTGGTAACACCATTGCAAGTCCAAAAGATGCAAGTTAAAGCCTTGTAAGCCATATGAGATTATGTATTATGGTGTCGTAAACCTATTATGGTTGACCAAGTCCAATCCCTTTCATACCTTCTTTTAGCTCCTTTCATCTTGGATAGATTCGAGGACTTGGGATGGATCTCATTGGAACAAATGGTTTAAGGGAGCCTTTGGTTATGTAGGGGTGATCATAGTTGTAGGACCAATCCAACCCATGTCTTGTGCATGTATGTCATTCCACATCGTCATATGTCATTTCTCAACATGGCAGTGTTACAATTCTCCATTTCACATTTCCAAAGGCAATGCATGGGGGTCCCAAGGTAAAAAAATCATTAGTCTTAAATTTCTCAGAATAACATATAGATAACATGCCACATAAAAATTTTACCAAAAGGTGAAGGAATCACTTAGAAATTGTAGTCTAAATGTAATCGTACTTTCTCTAGGTGGCATGTGGGGCTTCTAGGTGGAAAAACAGGGTGAATCTTGACTTCCACAGAAAAAAAATTATGTCAAAGTTGTAGTAAATCACACTTCAGACAAAACCCAGATGCCAAAATCCATCAAATCAAAAAGGGAATTACCCTTGCAAGAAAAATTCAACCTCATTTCCAACTCACATGTGGCAAGATTCAAGTGGACCTAGAGGTGATGTCCTCTGTCCAAATTGGGCAAGTGACAGCTCATTGGAATTCTTGTGATGTGGCCCAGCTCTCTCAAGAAAAATATTGGAGAAAGCTGGTATGGGATTTCCTCCATAAGTTAGTTTTTGGAACTAGTCAAAGGGCATTCAAATTTACACGTAGGGGGAAAAGGTGGAAAATCAATGTCCATACTTGACATTTAAAGACATATTTTACATTAAAACTTAGGTAAATTTTCTTCCATACAACACCTGTGACCCACCATTTTGTGGGTGATATCCCTAGGAGAAAATTTTCTCCAAGATGGTTCTCAGCCAGCAGCCAGCAACCCCTTGCAGCCACCAACTAGCTCGTTGTGCCATTTCTCCTCCACCTAAGCACGCCATGTGCTCCCTTTCCCATTTGTCATGATCATATGTTTGAAGGTGGGCTTCCAAACCTAAAGATATGCCTTGTCATTTGGTAATTGAGTATTGTAGTTTACTTATCATGGAAACTTCTAGGCATGAATTAAAAGGGGGATTCGGCAAAAAGAGTGGGCTAGGTCTGTTCTCTTGTCCTCTAGACCTATTTTGGATGTTACCCTTGGATCCTAGTCCCATGGAATCTCTTTTATTGACCTTTGGGCTTTAGGGATGGTACTACATGGGAAACCCTAATTTTGGTAGCATGGTCTTGCTCTCTCATCCACATATATCACTCCCCTTTCATTCACTATAACCCCATTCATCATTGTTTTCCACCTGGGTCCACATCCTTCCATTGGGTCCACATAGGGTTAGACTCCCCTTCCCCTTGCCCAAACCTTGGGTCGGGCCTCAAACGATGCTCCAGAGGTTAATGTAGTTGAAAAGAAAATTAAAAGCATAATTGGCCACATTCATCAGGAAAATGTACCACAAAATGCAAAAGATGGTCTGGACAAACATATTTAGCACATGGGAAAAATCCAATGCATGAGCTCTACCCCATTCCATGGCCATCACCCTAGTTCGTATAGACCCTAGATGAGCCTCCTTTATCATTCAGGAACCCATGATTGTCCCAACCCCTGGTGGGCAATGAACCGCCATACCTTAAAGGAGATATCCACTGCTATACCTTACACATCACGTTATTATCCCTTGAGCCCTCAATAGTTAATCAAAGAAAAAATCATAAAAGGAAAACGGAAAATGAAGAAGGGTTGAAAATTCAAGGCTGGGGTAACTCATGTACTACGATTGCTCCCTCCTATACTGTGAAAATTACAAACAGTTGTAGTGATAGATTTATTTCTCCTACTTATTATTTCAATAAGTTATTATTTAGAAATCTTCCGATAAATATCAAAATAAATACTACTGCAACATTCAGAAATATATATGCAGAGAAATAAACAGTAGAGAACATAAGCACAAGAATCAATCACATGTACAGAGTTATTTTTGGACAATTATTCCCAGAAAAACCCAATGTGGGAAAACCGGTGTAGCAAATGAGGGTTTTATTAATTCTTCAGCAAATGATATCTTTACAGGGAAAATATATGGTAGATAAGTTCTGGAACTCTTGAGACTGAATTTCCGGCTTACTCAGAAAATTCTTTGACACCCTGAACAGCCCTTGCATGCCCCTACGTCTCTCTGCGTGATTCACTGCACAGTCCCAACACTGGACTGCGTGAGTTTGCATGGGTTCTTTGCGCTACAGCCTCAAGCTACCTCGAGTGACCCACTTCTGCCCTTTGACCTTGATCTCGATCACCACTGACCTCCTCCTTCTGCTTATGCAACTTCTCACCCTGCAACTCTCCCACTGAGATTGAATTCTACATCAAAATGGATCTCCTTCGGGTACTGATTATATGTCTGGCTTATCTTCCAAATGACCCTCAAGCCTTCTTTTATAATCTTCTTGTTGGAGAACCAACGACCTAGATTAAAAGATTAATCAATGGCTTAGATTAAAACTTGACTTGATCCTTGTTTTCTAGAAGATTCACACTCTGACTTATTAATACTCTTTAATTATATCATTTCCCTAAGTTTAAACTTAGGGTCTTCATTAAAATAATTAATTATTTTATTGTCATCAACCGAGTGGAATTTTGACAAACTGTTTCTGGGTTCTTTGGAATGTTGCTGTCCAAGCCTCCCTGCAAAGTTTCAGACTTGGAACACTTCCGGATGCTACAAAAATCAACATATACATTATATACCCAAGTGTGGGCTTCCCTTTATTAGCTATCCTTGTACCTCGACATGTGACCCAAGATTGCTCCTTTCATCCCCTATCCATCTATCACTTTCCACCACCATCTGAAGGATGTACCTTGGACATACTTTCCCCTTTAAAAGTAGAAACCACCTAATAGGGTAGTTGGTTAATCCCCCTTGGAGCTTGGAGACATTAGCACATGCCAAAGCCCACTATGGAAGGGCATTCCATTAGGAAGTGCCCACCTATTTTCCATGGTTTGTAAACTCTTCAACTTGATTTGTTTAATGACTTGGTGTACTGGAAGGCAAAGGTGGATCTTATGCAGGATTGCAGATGGTCTCCATTTTGGGTTTGGTCACCCTATACGAGGTCCTAACCCTCCAAAGAGCTACATTGGCACATGTACGGTGTGTAGAGAGCCATGGGCCTCCACAGTAACTAGAAAGACATTCAAATATTGCTCAAGATTCACCTATTGGACGAAGAAGATGCACCTGGTTCACCATGCCCAGTCAGCCCCATAGTTATACCATGCACTTGGCAGATAACCTAGGACTTGTATGATGATGTGGCATCACTTATACCATCATCCAAGCCCTTTCATATGGTCTAGAGGCATCTTCGATCTATTTAAATACCCATGAGGACACATGTGTGCCCCCACACCTATTGAGAGCACCACAGGTTTACTATTTGGAGAACAAGGGGCCAACCCCTTGTCCACTACTTTTGGGAGTCCTATTTCGTATCATGGCACCTATGAACTTCATCAGGCCTCCTCTAAGGCCCAACAACATGTATTATTGATCATTCAACTTCTTCAGAGGCTTATTATTTTGTTTATAGGCTAGTTTGGTGGGCTTGTAACCAAAAGTTAGTTATTTGCACATTATTTTATTCTAGGGTCTAAATTAGGACTAATTAGCTAAATGAAACTCATTAGAAGTATATAAATACAAGTGATGTGATTTCATTTTAGAATCATCACTTGGATTGGACTTTTGTCTCTTTTGTGAACTTCACTATCCTTCTTGGAGGATGAATTTTTGGAGCATGGAATGAATTTTGATGTTTGGATCATTTTCTCTTGTCTTGAGGCTTCTTGATTGGAATAGTTTTGTTGGTTGGATATACTCTTAACACATGTAAGTGAAATTTAATGCTATTATTTCTTTCTATTATTGTCACATACATTGTTGTTGCAATTTCGCTATACTAGGGCTAATTTATTGCATCCATTTATGTGAAGTTTTGGAAATTTTGTTTCTAGATAGTGATGATTCATGTATGGGCCATGTATTATGAATGAATGTTCCTAGAGATGCTTCATCATTCAAATTCATCTTAATAGGACATCTATTTTTCAAAACAAAGTATAAATCCCTTGAAGCTACTTTTTTTGTTGCCCTAATGCTATGCAAATTTGTCTTTGAGGCCTCCTTGACATAGAAAATTCAATATCCATATTCATAATTAATCTTGACTCCAAATCTTTCCAAATTATTAGGCACTGGTCCACAATAAAGGTGATCACCTTAAACTTGTTTTCCTTCTCCCACTTATTATTTTCTAGGTCTAGCCCTCTACGTCTCTTAGGGCATCATTTATTTTGCAAACAACCCACTAAAAACTTCCGATCTCTTGGGATCCTCTACGTTGGGGTTTCTCCTAGGCACCCTCAAATTTTGAAGAAACTCAAACAGTCGAATTGTGAAATACCTCAAGCCCTAGCCTCAAGATCAATTTTTGCCCTTGGTTTCCTTAAGCTAGAAACCTCATTGGGATCCCTACATTGCCTTGTATTGAAAATTCATTCCTTGGTCCCTTTCTCCCTTCGGATTAGGTCAAGTATATAATTGGTTGCTAAACCCTACCCCCTTGACCTAACCATGGGTCCACTTGATCCCATGTGGTCCCATATGCTATTGAGGATAATGCTTCAAAGATCACTTGGAATCCAAGCCTTCATAATAATTTTAGGGTTTGAGGACCTCCATTATAAGATACATACCCCAAACTTAAACCTTGAAATTATCCTTGAGCCCTTCCTTGAGACCTTTCAACCTTGCCTTCCAAAGAAAGAAAGCCATACATTTGAGCCTCTCCTGTGAATAGGCCCATAGGATCACCCCTCACCTTATCATTGACCTTTTCATTTCGTGGTCTGTATTATATCAGGTCTCCTCCCATCGGTGAAATTCCGTAAAGAGTAGGGAGTCATAGCCGAGGTGACAGTAGGTTATTGCTCCATTGTTTCCCTTGATCTAGTAGTAGCCCTCCAAGGATCCCCTTTTAGGACCCCTACTAGTTTGAGCGGTAAGATTTTGGTGTCGTTGTCGGGGAAAATGAGACGTTTGTTTTGTTCCCCATACGACATGTTGACATATCATTAGTGGTGACTCCATTGGAAGACCGAAGCCCTAGTTCTCCACTGAAATTTAAGATCAATGCTTGTAGGGTGAAGCAAGCATTTTTCTAGGCATCTTTAAACTCACCCTGGTAACTCCTACAAAATTTACATGTATACCCAAAGTAGGGTATCTTTCTTTGACGATTTTCCCGCTTCGGACATCACTAGCATCCCTAGGCACCCTAATCATGTCATAGGATGGATGGTGCGTGGGGTGCCTGTGTTTGATGGTGATCCATTCTCCGCAATTGACCATGTAGAAAGATTTAGTGCACATACTTCAAACGAGAAAGTGGGTCACCAAGATGTGCTTATGTTGTTGTTCATGGGATCTCTTTGTCGTCACAACTCATGGTTGCATAATCACGAACCTAGGAGCATCTCATTTGTTGAAGAATTCATTGATGGATTTCTTAGACATTTTCAAGTACACCCTACATTAAACATTCAGGAGGAAGCCTTCATCGAGCATCATCAAGACGGTGAGAATCTAAGTAATAAGCAGGAAGACAAGTCCTCCTTTGGTCCACATGATGAAAAGGACGATTTTGGGAATGCATGTGTTGGGAAGGATTAGTCTATGTAAGGGTAAGTTGAGACTAACCTTACCTTTCTCAAGTATATTACTCCTGATGACTCTACTTTTAAGAACCATGAGGAAGGTGATCCCATTAGCCCCTTGAAAGATGATATTGGAGATTACTTTCACATTGAAAGGGAGAAATGGGAAATTATTGGTCCTCAATTTGATTGTGCTCCCATTTATTACACCTACAAGGAGGATGAGGCTGAGATTGGTCTTCCCTTTCTTTCAGGTATTATTTATGATGACATATCCATTGATACCCTTGGGAAGGATAATTATTGTTTTCCCTTGCATGAAGGGGGACAGTTAGAAGTGACTGCTTCTCCTTTTAGGAGAGACCCAATCTTTGATACCAAGGAAATCAATAAAGCATCCTCAGTACGATTCAATATTCAAACCATTTGAGCCTTTAGATTATGATCTTGGGGAAAAGAAACACATTGAATACAATACTTCACCCTCCCTTTTGACTTTTCCTATTGTTCATCATCTTGAGTCTTCATCAAGTGATTCCCTCACCCCTTGTCTTATGATCTCAAATGACCATGAGCCGTTTCCCCCTTCCGAGTATAGTGTCGAGGAAGAGCCCCTCATTTATTATACTTTACCTCCTTTGACACACCATCAGGGTTTTGATCACTCCATTACCTCCCCTCTCTAATGTGACCATCACCTTGAGAAACGTATTTGTTGCACTCCTTCTTTCCCTCACCCTTCATTCCCCTCTCATCACAACCTTGTGGCATCTACAAAGCACAATACAATGAGAAATAATTGTGATAAGGATTTCTTAAGGATAATCATTCATTCCACCATTGTGTGCTTAGAGAGAAGGCCTCGCAGTCCTAGATTGACTCATGCTCCATGTGTTTGGGTTTGCATTTGCATTGTGATTTGCTACATGAGTAATCATATAGGCTGGCATATTTATATTGATTTCATGATATGTTGGTTTCACTGGCTTTATGATTACACTTAATATTAGCTTTGTCATATGCATGTTAGGGTAGGATGCATTGCATGCTGATTTTTGCATTAGAACTGATGTCATATGATATTTCTCATGGTAGATTAGCTGCATCTAGATTAAAATATGCATATTTTATTTTCTGTTGATTTTGCAGCCTAACATTAAGCATGGGTGATCATAAGACACCATAGAAACATGTTTCCCCATGGGTTTAGTCTTTGATATGTGTAGATAACAGGTCTACGGTAACTAGGAGATTGTTGGTGTTCTCATGACCTTCCTTTCAAGCAGCTTCACCTATTTTATCATTCAGGAACACATGATTGTCCAAAACCTTGGTGGGAAATGAACTGCCCTAACTTAAAGGGGATATCTACTGCTATACCTTACACATCATACTATTATTCCTTGATCCCCGAGCAATTATTCAAAGAAAAAGGCAATAAAGGAAAAAGGAATATGAAGAAGGGTGGAAAAATCAAGGTTGGTGTAACTCATGTACCATGATTTCTCCCTCCTATACATTATATACCCAAGTGTGGGATTCCCTTTATTAGCTACCTTTGTACCCTGACATGTGACCCAGGATTTCCCCTTTCATCCCCAATTCCGTTCCATCTATCACATGCCACCAAAATTTAAAGGATGTACCTTGGAGATATTGTCCCCTTTAAAAGTAGAAACCACCTAATAGGGTACTTGGTTAACCCCCCTTGGAGTTTGGATACATTAGCACATATGAAAGTCCACTATGGAAGGGCATGCCATTATGAAGTGTCCACATGTTTTCCATGGTTTGTAAACTATTTAACTTGATTTCTTTAATTTCTTGGTGTACTAGAAGGCAAGGGGGCGCATTGGATCTTATGTAGGATTGCAGATGGTCTCCATTTTGGGTTTGGTCTCCCGATACGGGGCCCTAACCCTCTAGAGGGCTACATTGGCACATGTAGGGTGTGTGTAGAGACTTGAGAGCCCTGGGCCTCTAAAACAGTAGACAACATTCCATGGATCCCTAGAGACGTTAAGATATTTCTCTAGATTCACCTATTGTATGAGGAAGATGCACTTGGTTCACCATGTCCAACCAACCCCACAGTTATTACATGCACTTGGTAGATGACCCAGGGCCTGCATGATGATGTCGCATCAGTTATACCATCATCCGAGCGCTTGCAAATGGTCTACAGGCATCTTCGATCTGTTTTGAGACCCATGAGGACACTTGTGTGCCCCCACACCCATTGAGAGCACCACATGTTAACTATTTGGAGAACAAGGGGCCAACCCCTTGTCCACTACTTTTGTGAGTCCTACTTCGCATAATGGAACCTATGGACTTCATCAGGCCTCCTTTAAGATCCAACGACATTTATTAGTGATCATTCAACCTCTTGAGATGCTTATTCTTTTGTTTATGAGCTAGTTTGGTGGGCTTGTCACCAAAAGTTAGTTATTTGCACATTATTTTATTATAGGGGCTAAATTAGGCCAAATTAGCTAAATCAAACTCATTAGAAGTATATATATTATAAATACAAGTGATGTGATTTCATTTTAGCATCATCACTTGGATTGGACTTGTATCTCTTTTAAGAACTTCGCTATCCTTCTTGGAGGATGAATTTTTGGAGCATGGAATGAATTTTGATGTTTGGATCATTTTCTCTTGTCTTGGAGCTTCTTGATTGGCAAATTTTTGATGGTTGGATATACTCTTAATACATCTAAGTGCAATTTGATGCTATTCTTTCTTTCTATTTTTTCCACATACATTGTTGTTGGGATTTCGCTATACTAGGGCTAATTTACTACATCCATTTATGCGAAGTTATGGAAATTGTGTTTCTAAATAGTGATGCTTCATGTATGGGCCATGTATTATGAGTGAATGTTCCTAGAGATGCTTCATCATTGAAATTCATCTTAATAAGCCATCTATTTTTCAAAACAAATTATAAAGCTCTTGAAGTTACCTTTTCTGCTGCCCTAATGTTATGTGAAGTTGTCTTTGAGGCCTCCTTGATATAGAAAATTCAATATCCATAGTCATAATTAATTTTGACTCCAAATATCCCAAAAGGATGTAGGATGCATTACATGCTTATTTTTGCATTAGAACTGATGCCATATGATATTTTTCATGGTATATTAGCTGCATATAGATTAAAATCTTCATCTTTTTTTTTGTTGATTTTGCAGCCTATCATTAAGCATGGGTGACCATAAGACACTATACAAACATGCTGCCACATGGGTTTAGTCTTTGATATGAGAAGGTAAAATGTCTATGGTAACCATGAGATTGTTAGTGTTCTCATGACCTCCCTTTCGAGTAGCTTTGCCTACTTTTCAAGAGATCACGTCCCAGTTGGAGCTAGATGTTATCCACCATTTTGTGGGTGATATATCCCTAGGAGAAAATTTTCTCCAAGATGGTCCTCAGCCGACATCCAGCAACACCTTAGAACCAACAACTAGCGTGTTGTTGTTGAAATTTGATAAATAAAAAGTTTCTTGCAATCCCAACCCGGTTTTAATTTCACCTTATCACCCCCATTCAATTGAATGCCCTTTCCCATAAACATAGATTCAACATATAGAATTCTGGAAATGAAAATTTCAGATTAAAACACATGGTACTGTATGACAGTGGGGTAACCCACAATTTCATCGATGCACAGATGGTTGAGCGGAGAGGTATTCAGACTGAGAGCTTCGATGGATTTTTAGTTTTGGTCCCAAGAGATCAGACCATGATGTGTGCTTGTTATGTCCCAGATTTATCAGTGACGATGGGCACCTATACACTGACTGATCACTTTTTCGTGGTCAATATTCCGGACACCAACATGGTACTAGGTGTTCAGTGGCTTATCACTCTAGGGAAGGTCACGACAGATTGGAAGGCCCTAGAGATGGAGTGAGATGATGAGAAGACAGGGAGGCATGAGAAGATACGGGGACAGCACACCTATCCGCCTTAGACTGTTTTGGCTCATCGGATGGAGGCAGTCTTCCGAAAGGGAGACGTGGAGTGGGCAGTGGAGCTGCATGCATCAAAGGCAGGGACGACAGGGCAGACGGTGCACCCAGAGATACAGTCCATCCTTGACAAGTATGCCACAGTGTTTGGGGATATTCCGCCGGGACAGCCACCGGACCGGGGGTTTGAGCACACCATTGAGCTTGCGCAGGGCATACAGGCAGTGATTACTACCCCCTATAGGCATCCCAAAGCCTATCGGGATGAGATTGAGCTGGCCATCCAGGAGTTGCTGGCTCTTGGGCACATCCGGCCGAGCACGAGTCCTTTTGCTTCTTCCGCGGTGTTGGTGAAGAAGAAGGACGAAACCTTGAGGATGTGTATCGACTACAGGGCCCTGAACAAGAAGACCCTGAAGAACAGGTACCCTATACCCAGGATCCATGAGTTGATGGATGAGTTGAGAGGAGCCCGGTGCTTCTCAAAGATTGATTTGAGATCGAGGTACCATCAGATTCGCGTGAGGGAACAGGACATTCCCAAGACCGCCTTCAGGTGTCACTATGGGCACTTTAAGTTTTTGGTGATGCCCTTCGGGCTAACCAACACACCAGCGACATTCCAGTCTTGCATGAATCACATCTTCCGCAGTCACTTGTTGGAGTTTGTGTTGATGTTCTTTGATGATATCCTCATTTACAGCAGGACTTGGGAGGAGCATCTCCAGCACATTGAGGCAGTGTTGCGCATTTTGGAGGAGCAGCAGTTCTATGCCAAGCTCTCCAAGTGTGAGTTTGGGTTTTCGGAGATGTTGTACTTGGGACATATCATAGGGGTGGATGGAGTGAGAGTCCACGAGGAGAAAATTAGGGCCATCAGAGATTGGCCAGAGCCGAGGAACGTGACAGAACTTCGAGGATTCATTGGCATTTGTACTTATTACGGGAAGTTCGTCAGGAGTTTCTCACAGCTTGCTGCACCCCTTACAGATTTGACGAAGAAGGGGGCATTCAGTTGGTCAGATACAGCGCAGCGAGCCTTTGACATGCTCAAGGTGGTGATCAGTAGTTGCCCAGTGCTTGCATTGTCGGATTTTACGCAGCCATTTGTTTTGGAGTGTGATGCGTCGGGAGAGGGGATCGGCGCAGTATTGATGCAGGGAGGACACCCTATAGCCTTTGAGAGCCGGAAGCTCCTTCCACACGAGAGGTTGTATTCCATATACGACAAGGAGATGTTGGCCATTATGCATGCATTGGCCGAATTCCGGCAGTATTTAGTGGGTAACAGGTTCAGGGTGAGGACTGATCACAACAGCCTTAGGTTCTTTTTGGATTAGAAGCAGCTACAAGAGAGGCAGCAGAAGTGGATCAGTAAGATCCAGGCATATGAATTTGACATTGAGTATGTCAAGGGTAAGAACAACGTGGTAGCAGATGCCCTTTCACGTAGACCAACCACGTTGTCTCTTTTGAGCTTGGATACGGATTGGAGGGTTCGAATTTTAGTAGAGTACTCCAAGAACCAATTTGCATGTGAGGTTCTGGATGGACATGTGGCGGATGACAGGTACAGGGTGGTCGATGAGATCATCTACTACAGGGACTGGATCTTCTTGACTGAGGGATCTCAGCTCAAGAAGAAGATACTTCAGGCATCACATGATTCACCTTTGGCCGGCCATCAGGTGTTTACCAAAACCTACAGGGCCATTAGAGAGAGGTTCTCATGGAAGGGCCTCAAGGAGGACGTACTCCAGCACATCAGGGAGTGCGATGTTTGCCAGAGGAACAAGGGGGAGATGAGCCATCCCGCAGGATTATTGCAGCCTCTTCCCATTCCGAAGGGGAAATGGGAGAGTATCTCGATGGACTTCATCACAGGGTTGCCCATGGTGCAGGGCAAGGATTGTATCTTTGTCGTCGTTGATCGACTGACAAAGTATGCGCATTTTTTCGCCATATCGGCGCACTACACAACAGCACAGGTGGCCGAGTTGTTCTTCAGAGAGGTTTTCAAGCTACATGGTCTTCCTAAGACTATCATCAGTGACAGGGACAGTCGCTTCATAGGCGGATTTTGGCAGGAGCTTTTCCGGTTGGTGGGGACGGAGTTGACACCGAGTACCAGTTATCACCAACAGACGGATGGACAGACGGAGATAGTTAACAAGTGGCTGGAGGGCTACTTGCGTAACTATGTCAGTGGGCAGCAGCGAGCATGGCTGAAGTGGTTGCATCTAGGGAAGTAATGCTACAACACTACACATCACATGTCCATTGGTATGTCTCCATTCTATGCTTTGTATGGGTATCATTCTTTATCTTTTGCTGATGTGATGTTTGGTGCTAGCAAGGCTCCAAGAGCCAAGATTTGGATCCAAGAGAGTCAGGATATTCTCCGAGCTCTCAAGGACAATATGGCTACAGTGAAAAACCAGCAGAAGCTGTATGCTGACAGGGGTCGGGTGGAGAGACAGTTTGAGGTAGGGGACTTGGTCTACCTACGGTTACAGCCATACCGACAGTTGTCACTGAAGCAGAAGGGAGATGAAAAGCTCAAGCCCCGCTTTTATGGGCCATACAGGGTGATACGCAGGATTGGACAGGTTGCATATGAGTTGGAGCTGCCCCAAGGTAGCAAGATCCATAATTTTTTTCATGTATCATGCCTGAAAAAGGCACTGGGGCAGCAGGTGACAGTGACAGATGAGCTACCACCCACGGATGATGAGGGGCATTTGGTGTTGCAGCCAGAGGCTATTATTGATACCAGGGAGAGGCAGCTACGGAGCAGGACAGTCCGGGAATTCTTGGTGAGATGGAAGAATTTGCCGAATGAGGATGCCACTTGGGAGAGTGAGAAAATTTTGCAACATCCATCACTTCAGTTGCTTGAGGACAAGCAACATTTTGCCGGGGGAGACTGTAATATTCCTAATTAGCTATGGCTAATTGGAATATTCAACTTTGCTCAATTTTGCCGTCTATAGTTAGTCATAAATAAAAGGGTGAGTAGAGAAGACATAACTCACTCTAGAAATAAAAGTTCACTCCCTAGTAGCACAACATTGTAACTTAAGTAAGCCAAGGGGAGCCAAGGGGGACCAAGAGACCACGCAGAGAGGGGGCCCACGTAGACACATGGAGGGACTGCGCAGGCCAAGAGGGAGCACGTAGCAACGTTGGAGGAGGTGAGCCTTAGGGTTGAGAGGGGATAACACTATATAGAGGGGAGAGCCTCCTCATTTTGATCATTCATTGTTGATGATATTGAGCTGGTCATTTCGACTTCTTGAGCACGCTGGCTATTTAGCCTGTCTGCAGCACTGTTTAGTGCATTGAGTGTCTCCGATCGGAGATCTCGCCCTTAGCCCCGGGGGACTTCGAGTGCCTGCTCAGGCAAGGTAGTTTCTTCAACATTTTGTGGGAGGATTGATGTTTGGGTTTTCTGGTGGCGCTAGGCATTCAGAGACTGCGCAGTCTTGAGAGGGAGGACGTAGTCCATTCTAGGGGAGCTCCGGATTGAGTTTCTTGCAGGGGTTTTGAGCTTGGAGATTGAGCAAAGGATCAGCCTTTGCCTTTGAGAGAATTTTGGTGGAGTTTGAGGCTGCATTTCAGTAGTTCCTATTCAGCCTCTGCACAGAGCCTTGGAGGACAGCGTAATTCCCCAAGGGGGTGATTTTCGGGGGTCAGCCATTTCAGATATGATTTCTGGGTTTTGCTGTAGTTGATGAGTAGAGGTGGATTCCAGATTTTCAGCTCATTCCGGCAAGGGGATCAGCCCCAAGTCATCAGTTCAGTTTAGCAGTAGCAGCTACACAGCAGTTTTCCAGCAGCTGGGACGCAGTTCAGAGAGCAACGATTTCTTGGATATTCTGAGAGTATTTCTTCACTTGCCTTGAGCAAGTCTAGGTGCCATCACTCTAATCACCTATTGTACTTCATTATATTTCTCAGTATAATAAAATGGCTTAGCATTCTCTCTCTATATTTCTGGATGATTTGTCGTACATTCTATCTATGCTATTGTATGTCTGCTTTACTGTTATCTTTATGTATTTTCGGGCATTCTAGTTCTATACCACTTGGTGTGTTTATCTCTTACTCTTAGACAGAGTCTGGAAAGGGCCAGGTAGCCTCCAAATCTCACCATCTTCACAGAGGTGAAATATTTGGTAAACGCCCTCCCAATCCATCTCTGGTTGGAGTTTGCTTGTGTTTTAGAGATATCCCCGAAACGGATATTACATCTTTCGATTTGTGTTTGCAGGGTCTCTTGGGTTTGTGTTTGTGATCAAATCTATTCTATTCAAATCATTTATTTTAAATATTGTGATTACATTGATCATATTTGCTAATAAGAGCATGTTTCTTGACATGACAGGGATAATAATCATACTCCTTAACCATCGGTCTACTCCTTGTATACTTGTAAATACTTTTGGCATTTTTCTCATCTTTCTCCACTGATTTTTGGGTCCATTTTGCAGAGGTTTTTACAGCCTTTTCAAGAAGTATTTTATTACTAACCTTGGCAGGGGCTTAGGCTCTCAAGGCTGTAAATCATATCTAAATTCCTTGCAGACTGTCATCACCTTTTGGAGCAGATTTCATCATCTCAAGGGGCTAGAGTTTCAAGATATTATTCAAGGAGTCTCCCTTGTATTCCATTGCCAAATTTTTGCAAAATATTGTCACTGCTTTCTCAAGAAGGGATTCTAGTGTATAAAAGTCCAATATTTATTGTAAAATCCTTCTCGAAATTGGAGCCTTTCCTCACAATAAAGGAAGCTCTCATCATTGTAAAAAAAAGTTAATAAAGAGCTGACTTTTCTTGAGGGAGCTTGGGAAGTTTTTCCCATGGTATCTCACCTACTCATTTAGAGGGAGGAAATCTTCTTGAGTGGTTAACTTTCTTTTGTCTAGTTTCTAATTTTCCCAACTAGCTTACTTGCATTCATCATTTTGTTTGCTAATCTAATCTAGTTGTGAATGTTTAACTCATAACCTCAACACATAACACTCACATTTTCTTGTTTTCAAGTCAAACTTCCCATTCCATTTTCTTGTATCTTGTGTTGTGCAATCTATTTTTTCATTTGTTTAAGTAAAATAGCACTTTCATTTCATTTGGCAAGCTAATGTTTTCATGGTTTCATGATAATCATTAATTTTTATCTCAAGTCATCTAGTTGCAATTTTATATTCTTGTTGGGTTATTAGAAAAAATTGTATCTCACTTTTGCGCACATCTTTGGAGTAACCCTTTACAAGCCCATTTATTTGCAACTTAAGTAATCTAATTGTGTACGTTTTATTAGCTCATTCCATTCACAAACAACTTATTAGCTTATGATTTCATGCAATAATTGTCATATCACATCATTTTCATTTCAAAGCTTTTGACTTGGTATCTAAAAGAATTGAGCTAGTTTCCATTTTAATATTTCCATTTGAGTTGTTGATACATGTTTTATGGAGCAACATTGCTAGTTTATGTCATATTGGGCTAAGCACATTGTCATTAAATATCTCATTGGAAGCATTTCACCCACATTTAGGCATTTCACTTTGCATTAGTTGCATATTTAAAATTTACCTCAATGCATAAGCTTGGTTGATAGAAATTATAGGGAAAAAGACTTTTTTGGAAAGTTCTTCCATTTGGTACAAAGTAAGGTAAAAGTGTGTGACCCTGCAGTTATGAAGGTGGCTTGTCCCCTTGTAGGAATGAAGGCATACGCTGGCTCGTAATACTCAGGGGACGGGTATCATTAATGACACCCCTGTGCCCTTGCCCTCTCTTTCTTACAGTCGCCCCAATTTTTACCCCTTGGTAAGAGCACAAGAGGAGGACTTCCCACCTAGATTAGGCATTTTATATTAAAAAGTAACCAAGATTAATTGCATCCAAATATAGTATAATTGCATCTCATGCTTTGATTCAGAAATATATTTATCTTGAAAGAATTTTACTTCATTTAAGCAAATACATTTTCATTTCAAAGAGCAATACTCTGGAGGCACTGGTTTCTCATATGTTTCATGCTTATCTTATGTATTGATGGTTATTTCTCATATCACATTTTTTTCTTATAAATATGAAGAAGTAATCTATTTAACTCTAAAAAATCTCCTAGAAACTCACATCTTTTAACTTAGTTTTCCATTTAGGAACCACCCCCCATAGCTAACCTAGGAGATATCTTAAACGGAGAGAGTCGGGATTAGTGTGATAGCCCCTTCTCTGAGTTCCTTGCCACCAACCACACCTTGTGGGGTTAAAGGATTTTCTCGCTAACTAGTAGGTAGGTGTAGGCGGCAAGCGATAACAGGACCCAATAAGCTGCCTATACAATGTGGGATTCACCAAACTAGAATCTGAAGCATGAAGCTTCTTCTAGTTGGTGATCATAGGTGTAGACATGGGTCTACAGTCCGCCATGTGAAATCTGCTCAACACATCCACAGCATACTGCCCCTGCCCCAAAAAGATATGCCCCTCCTACTACCACACCTAAAGCCCCAAAAAGTAATGCATCAACCTAATGTCCTTCATCTCGAACTCCATAGCAAGATCCTCCTTGCAACCACTAATCAGTCTCTTTGCCCCAGTAATGAACAAGTCATGAACATATAGCACAAGAATGAGCGGATCATCCCCTACAACAATGTAGTATAGGTTCAGATCTGCATCACTCTTCGTGAAACCCATCTACTACAAGTAAGTATCAATCCTCGAATACCAAGCTCTCGGAGCTTGCTTAATTCCATAGAGTGCTCGCCTCAACCGGCATACATGGGTCTCTCGCCCAAGTATCTCAAAGCCCTGTGGCTGCTCAACATACACCTCCTCCTCTATAACTTCATTCAGAAATGCGGTCTTCACATCCATCTGATGGATTTTCCAACCCATTTCCACAACAATAGAAATAACGGACCAAATAGAAGTGTACCGAGCTACGGGAGCGATGATCTCATCATATTCAACTCCCTCTATCTATGAGAACCCTCTAGCCACAAACCTCGCCTTGAACTTCTCAATGCTGCCATCCGCAGCATGCTTGATCTTGTAGAGCCACCTGGAAGTCACAACTGACTTGCCCTCAGGCCTAGGCACCACCTCCCAGACATTGTTGTTAATGATAGAGGCATATTCCTCCATTATAGCCTCTCTCCATACCTCTTGGCCGGCAACCTCCTCATAACTAGTAGGCTCAGAGGCAACAATGCTGGTAGCCTTGGCTACATAGCTGCAAAAACGCTTAGGTGGCACACTCTCCCTTTTCACCCTCTTTGGAGGACCTACAGAATCTGCTTCCTTCAAGGTGTCTTAGATCCACTTGGGCCTCCTCTTCACTAAAGAAGCTTCCCCATAGGGAACCTCATCCTCTGCCCCCCATTTTGGTGAACCTGAAGGTCTGCCAATTGACCCTAGTGTGCCTGTACCAACACGTGTAATATCCCCAAATGGGGTATTTCACTGAATTTGACTAAATTTACTTATATCTCAAAATATGGCATGAATTCAACAATTATTTAACAGAAGATTGCCATGTAAAATTAAACACACAAGTACATGAAAATCCATAACACCATAATGCAGAAATATAGCTCAGCTTTATTATATTATCACTGGGGTTACAAGCTGAAATGAAAGATAGCTGAGATAAATGAAATACAACTGGCCTCAAGAAAATTTGCTGCAACTGCTACACTGCGCTGGCCTCCAAAACTGAACTGTTGCACTCTCCCTCCGGCAACGGCTACCACTAAATCCACTGAAGCTCCCGTTGAAGATCTGAATGATCCTCACTCCAATATCACTGAAGCTCTGTGAAACTTATGAATGAAGTCTCCTCAAAGAGAGTTGGGTTTCCGTCCAACACTCACAAATCACCCGAGGGTTTCCGTCCTAGGGCTATGACATGAAGTAGAGAACCACGTCCTCAAACCTCTCATACACAAGAAAATGATCTACTCCAAAGATATCCCTCAATGGCCTCCTCCCTTTCTTTTATAGAAATCTTGGAGCCTTCTAGAGCATTATTTTATTCTTATTTTATTCATGGTGCACTTTTCCCTCTTATTAAAATATTCCCTTTTTAATGCAGAAAAAAGTAAATTTGCTACCATGTCTCCCCTAGTCACTAAAACTCATGTCCAACTGTCCCATCATGGAGGTATCCTCGTCCCGGTTCCAATGAGCTATTACACTGAGGTGTTCTGTCATGTATTCCTCCCAGAAAGCCACCATGAGCATAATTAACTGAGTTAAGCCCTTAAATAACTCAAAATTCCGAAAAGTGTCGGAATGCACCGGAACGAAAGCCAAACTGCTCAGATGATGGAATATATCAAGCGAATGCCATTCGAACACATAGAAACTCCTCAAAAATCCTCCAAAAATCCCCTGGGCTCACTGATGCCACCAACCTGTACCTGTGACCAGTCTGCTCCTAACTCTGGAAGTCAATCCTAGCCCTGTCATAGATGATACCAAAAAAGGGAATATTACAGACCTTCCTCCCCAAGATTGCTTGCCCTCAAGCAATCGAAATATGTGGGCCACTCTGTTGGCCCGCCGCAACTGAGACCCAATGCCCGGATCCGATACAAACCTCTGGGTGCTGCTATGCACCTGTGTCAAACCACTCGGAATAAACCCCTCAATGCCGGGATCCCAAACTGATCTCTCACTGTACCAGTGAATAAACAATCCTCCCGGATCCCATCGCCACCATGGCCAATCATCGCCCAAGTCCCACGGCTCGGACTGCGCTCTGCCTCTGGCTATGACTGATGCTCTAAGAGGTGAAGACCATGACTCCTGCTGCACTGTATCTGTGACTGTGTAAGCTGTCCCATCAACTGTGTACCAACTCATCACCTCTCTCCAATCCAAGTCCTGACTCAATCCCACGCTGGTCCTGCTCTCCTGAAATCAGGATGGAGTGCTGAAGAAACGACGACCTGTGCCCTCCTGCCAACTGGAATCTGTAACATCTACTATGTCTAAGGGCCCCTACTCGGCTGTGCTCCCTACGAAGAATACCGTACCATCAAGAGGGTACCAACTCATGATCTCCCGCCAATCCATCATGGAAGAAGAATCCAATGTAGCAACAACTGCACATGGAACACGCCTAGAGTGTTGCCGCCAGCCTGTAATCAACTCCCACTACTCTGCCCTGTCTACCAATGAAATTTGCCTGTAGAAGAAAGCCCCTCTCTCTATAATGGGCCAAAGTGGGCAAGATATGCTACAAGCCCCATCGATGTACTCCTGGAGAGTGCTACTCACTGAAAAATACTGCAGCTCTGCTGACTGCGTGTACATCTATCTGCGCCTCATCCCTGTGTCGACCCACAGATGGATGCTCCACCATCTCCAACAGCTCCTCCCACTCCTGATCAGGAATGTCATACTCCTACTGTCTACTAGCCCCCTGCAGAACAATCCCATCAACCTCCAACACCTCCAGAGGATATGGATCTGCAACTGCCGTCACCGCACTCGATGTCAATGCATCTGACTGCTCCACCTCAATGGCTGACCCCAATGTTAGCCGCATATCCCACATCGGCTCAATGGGGGCGCCCATCTGGCTCTCCCCCAAAGGAATATCATGCCTGATGTGAATAGTGTCCTCCTCTGCCGACTCAGGCTCCATCACATGCTGCTCTGGCTGAATCCTCACAAGTGACTCTTCACCCAGAGTATCTCCCGCAGAGTCCCGTGACTGCTCACCCTGCACACTGGAACACAGCTCCAGTCTACTGTCATCATCTCTGCATGACTGCTCTCGCTCCCCAGAAGCGTTCTCAACTGATCCTATGGACTCATATGAAGAAGAGTCCTCACTCTGGCATATGGAAGGAATGCCCTCCTGTCCTATCTCCGCCACATCATCTACATCTCTCAAACATGAATGATTAGGCCCCCAAGGTCCTTTGCAAATGAAGCAAAGTCCCTTCCTCCTCAGCTCATTCCTGCTGCCTGACCCACCAAACTGGAGCAGCTCCTCCCTGGTCAACCGTCTCCTGAGAAGCTCAATGTTTTGCTCAACTAGCCCTTGGGCTAGCTCATAAGCAGCGGGCGAGACCAACTGCCCTCTCCTCCAAATGCTCAACAACCGGGTCTGCAACTCTCGGCCAATGGTCTCATGGTCTCTCATACATGATGACAAGATGGACTGCATGTGTGCTATGACGGTGTCAGGATGATGTCTCCTAATGCTGAAGAAGCATTGGAACATCTGCAAAATCAGGTCATCACACTCAAGGTCAAACATGATGACATGAGTCTTGATTATGGCCATACTCCATAGAATCTCAAGCTTCTTCCCAAAGGTAGAGCCTGCACTATTGTCCAAATCCCAAAAAGTCTCTACAATCAACCTCATAATCCTCCTCATAACATCATCATTATATGGGGTTATAGGTGCGGTCAATTTCATGATGTTACTGAGGCAAGCTGCAACTAGAAGTGTGACCCCTTCACAAGGTTCCTCCAAGAATTTGGGCTGTATAAAAGCAAGCATAGCAGGCTTTAGAGCCCAAATCAGCTTCTTCCCTTCTGCTTGGTCTATTGTAGACATGAGTTCATTAAACTCTTCCAGTTTGGACAAAACTCTCCATGACATCTTCATGTATTTCAGATCTGTCCCAAGTGCAAAATTTTTGTGACCAACCCCCAATTCTTCCTGCAAATCTCTTAGCTGTCCTTTTTGAAGGATGGCATAAATTCCTCTTGAAAAGGGTCTACTGTTTGGTTTGGTTTTCTAGTCTTCTGATGCATGGTGTTTTAAGGAACCAACTTCTATTTTTATTTTCATCAATCTGTTTAGGAATTCTTCCATGGTTCAGCCAGTGATGTGGTTACTGTTATTTTCTGAGTTTGCTATATATTTTCCAGTGAAGTGTTTTAGCAAACAGATTGTTTGCACAATGTTGCACGTGAAATTCTGAGTTGTTTCAACTCAATATTGCATTTCTGAGCTATTAAATTTCTCAGTGAGACGAAAAACTGTTGTAGGTACCCTTTATAGATTCTAATTTCTGGGCAATGTTTTCAATGGATTACATGTACCAATAGACTTCAAGAATACTCCTTATGACGACCTTAGAAATCGAAATATAACTGATATATAACGATATAACTGATAACAGTGTTTTAAAATATGATTGGACAGTAACAAGCAAAGTGTAGAACCTGATGTTTTAGCAGCCGTCATTAGCGGAAGATATATTCTGCAATATCAATCCACCTGCAACGCGTAGACCGTGAGCTCAGTCTTCTATCTGGCAATTGACTTGACGTGCCTCCGTTGGTTTCTTGACTCCACGATTTTGCTGGTGTGGATCTGTTCCCAAGATAGGTACATGTTGACAGCAACCACCATTTCAATTCGCACCGACAATTGCCTCATTCGAATAATGCTAATGCCATATGCAGACATCAACACAATTAATTTGAGGAGATTTCACTTCCAGAATTTCCAAGAATTTGAAATAAATTTATGAGTTATTGTTGTAGGTGCGCTTGTCATAAATTTAATTTATTTACACATTGAATCTAAATCAATTTCCAGCAATTTATCATGAGACTGGTTACGGCACTGTGATCTTCTCAAATTGCCCTCAGCAAATCTAATGTATGCCCTCGACCCTCCTCAGCAAGAACACACAGGTATTTCGGCGGCAGCGTCCTTTGTAGCATGCACGACTCGATCCAATTTCATTTTATTATATTAATCGCACATCACAGCCTAACCTCCGCATAATTCATCGACCGAGTCACGGAAAGACCCGTTCGGCCAAGCTATGCTCGCTGGCCTTACCACTATTTTATGTCAGCCTTAATGTGACGGTGGGTACGGAGTTTGACGGTTCAACCCCAGGTCACTGTCCCGGCGAGAAATTCACGCAGTCAGCTCGACTCTTGGAACGACGGTTGTCAAGGTCACCGCGAACATGCCTTCGACTCACGACTGGCTTGGAATGCGGACTTGGCCTCTCATAAATATGAATTCAACCTGTAAACCCGTCAAATAACAGTGATTCTGAGTGTGCCGAAGAAATTGATCTCGGCTTCGAAAATGGATTCGGCTTAAGCTTCATGGACATTCACATAATTTTTGGCCGATTTGCCTAACACCATAGGTTCATGTTCACTCGCAGCCTCGATTCACCCGATCAGACTTGTGTCCCTCTAGTGCTTTAGCTTTAAAGTTTGTGGCTACAGGAAGTACTTTGGCAGCCGGCAAAGATGTGATTATGAAACTCTCCACCGTAAAACATATAACAGGCCCCCAAAAAATCCACTTCCTTAACTTGGCATTCGACCCTCCATAAAGCAGAAATGCCACCACTAAAATCAGCTTGGCATTGACGTCCTCGACAATAATTTGCTGCAAAACTGAGTCTTGGCAAGTAGATAGAATAATGGTTGCAATTTAAACCTTGAACAATTAGCAAATGGAAAACTAGAACCCGCACGCTGAATTTGGCAATTCCAAAATCAACCCTTCGATACTCAAATTTGAAACTGAAAACTTAAATCCCGTAGGTTGAGCCAAGTTCGTGGCTCTGATACCATTGTAATATCCCCAAATGGGATATTTCACTGGATTTGACTAAATTTACTTATATCTCAAAATATGGCATGAATTCAACAATTATTTAACAGAAGATTGCCATGTAAAATTAAACACACAAGTACATGCAAATTCATAACACCATAATGCAGAAATATAGCTCAGCTTTATTATATTATCACTAGGGTTACAAGCTGAAATGAAAGATAGCTGAGATAAATGAAATACAACTGGCCTCAAGAAAATCTGCTGCAATTGCTGCACTGCGTTGGCCTCCAAAACTGAACTGTTGCACTCTCCCTCTGGCAACAGCGACCACTGAATCCATTGAAGCTCTCGTTGAAGATCTGAATGATCCTCACTTCAATATCACTGAAGCTCTGTGAAACTTCTGAATGAAGTCTCCTCAAAGAGAGTTGGGTTTCCGTCCAACGCTCACAAATCACCCGAGGGTTTCTGCCTTGGGGCTACGGCATGAAGTAGAGAACCACGTCCTCAAACCTCTCATACACAAGAAAATGATCTACTCCAAAGATATCCCTCAATGGCCTCCTCCCTTTCTTTTATAGTGTAATATTCCCACTTTTGGTATCACCCATGACAGGGCTAGGAGGGACTTCCAGAGTTAGGAGCAGACAGGTCACATGTACAGATTGGTGCTATCAGTGGGCTCAGGAGCTTTTCGGAGGGGTTTTGAGGAGTTTTCATGGTGTTCAGAGGCATTCGCTTGATATACTCCATCATCCGAGCGATTTGGCTTTCGTTCCGATGCATTCCGATAACTTTCGGAATTTTGAGTTATTTATGGGCTTAACTCAGTTGATTATGCTCAAGGTGGCATTCCGGGAGGAATACACAATGGAACACCTTATTGTAATAGCTCATTGGAACCGGGACGAGGAGACCTACACGATGGGACAGTTAGACACATATTTCAGTGACCGGAGGAGGCATGGTAGCCGATTTACCCTTTTCTGCATTAAAAAGGAATATTTTATAATATTTTAATAAAAGGGAAAAGTGCTCCATGAATAAAATAATAATAAAATAATGCTCTAGAAGGCTCCAAGGGATCTATAAAAGAAAAGGAGGAAGCCATTGGGAGATATCTTTGGAGTAGATCATTTTCTTGTGTATAAGAGGTTTGAGGATGTGGTTCTCTACTTCAGCCGTAGCCCCAGGACAGAAACCCTCGAGTGATTTGTGAGTGTTGGACGGAAACCCAATACTCTTGAGGAGACTTCACTTAGAAGTTTCAAAGAGCTTCAGAGATTGGCGCGAGGATCATCCAGATCTTCAACTTGGGCTTCATCATCTTCAGTGGATTCAGTGGTAGCTGTTGCCGGAGGGAGAGTGCAGCAGTTTAGTTTTGGGAGGCCAGCGCCGTATAGCAGTGCAGCAGATTGTATTGTTGGCTAGTTTTCTATCTCAGCACTTTCTAGGTCAGATCTATATGTAAACCCCTCTTTTTATTTATAATAAAAGCTGAGATTTCTCCTGTTCTATGTGGTATTCGATTGCAGAATTTATGTGTTTAATTTTACATGGCAATCTTCTGTAAGTAAATATTGATTTTGCGGCATTTTGTGGAGTTTATTTATTTATCTGCATTTTTATTAAAAATATCTCATCCGGGATATTACAGTGGTATCAAAGCTTTGATCTTGGCTCAGCCGTGGGATTGTTCTGAAAAGGCCAAGTTCAAGGGTTTTACTACATTTCATGACTGAGGGTTTCAGATTGTCTGTAGTTATTTCTCAAAATACCGAAGTATTATTTGTTTGCTAGTGCTGGAAATCAAGCTCATTCGCCACATTTACAGAGAGCCACTCTCTGAGGTCAATTCTGGAAAGATTAAATTCTTTATGTGGTAGTTGAGGCAACGTGAAAATGAGTTGTGGCAAAACTTATAAGTCCATGCACTGAGGTTGCTCAATTCATTGTTGTGCGGAGCCACAAATCATAGATTAGCTGAGAAAGCGAATCGTCGCATCATTAATCGCAAATTGATTGTCAAGGGACCACGATTCGTTTAGCAACCAAATTCTCCATATTGTAGGGGATGAGATTGCATTGACGTGAAGCACCAGGGTCGAAGCCTGGGTGTTGACGTTGTGGCAGAAGTTCGAATTTTCAGCGGGAGAAGGTGTGCAATCATTGAATCTCTGTTGCGGTCGATATCGGAGTGGAAGAAGTGCAGGAGAGCACGATTGTTTGCATAAAGGAATTAGTGGCTTCGTGGGGTCCGAGTGATGCTGATACCATCGATGAGAAATCAAATTCTTCGTCGCTGTAGAAGTGGAAGCCAAGTTTAATTTATTCAGCCGACGCAACGATCTGTGGATCGAGAAATTTACATGCAACCAATACGTGACGGGCATGAAGAAATGTAGAAATTACACGATCTACGTGGAGTCTCGATCCTCGATTTTGGATCCCAACGGTGCCAGCCGTCAGGATTGATGATCGCCGACGAGTACAAGTGGGAGCGTTGTGTGATTGAACATGTGCACAAAGCTTGATCGACCAGTTTCAGGGGTGCGACAAATTGCAAGTGTGACTACTCCAAAATCGAAGACAAGTGGATTGTCGGCGACGGGAATAAATAAAATCGCAACTGTCACGAGCCAGGGTTGATGCGATGGTTCGCTGTGGTAATAATGTGCCTGCAGAATCTATGAGGGGATATCATAACAGTTGTTTTGTTGCCACCTATTCATGAGAATCAAGCATAGTTGAAATTTCCGGTGGCAGAATTTATATTCGGAATCATGGTTGGCATGGCATTTTAACATCGTTTTGCTACACATTCATTGGCAAGACAAGGTCCGTAACGGAAAGGTCGCATTTTGCTGGGAGCAGAGGGCACAGAGGATAGTGTGAATGCGTTAACCAAGCGCGTTGCAGATAAAATCCTGTAGATGCTAGAACGTGACACTGTCTGATTTGCAGCCGGGTGAAGGAGCCACATTGAGCAGGTAGCTTCATCACGACATTCAGTCATCTGAGAATTCTCCAAGCATGCACTTACCAGTGCCTAAATGAACTCAACTGCATTTCATAGATACAATTGTTTATTGGATTCATTGTCTACATATAAATGTACCAAAATATATGTGTTGACTCCAAATTGGTGACTGTCCGTTGAAAGTATACACATATTCCTCTGCCAATACCTGTCTTGCTTGCTGCTAGACAGAGTAGAGTGTTGTAGAGTTGTATTGTTGAACTGGGTTTACTGTATTTACATTGGTTGTGTACGATGAGTTATGAAGGTTGCATGAGGGCAGCACTTTAAAGTGTCATTCCAGGCTTGAAGAACGCTGAGTTTGTGGTTCCTTGGCTGACAGAATACCTTCTTTCCTTTAGGCTGCGTTGTCTCCAAGATACAGCTAGAGCACATTGCTATATATATGTTGCCTCAGCTGAAAAACGTTTCTCTTGATGGTGTATCTAATCATATTTGAGGATGCATTTGCAGAACTAAGATCATGACCCTGTGGCATCTCAGTTGAATGAGGATGAATCAATTCTATCCTTGTAGCAGCTTTCTTGGCAAGACCGAATTACTAAGACTATATCAGTACACTTGGGAGCGATTCAGAGTTGTTCACAATGGATTTGTGTAAGAGTACGCAATAGTTTGGTGCAAATTGGCTTAAGGGTGAACAACGCTGCTTGCAATGGTGATTTACATCATGTGGAAAATCTAATCAAGGCTGGACGTTATCTATTTTTCCAGACTTTGCAATGAAATGCATCCAGTTGATTAATCAAAGACCGAATTACCGGATCTGTGCATTGATTTAAAGAAGATACACATATCCTTGTTGCTGTAACTTTATCTCTGGGACTGCGCGCTACTGCAATAACACATTTACAGCCAACTGTAACACCAGGTTCCATCTCTCCTTGCATTATATATTTATGTTATAAGTTTAGAAATTCAAAATGCATTTGGGGGCTATTTCCAGCAAACAAACATATTGATGTTGGCTGTATAACATGCATGAGGGTGGTGTGTTTGGTTATGAGAATAATGAACATAATATACATTTGATTAAGAAATGGCTGAATGCATCATTGTAACCATCATTCCTCTGAAAATTAGCAAACTCAGAAAAATACATTAAACTCGAAAACAGTGACCGCATCCTTGGTTGGACCATGGAGGGATTCCTAAACAGTTTGATGAAAATAAAAATAGAAGTTGGTTCCTTGAACCACCATGCATCAGAAGACCAGAAAACCAAGCAGAACAACAGACCTCTTTCAAGAGAGATTTGTGCCATCCTTCAAAAAGGACAGCCAAAAGATTTGCAGGAAGCATTGGAGATGGGTCACAAAATTTTTGCACTTGGGACAGATCTGAAACACATGAAGATGTCATGGAAAGTCTTGGCCAAACTAGAGGAGTTTAATGAACTCATGTCCACAATAGACCAAGCAGAAGGGAAGAAACTGATTTGGGCTCTAAAACCTGCTATGCTTGCTTTTATACAGCCCAAATTCTTGGAGGAACCTTGTGAAGGGGTCACACTTCCAGTTGCAGCTTGTCTATGTAACATCATGAAATTGACCGCCCCTATAGCTCCATATAATGATGATGTTATGAGGAGGATTATGAGGCTGATTGTAGAGACTTTTCAGGATTTGGACAACAGCACAAGCTCTACCTTCGGGAAGAAGCTTGAGATTCTATGGAGTATGGCCACATTCAAGACTTATGTCATCATGTTTGACCTTGAGTGTGATGACTTGATCCTGCAGATGTTCCAATGCTTCTTCAACATTAGGAGACATCATCCTGATACTGTCATAGCACACATGCAGTCCATTTTGTCGTCATGTATGAGAGACCATGGGACCATTGGCCGAGAGTTGCAGACCCGGTTGTTGAGCATTTGGAGGAGAGAGCAGTTGGTCTCACCCGCTGCTTATGAGCTAGCCCAAGGGCTGGTTGAGCAGAATATTGGGCTATTCAGGAGACAGTTGACCAGGGAGGAGCTGCTCCAGTTTGGAGGGTCAGGCAACAGAAATGAGCTGAGGAGGAAGGGACTTTGCTTCATTTGCAAAGAACCTTGGGGGCCTAATCACTCATGTTTGAGAGATGCAGATGAGGTGGCAGAGGTAGAGCAGGTAGACGTTCCTTCTGTATGCCAGGATGAGGACTCTTCTTCAGATGAGTCCATGGGATCATATGAGGATGTTTCTGGGGAGCGAGAGCAGCGATGCAGAGATGATGATGACAGTAGACTAGAGCTGTGTTCTAGTGTGCAGGGTGAGCAGTCAGAGGATTGTACAGGAGATAACCTGGGTGATGAGTCCCTTGTGACGATTCAACCAGGGCAGCATATTATGGAGCCTGAGTTAGCAGAGGAGGATACTATTCACATCAGGCATGATATTTCTTTGGGGGAGAGCCAAATGGACGCCCACATTGAGCCGATGAGGGGTATGCGGCTAACATTGGGGTCAGCCATTGAGGTAGAGCAGTAAGATGCACTGACATCGAGTACGGTGACAGTAGTTGCAGATCCATATCCTCTGGAGGTGTTGGAGGTTGATGGGATTGTTCTGCAGGGGGCCAGTAGACAGCAAGAGCATGACATACCTGATCAGGAGTGGGAGGAGCAGTTGGAGATGGTGGAGCATCCATCTGTGGGTCGGCATAGGGATGAGACGCAGATAGATGTACACGCAGTCAGTAGAGCTGCAGTATTTTCAGTGGGTAGCACTCTCCAGGAGTACATCGATGGGGCTTGCAACATATCTTGCCCATTTTGGCCCATTATAGAGAGAGGGGCTTCCTTCTACAGGCAGCTTCCATTGGCAGACAGGGCAGAGCAGTGGGAGTTGATTACGGGCTGGCGGCAACACTCTGGGCATGTTCCATTTGTAGTTGTTGCTACATTGGATTCTCCTTCCAGGATGGATTGGCGGGAGATCATGAGTTGGTACCCTCTTGATGGCGCGGTATTCTTCGGAGAGAGCACAACAGAGTGAGGGCCCTTAGACATAGTAGATGTTACAGATTCCAGTTGGCAGGAGGGCACCGGTTGTCGTTACTTCAGGACTCCTTCCCGATTTTAGGAGGACATGATCAACATGGGATTAAGTCAGGACTTGGAATGGAGAGAGGTGATGAGTTGGTATGCAGTTGGTGGGGCAGCATATGTAGTTACAGGTACAGCACAACAGGAGCCCGGGAGCATTGATGCTTGTTGGTGGTCTTCACCTCTGAGAGCATCAGCTATAGCTAGAGACAGTGCGCAGCCTGAGCCGTGGGACTTGGGCGATGATTGGCCATGGTGGCATTGGGATCCGGGAGGATTGTTTGTTGAATGGGATAGAGAGATCAATTTGGGATCCTGGCATTGAGGGGTCTGTTCCGAGAGGTTTGACACAGGTGCATAGCAGCACCCAGAGGTTGGTATGGGATCCAGGCATTGGGTCTGAGATGCGGCGGGCCAACAGAGTGGCCTACATATTTCGATTGCTTGAGGGCAAGCAATCTTGGGGCGGGAGGTCTATAATATTCCCATTTTTGGTATCACCCATGACAGGGCTAGGAGGGACTTCCAGAGTTAGGAGCAGACAGGTCACATGTACAGATTGGTGCTATTAGTGGGCTCAGGAGCTTTTCGGAGGGGTTTTGACGAGTTTTCATGGTGTTCAGAGGCATTCTCTTGATATACTCCATCATCCGAGCGGTTTGGCTTTCGTTCTGATGCATTCCGATAACTTTCGGAATTTTGAGTTATTTATGGGCTTAACTCAGCTAATTATGCTCAAGGTGGCATTCCGAGAGGAATACACAATGGAACACCTTAGTGTAATAGCTCATTGGAACCGGGACGAGGAGACCTACACGATGGGACAGTTAGACACAGATTTCAGTGACCGGAGGAGGCGTGGTAGCCGATTTACCCTTTTCTGCATTAAAAAGGAATATTTTATAATATTTTAATAAAAGGGAAAAGTGCTCCATGAATAAAATAATAATAAAATAATGCTCTAGAAGGCTCCAAGGTATCTATAAAAGAAAAGGAGGAAGCCAATGGGAGATATCTTTGGAGTAGATCATTTTCTTGTGTATGAGAGGTTTGAGGACGTGGTTCTCTACTTCAGCCGTAGCCCCAGGACGGAAACCCTCGGGTGATTTGTGAGTGTTGGACGGAAACCCAATACTCTTGAGGAGACTTCACTTAGAAGTTTCAAAGAGCTTCAGAGATTGGCGTGAGGATCATCCAGATCTTCAACTTGGGCTTCATCATCTTCAGTGGATTCAGTGGTAGTTGTTGCCGGAGGGAGAGTGCAGCAGTTTAGTTTTGGGAAGCCAGCGCCGTATAGCAGTGCAGCAGATTGTATTGTTGGCCAGTTTTCTATCTCAGCACTTTCTGGGTCAGATCTATATGTAAACCCCTCTTTTTATTTATAATAAACGCTGAGATTTCTCTTGTTCTATGTGGTATTCGATTGCAGAATTTATGTGTTTAATTTTACATGGCAATCTTCTGTTAGTAAATATTGATTTTGCAGCATTTTGTGGAGTTTATTTATTTATCTGCATTTTTAGTAAAAATATCCCATCCTGGATATTACATATAGAACTCTTGGAGCCTTCTAGAGCATTATTTTATTATTATTTTATTCATGGTGCACTTTTCCCTCTTATTAAAATATTCCCTTTTTAATGCAGAAAAGAGTAAATTGGCTACCATGTCTCCCTTGGTCACTGAAACTCATGTCCAACTGTCCCATCATGGAGGTATCCTCGTCCCGGTTCCAATGAGCTATTACACTGAGGTGTTCTATCATGTATTCCTCCCAGAAAGCCACCGTGAGCATAATTAGCTGAGTTAAACCATAAATAACTCAAATTTCCGAAAGTTGTCGGAATGCACCGGAACAGAAGCCAAACTGCTCGGATGATGGAATATATCAAGCGAATGCCATCCGAACACATAGAAACTCCTCAAAAATCCTCCAAAAAGCCCCTGGGGCCGTTGATGCCACCAACCTGTACCTATGACCGGTTTGCTCCTAACTTTGGAAGTCAATCCTATCCCTGTCATAGATGATACCAAAAAAGGGAATATTACATGTCCTCGAAGAACCTGTACTAGCACTTGTGCATGTGTCAGTGTTTAGTCAATTTAATGTCTTAAATTTCTATCATAAATTATCGACCGGAGTTGGTAATCTTATGAAGTTGCAAGTGCACAATATATGCTAGAATCCTTTTCTTACTTAATTTTATTATGGTGATTTTATATGTTTAAAGTTGTTTTAAAATTTTGTGTTTATTTTGAATGTCTAAATGAAGTTGAGAAACTAGACTTATAATTTGTGAAATGAAATCTAAATTCAACTAAGGTCCAAAACTATGATGAAAATCTTATCTTAGCTTGTTAATGCTTAATGATTGACTTTGAGAAAAACTGAAGTTCTAAAAATAAAAAGGAACTCTAATATTTTTTATATGCTATTGGAAACTTTATATAAATGAAATTTAAAACAAGAAATCACTAAAGAGTATTCACACTTATTAAAAGAAATATTTTAATGATTGAAAAATAAAACTTGCAAGACGGAAGAAAAGGAAATGTTTTTAAGAAAGAAAATTAATCTATGATAAAATTATTGCATGAAAAGAAATTAATCTAAATGATGATAACTTAAGCTTGTGGAAATTTCTGAATCTTTACACTTTATGCAGAAATTATTTACTGTTAATCTGGTTATGCTCCTCCTACTTAGACAAGTTATTAATTGAATAAATTCAAGTTAAAATTGAAGCAAAACACATAATAGATCTCCACCAATCCAGATCTAGAACAAGTTCATGCACACATAGACAAAGTGACACAGTTATTTCTGAATAAATAGTCCCCGGAAAAACCCAATGCAGGAAAACTGGTCTTCTGGCTGCTGGAAGGTTTTATTATTAAGAATTTTCTGAATACAACAAGCCTGGGTTCCAAATATGGAAAACCCAACAGAGAAATAATAGATCTACAGCTCACTGGCTGATCTAGGGCCAAAATAATGACTGATCCACACCCTCAAACGAGATTTACAGAACTCAGTGAAAATTAGGGCCTAGAAACCCCAGTGTTGCCCCAAAAGCCTTTGTGTTAGCCTCTGAAGCCCCTCTAGCCCTCAGCGTTGCTCCGGAAAGATCTGCATTACCGTAGACTAGGTGACGCCGGCCGTACGCTGCCCCTTAGTGTCTCTGCGTAACCCCTAAGGGTTTCCTGCAGCAATTACGCTGTCCTTGAGGGACTGCGCAGCACCTGCATAGCACAAGTTGCTGCCCTCCTGATTCTCTATGCTGTCTCTCTGAGCTGATCTCTGCCTCTTCCTGATTCTAGACCCTGGGATCAGATCATCCCCTTGGCCTAAATTCCCCTCTCTGCAGCTGAAACACTTCTAAGAATTCATAGCAAATCTGCCCTAGAATCTCAGCTTAGCTTTGGTGCTCTGCCTCTGTGTGTCTATACAAATGACCCCAAGCTTTTCCTTTATACTTTTATCATTGGAAAACCAATGACCATGATCAGATCTTAAATCAATGGCTAAGATTAAAAGAAAGCTTGATCCATGTGACTTAAGACAATTTCATCACATGTTTAATTAAATTCACTTTAATTATTTAAGTTCCCTAAGTTTTAACTTAGGAAATACATTAAAATAATTAATTAATTTAATATCTCCTAAACCAGATGAAATTTTCCAAATCAATTTCTAGGTCTTGTAAATCAAGTGTACTCTAGTCCCTCCACAAAATTTGGGAGCTAGAGCACAAATGATGCTACTACCCCAAATACACAAAATCTCAACACTCCGTCTTAGCATCAAGGGTGTGCTCTAGAAATACATCACACTTATGCATTACATGATTTTGGGCACTGGTTTTGTGTTGCTAATGCTTGACCTATTACCACTCAACTCTGCACTATTGTCGCCATTCTGTACTGCTACCCATGACTCTATCACTGCCACTGCAACCTCTGTACTGCAGCTTCCTCTCAATATGTTGCATCTGTGCTGCTCATAGCACTGCCACTGCTAATCTGCTACACTACAACTTCAGTTGTTGAGAGAAACAACTGAATCCCCTGCCCAATCTTTTGACAGGCAAGTCAGATGGGTTACATCCTCATCATTGAAGCTCCATAGGCTACAAATTTGTGCTGGCATCTAAAGGATGATGCACAGCTACAGCGCTGCACTGCGTAAGAAAACTCCCTCTGCACTACTGAAGTCACATCAGCCCCTTGTGCTGAAATCTCTCACGCTGTTGTTGTACTGCGTTGTTCCTCTGAAGCCTCCTGCGTTGCTGCAGCTTTGCACTGTGTAAGCGGCTCTGCTCTGCGCTTCTCCTCCCAGTTTTCGGATCTGCCTCTGCTTCATCTGTGATCTATGCACCCACTTCTCCACTTGTCCCGCTACTGTCTTAAGGCAGCCGTAGCTCGCATGTGATCCAAGAGATGAGTTGATCAAGAATCCCACCTGCTTCGATGTAGCTCCTCTACATATCCATGTCACCCCACTTTCGTGGTTGATGAGCACTCATGGCTGCATCATCTTCTGACCCATCATCTGCCACAGTAGCTTTGGAAGAAGATGCTTCCTTGTCCTTTTTCTTCTGAGGACAATTGCTGGAAAAATGTCCCATTTCACCACATTGGAAGCACTTGATCTTTAAGAGATCCTTCTTCTTCTTTGGTTGCTTCTTTGATGCCAAGGTTGCATCTTCCTCATCTTCCTTCTTCACTTTGCTTCCTCATCTTCCTTCTTCACTTTGCTCGATCCAGAGCTATACTGCTTCTTGGTGAATCTGTAGTGTTCTTCTTGATGCAGAACTGAGCACAAGCTGTCCCAATCTGGGAGGTCCGCTCTGCCCAAGATACTTTGGAAAAAGGTTTCCCACTCATCTGTGACTGCATTGAGGGCAGTCCTCACCATCACATTGTCTTCCACCTTTGCACCAGTTGCAGTCAACTGACCTCTGATCGACTGCAGTCTGAAGAGGAAATGCTCCATGTCTTCTCCCTTGGCCATCATGAATGACCTCATCTGTGTCTCCAACAACATCTTCCTTTGGACAAATTTTCCCTCATATAGGGAGATCAAGGCCTTCCACATCTCATTAGTTGTCTTCTTCTTAGCTAAGTTTGGTACAATATGGTCCTTGATTCCATCCATAATCAGCCGCTTAGCATGCCCAACAGCCTCCCTGTCCTTCCAAAGGAGATCCAAATTTGTCGGTGTGGCCATAGTTTTCTCTGCATGGTCTCTAAGATTGTATGCCTCAAGGACTATCAAGATCCTTGCCTTCCAAACTGAAAAGTTTGAGAGGCCATCCAGCCTGTCCTGATCACGCAGTCCATGAGGAGGCATCTGCTCAGAATGTGTCGGAACTTCCTTTTCTCTTTGCTAGAGAAATGGATCTAAGGCCCTTGGTGAAACAGGCACCTTCTGCTCCCTCTGACAACTAATTTCCCTCCTTGAAAATCTACCAAATCAACTATGATTCAACTCTCTTTGATCCTCTGATCAAACTGCAAGTTTCTTTTGCCTAGAAACTCTCTGAGAAGTTGATCTCCTCCCGCTCTTTGTCACTTGTGCTAAGGCTAAAAATCTGAAAACTTCAAAAATTTAACCCCACCAGCACCTTCTGAATTTCTGCAGCTAATCTTCAGTCTTTTTTGGATCTAACAAATTCAAATCTGCATCACCCTGGCAGGCTTCAGACTAATCCAGCATTGTTTTTTAGCTGCCTTTGCGCAGTAATTGCATGGGCTTACTAGAAGACAACGTTAGACTGCGTCACCCTTGTCTCTGCGTGAATTTGCCTCTGAAAACTGCGTCGTCCCTTCAGATCTACGTTTTTGCTGCTTTTACAGCTACTTCCTTGAAGATAACATTAAGCCATCTACCTACTCCCATTTTCTCAATTCTTTTTAGATATCTTATGAGTCACACCATAGCAATTGATTAGATGGGAATTGCTCCTGTTTCACTCAACATTATCTCATAAGATACCAAACTTTTCATTTTGAGATGGATTAATTAGATTATTAGCTGATTTTTAAATATTTCCTAAGTCTGAACTTAGGGAATATGGTTAACTAATCAAAATTAATTAAGTCAAGTTGAGAATTAGCTAGAAACTCACACAGATCAACTCCAATATGATCCTAGCCCTTGATTAACTTTTAATCTTGGCCATTGGTGCTCCAACAAAGGATTACAAGAAGAAGTCAATGGGCACTTGGAGAATACACCAGAGACACATGGAGAATTCGATTTTCTAGAGTAGCAGCAGTTAGTTGTCGGATAGTTCGAGCTTCAGTGAGGAAGTAGAGTTAGCGAGGGGAAAGGAAAGTGATTCGGAGGAGGTTTTCCAAATCGAAAGGGGTAGCAACAAGAGGCGGATTTATTCCCAATGAGGCAACGTAGAGGACTGCGCAGTTGCTTCAAAAGGGCAATTCGATTTGGCTAGAGAAAAATTCGATTCAGCTTCCATAGGCCGAGAAAGTCTTCTAGAGGGCCAGAGAATCAGTTTCCTCAGCAGAGACAGGCAAAACGACTTGATTAGAGGCAATTATGGGATAGACATCCAAGGGTCTAGGAGTACGATTTTTCTGAGGTAGAGTTGTGTCGAGGTTACTTGTGGAGGAAGGTAAATTCCCTCTGATAATTTTGGCCAGATTTACTTGATGTTTGGATTTCCAGTTGGGCATCCATAGATTGTACTAAGATTTCACTGCTCCTTAATAATAAAAACCCTCAGCTGCTACACCAGTTTTCCCAAGTTGGGTGTTTCCGGGAACATTTCTCCAAAAATAATTGTGTATATTTTATGTGTGCGCTATATTTTCAGAGTTTTCAACGTTATTTTCTTTGCAGTTTATTTGTGAAAATCACAGTGTGAACTATTTGGTATTTGTCGCAGAAAACTGCAAATAAATTGTTAAATAAACGAACAATTAGGAAAATAATCTCCAGTTGTTGTGATAGATGAAATTTTCACATGGTATCAGAGCGTGAGTGATCAACCAAGAAGATCAAAAGAGGATAAGGGAATTTCACTGCTCGGTGGGAGCGACAAGCCGAAATTCTCAGAAGTTGCACAGTATCCAAACAGGCAGGCCAAATTGCAGGGGCAAGGGTTCGATTTTCAGTTACAAGTTGGCAAAAAAGTCAAGTTTCCCGGGATAGTGATTCCAGTAGTTAGAAGGGGCAGCAACAACTCATATTTTTGATGAGCAAATTTCTGGTTGGACGCAGAAGATTTTACAACAACAGAACTAGTATCAGGTGGAAGAGAAAAGCACACACAGCAGAGGGAAAATTTCTCTCAGGGAACTTCAAGTTTCAAAAGTTCGATTTTCTGAGGTAGTTTGGAAGTAGCAGCTAGCAGATCTACGGATTCCAGAAGGGAGTGCGAGTAACAGAGCAGCAGCCGAGCAGAGGGATAAGTGGGAGTTTTCGACTAAATCAAAGATGGCCATAACAAGGCTGATGATCCAGGTGGATGTTGGTGGCCACCTGTCTATTCCACCTGTGCCGCCAGTCGGTTTCATCAGTTTCCTTGTTTATAGTAGCATTTACTATTTTTAACATTTTTTCGGGTCCTAAACTTCTGGAGCAGTTTTGATCCCCTAAATGGCTTTTTTTGGAGGTTTGCAGCAGGCCCGTAGTCGTAGGCAGGGGCTTGTGGAAAATCCTGTAGTACTCGGATAAATATTTCCAATGAGGTATCGTACGCGCCAAATGGAGATAATATGACCAAGCTATGACCCCGGGAAGTTGGGTGCCTAACTAACCCCAACGGGGTCCACAAAATCTTGGCGTTCCATCTCCTGGGGTTATGGCTTTGGTTTTTTAGGATTTTATCTTATTGTTTAATAATAAAAAGGCCCTTGAGCCTCATTGTAACATAGTTCAAAGGCATGTAGCCACCTCATCTCTTCTCAACCATAAGCTGCCATCGCCAGAGCTAGTTTATTTCCATTCTATCTATAAGCATATTTCAGTTCTTTGATATTAATGAAATGAAGTGTTATGTATGTTGCATCTTTGCATTTATGTTTATATCTATATTCTATTGCGTTCTTGGTTTAAGTTCGGATCAATGGTATCAGAGCGGTTTGCTCTTTCTCTATTTTTCTTTGCATGTCCCCAACGAGGTCAGGGTATAAGGAGTTAGGGCTCGAACTAGTTGAACCTTTGCAAGACTAACCTCGTGAACCACGACGGTCTCTAATGAAGAAAGAAAAGGAAGATGAGGGAGCAGGAGATCCTTTCAAAATATTGCTCGAAGAAACCCTTGAGCGACAGAGGAACGCGATGATGGACAACTTTTCCCAGATCCTTTGTTGGATGCCCACAGGCAACACATATTCATCCAGAAGTCACTCTGGAGGCGCCACTCCCTTCAAGGTACAAGTCAACTTTAAAATTCCCATATTTGAAGGCCAGATAAATGAAAACGTCGTAGATAAATGGTTAAATCTGTTGTAAGGATATTTTTTAGTTCAAAATCATTCCAATAGGGAAAATATTACTTTTGCACTCCTCAAATTCGCCCCCCATGTCAAGGAATGGTGGGAAACCTACTGTGAACAGATGGATGAGAGAGAGCCCTCACAGTTTTTAGCCGCACCCACTTGGAATTCTTTCTGATATGCCATCAAGGAACAATATTACCCCGTGGGGAACTATGAGGACAAGTACATACAATGGACTACAATGCGACAACGAAGGGATCAGGATGTGCACGAGCTGACGAATATGTTCCATACCCTGCGCACAAAGTTGGGTATTAATGATTCAGAGAAACTTTTGGTGCTCAAGTACCGCAATTTTTTTCACAAATATATTCAGGAGGAAATGGAGCTCCTCGACATCTCCTCTCTTGGTGCAACATACCGATATGCTGCTAAGATCGAGCAGTAATTTAAACAAAAGAAGCGAGACTTTGGATCTGTGAATCTGAAGCAAGGGAAAGACCACCCCAAACCGCAGAACAAAGGATAAAGCCAAGGCGGTGTGACCCAGGACAACCCGCAAAAGCCGCAAACAAAGAACAACACCATGAAGACAAAGAAGGACACGGGAAAGTGGTGTGAGTTCCATAAGAGCCCCACTCACAAGTGAGTATAGGGCCAAACAGTCGCTGGTGGCTGAGCTGAAGGCTTCCGATTTAGATGCATGTTTCGACTCTGAGTCAAAACCCAACAAGGGAAATGACAAAGGGAAGTAGATTATTGACGCCGAGCCCAATGCCACCGTTGCCACCACCAAGGTCCAGAAGGATGAGCCCGAAGATCCAGGAGGGGGAGCGCCTCTTCCATTCTTAGATGTGGGTGAAGGGTTCTCCACTATAGTTCATTGTCGACAGCGGTAGCCAAAATAATCTCATTTCAGCAGAGGATGTGAAGCGCCTAGGCCTACTGACCACAACACACCCACAACCGTACACAATTGGGTGGCTTCACCAAGGACAAGATCTTCGCGTCAGCCAACAGTGTCACCTTCCCAACAACATCAAGCCCTTCATATATGAGGTACTGAGTGATGTTGCTCCTCTTGAATTTTGTGATGTATTATTAGGCCAACCATACTTGAGGAAGGGGCATGTTGTGTATGAGTCTAGGCCTCGCTCTGTTATTTTTACTTTGGGCACCGCCTACCACCATATCTTTGATCACTGCGAAGAAATGCACTAAGATCATTTCCCAGACTGGGAAATTTTGTTTTCCTTATGATTCGCCCTCAAGGCAAGAAGGATATTGTGGCCATGGCCTCTAAACAAGGCTCCCTAGCATGACAACAGCATATGGACAAGCTCGTGGAGGAGTACAGGGACATCTTCACCTCACCCATAGGGGTACCTCTACACTATCAGGTCAAGCACTCTATCGATCTGACCTCGGGCGCACTGCCACCCAATTGGTCGATCTATCGACGCTCTTCTCAGGAAAATGATGAAATCAAGAGGCAGATTCAGGATCCGTTGTAGAAAGGGCACATCAAACCAAGTTCATCACCCTATGGGAGCCCGATCGTGTTGGTAGAGAAGAAGGACACCAATTGGATGTGAAATTTTCAATCTGAAAACTATACAGTTGCAGTGATAGATTTATTCCTTGTACTTATTATTTCAATAAGTTATTTTTCAGAAATCTTCTGGCAAATATCGAAATAAATACTACTACAACATTCACAAATACATATGCAGAGAAATAAACAGTAAAGGACATAAGCACAAGAATCAGTCACATGTACACAGTTATTTTTGGACAATCGTCCCCGGAAAAACACCCAATGCGAGAAAACCGGTGCAGCAAATGAGGGTTTTATTAATTCTTCAGCAAATGATATCCTTACAAGGAAATATATTGGCAGATAAAATCTGAAATACCTGAGACTGAATTTCTGGCTCTCTCAGACAATTCTCTGACACCCTGATCAGCCTCTGCTGGCTCCTGTGTCTATCTGCGTATTTCTTTGCGCAGTCCCAATGTTGGACTGCGTAACTCTGTGTAGGGACTGCGTGGGTTCTCTGCATTGCAGCCCAAAGATGCCTCCAGTGACCCACTGCTACCCTCTGTCACTGAGCTTGATCACCACTGACTCCCTCCTCCTTCTGCTTATGCAAACCCTTCGCCTTGCAACTCTCCCACTGAAATTGAATTCTCTTACTTCATAATCGACCTCCTTCGGGTACTGAGTGTATGCCCAACTTATTTTCCAAATGACCCTCAAGCCTTCTTTTATAATCTTCTCGTTGGAGAACCAAAGACCCAGATTAGAAGATTAATCAATGGCTAAGATTAAAACTTGACATGATCCATGTTTTCTAGAAGATTCACACTCTGACTTATTAATTCCCTTTAATTATTTCATTTCCCTAAGTTTAGACTTATGGTCTTCATTAAAATAATTAATTATTTTAATAAGTCATGAACTGAGTGGAATTTCTACAAACGGTTTCTGGGTTCTTTGGAATGTTGTTGTCCAAGCCTCCCTGCAAAGTTTAAGACTTGGAACACTTCCAAATGCTACAAAAATCAGCACTCCCTCTTAGCGAGGAAGGTGTTCCAACAATATGCCTGCTACATGTTGCTCTACTTTTGAAGCACCCTCTGTGCTCCTAATCTCTAGATGTTGCCCCTCATCTGCTGCGCTACTACCCTTTGTACTGTTGCCTTTGACACTGCCACTGTCACTGTTGCATCTGTACCACAACTCCCTCTGAATATTGATTCTATCCATTCCTGCTACTGGAAGGGATTCTTCATCATCCCCATCTTCTCTATGAAGTAGACAAACTTAGTCTTCCCTAGAGCTTTTGTGAGGATGTTTGCCACCTGTTCTCCTGTTGGAGTGTACTGCAACTGAACAGCTCCACATTGTACAGAGTCTCTGATGAAGTGACACATGATTTCAATATGTTTCGACCTATCATGAAACACAGGATTTTCAGAGAGCTTGATGCAACTCTGATTATTGCATAAGATGTTGGTCGCTTCCATTTTCTCCTTGAGTAGGTTCACTAACAGTTTTCGAAGCCATATGGCCTCACATGAAGCTGTGTTGGCTGCCATATACTCTACTTCTGCTGAGCTCAGTGCTATGGACTTATATTTCCTGCTACACCAGGAAGTCATTCCTGATCCCAGACTTAAACAACACCCATTGTTACTCTTCCAATCTACTCAACTTCCAACCCAATCTACATCGGTGAAACCACTCAACCTGACATCATTGTTATAGGTGTACTTCAATCCAAGCTTGACTGTTCCTTAAAGGTACCTGAGAACATGCTTGGCTGCTTCAGAATAAACCCTCTTCGGTTCCACCATGAACTGACTAAGGGTATTTATAGCATAACAGATGTCTAGCCTAGTATTTACCAGATACATCAACGATCCGATGAGCTGCTTATATAACGTAGGATTATCCTCATCATCTTCGGACGTGTCGACTTTCTTCCAGTTGGTGATCATTGGAGTTGTCATGGGTCTACAATCCTCCATATGAAATCTCTTTATAATCTTTGTAGTGTATCTCCCTTGACCAAGAAAGATCTCCCCATTCTGCTGCCAAACCTCCAACACCAGAAAATAGTGCATCCGTCCTAGATCCTTCATGTCAAATTCTTCAGCCAAATTCTTCTTGCAGTCTGTGATGAGCCTTGATGATCCTGTCAAGAATAGATCATCTACATACAAAACCAGTATCAACAACTCACTCCCTACCCTCAGATAGTAGATGTTGGGATCTGCATCACTCTTGACGAATCCCATCTTCTGTAGGTAACTGTCAATTCGACCATACCAGGCTCTATGATCTTGCTTTAGTCCATAGAACGCTTTCTTCAATCTGCACACATGAGTCTTCTGATCATGTGTCTCGAAGCCCTCCGATTGTTCTATATCCACCTCTTCCTCTATCACCTTGTTCAAGAATGTCGTCTTGACGTCCATCTGATGAATTTCCCATCCCATCTGCGTAGCAAGGGATATCACGATATGATAGAGATGTACCTGGCTACTGGGGAAAAGGATTCTTCATAGTCAATCCCTTATTTCTGAGCATACCCTTTAGCCACAAACCTGGCTTTAAATTTCTCAATGCTGCCATCTACAACATACTTGATCTTGTAGATCCACCTGAATCCTACAACTGATCTCTCCTGAGGTCTGGGGAACACCTCCTAGACATCATTCGTCATGATGGAACTACACTCTTCCACCATTGCATCAACCCACACCTGGTGTTGAGCTTCTTCTCGAAAGCTGGAAGGTTCTCCGACTTGAGCAACCAAGGCTTGATACCTCTCAGGCTGCTTACGCTGACTCTTCTCATTTCGGGGGATTCTGACAAAGTCATCTGCATCCTTCAGAATCTATCAAAGTTCCCTGCTCATTCTCCCACTGGTAGTGGGTGTATTCACCACCATTATCTGATCACAACACCTTGATCTGCTTCCCTGTCAGATTTTCTACCAAAGCCTTAAGCTCTTTGAAATGATTGAAGACTTCATCCTTGGTCTTCAAGAATGTAATATTCCCAATTTTTCCACAAGATAATTGGAATATTAGAGTTCTTAATTTTCATAATTAATTAAGTAAATAAGAGGGTGGAGGGACCCATAAACCCCATTAGATGAATAAAGTCCACTTCTATTGTGTGAATGTCGTAGTGGATCAACATTATGGAGTAGTGGAGCAGCTCCTTAATGAAGGAATAGTGGAGATCATGCATCATTAATGATAAGATCATGGAGATCATGGAGAGACAGCGCAGTCTTCATGGAGACTAGTGGCCACATGTGCTGCGTAGTTATGAGGTGGGCTAGGCTCACAACCATATAAGGAAGGTGAACACAGCAAAGCAAATCAATCTGGAATTTGATATTGGATTATCGTTTGACATTCTTTGCATGCTTCATCTGTTTAGCTAAGTCTGTTGTGTTCTTTAGCACAAGGGTGTTCCCGAGCGGGAATCCCACTCTCATCCTCGGGGGACTTCAAGTGCCTACTCAAGAGAGGTATATCGAGCAGAATTTCCACCATGTGGCATTTGGCCAAGCTTCAGCCATTATTCCCAGTGCAGCCCCTTTCAAGATTGTGTGGTGTTGTAGGGTTGCAATAGTGGAGGGTTGAGAAACCCAACCTTTGAGATTGTTTTACAATGGAAGGTGTTTGCTCCCCGTGATTTGCAAGATTGGCAAGAGAAACTCTGCAGGGAACCACATCAAACCACTTTGGAATCCAAGGACCTGGCCTTCCTGGACTGAGAGAGGGCTATCTCTATGTAAGTGTTTATAAATGATATGTCTTTATGCTTTTGTTTTATGATTTTAAGCTAGTTATGAAGTTCTAAGGACTTGTTTGTTTTGTTTGATTGGTTGATAGATCAACGGTGTGATCAATTGAGGGAGTTTTTCAGCTAAATAGATAGACTGTGAGAAAAATTAATCCATTGGGCTATGAAGTCATAAAAGGATTTAATTGTTCATCAACTTTGCAAGGGTTTTCGTAGGGCAAGCTAATTATATCAAGTGGATCTGTCAGATTAGATGGAATATGAAATGACAGTAAGTTGTGAAAACAGTAAAATTAAAAGGGCAATTAAGAATCCTTTAACTCTACTTCAACAAGAAAAGCCTTTTAGTTAACTGTTTGAGACAAACCAAAGGACAGGGAATACCATAGACTTCTTTGGCCAGACTTTAATAAGCAAACCTTTAAAACAACAATCCAACAATCCTAGAATTACTTTTAGACAAAGAAAACATTTAAGATAACAATGAGTGCAACTAAAGAGCAAGATACACCTGTCTTATTTAATCAAACACTCCAAAATACCTTCAAAGCAACAGTTTAAAACAAACCAAAGGACAAGGCATACCATAGACTTCTTTGGCTGGAATCTACTAAGTATACTTTAAAGAAAGGCCTTAAGAATAATATTTCAAGCTACACCAAAGGACAGGGCATACCATAGACTTCTTTGGCTTAACTCTACTGAATCATTCCCAAGGCAACAAGCTAGGTGGAACTAAAGAGCAATTAAGAATTCTCTAATTAGACCTTGCAAAGGAAAACATTAAAATAAAGAAAGCAGACAGAATCAAGGTGCCAAGGCAGCATATCCTAACCTAAAATTTCTGTTCTTTTATCAGAGAAATAATCGACATAATGGAAAACAGAAGGAAAACATTGACAAAGAAGGATAACTTCACCATTAACATAGCTCAAGAATCCTGTGAACGTGCTTGTATTACTGATGTTCAAAACAGTTACATTACTCCAGTACAGTGGATCTCTGCAACTCAGATTTTTCTCAAATCCAGCCTAGCAGTCATCAACTAATCAAGCAGCCAACCAGCTAATCCACCAACCAACACTAAAAATGAATCATATGTGCATTATTTATCTGCAAATGAGGAGGTGATCCTAAGCTAGGGTTTCAGATTTGTATTTATTACAGAGTTAATGTATTTTTGACCTTTGAGACCATGCAAGGCCCAAGGCAAAATATCTGAGGCTGACTCACTGTAATAATAACTCCTAACTTAACTGTTGAGCTAACTTTTGGAAATATTTGGCTTTTAAGGCTTCTCAATAAATGCTGAGTAGCTGAGAAATATCTCTGAGTGTTTCAATAAATGCCGATGTCTTTATTTGAAATAAAACATGCTGTAGGTGGCAATGTGTTTTTTAAGAAGTAGATGCTTTTGGTTTAGTCATTCAGATCTGCTTCTGTGCTAATCTCTCCTTGTTTTATCTTTTAAACTCTTTTTAGGCCTTTTAAACTTGGGTTTATCCTTTTAACTCTTCTAATCTTCTTTATCTCTGCCTCCCTCTCTTTCAATCTTTGACTAATTTCCTTTAATCCTTTTACATTCATCTCTGTTTGAAATTTGCTGCGTGGTGGGGCAATCTTTTGCTGTTGGAGTGCCTAATAAGCATCAAAGGTCATGATCCATGGATGATTATGCTCGATCTTATGCCTCTGGTCCTTCTAATAAAACAAGTTTCTTCGGATCGTCACCCAGAACTCTTATTTAAATCATTTTGGTCCCTTGGAATGCAATTCTTGCATCCCTGCCACGATACTTGCACAATACAAAACAACAAATTAGTTTAAAATCTGCGTTCATAGCTTTTCTACGTTTATTTGGGGTTTTCAGGCTATTTGGAGCACTGCGGAGGTGTTAATAGCGGATTGGGCTTCATCGCAGAGCCACAGGGCTTTGGAATATTCAAATCGAGCAGCAATTTTGATTTGTTGCGCGAAAGAGGAAAGGCGGTTTTCGCATGGGATGAGGAGTGGTTAATGGTTTTGGAGGAGGGCGTGCGATTCCATAGGGAAGGCGCCACATGGTGGATGGGAAATGGGCGAATACCGCCCATTTCGCAAGGTTTGGGGTTGTTTAACCACCGCCCAGGAATCGGTGCGATATTGGATCACGGTCGTCGGATCTTGGGAGATACAAATCGACGTGGTCGGGGTGAATGGAGCGACGGGAAAGTCACAGTGGTGGGGCCCGGGTTAATTAATAGTGGAGGCGTTTATTCTGAGAGCATGGCCGAGGTTATATGGCCGTGGGGCTTTAATGAGAAGGAGCCTCAGGTTAATAAATAGGAGTGGGAAGCTTTAGAAACGTGGGCGGAGGGTAAGGTTACATGAGCGGGGCTAAAACTTTATAAAGGGTCGGGTTTTAACATGTAGAAGGGGTTGGGTTAGAAAACACAAAAGGTCGGGTTTTATATTAATAAAACAGAGTTTTAATATAAAAGATGGGTCCCGAAAGGTTTATTTTTTTATTTAAAAACAATGTAAAAAGAACTTTTTACATTGTTTTTAGTGTAAATGAGAGAGAATGATGAATGGGGTTTTTAGTGGGGAAAATGAGGAAATGAGGCTTTTGGTACGAAAAAATGGTGAGAATGAGAGAATTAAGCCCAGACATGAGTTTTTTAAGAGCAGGAGGGCAATTTTAGAGAAGGAAAAATGAGATATAGTGAAAAAAGTTTTGTGAAGATAATGAAGGCAGTGAGATCTCTAAAGATAGTTGATAGTCAAGAAATGCTATCTTCAGCAGATTGTAGAAAATCCATAGTCACCTAGTGAAACTATAGAATATAGGAGGATAACAGTGGCTCCAGTTGGGGAGGGCAGCTCCTTTAGGAGGTGTCAAGAACCTCAGAGTTCAAATCTCTGGAATTTGTAGATCAGTGCCTTGCTTGTTTTTGGCAGATTTCTTATTCTTTAATTGCTGATTTGCTGCTGTTCTTTGTAACTTTGACCTTTAAAACTTGAGAATCATGCTTTGCTGCAACTCAATTCTACCTACCGATCATACTTTCCTAGAATTTTTTCTTCATTTGGGTGCATTTACATTGGCAAACGCTTGACATCATTTTTCTTTTCGAAAGCAAAAACTATCTACTTCTATCCTTATATCATCCAAAGGCTCAGATTGAACTGATAAGCTCTTTTATTCTCTACCTAATCTACTTATCTGTCAAGTTTAAATAGTTTGATAGATTTTCATTCTCTAGTCTATCAACAGTAAATTGAAAGCATGACCAAATCAAGATTAAGCAGTTTGATTTGGCATGAGTCGTGGCATTTTGAACAAGCTACACACATTTTTTATTTTTGCAAAAAGTAAAACTAAAAACTGAGGGCTATAATTTGGAATTTGTCATTCATCCCTCTCTTTTCCTTTGGTTTAGATTTGAACTTTGGAATCAACATTCTTACCTATATAATCTACTGATATGCCAAGTTTAAATGATTTGGTAAATCTTCATTCACTAACCTATCATCAGAAATTTAAAATTTGTTCAATCATGATTAGGCTGTATGATTAAACAAGACTTCATTTTCAAAAGTAGTGGCATTTGGACTTGCACACTTTCAAAAACATTCTTTTTTGGAATGGGGCTTTACCTTTTCTTTTTATCTACCCTCTTTTCTCCTTTTCTTCCTTTTTATGTCTATTTTTCTAGTTTTTTTGTTCAAGCAGTGTTATATACAATGAATAAAGCTTTAAACTGAGGTTTTCAACTGAAATAATGCTTGAGCATCCTGCCATTGACAGGACCTCCAAATAATTATGTTCCATCCATTCCTTATAGAGAGAATGCATTGTTACCTCTTGTAAAATGGATGATGTATGGACCTTTCCATAGACTGTCAAATTTTCCATGCTTGCCTTTGTAATCTCTTCTTAAGTCCCACTTCAGTACTTTGTCTCCAATGTTGAAATCATTTGCCTTGGTCCTTTTATCAAAAAGTTTCTTGATGTTTTCCTGCACTTGTTGTATTCTGTTGAATACTTCTTCCCTAGTTTGTTGCAGCTGGACAGTCTGGTTGATTCTTCTTTGCATATCATTTTCTTCAGACTGTGCTTCTTGGATGAGCTTCATCACTGGCACTCTCAAGCTTGTTGGGAAAACTGCATCTGCTCCATACACTAGTTGATAGGGAGACATTCCAATAGATTTTTTATTTGTTAATTTGTCTGCCCATAGTGCATGTACTAGTTTGTTGTGCCAAGATTTTTTGCTCTCTTCCAGCAACTTTTTAATGATGTTCACCAAACTTTTGTTTGAGGATTATGCCAACCCATTACCTTGAGAGTAATAAGTTGTTGAATGGCCCAATGTAATCTGATATTTGTGGCAAAAGTCCACAATTTTATTGGATCTAAAGGCAGCAGCATTGTCAGTGATAATCTTCCTAGGACAGCCAAATCTAGATAGAATATTGTTTTCAAAAAATTTGATGATTACTGAGTCTGTGGCAATTCTAGAAGGGATGGCCTCTATGCATTTTGTAAAATAGTCAGTTGCAATGAGGATCCACTTATGCTGGGCAGAGGAGGCAGGATGTATTTCTCCAATAAAATCTAGGCCCCATTGTTGAAAATGAGATTCAACAGCAATTGGATGCAAAGGTAATGGCAGCAGTTTTCTTTTGCCTTCAAAGATTTGGAATTTATGGGTAGGAAATTAAAATTTTATGGATTTCTTGAAAGAGGGTGGGCCAATAGTAACCAACTCTAAGGATTTTGTTGACAGTAGTTTTCCAATAGAGGTGGCCTCCACATTTTGCTTCATGAAATTCATGCTTGATCTTATCTGCATCATCCTCAGGCAAACATTTAAGCAATATACCACTAGCATTTTTCCAATATAAAATTTTATCTAAAATGCAGAAGTTTACAGCCTTTAACTTTAAAAATCTGGCCTTTGTTTTAGACAAACCAGGAGGAACATTAAGATTAAAAAGCACATATAATATATCAGCATACCAAGCTGAATTCAGAAATAATTCTTCAATGGGTGGAGTTCTCAGGTCCTCTTGTTCATCTAATGCATTAATCATATTTATGTCCAGTGCTTGAAATTTTGTTTCAGCCATGAGTTTAGCCAGTCCTTGCCCTTTGATTAGCTTAGTGGGCCTGATTTTTAGATCATATTCTAATATAATAGCAATCCACTTACCTCTTTTGCCATCAGGATCTTGTGTTAAGATTTTTTTTACCACTGAGTGAGGCACAAATGCAATGATGTGTGAGTGCAGAATGTAAACTCTGAAATCTTTTAATGCCTTGATCAAGGCAAGAGCTTGTTTTTCCATTATGTTATATTTTAGATCCTTGCTGAAAAATGCTATGGGCTGCTCCTATCCTTTTATGTTTTTCTGCAGTAGGACAACAACAACTGTATGTTCTGATGCAAAAGAAAATATGAAGAAATCTTTGGTAAAATCAAAGTTGATCAGAACTGGTGTTTGGGTAAGAGCTTGTTTTACTAAATCAAAAGATTGCTTTGCTTCTATGCTCCATTTGACTCCTATTTCTCTTTTCAGCATGTTTGTGATGTTTCATAGGAGTTCTGCAAGGTTTGGTATGAACCTTCTAAAGAAATTTATCTTTCCAATGAAAGATTGCAGTTCTTTGATATTTCTAGGATGATTGATTTGCAATATTCCTTCAATCCTTTTTGGGTCAATCTTGATCCCTTCTTCAAATATAATGTGGCCAAACAGAGTTTTCGTTCTTGAAGGGCAAACAGAGTTTTCTTGGGATTCAAAGACACATCATATTTTCTACATTTTTCAAAGACTTTTCTTAAATGAGCTAGGTTTCTTCATCAGTTTTTGAGTAGACTGTTATGTCATCAAGGTATATCACAATGAAGTAACCTATCTCTTCTGAGAAAGCAATATCCATGGCTCTTTGAAAGGTGGCCCCGGCATTCATCAACCCAAAAGGCATTTTAACATACATGAAGGTGCCCCAGGGTGTAGTGAAATTTGTCCTGTGCTAATCATCTGGGTGTACCAGCACCTGATTGTATCCTGAAAATCCATCTAGCAAAGAAATTATTTTAGAACCTACTACTCTTTGTAAGATGTGATCCATTTTGGGTAAAGGGTAGTTCTCTTTTAAGGAGGCTTTGTTTAAATTTCTGAAGTCTATGCATAGCCTAATTTCTCCTGTTTTCTTCCTACTGATACAAGATTTGAAACCCATTCTGAGTATCTCAGAGGGACTATTATCCCAGCATCATACATTTTCTTAATTTCTTTCTCAACCAGTGGTAGTTGCACAGGGTTTATTTTTGTGCAATTTCTGTTTAAAGGGCTTCTGGTTTTCTTTGAGAGGGATCTTATGCTGGATTATCTCAGTATCATATGATTTTAAATCTTCATAATTCCAAGCAAACACATCAGCAAATTCTTTGAAAGTTCAAGATATTTCTGTTTTATATGAACTGGCAGTGTTTTGGACAGTTTTATCATTTTGGGTTTTTGTTCACTGCCTATATTGCATTCTTCTATTTCAGCTTTAGTGGGTTATATCTTTGGCTTCCTAGCAACATCATTAAAGTCAAACAATTCTTCTAGGGGAACTAGTCCCTTTGGCAAATTATCATTATTGGACTTCAGCACTTCAAAGTCTCCTTTGTCTGAATTTGTGCACAACTCTGTTTTATGTGGGTGTTCTTTTCCTAACAAATTTATATCAGCATTATCAGGGGGTTCTTCTTTGTAAGATTGTTCCTCAGCAGAGCAGTCCTCTTCATGATCTAAGGAATTTGGCATTTCAAACCCATTTCTGGACTGTAGGAAATATTCTATCTGTTTATCTCCTTCAAAAGCTTGCCAATATCTTATATTGTCAAGGAATGCTGGTCTATATTTGACTTGGACTGTGTATTGCTTGTTTTGATAAGGTTTTTGGCATGTGCTGGCTGCAAATGCTAGACCCTTGGCAAGGATGTTCTGATTTCTAGGGACAAAGGTAAGATCATACTCTTTGAATGTTTGTAAGAGGTCAAGGGCATCATCCCTATATTTTTTTAATCTAGGATGCTTAGCGGTGTATTCTCCCTTAATCTGCCTAATAACTAGCTTTGAATACCCATGAACAGAAATCCACTTGGCTCCTAGTTTCTTGAGTAATTGTAGCCCTAGGAGGAGTGCCTCATATTTAGCTATGTTATTTGTGCATTGAAAGCTTAGCTTGTATGAGTGACCTTCTGCATGATTGTTCTCTTTGTTATGCACCCATATACCTGCTCCTGAACCAGTCTTGCCACAAGAACCATCAAAGCTCATACTCCAAAGAGGTTCAATTTCAGATTTATCATTATGTTGGCTATTGTGGCTACCACTATGTTTGTCATTGTTTTGTTATTTATGGTCTCCACTATGTTTGTTATTATATTCTGTTTGGGCCACTTGTTTTGACTGTTCCTCTTTTTCCTCTTTTTGTTCAGCTAGTTGCTCATTTCCTGACACTTGTTCATTAATGTTTTCATTATTGTAAAGGATAAATGAATCAAGATCAATGTGAATGGTATAAAGAGGGGAGTTATCTGGCTTTTCTTGACTGCTGACCATATATTTCATGTGAGTTTCCCTATACAGTCTTCTTGGTTGACTAAAGACAGGTATGGTAGCATAGGTCATATCCATTTGAAGGGTGCCTTGGAGTTTAGCTCCCCATGAGTGTGAAAGGAGCATGCCATATTTAGGAGGAATATCAGCCACTACAATATCCATTACTAAGCTTTTGGCTAGTATTTGTGCTAGATTAACACAGAGATGTTTGATTAGGCCTAGACATTTAACTCTACTGGAATCAAAAGAGTATAAATCTTTGTATGGTCTAGTTATCTCAAGGCCTAGTCTTTCAATTACTACTTTTGGCATGAGGTTGTGTGAAGCTCCTGAATCTAACATGGCATTGTGGAGAATTTCATCATGGATGTTTAAACTGACATAAAATGGAGGAACACCTCCCTCTTGAAATTTACCTTCTACTTCTGGTCCAAACAGAAGTTCAAGTTTGTCATCATTTAAATTCATAGAAGCGACATTTTCTCCTATGTTTAAAGATTTTAAAATTTGGGATCTATATACATATTGAGTGACTAATTCAGTAAGAGGAATATAGATTTTAATCTTGGAAATTTCATTCTCTATACTGAAAGGTGTCTGATTTTTTGAAAGGTTCAAATCAGTTTTTTCAGACACTGTTTTCACAACAATTTCAGCTTGCTGGTTTTTATTGGGGAACTCAGTTAAAACAGTTTTATTAGGGGCACTAGTTGCATTGCTAGTCCTGCTTTGGTCACCATTACACTTGCCACTAGGTTGGCTATTTTTGCTCCTATTTTTATCAGAACTTTCAGCCACTATATTTGGATTTTCTGCTGTCTTTTTAGAAATGTTATCAGAGATCTTCCTAGCATAAATTTCAGAGGTATTTTTCTTGGGAGTATCTCGGTTTTTCTTGCTCTTGAGGTCATACTGTCTATGTACTTCCATGATGGCATTTTCAAAGCCTTGTTTATAGTCTTCAGATTCTAGGTTTCCTTCCTCATTTGGTGCAAATATGCCTTTTTCTTCCTCAGGGAGAAAAAAAGTATCCTCATTATTTACTCCCATTAGATTTATGTGATTTTCCTCTGTCTCTTCAATTACCCCTTAATCCTCATCAGCATAGTTTTCTTGGAATGGAGGCCTCATTTGTTGATCAGGACCTCTTTGTCTTATTTGAGGGGGCTTTCTCCTAAAGTTTTGGTTTTGGTTCTGATTTTGATTTCTGTTTTGAGGATCTGTTTGGTTTTCTCTAGGATAAGCTCTCTCATTTACATTCATCCTCTCCATCATCCTTTCCATGGTTTTAACTAAGTTATCAATCTTTGTATCAGATGTGGAGGCTACAACTTCCTCCCTATATGTGACTCCTTTTTCATTTTTCATTCTAGCTCTCTTGGCAATCAGATTGGCTTCTACACTTACTGCTCCCCTCTGCATGTCTTCTAATGTGAGGGGTTCTCTTTCTCTTAATTGATAAGCCATCTCTGGATCAAAACCATCAGGGAATTTCATTAGAGCTAGACCTTGTGGAGGTTTCATGTGTGTAGGGAGAGCATTGTAGACACTATTGAACCTAGTGCAATATTCTTGGACACCTTCTCCAACATTTCTCTTAATGTTTTCATACTCTGATAAGATTTGGAGAGGGTTCTTCTTGACTTCCCATTTGTTTAAGAATAATTGATGAAACACAGGGAGGTCATTTATGCTATTAGGGGTTATACCTTCAAACCATTTTCTTACCTCTCCCCCTAAGCTTTGAGCAAACATTCTAAGTTTAACAGTTTCATCATCTATTTCTTGTCTGTCAAAGTGGTCATTCATTCTGTCCACATGCTGTTGAGTTGTAGTAGAACTACTCGCATCATATAAGGGAATCTTGGACTGGTAGTTCGGTGGTAGAACAACTAAAGGAAATGGTAGAACTAGTGGAGCATACCATGTTTCCATGATCTGTGGTTGAGGAAACAAAGGAGGGTTAACAAGTGGAGGATTGACAAAAGGAGGTACAGGGTTAAATGGAGGAGGGTGAACAGTGGGGGATGAGGTTAGTACAACAGAGTTCTACTGTAAAGTTGATGGGTCTAAAACTATCTGGGTTATCCAACTTTGAGATCTAGTCCTAGACAAGCTTTGTTCTAGGGGTGGGTCAGAGAGGATATTCTGCAAGTCTTTAAGGTTTTCAGGTCGGAAATTTGCTTTGTGGATAGGTCTGCTAACAGTTGGACCAGGGTTGCGGGGAAGCTTCAAACCCCCTTCGCTCCCGCTCCGGAAACTCGCTCCGTGCGAGAGCATTTCGGAAACGCTAGGAAACGCGCTTCCGAAAACGCTTCCTGTCGGGAGCATTTTCGGGAGCGCGTTTCCGACCCTGAAAAAACGCTCCCTGTTTTTTCGGGAGCGTTGGCCAGAAATGGGTTTTAGGGCTGATGTGGAGGTAAGGGAAGCATTGACATTTCATGGTCATGTTAAATTCTTAAAGTAAAAGTGACATTTCTTTTATTTTTCATTTTCATCCTTTTACTTAAATTTTTAACATTACCATGAAATGACTCAGGATGTTTAAGAGTGGTTTCGACCTCATTGGATTTCATATGGAGAAACTAGAATTTTAGGTTTCACTCAAAATTCAGCAGACTTAATGGTTTTCGGGGTTTCATGGTTTGGGAATTTGCAATGTTTCCATTTGATTCTATCATGTGTAAGGGTATGATATTGGCATTTGATCAAGAGCATGAAGTCCTTTAAGAACCTTGATGTACCCTTCAATCAAAGGAAAACAACAGGTTAGGCATGCTAATCTTTTTCTACCGCATTTTAAGGTTGAGGAGATGAACCCTTCACTCAAACTAAAATCATTGGTTAGGCATGTTAAACTTTTTCAATTTCTATCATGTTATAAGGTTGAGCAATCCAAGTCTGAATACTTTGAGCTAGATGATGTTTATGTATCTCTTGTTGATGATCCCATAATCCATTTCTAGTAGCGATGAATCAATGATGAGTTTCATGAGAGACCATGTTGCTCAGTGATTTGTAGTTTTGATGTCTATTTTTGCTACTACTACTACTACTAAAGTTGTAGAGGAGTTTTAGGAGTCCTCAAACTTTGAGCCATATTATTTATGTAGCTCATGTTGATGATCCCTTGTCTAGTAGTGGTGATGATTTTGATCATGATGATGAGTGATCATGTTGTTGATCACTAATATGTAGTCTTGTATTAGGCCAATGGCCTCATAGCTTGTAGCATTGTAGCTTGTAGCTTGGCATCAGCAGCACCGCCACACACAGGGCCAGTCCCACCATCTACTGGTAGCAGTGCGGGTGCCAGTGCCAGTGCCAGTGCCAGTTCTCGATATCACACTATTTTTCCTTTGCAGATCCAGCCTCCACCTTCTAGTCATGGTCGTGGTACTCCTGAGAGTACTAGAAGACCACCATTTCCTCGTGGCTCGCACAAATTAGACATTTCTCGTGGGCGTGCAAGGGGCCAGCCAGTAGATAAAATAGATTTGCTGTTTACTAGTCTTTTCTATTTGTTGTTGACAGTTGAAACTTGACTCTTTCATATATTTAATGACAATTTAAGTTTGAAGTTTGAATTTGAAAGGTGAAACTTTGAAGTTGGCATTTATAAGTTTACTGTTTACAAGTCATTATGAATTGTGAATATGATGCTTCATGAAAGTTATATGGTGATCAATGAATCAATGATGATAAATGTTATATAATATCAATGATGATAAATGTTATATATTGAATTTTGAAATCAATGAATCAATGATGATAAATGTATATTGAATTTTGAAATCAATGATGATAAATGTTAGATATTGAAATTTGAAATCAATGATGATAAATGTTATATATCAATGATGATAAATGTTATATATTGAATTTTGAAAGCTTGAAACCTTCAAATTGATGATTTGCGAGACTCAAGAGTCAATATGTTGTATGCTTCCAACTCGTGGGCGTGGTTGATCAAGATTATAACTTCTAGATGATTGATGTTATATGATTCAATCTATGTTTTTATGTTTTTTATGTCTAATTCATCATTCTACATGTTTTTGTTGACATATATGCATCAAAATATAAAAAATATAAAAAATATTAAAAAATATATATGTATATATAAAAACGCTCCGGACTCGGAAACTTTTAAAAATGGCGCTCCGCGCTTCGCTCCCGCTCCCGCTTCCAAGTAACCTTGAGTTGGACTCTTAGATCTAGGAGACTTCCTAAGGATACTTTCAGGGTTGTCAACTATTGCAGGGGGATTTGGGTCAGGATGGGATCTGGTATAGATTCTTCTAGAAGCCAGAATTTTGTACCCAAAAATCAGAAAGGTTGAGGGTTACAACATTTTTGAAACACAAACCAATCTGTAAAAGAGATACTTAATCCACAAAGTATTCTTGACTGGGTTCAGTTGGTGTTTAAAGATAAATTGATTTTCCCAGTGGAGTCTATGGAAAACCAGTGGAGTCAGCAAGCCTACTGAAAACCAGTGGAGTCACCAGGTGGAGGAATTTTAATTGTTTTGTGGCTGGCTATTGTCCACCATCAGCAACCAGATACCATTCTTGGCTAACAGTTGATTCATCTAAGTTAAAATGAGGTTTTTTGAGCTCTTGAGATAATTTTTAAGCTGTTTATGATCAGGAGATCATGTCCAAGTTGAAAAAATGCTCAAAAATGGAAGTGCTCAAAAATGGTTGCAATCTGAACAACCGGAAGGAGATCATGTCCAAGTTGAAAAAATGCTCAAAAATGGAAGTGCTCAGAAATGGTTGCAATCTGAACGACTGAAAAGGGCTCGTCGCTGCGATTATGGCTCCGCGAACGGGACTCAAAACCGATGTCGTACGTGAAAGTCACTGAGGTTTGAATTCGTCCAGTGACCTCCAAAACAAGACTTTTTGACCAAATGATTTTGTCATTTTCAAAAAAAAAATTATATGGCAAAAATTAATTTTTATAAGTTTTTTATTGGCCTATTAGTGGGTGCCACGTGGCCCCAGGCCGTTGGTTGAAAGGTCAGTTAAAAATTTGGTGAAAAGGCATGAGGGTCGAACCCTCGACCCGACTCCTCGAGCAGGGCCGACCCGACCAACACGCCACGGGCACGAACTTGTAATCTGGGCGAGTTGGGCAAAGGTTGAACTATAGTGGAGCGGAGGAGAAACGAAGAGTCGAGTCGTTGGTGAATGAGCAGTCGGGCGGAGGACTGAATGAACAGTCGGTTCGTGGTATTGTGAATGGGCAGAGATTTGGTTAAGCCCTCAGGGTTTAAGCTGCGTCGTCACGTGACCGGCGAATATGAACCATGGGCTTAACGCCTTTTCAAACCGACGGAACAAAAGGGTTAAGCACCTTTGTGCTAGCCCCTATCCATATGACCTCCAACTCGTGACTGTGGGCACAGGTTTAAAACTTATCCGCCAGCATTAACTATCCGGAAATGGTGCATGTGAACGTGCCCATAACTGAAGTCAAATTTAATGTTATCCCTATTTTGGAGCGTTGTTCCGCCAAGTCCGCTTGTCCGACAAATTTAGAAGAGTTAACTAGAGTTCCTTTAGTTTTGGAGGAGGTTTTCTAGTGCCACTGAGCAAAAAACTTATTAGGGTCATAACTCTCTCACTTTTCGACCAAACAAGATGAAATTTTAGTCAATTTTGGGTTTCTTCGACCTTCTGGAGAGTTTGGAACAGGTTTCGGAGTGGACAGAGGTGTTTTACAGCATCTTTTGCTTCAGGGAAGAGGAAAGAGCCATCACGACCATCAGGGAGATGGAGCTGTATTGGGTTGTACTTCACTATTTAAGGTGAAACAAAAGCCATTTTGAGCTAATTTCTATCTTCTGAAGTCATATTTACAGCTTATTTTTCCTGTTTAGGTATATTTTTCACTATGTAACCATTTTGAGAAAATTAATAGAGCAAGGACATGCCATTGGGGAGCCTTGGACTGGAAAATGTAGCCCAGGAGGGGTGAATTGCCTCAACGTTTCGCTGTGTTATGCTATGGTGAATTTTTCTTGCTGTGTATTTCTGCTATGATATGTTAAACAGTAAACTTAATTAATAAATCATCACACATAAAACTCGGAAACATTACCAAAACTACTTTATTTAACCTGTCAGTGACGAAGAACACTTTGCACACTAAATTAAATGGAAATGGATACTTTGCATAGCAGTACAAATAGTTCCATCTTCAGATCAGATGGTATCAGAGCTAGAGTTTTACTCTGCATTTGTTCTTGTGCAAAGATATAGTTGACTGTTTGTATGCTTTGATGCTTACTAGGCTTAAACTCAATAGAGGGGAAGGACACTTCGTTAGAGCACAAAGTAATCCTCAACCAAGAAGGGCCAAAGAGCCACCTCCAAGAGCCATTTAAGAAGCCTCAAGCATGTCTTCAAGAGAAGGAGAAGCTCCTGAAGACATTGATCCCAAAGAAGAGGAACGGGTGTTCCGAAAGGCTTTCTTGAACATGACGGAGATGGTGAGGATACTCAACCAAGAAAGGAATGACAAGCTTGTAGGAGAAGGTTCTAGACACTAGAAAGAACGAGAGGGTTCTTCAAGAGGAAAGAAAAGTGATGACAAGTCAAAGAAAGGACATGGAGGTAATGGTGATCCACCATCCCATCTTCATCCTCTTCCTCTACATCGTCATCCTCTACTTCGGTGAATCAATCTCACAAGTCTAAAACCACTGGTAAAAGTCCATTTTTAAAGCTTGATGTTAAATTTCAGTTGCCTATGTTTAATGGTGAGGTCAATGCAGAGAAACTCGACAATTGGATAAGACAGTTGGAAGTTTACTTGAGGATACAGAACCTTCATGATGACGACACCAAGATACAGTTAGCTTCTTTGAGAATGGATGGAGCAGCATTGGTATGGTGGGAAGCCAAGACCAAGGATGAAATTAAAAAACATGTTAAGATCACTTTATCATGGGTTGAATTTATTACTGCAATTAAAAAGCAATTTTATCCATTAGCTCATTTACAAAAGGCTATCATGAATTGGAAAAACTTCAGACAACTTAAGGGACAAAATGTACAAGACTACACCCAAGAGTTTAGGAGAAGAGCACTCTTATTAGGGGTAGACTTACAAAGTCAAGATACTTTGTTGAAATATATAGGTGGTTTGCACAGCTACCTTAGACGTACTATCCTTATGTTCAGTCCTACTAGTCTAGACGAAGTTTGTGTACAAGCTACGCATTTAGAGGCTAGAGGGAAAAATACTTTTGAAGAGGGTAGAAAGTTGAAACAAGCCTTTTAAGGGGAAAAAAAAGATAAAACCTCTAAGGGAAAAGGCAAAAAGAATGCATCTGTCAAACAGGAGGGTGAGAAAGTGATATGTAAACACTGTTCAAGAGAAGGGCATGAAGAGAAAAATTGTTGGAAACTTCATCCTGAAAAAAGAACTCAGTTTAACAAAAACAAAGGAAAGAAGAAAACTATAGCTACTAAAACTACACCACAAGGCTTAAGTGATGATTCAGGTGACGAAACCAAAATTGCAGCCATGGGTTTGAAGAGTATGAAGGGAAAGGAAACTGAAACTAAGCCAAGCACTAGTACTTCAAACTGTCATGTACAAGCTCCAAATGAGGAAGAAAGAATTGAATTGTTCCATACAGTGAGGGTAGTCTCAAAACATACAAAAATTGACACACTGTTTGACAGTGGGTCACAAGCAAATCTCATATCAGAAGACTTGGTCAAACAACTTAAACTTGAGACCATACCACATCCAAAGCCATATCCACTTGGGTGGATATGCAAGGATGCAAACTTACAAGTCTCAAGAAAGTGCATATTGCATTTTTCAATTACTGCACACTTTATCGACACAGTTAAACTTGATGTAGTACTGCTTGATATATCAGGAATTGTTTTGGGAAGTCCTTACTTATTTGACAGGAAAGCGATCTTCCATCGCCATGAAAATAAGTATCATCTCTTTAAAGATGGCAAGGAGTTTATTGTCAAAGCACATCACAAGAAGACAAATATAGCAATGGTAAATGCGGGACAGGTAAAAAGGCTAGTGAATTCTAGTAAGAGTTTTGTACTTCTTATGGTTAAGCCTAAGGTTGATGTGAATCATGAGTCATTTGAAAATTGTGATTCCAAGTTAAAATCAGATTTATATGATGTAGTTGATGCACATCATGAGATGTTTCAGGAACCGACAGGTTTGCCTCCTAAAAGGGAGATTCAACATGAAATCTAGTTACAACAAGATTGTCCTCTTCCTAACATAGGCATGTACCGCATGTCTATCATGGATAATGCTGAAATAAAGAGGCAAATTAAGGACTTGTTGGACAAAGATTTCATAAGAGCAAGCACTTCGCCATGTGGGTCACCGATAGTGTTTATTTCAAAGAAAGATGGAACTTAGCGCATGTGTGTGGACTTCAAGGCATTGAACAAGATAACGGTAAAGAATCGTTACCCACTCCCAAGGATAAATGATTTGTTATATCAGCTGAAAGATGCTAAATATTTCACTAAGTTAGACTTACGTAGTGGTTATCATCAAGTTAGAATTGCAGAAAGTGACATTTGGAAGATAGCATTTAAAACCAAACAGGGACTCTTTGAGTGGCTTGTTATGCCATTTGGTCTATGCAATGCACCTGCAACTTTCATGCAGGTAATGGATGATGTCTTATGTCCTTTTCTTGATGATTTCGTTATTGTCTAGTTAGATGACATCTTAATTTTCAGCAAGACTAGAGAAGAGCATGTCATGCATGTTAAGAAAGTACTTGATGTTTTGAAGAAAAAATAGTTGTTTCTTAACATGTCAAAAGTGTGAATTTGGAAATATTTATTTGGTTTATTTGGGACACATAGTAGGAGAAGGTGCTTTGAGAATTGAGCCTTCTAAGGTAGAAGCCATTGTGAATTGGCCTACTCCCAAATCCATTACAGAGGTAAGAAGTTTTTTGGGTGCAACTCAGTATTGGAGGAAGTTTATTTCTAACTTCTCTGCCATAGCAGCTCCTATGCATGCAGTGACAAGTGTGAAGCGTGCTTTCCAATGGGGAGGCAAGCAACAGAAAGCTTTCGAGTCTTTGAAAGAGAAGATAAGTTCAGCTCTAGTCCTTGCATTACCGGACTTGAGACAACCATTCGAGATTCAGACCGATGCTAGTGATTACGCCATGGGTGCAGTTCTCTTACAGCATGGTAAGCCTATCGCATTTTATTCTAAGACATTTAATGGTGCTGTTGTGAATTATCCTACATATGATAAGGAGTTGATGCATTGGTACAAAGCGTCAAAAAGTGGAAAAACTATTTGATGGGAAAAGAAACAGTTGTTCATACCGATCATCAGCCTTTACAGTACTTGCAGTCGCAAAGTAAATTGTAGCAGTCACGACATTTCAGATGGATGAGTTTCCTTCAACAATTTCAATTGGTGATAAGGTACAAGAAAGGTATTTTCAATAAAGTTGCTGATATGCTTTAAAGGCCTATTATTAGTGCTACTACTTTACTTAAGAATGATTCTATTGTACATGAGAGTTACATAGAACCCTATGCATCAGATGTTGATTTTAAGGATGTGTATGCTAACTTGAGTGAAGGGAATCATGTTGAGGAGAATGATTATCACTTGCATAATAATTTTTTGTTTCATATGGGCAAGTTATGTATACCACAGGAGAAGAGACTAAGTTTCATGACAGAAGCTCATTCTTCTCTTATTGCAGGACATTTCGAGGTAAGCAAAACGGTGGCACATTCACAGAGGTATTGTTATTGGCCTCGCATGGTAGATAGTGTTTCACGTTTCATTAGAGGTTGTTCATTATGTGCTACAAGAAAGCCTAGCAATAGGAAGCTTAGTTTATATACGTCATTGCCAGTACCTTCTAGACCATGGGAAAGTTATGGATTTTGTGGGAGGTCTACCATTGTCTAGAAGGCAACATGATTATCTTTATGTAGTAGTTGATAGATTCAGCAAGATGTGTATTCTTATGCCATGTAAGAAATCTATAACTGCTGAACAAACTGCTGATTTATATTTTCAACATGTATGGATTCATTATGGCTTGCCTACTTCTATTGTTAGTGACAGGGATTCCAGATTTGTTGGGAATTTTTGGTCCAATTTATGGAAGATGATGGACACCAAGTTGAAGAAGAGTGCTGCTTTCCATCCGCAAACAAATGGCCAAACAGAGGTAGTGAATAGAACCATTGTACATCTTTTGAGAGGTTATTGCAGTAAGCATCACAAGCTTTGGGATGAGAATTTTCATTACATTCAGCATGCTTACAACCGGGCCAAGCACTCTTCTACAAATACTTCACCTTTTGAAGCTTGTTTTGGGTATTTGCCTAAGTCACCTTTAGATTTCATTATTGGGAAGGATGTTTCTATTGATGGGCATAGTGACATTAACAAAGCTCGCACGTTCATTGAAATAATTTAGCTAATACATCAGTAGGTTTAAGAACAGCTAGAAAAAAGTCAAGGCAAGTACAAGGAGAGGCATGACAAACACAAAATTGATCATAAATTTCAAGAAGGAGATGAGGTATGGCTGCATATTAGTAAGGAAAGAATGCAAGGAGAAGGTAAAAAGATGAAGCCTATTCGTTATGGTCCATTCAAGATTATTAAACAAGTTGGAAATAATGCTTTTCAACTAGATTTTCCTTCATATATGCAAATGTATTCCGTTGTGAATGTGGAAAATTTACGTTTGTATGAACCTCCTTTAATTGTTGATCATGAAAGTGACATTCAGCTGCCATCCATAGAGGATTTCTCGCCAGAATTTTTGGATGAGCTGAAAGAGGATGCTATCCTTGAGAGAAGGACACACAATTCGAGGAGGGGAAGTGTCGATTATCTTCGGATTGGTCTTAAAGGCAACAAACCGAGTAACCCAAAATGGATGGAGGTGGAAAAGGTGAGGGATCTGTACCCACATCTTCTTAACAGGTAATTGAAGGCTTTTGGGGTCCAAAAGCTACCCAAGGAGGAGGTGTGATCAAGAGATCATGTCCAAGTTGAAAAAATGCTCAAAAATGGAAGTTCTCACAAATGGTTGCAATCTGAACGACCGGAAAGGCCTCATCGCTGCGATTCTGGCACCGTGAACGGGACTCAAAATCGATGTCGTATGTGAAAGTTACTGAGGTTTGAATTCGTCTAGTGCCCTCCAAAACAGGGCTTTTTGACCAAATGATTTTGTCATTTTCAAAAAAAAATTATATGGCAAAAATTGATTTTTATAAGGTTTTTATTGGCCAATCAGTGGGTGCCACGTGGCCTGCCTGGAGGCTGTCACGTGGCACTAGGCCGTTGGTTGAAAGATCAGTTAAAAATTTGATGAAAAGGCATGAGGGTCGAACCCTTGACCCGACTCCTCAGGCAGGGCCGACCTGAACAACACGCCACAGGCACAAACTTGCAATCTGGACGAGTCAGGCGGAGGTTGAACTGCAGTCGGGCGGAGGAGAAATGAAGAGTCGGGTCGTTGGTGAATGAGCAGTCGAGCGGAGGATTGAACGAATAGTCGGTTCGTGGCATTGTGAATGGGCGGAGATTTGGTTAAGCCCTCGGGGTTTAAGCTGCGTCGTCACGTGACCGGTGGATATGAACCGTGGGCTTAATGTCTTTTCAAACCGATGGAACAAAAGGGTTAAGCACCTTTGTGCCAGCCCCTATCCATATGACCTCTGACTCGTGACCGTGGGCGCAGGTTTAAAACTTATCTGCAAGCATTAACTGTCTGGAAATGGTGCATGTGAACGCGCCCATAACTGAAGTCAAATTTAATGTTATCCTTATTTTGGAGCGCGGTTCCGACAAGTCCGCCTGTCCGACAAATTTGGAGTTAACTGGAGTTCCTCCAGTTTTGCAGGAGGTTTTCTAGTGCCACTGAGCAAAAAACTTGTTAGGGTCATAACTCTCTCAATTTTCGACCAAACAAGATGAAATTTTAGTCAATTTTGGGTTTCTTCCACTTTCTAGAGAGTTTGGAACAGGTTTCAGAGTGAACAAAGGTGTTTTACAGTAGCTTTTTCTTCAGGGAAAAGGAAAGAGCCATCAGGGCCATCAGGGAGATGGAGCTGTATTGGGTTGTACTTCACTGTTTACGGTGAAACAAAAGCCATTTTTAGCTAATTTCTATCTTTTGAAGTCAGATTTACAACTTGTTTTGCCTATTTAGGCATATTTTTCACTCTGTAACCATTTTGAGCAAATTAATAGAGCAAGGACATGCCATTGGGGAGCCTTGGACCAGCAGATGTAGCCCAGGAGGGGTGAACTACCTCAACATTTTGCTGTGTTATGCTATGGTGAATTTTTCTTGCTGTGTATTTTTGCTATGATATGTTAAACAGTAAACTTAATTAACAAATCATCACACATAAAACTCAGAAACATTACCAAAACTACTTTATTTAACCTGCCAGTCATGGAGAACACTTTGCACACTAAATTAAATGGAAATGGATACTTTGCATAGCAGTACAAATAGTTCCATTTTCAGATCAGTTTAATAACTCAGTAATCCCCAGTATGGTCGCCACTATGTTTGCTCCCCGTGATTTGCAAGATTGCAAAGAACAACTCTGCAAGGAACCACATCAAACCACTTTGGAATCCAAGGACCTAGCCTTCCTGGACTCAGAGAGGGCTCTCTCTATGTAAGTGTTTATAAATGATATGTCTTTATGCTTTTGTTTTATGATTTTAGGCTAGTTATGAAGTTCTAAGGACTTGTTTATTTTGTTTGATTGGTTGATAGATCAATGGTGTGATCAATTGAGGGAGTGTTTCAGCTGAATAGATAGACTGTGAAAAACATTAATCCATTGGGCTATGGAGTCATAAAAGGATTTAATTGTTCATCAACTTTGCAAGGGTTTTCATAGGGCAAACCAACTATATCAAGTGGATCTCTCAGATTAGATGGAATATGAAATGACAGTAAGTTGTGAAAATAGTAAAATTAAAAGGGCAATTAAGAATCCTTTAACTTTACTTCAACAAGAAAAGCCTTTTAGGTAACTGTTTGAGACAAACCAAAGGACAGGGCATACCATAGACTTCTTTGGCCAAAATTTAATAAGCAAACCTTTAAGACAACAATCCAGCAACCCTAGAATTACTTTCAGACAAAGAAAACATTTAAGATAACAATTAGTGCAACTAAAGAGAAAGATACACCTGTCTTCTTTAATCAAACACTCCAAAATACCTTCAAAGCAACAGTTTAAGACAAACCAAAGGACAGAGCATACCATAGACTTCTTTGGCTAGAATCTACTAAGTATACTTCAAAGAAAGGCCTTAAGAATAATATTTCAAGCTACACCAAAGGACAGGGCTTACCATAGACTTCTTTGGCTTGACTCTACTGAATCATTCCCAAGGCAACAAGCTAAGTGGAACTAGAGAGCAATTAAGAATTCTCTAATCATACCTTGCAGAGGAAAACATTAAGATAAAGAAAGCAGACAGAATCAGGGTGCCAAGGCAGCATATCCTAACCTAAAATTTGTGTTCTTTTATCAGAGAAATAATGGACATAATGGAAAACAGAAGGAAAACATTGACAAAGAAGGATAACTTCACCATTAACATAGCTCAAGAATCCTGTGAACATGCTTGTATCACTGATGTTCAAAATAGTTACATTACTCCAGTACAGTGGATCTCTGCAACTCGGAGTTTTCTCAAATCGAGGCTAGCAGTCATAAACTAATCAAGCAGCCAACCAACCAACACTAAAAATGAATCATATATGTAGTATCTACAAAATGAGGAGGTGATCCTAAGCTAGGGTTTCAGATTTGTATTTATTACGAAGTTAATGTATTTTTTACCTTTGAGACCATGCAAGGCCCAAGGCAAAATCTCTGAGGCTGACTCACTGTAATAATAACTCCTAACTTAACTGTTGAGCTAACTTTTGGAAATATTTGACTTTTAAGGCTTCTCAATAACTGCTGAGTAGCTGAGAAATATCTTTGACTATTTCAATAACTGTTGATGTCTTTATTTGAAATAAAACATGTTGTAGGTGGAAATATGTGTTTTTGAAGAAGTAAATGCTTTTGGTTTAGTCATTCGGATCTGCTTTTGTGCTAATCTCTCCTTGTTTTATCTTTTAAACTCTTTCTAGGCCTTTTAAGCTTGGGTTTATCCTTTTAACTCTTCTAATCTGCTTTATCTCTACCTACCTGTCTTTCAATCTTTGACTAATTGCCTTTAATCCTTTTACATTCATCTCTGTTTGCAATTTGCTACGTGGTGGGGCAATCTTTTGCTGTTGGAGTGCCTAAATAACCATCAGTGGTCATGATCCATGTATGATTATGCTCGATCTTATGCCTCCGGTCCTTCTAATAAAACAAGTTTCTCTGGATCGTCACCCAGAACTCTTATTTAAACAATTTTGGACCCTTGGAATGCAATTCTTTCATCCCTGCCACAATACAAAACAACAAATTAGTTTAAAACCTGCGTTCGTGGCTTTTCTGCGTTTATTTGGGGTTTTCGGGCTATTTGGAGCGTTACGAAGATGTTAATAGCGGATCGTGCTTCATCCTAGAGCCACAGGGCTTTGGAATATTCAAAACGAGCATCGGTTTTGATTTGTGGCACGAAGGAGGAAACGTGGTTTTCGCATGGGATGAGGAGTGGTTAATGGTTTTGGAGGAGGGCGTGCAATTCCATAGGGAAGGCGCCACGTGGTGGATGGGACATGGGCAAATACCGCCCATTTCGCAAGATTTGGGGTTGTTTAACCCTCGCGCAGGAATCGATGCGATATCGGATCAGGGCCATCGGATATTGGGGGATATAGATCGACAGTGGTCGGGGTGAATGGAGCGACGGGAAAGTCAGAGTGGTGGGTCCCGGGTTAATTAATAGCGAAGGCATTTATTATGAGGGCAGGGCCGAGGTTATATGGTCGTGGGGAGTTAATCAGAAGGAGCCTCGGGTTAATAAATAGGAGCGGGAAGCTTTAGAAACGGGGGCGGAAGGTAAGGTTACATGAGCAAGGGCTAAAACTTTATAAAGGGTCAGGTTTTAACATGTAGAAGGGGTTGGGTTAGAAAACACAGAAGGTCGGGTTTTATATTAATAAAACAAAGTTTTAATATAAAAGATGGGTCCCAAAAGGTTTATTTTTTGATTTAAAAACAATGTAAAAAGAATTTTTACATTGTTTTTAGTGTAAATGAGAGAGAATGATGAAAGTGAGGGGGATGATGGGGTTTTTAGTGGGGAAAATGAGGAAATGAGGCTTTTGGTAGGAAAAAATGGTGAGGATGAGAGAATTAAGCCCAAACATGAGTTTTTTAAGAGAAGGAGGGCAATTTTAGAGAAGGCAAAATGAGATATAGTGAAAAAAGGTTTTGTGAAGATAATGAAGGCAGTGAGATTTCTAAAGATAGCTGATAGTCAATAATTTCTATCTTCAGCAGATTGTAGAAAATCCATAGTCACCTAGTGAAACTGTAGAATATAGGAGGATAACAGAAGGAGTTGCCTTTCATCCGGGAAGCTTGTGAGGAAGTTCTTAGAGCTTCATTCCACCATCCAGCATCAGGCCAAGCAACAGCATTCACCCACAGTGCAGTCTCCTCCAGAAACTCTATTATTTTGCAGTGCAATTGCAGTGGGAGGTCAAGTACCCATGTTCTTGACCTTGTTTTCTAGATAAGGGACCAACCCTTCATCTATCGAGCTGATTGGGTGCTATTGCATCTGATAGATCATTCTTTCAGCCCCATATCAGCAGTCATCCCCAGGGAGTGCGTAAGTCAGGTAGCAGGGGTGCAGTGGGCAACCCAAAAAGGGCCAAAAATGCAAAGTTAAAATATGGCCAAACCATTTCTTGATTTTTTTGGGTTTTTTGAGTAGAATCCATGGTTAAAATACCGGATTGTTCTGAGCACTCCAACAGCCTCCCGCACATGGTTCTTCATCAGAAGTAGCAGTAGTTTCCAGCAGTAGCAACAGTAGCAGCACAACATTTCCAGTGCTAGTTTTCTTTAATGTATTTCAGCCATCTTGTGGCTTGAGTGCATTCCTTTTGGAGCACTGTGTACTTATTTTTGTTGTTAATTATAATGATATGACCCAGCTTTTTCTGCTCATAGATTATGATGTCTTAATGAAATTTCCAATTGTAGCATATTTCCGACATTTTCCAGATCTTAGTGCTATGTTCCTGTTTTGATTTATTTGGAATGCTGCATATGTTCTATATTCATGTCTTTTCCATTTTGGAATATTACAGTGGTATCAGAGCATGATCTTTGGCTCAGCTTGTGGGCATTTCATGACATCAGAAGAAAAAGGAGAAGTCTACAATGATGGAGGATTACAGTTCTGCCACTCTTCTCTTTAGATCCATGCTAGATCTCTCCAAGGAGGTCAAGCAAATGAAGAGAGAAAGGAAAAAGGAGGAGCCAAGAAGTAGATTTGATGAGGAAGGTCCCAACACTTCCTATCAGCAGAAGAAGAAATCGGAGAAGAAAGGAGCTTCACATTATTCCACTATATCCACTTTCTTTGATAAGAAAGAGGACTGGTCTGAATGTGAGGAAGACTTGGGGCATGAGACCCTAAGTAAATATCTGTCTGAGTACAAAGCACAACCCAGAGCTTTGAAAGAGAATATCTCTCTCCATCAGTTCTTGCAACTCAAAGAAGAAAGAAGATCCAGAAGCAGCAATAGAAGAAAGAGGCATAGATTTTTCGTGCCTACATTTGATGGATCTTCCACAAGCACATTGAGGGCTTGGAGGCAAGATTTGGCTACATTATTTTTGAAATATCCTATATCAGAAAGATATGTTGTGGAGTTTGCAGCGCTGCACCTAGAAGGTTAAGTTGGTGGTTCAGTCATTTTTCACATACGCAAATTTTATTCTAAGACTGAAGAAGAAGTTTGGTAGAAAGAAACCGGAGACATCTCCCATCATTGAGGAGATAGTACATGAAGATCCAAAATAAGATGTCCTCATAATCACTCAGGAGGAGGAGCCTCTACCACCACCATCAGCTGCAACAGTACTTGCATCAGGTGAAGGAGCACTTGCATATTTGCAAGGTGGTCTTGAGAACTTGGCATTGAGAGTCCCATGCGTGATTCAGGAGATGCATGAGGAGGAGGCAAATACCAGCGTTGCTGTTGCAGTAGAGGAGAAACCATCACCATCACCAAAAATTGGAGAAGCCATTGCACTGGTTGGAGGAACTCTTGTAGCTCTGCAAGATGTTCCCACATTTGAGCTGATCCAAGGTATGCAAACATTTCCATTCCCTCTAATTTCAGCACCTCAGTTTGAGATTTGTGGGATCTTGCCATCAGGGCACTTGCATAACCAAGGGTTAGAGCACCTTGCTGATTTGAAGCAGCAAGCTCTCACTGCACAGAGGACCCTTGACTTGCTCAAGGAGAAGATGTATTGCTATCCCAGTTTGTCATGGTTGAGCTACACCCAACACTTTGGTTTGAAGTGTGGAGTGGCAAAAGATGGGATGAGCACAATCCTATTCAGTACAGTGCTAAACTTTGAGTTTAGCATTGTATGTGACCATGAGATAGCACATGTATCACCTTGCAGATCTACAGCGCTGTCACTTAGCAACAATGATGACAAGAGGGCCCCATTATTCTTGGAGCATTCTGAAGGTAGCTTCACTCATGAAGCACTGGAGGGGCATATGATAGAGGGTAGACATCTTGTGATGGTGAGCATTCCCCATTATCAAGATGAAGTTTCTTTGATGGGCATCTCATAGCTCAAAGAAAAGGTTCTACCTACAGCATGCATGGAGCCTTATGGGTTCCCATGGGTCAATGATGAGAGGATCTCATGGACAGACCTCAATGGAGATGCACTTCAACATTTCATGGAGTGCAAAGATATTCAGTTGGAGAATGTCGATATTCTACATTGGGAGGATACCAAGTTTTATCTTGGCATGATTCATCATCCACATTGGGATGAATGGATCCAGATGAGGAGCAGAAGGTTCCCTACCTCCTTGCAGATCTATGATACCGAGCAGCAAGAAGCATGGTTGCACTGGTTACTTTTGGGTGAGTATGGATACTATCCAACAGCTCACATTTCCAGGATCCATGCCATACATATCACTGATGACATGCAGCAGCAAGAGGCATGGTTGCGTTGGTTGTTGATGAGAGAGTTTGGACATCTTATGATATATCTTATGTCCATGTATTTGCTTTTGTTTGGGATATGTCTCATGTCTTTACATGTATTTCTGTTTGGGATATATCTCATGTTCATGTCTGTATTTGGGCTTGGGAGGAAGCATAACTCTCACATGATGTGGCATAGAGGAGCTTATTTGTATTGTCCTGATGAGACATTTTACATGTCCATTAGTATGCTGTTGCTCCATGACTTGCATCATGATGATGTAAGGAGGTAGCAAGAATCCTTGTTGCTTTGGTTACTCTTGGAAGAGTATGGGCTGATTTTACCACATACATTACATGATGATGATAGAGGATGGAAACAGGAGGCCTTACAGTGTTGGCTTCTGTTGGGAGATTATGGTCATTGTACATGGTATGATGATGATGTGATGGGGCAGCAAGATGCCTTACTACGGTGGCTTCTTTTGAGAGAGTATGGCCACTACATTTGGTACAATGATGATGTGGTATGGCAGCAAGAGGCATTGTTGCGGTGGCTTCTTTTGAAGGAGTATGGCTCTCTTACTTGTTTTCATGATGATCTAGCATGACAGTAGAAGGCTTTGCTGCGGAGGTTGTTATTTGGAGAATATGGTTTGACATTGTTCATGTTCATCCATATGTCTCTACTTCTTGTTTTTCACTATGTTGATGTTATGTTTGCTTCCTACATGGCCAACAAGGCTAATGATGAGAGTATTGATAGATGCAATCTACTCTATGTATCATGGGTTGGAGAGATAGTTCATGAGTTGGGACTTTCCACTTTGGGAAGAGACCACTTCATTTTATGTATCTCATGTGTAGAGGAGATCTTTGGTCATCATATGGTTGCCACTTGGAGATTCATTGATGAGGATGGGTATCTAACTTTTAAGTTGGAGGCCATTCTAGACATTCTAGAGAGGCAGCTTTGGAGCTGGACATGCATGACACATTGTGATAGATGGGAAGGCCTTCCATGTGAGGACGTCATTTGGAGGGAGGATGTTTGCTGTAGCATCCACTTTTTGCAGTTACTTGAGGACAAGCAACATTTCCCAGGGAGGATTGTAATATTCCCAATTTTTTCACAAGATAATTGGAATATTAGAGGTCTTAATTTTCATAATTAATTAAGTAAAGAAATGGGTGGAGGGACCCATAAACCCCATTAGATGAATAAAGTCCACTTCTATTGTGTGAATGTGGTAGTGGATCAACATTATGGAGTAGTGGAGCAGCTCCTTAATGAAGGAATAGTGGATATCATGCATCATTAATGATAAGATCATGGAGATCATGGAGAGACAACGCAATCTTCATGGAGACTAGTGGCCACACGTGCAGCGCAGTTATGAGCTGGTCCATGGCTAGAGAAGGCTCACAACCATATAAGGAAGGTGAAGGCAGCAAAGAAAATCAGTCTGGAATTTGATATTGGATTATCGTTTGACATTCTTTGCACGCTTCAACTGTTTAGCTAAGTCTCCTGTGCTGTTTAGCACAAGGGTGTTCCCGAGCGGGAATCCCACCCTCATCCTCAGGGGACTTTGAGTGCCTACTCAGGAGAGGTATATCGAGCAGAATTTCCACCATCCGACATTTGGCCAAGCTTCAACCATTATTCCCAGTGCAGTCCCTTTCAGGATTGTGTGGTGTTGTAGGGTTGCAGTAGTGGAGGGTTGAGAAACCCAACCTCTGAGCTTGTTTTCCAGTGGAAGGAGCCGCCTTTCATCCGGGAAGCTTGTGAGGAAGTTCTTAGAGCTTCATTCCACCATCCGACATCAGGCCAAGCAACAACATTCACCCACAACGCAGTCTCCTCCAGAAACTGTGTTATTTTGTAGTGCAGTTGCAGTGTGTAATATCCCGAAAGGGAAATAACCAGTAATACAAAGCATACAACAAGATACAAAATAATATAAACTGAACATGAAGAAGATACACATGAAATAGAGAGAATACTGAGCCATTTTATTATACTGAGAAATAGAAATGAGTACAAGAGGTGATCAGAGTGATGGCACCTCGACTTGCACCAAGCAAGTGTAGGAATACTCTCAGAATATCGATGGAATGGCTGCTCTCTGCTCTGCATCCAAGCTGTTGGAAAACTGTCGTGCTGCTGCTACTGCTGGAACAAGATGAGTATTTGGGGCTACTCCCCTACTCAGAAAGAGCTGAAACTCTGGAATCTGCCTCTACTCACAATACCCAGAAAAGCCCAGAGAGCATTTCTGAAATGGACGACCCCCGAAAATCCCTCCCTTGAGGATCGATGCTATCCTCGCAAGGGCCACGCTGATGCTGAATTAAATCCTACAAAATATGGCCTCCCACTCTGCGAAAAGCCTCCAATAGGAAAGGGCTAGCCCCTTGCTCAATCCTCCAGCCAAAATCCTCCAAAATAGTGCCACTCCAGAGCTCCCTCAAGATGGACTGCGTCCTCCCTCTCAAGACTGCGCAGTCTCTATGGCTCTGCTCCTCCCACGAATGCCAACACCGATCCTCCTGCAAAATACTGGTGAGACTACCTCACCCGAGTAAGCACTCAAAGTCTCCCAGGGCTGACGGTGGGATCTCCAAACGGAGACACTCGATGCACTAAACAGTGCTGCAGACAAGCTAAACAGCCAGCGTGCTCTAAGTCAAAGTGACCAGCTCAATATGCATAAAATCGAATGAGGAAATGAGGAGGCTCTCCTCCTTTGTTATAACGATGGGCCTCTCTCAACCCTAGGCCCCACCATCTCCTACGTTGCCTCCATTTGGCCCACGTTGCCAACTCAACTGCGCTGGCCATGCTCACGCTGTCCAAGTGGGTCCCTCTTCACGTGGTCACTTGGCCCCCTTGGCCCACCTTAGTTATAACGTTGATTTCACTAGGTGACTTAAGGAGTGTACTTTATTCTAAGTGAGTTATATCCCCCCTCTTACTCACTTTTATTTATATTTTAACTATAGAAGGCAAAATTGATCAAAATTAATATTTCCAATTAGCTTTCGCTAATTGGAAATATTACAGTCTCCCCCAGCAAAATGTTGCTTGACCCCAAGCAACTATAGTGATGGATGCTGCAATATCTTCTCACTTTTCCAAGTGGCATCCTCATTCGGCAAATTCTTCCACCTCACTAAGAACTCCCGGACTGTCCTGCTTCGCAGCTGTCTCTCTCTAATATCAATGATGGCCTCCGGCTGTAGCACCAAATGCCCCTCATCATCTGTAGGCGGAAGCTCCTCTGTCACTGTCACCTGCTGTCCCAAAGCCTTCTTCAGGCACGATACGTGAAAAATGTTATGAATCTTGTTGCCTTGGGGCAGCTCCAACTCATAGGCAACCTGTCCAACCCTGTGTACCACCCTGTAAGGCCCATAAAAATGGGGCTTAAGCTTCTTAGCCCCCTTCTGCTTCAGAGTCGACTGTCGGTATGGCTGCAAACGTAGGTAGACCAAGTCCCCTACCTCAAACTATCTCTCCACCCGACCCTTGTCGGCATACAGATTTTGCTGGTTCTGTGCTGTAGCCATGTTATCCTCGAGAGCGCGAAGGATGTCCTGACTCTCTTGTATCCAATCCTTGGCTCTCGGAGCCTTGCTGGCACCAAACATCGTATCAAAAAAAGATAAAGCATGATAACCATATAATGCATAGAACGGATACATACCGATAGACATGTGATGTGTGTTGTTGCAGCAATACTCTCCTAGGTGCAGCCATTTTAGCCATGCTCTCTGTTGCCCACTGACATAGTTACGCAAGTAGCCCTCCAGCCACTTGTTAACTACCTCTGTCTGTCCATCTATCTGTGGGTGGTAGCTGGTGCTCGGTGTCAACTCTGTCCCCACCAGCCGGAAAAGCTCCTGCCAGAATCCGCCCATGAAGCGGTTGTCCCTGTCACTGACAATGGTCTTGGGAAGACCATGTAACCTGAAGATATCCCGGAAGAACAGCTCTGCCACCTGTGCTGCTGTATAGTGCGCGGATATGGCGAAAAAGTGTGCATATTTCGTCAGTCAATCAACGACGACAAATATACAGTCCTTGCCCTGCACCATGGGCAACCCTGTGATAAAGTCCATCGAAATACTCTCCCACTTCCCCTCTGGAATGGGAAGAGGCTACAACAAACCTGCTGGATGGTTCATCTCCCCCTTATTGCGCTACCAAACTTCGCACTCCCTGACATGCTGGAGTACGTCCTCCTTGAGGCCCTTCCATGAGAACCTCTCCCTGATTGCCCTGTAGGTTTTGGTAAACCCCTGGTGGCCAGACAATGGTGAATCATGAGAAGCATGCAGTATCTTCTTTTTGCATTGGGAGCCCTCAGTCAATAATATCCTATCCCTGTAGTAGATGATCTCATCCATCACCCCGTATCTATCATTCGTCACCTGCCCATCCAGAACCTCACAAGCAAACCTGTCCTTGGATTACTCCACCAAAATTCGAGTCCTCCAATCTGCGTCCAAACTCATCAGAGACAATGTGGCTGGTCTGCGTGAAAGTGCATCAGCCACCACGTTGTTCTTCCCTTTGACATACTCAATGTCAAAGTCGTAGACCTGGGTCTTGCTGACCCACTTCTGCTGCCTCTCCTGTAGCTGCTTCTGCTCTAAGAAGAATCTAAGGCTGTAGTGGTCAATCCTCACCCTGAACCTGTTACCTACCAGGTACTGCCGGAATTTGGCCAAGGCATGCATGATGGCCAGCATCTCCTTGACATATATGGCATATACCCACTCATGTGGAAGGAGCTTCCGGCTCTCAAAAGCTATAGGGTGGCCTCCCTGCATCAACACTGCACCGATCCCTTCTCCTGATGCATCACACTCCAGGACGAATGGCTGCGTGAAATCTGGCAATGCAAGCACTGGGCAGCTGCTCATCACCTCCTTGAGCCTGTCAAAGGCTCGCTGCGCTGTATCTGTCCAACTGAATGCCCCCTTCTTCGTCAGATCTGTAAAGGGTGCAGCAAGCTGAGAGAAACTCTTGACGAACTTTCTATAGTAGGTGCAGATACCCACAAACCCCCGAAGTTCCATCACGTTTCTCGGCTCTGGCCAATCCCTGATGGCCCTGATCTTCTCCTCGTAGACCCTCACTCCGTCCACCCCTATAATGTGTCCCAAGTATAGCATCTCCGTCAACCCAAACTCGCACTTGGAGAGCTTAGTATAAAATTGTTGCTCCTCCAAAATACGCAACACTGCCTCTATGTGCTGGAGATGCTCCTCCCATGTCCTGCTATATATCAATATATCATCAAAGAAGACCAGCGCAAACTTCCTCAGGTGACTGCGGAAGATGTCGTTCATGCACGACTGGAAGGTGGCTGGTGCGTTGGTTAGCTCAAAGGGCATCACCAAGAACTCAAAATGGCCATAATGGCACTTGAAAGCGGTCTTGGGAATGTCCTGTTCCCTCACGTGAATCTGGTGGTACCCGGATCTCAAATCAATCTTTGAGAAGAACTGTGCCCCTCTCAACTCATCCATCAGCTCGTCAATCCGTGGTATAGGGTACCTGTTCTTCATGGTTTTCTTGTTCAGGGCCCTGTAATTTATGCACATCCGCAAATGTGTCGTCCTTCTTCTTCACCAACACTACTGAAGAAGTGAAAGGATTGGTCCTAGGCCGAATGTGTCCAAGAGCTAACAACTCATGGATAGCCCGCTCAATCTCGTCTCGATAGGCCTTGGGGTGCCTATAGGGTGTGGTAATAACGGTCTGAATGCCCTGCTCTAGCTCAATAGTATGCTCAAATCCCCGATCTGGTGGCTGACCTGGCGGTATTTCCCCAAACACCATGGCATACCTGTCGAGGATGGTCTGTATCTCTGAATGAACTGTCTGCCCAGTAATCCCTGCCTCTGATGCACGCAGCTCTACTGCCCACTCTATGTCTCCCTTCCGGAAGTCTGCCTCCATCTGGTGAGCTGAAACGGTCTGGGGTGGGTAAGTGCGCATGCCCCGTATCTTCTCATGCTTCCTGGTCTTCTTATCATCCCACTCCATCTCCAATGCCTCCCAATCTGTGGTGACCTTCCCTAGAGTGATCAGCCACTGTACACCCAATAACACATTGGTATCCAGTATGTTAACCACGAAAAAGTGGTCAGTCACTGTGTAGGTGCCCATCGTCACTGCCAACTCTGGAACATATCTGGCACACTGCATCATCTGATCTCCTGGGACCAACACTGAAAACCCATCGAAGCTCTCTATCTGTATGCCTCTCCTCTCTACTATCTGTGCATCGATGAAGTTGTGGGTTGCCCCACTATCCACCAGTACTGATACTCGCTGCCCTCGTACTGTCCCTCGGACACGCAGCGTCAAATACTTGGGTACTCCCCGCAATGCAGCAAGGGTCCCCCCTATAGGTGCAAAGGCTACACCTCTTGCTCCTGGTGGTGGAGGTGGCAAATGGTCCTGCGCTGCATGGCTGCCCCCTGCCTCCACGTCATCATACTCATCCTCTTCCTCGCTGCTCTTGGAGAAGACCTCAATAAAGTGTGCTTTGCCCACAGCACATTTGTGTCCTGGTGCCCACGGCTCCTAACATGTGAAACACAGCCTCTTCTTCTTCAATTCCCTCCTGGCATCATCATCCAACTGTCCCCTACCCGGATTCCCCTTTGGAGGCGGAATCCTCACATACTGGAACGTGTGGGGGCATGTGATGCCATGTGCTGAGTGGCATCGTGCTCCTGCAAATGGTGGGATGTGCCTGATCCCTCGCCAATCTAAAAACCCCTTGGGGTTTCACGCTATCTAGCCTCTACAGCAGTGAATCTTTGCCTCATCACCTCAATCTGCCTTGACAGATCCTGTACTGACTTGAGGAGCATTTCCCCAAACGTCTTTGCATCACTATCATCTACCATTGGTTCCTCCTGTTCTGCGTCCACCACTGGAACACAGTGACCCTCTCCGTAGGTGATTTGCAACCTACGCTCTCTGTCACGGTACTTTCTACCTCTGTAGCAAATATACGGCTTCTCTTCAGGTGTCATAGACAACTCGCTCCACAGGCTGAGCCAGGTCTATGAGCTCTAATACCACTGTAATATCCCGAAAGGGAAATAACCAGTAATACAAAGCATACAACAAGATACAAAATGCTATAAACTGAACATGAAGCAGATACACATGAAATAAAGAGAATACTGAGCCATTTTATTATACTGAGAAATAGAAATGAGTACAAGAGGTGATCAGAGTGATGGCACCTTGACTTGCACCAGGCAAGTGTAGGAATACTCTTAGAATATCGATGGAATGGCTGCTCTCTGCTCTGCGTCCAAGCTGCTGGAAAACTGCCGTGCTGCTGCTATTGCTGGAACAAGATGAGTATTTGGGGCTGCTCCCCTACTCAGAAAGAGCTGAAACTCTGGAATCTGTCTCTACTCACAATACCCAGTGTTGTCGCACAGATTGTCTAGGCACTGCGACAACGACTCAGATTGGGGGCTGTCACCCTGATCCCCAATCTCTCTATCTAAGTTGTCTCCTTGCAAGCTAAGGGAGGTAGACCCTAACATAAATGAAGGACAAGAATTGGTTGCAAATCAACCAATCTAGGAGACACAGCTAAAACACCAAATACTTGATAAAATAAACGAGACTTCACAGATCAATTATATTAAAACCAGTGCCTTATGGAGTTAAAGAAGATCACGTTATGCAATTAAAGTTAAGTATTAGATGTATAACTGCTGCTATGAAAACATAAATGACCACAGTGATATTCAGTAAAAGTACCACATTCATTAAGATACTTAAGCCAATCAACAAAGCTTATCATGAAACGATCATTTAACTTAAAATGCCAGATGCTTGAAATATTTTCGAAATTATGATATTCCAATATAACCCAGTTCGAAAATTAAAATGTTCCACAGTCAAAACTTAGATAAAAATTTTAAGGCTCATTTGACTATAGAGAAATTTTAGAAATTTTTTAAAATTTTAAAATTTTGAAATTTTTATTATTTTTTAAATCTAAAAACACAAAAAAAATCTAAATCTAAACAAAACTAAAACTAAAGTTAGACTAAATTAAAACTAAGTTAGAATTAAATTTAGATTAAACTAAAACTATGATTTAAAATACAAAATCGAACTCTAATATCTAAATGAAAACAATTAAAAACTAAAATCAAAATCTAAAACAACTAACGCTAAGCCTAAAACTAAAACTAAAAAAAAAAAATTAAACAAATCGAAATTTATTAAAAAACCGACCAAACTAAAACTAAAACTTAACACTATTAAAACTAATGTAAAATCAAATTAAGCCTAACCTCTAAACTAAATAGAAATTCAAAAAAAATCTAAAATCGAAACCTAGAGAAAAATTTGAAGTGTATATACATGGGTTCAAAAAATTTCAATGCATGTGTTTATTCGTTTTGCAGCTGCAGGTCAGACAGAGGGATGGCAGCTCGAAGAGATGGACTGCGGAAGAAACTACAACAGCGGAAGAAGCTTGGATTACGGGCAAGGACGTTGACGGCAGCAAAGAAGGTTTGAACGCAGAGAAGAGGTCGACGGATAGCACAACAGAGAAAGTGAGGGTCGACGAGAATACGTGAGGAAATGGTAAGGGTAGCAATGAGAACGGATGTCAAGGGTAATGGAACAGCGTGAAGATGTGAAGGCAAAGACGGCAAAGGCACAACGTTTAGGAGCTGAGGGATGAAGAGTTGGCTTAGGATCGAATGACAGTGGCAAGGGAGAGCTCTGACCCAACTAGATGAGGACGTAGAGGAATGAAAGCAGGGAAGGGTAAGGAGGGTTGCTTAGGCAGATTGAAGGGCAAAGGCGAGGGACGTCAGATGTGAAGGTAGTGATGCTGACAGGAGAGGCATGAAAGGCAGCATGGATGAGAAGTATTTTCAGATCAATGGGGGCGACTGAAAACGCAGAGGAAGGGACAAGTCTTTGACAGCGCACAGAGCGAGTAATTAAACCCAGTACATTTAAATTTCTCCCTCCAAATAAAAAAACATTTCCTTGCAAACACAGATTTTCAATGCTCTTTGAATCCATTGACATCCAGATTTGCCCACAGAGGCGATTTGAGGCCAGATTTGGCCCTTGGGGGCTGGATCTGGCTCAGATCTTAAAAAAATTTATGAGTGAAACCTACAACCTGCAAGAAACCAGTCAGATCCAGAAAATATATACACACCAAGAAAATAATTAAATCCTTACAGCCTTAAAAATTACAAATTTACAAACTAATTTACAGATCTGGGGCCCTCATGGCCAGATTTGAATCCATTTTAGCACAATTTTTAGAGATTTAAAATTTTAAAGAGAGGCACAAGCCTTAAAACCCTGCAAAACCACAAATTTCGTAAAATAGATTTGGAGTTTAACAAATAATGAGATTTTCAGATTTATGTTTTATGAGAGTCGGCTGGTCCAACCAAAGACTTCCCCAGACGCTCAACTTTTTAAAAAAAAATTCCTTGCACACTTAGATCTGAACCTTAGATCGATAGAGATTTAAGAAAATAACATGAGATCCTTCAGAAAAATCAAAATGTCATTTAATGAACCCAAAAAACTGTACAAGATACCTGTATGCAGATTAATCCATGAAGGCCATCAACCATAAAAATTCCAAACAAAGTAGCAGATTTTAGAGACAATTCACCACATAGATCTGAGAAGGAACATCAAAATTTGTAACCCCAAAGTCTTTATGCTTTATTCATCAAAGAAAATTCACAAGAGCTTCCAAGACAAGTGCACGATTCTAAGATCGGATCACTCAAGACTGAAAAAGACCTCTTAATTTATAGGACAAATCTCCAACGGCTAGTTCAGTTGATCCATGTCAAAATAATCTCGACCGTCGATAAGATTTGATCATCTTTTAATCTGGACCATCAAAATTATAAATTTGGGAAAAAAACGAATTTATCATTTAAATTCATTTTAATTAACTCAAAAATGCTATTTTTGAGTTAATTACCCCAAAATTTTGACTTTGACTTAACCACCTAGGCCCAAGGGTCCAAAATTTCTTAAAATTCTCAATTTTCCCTTGACCTAGGGCCTTTAAAAATTCATTTTTTAAGGACCAACGAATTTTTCCTTTGAAAGATTTAATCCTAACTTAGGACCCTAAATTAATTAAATTTCTGGTTTAAGATTTTTTAAATTAATTGACCAGAAAACTTAATTAATTGACTGAGAGGGGATTTTAATTATTTTTCCAACCCTCTTTACATAAGATAATACATTTAGAGTCTAGACACATGAAGGGGGAATACCCATTCGTATAGACCCTCAAATAAATACCCAATTCTGCTACTCAGAACATGATCTAGTAGACCAAGTAGCTCAAACTAATTTTACAAGGACTCGATAGAAAACACTAGGACTCACTTAGCATGCTGATGACAAAATCCACCCTAGCTTTGGGGTGACGCTGGAGGGAAAAACTCTGCCGATCACTTACATGAATCAGTGAGACAAAATACCTCCTAGGATAGAAATCATCAACAACATACTAGGCTTACCTAGGTTGTTACATACATTGACGGTCTTACTTAGATCATTTACATCATAACATGCAGAATGGGTTTACATCATTTATAACAAAATGTCGTCTGTCGATGAAATCTGGATGACGTGAACCTCGAACATGATAAGTCTCATTTGAAAAAATGGGGGTGTACTGCTATGGGGTCGTTGACAAAGTGTGGTCAACATCTAGCTCTACTTGGCGATGCGTTGCTTCATTGAAGGAATGTGAGAATCCATAATCTGCATCCAAGCAACACACAAGATTACATAAGTAGTGTCCATCCAAATATCATCATATAACATTAAGCACATGAAATATAGAAGCTATTCTTTTATTTATTATTCTATTTAGCATGAAAAGTAAATCTACTCTAACTGCAAAATGAAATGTTGAAATAACAAGGAGTAGGGTTAGAAATACAATACAGAAGATGCCCAAATGACATCAAATGACATCGTTGAAGAACAACTTGAGCAATTGGCCATTCGCAGGTAGTTGAAGTGGTTTGCCTTCCAACGTACTCAAGTGGAATGAGTTTGGTCCAGCAATGCCTCTGATAATATAGGGTCCCAACCACAAACTATCAAATTTCTTGTGTTTTCCAGGCTTCTCATTTTTTCTGTCCCAAAGTAATACCATGTCTCCAACCTACAAAGATCTAGATCTAGATGATTTATCCAAACTTTTCTTAATGTTAGATTGATTCTTATACATACTATCTAAAGCTTTCCTACGAGTTTCATCCAGCTCCACAATCTGCTCAATTCTATTTTGAACAACATCTTTATCAGTGGAAAAATGTTGAAGGAGTTGGTAAGCTGGCAATTTAAGGTGAACAGGAAAAGTTACATCCAAGCCATAAACTAATTCAAAAGGACTTTTACCAGTAGCTTTCTTTTTAGTAATTATATCTGCCCACAAAGCATACTTGATTTTGCTGTCCCAAGATCGCTTATTATCTCCTACTATCTTCTTGATAATGGTTATAAGATTTTTATTACTTGATTCAGCTAAGCCATTACCCTGAGGATAGTAATTAGATGAATGAGATAAAGTAATGCCATACTTAAAACAAAAAGATGAAAATTCAAGAGAACTAAAAGCCTTGGCATTATCAGTAGTGATCTTGGCAGGGACACCAAATCTAGTAATGATTTGATTTTCAATAAAGCCCATAATAACCTTTTCATTGGCATTCTTAGCAGGAATGACTTCAACCCATTTTGTAAAATAATCAGTTGTAGTTAAGATCCAGGAGTAGCCATTGCTAGAATTTTCATGGAATTTCCCGATGAAATCCAGACCCTAATGTTGAAAAGGTGCCTCAACAACCGCATGTTGTAGGGGCAGGGCAGCTAGCTTCTGCTTCCTAGTGAATAGTTGACAAACTTGGCAACTTCTAACAAATTTATGCACATTTGAAAAAATCGAAGGCCAAAAATAACCAGCTCTCAGAATTTTGTGGGCAGTAGTTCTAGCAGCATAATGACCACCACAAAATCCTGAGTGAAACTCGGAAATCAACTTTTTAGACTCAACTTCATCAACACACCTAAGTATTATCCCCTCAGGATTTCTCCATCCAAGGCCATCCTTCATGAGGCAATACTTAGTGGCTTTTAATATAAGAGCCCTTCTTCTATGAGCAACTAAATGGTCAGGACATGTAAGATTTAACAAATAATAAATAATGTCCTTATACCATTCATGCTCTCCTAACCTTTGCAGCTCAGGTGAAGAGGCATCATTAAGACAGATCAAACCAAGCGTTTTCTCATTACCTTCGGTCAACATTTCAGCCAAGCCTTTCCCTTTGACTAACTTAGTGGGTCTAATCTCTAGATCATACTCTTGAATTTTAGTAATCCACCATAAAATGCTTAAGAGACTTAACCAAAGCATAGGCTTGCTTTTCCATAGTAGTATACTTTAATTCAGAATTTTGAAGTGCTCTACTCATGAAAGCAATAGGCTGTTCGTGATCTTATTCTTTTGTAACAAAACACCAGTAATAGTATCTTCAGAAGCGAAAGAGAAAATCATAAAATCCTTTGAGTAATCATGACTCGCCAAAACAGGAGCTTGAGCAATAGCACCCTTAATCTCTTGAAAAGCCTTTTTACCATCTTCTTTCCATAAAAATTTTACATCTTTTTTAAGAAGACTTTGAATAGGCTTAGCTATTTCTGCGTAATTTGGAATAAATCTTCTAAGAAAATTAGTTTTTCCTAGAAAAGACTGAAGGGATTTAAGATTATGAAGTAGAGGAATCTTTTGGATTGCCTTAACTCTTTCAGGATCAATCTTGATCCCATCTTTGGAGATGATGTGACCAAGTAATTTACCTTCAGTTACCCCAAAAACAGATTTAGCCGGATTCAAGGAAATCCCAAACTCTCTACATCTATCAAAAACCTGTCTAAGATGACCTATGTGAGTAATACCATCTTTAGAAAAAACAGTAAGATCATCCTGATAAATTTCAATAATTTTTCCAATTAAACCTTTAAAAGCATAATCCATAGCCCTTTGAAAAGTATCCCCATCATTAGTCAAACCAAAAGGCATTCTAATGTATTCGAAAGTACCCCATGGTGTGGTGAATGTAGTTTTGTGATGATCTTCTTTTTTAACCCAAACTTGATTGTATCCAGAAAAACCATCTAGCAATGACATCATTCTTGAACCTGTTACTCTTTGCAACATAGTCTCCATGTTGGGAACTTGTTACTCTTTGCAACATAGTCTCCATGTTGGGAAAAGGGTAATTATCCTTTTTACATGCTAGATTAAGGTTTCTAAAATCAACACAAAGCCTAATGGTACCATTCTTCTTCCTAACAATCACCAAGTTGGAACACCATGTTGAATGTCTATTTTGAGCAATGATTCCGGCTGCGAGCATTTTTGAAAGCTCTTTCTAAACCAAAGTGGCTAACTTAGGATTTATTTGCCTAAGCTTTTGACGAAAAGGTTTAGCATTCTCATCTTTCAAAGGGATAATATGTTGCATGACATCTTCCCTATATCCTTTTAACTCATCATATGAAAACACTAAAACATCCCTGTACTCATGAAGTAAATTTGTTAACTATTTCCTTTCTTCTTCACTAGTACCTTTACCAATTTTAACAATCTTAGGATCCTTAGAAGTACCAAGATTTACTTCAGTGAATTCACCTGGATCCCTTCTATTCTCCTCTTTCAACTTTGTGGCATCATGCTGATCAAAGTGTTGTTCTAAAGCAACAATATTCCAAGGAGTAGGATTTACAATATCATCATGATCCTCAGATCCATCCTCCTTAGAACTTATCCGAAAATCTTCAAACTCATCCAAATTATTAAGAAAACGAATAGCTTGTTTTTCATCATCAAAAACTTGCCAATGTTCTGAATTATCTGGGACTGACGGTCTGAAAATAATTTCCATCTTTATCTTTTCTTTAATTAATTCATCAGATAATTGTAAAGTAGAAGCAACCACAGCAAGCTCATTTGCTAAGGCATTCTTTTCCCTTGGGACAACTTCAAGGTTAATAGCATCAAAGTGTTCCATAACATCCCACACAGCATTTCGATAATTCCTCAACCTCTGATTCTTACATGTGAATTTGTTTTTAACTTGCATGATAACTAGATCAGAGTCTCCCTTGATACTAAGCAACTTAATCCTTAAAGCCTTTGCCAATTCAAAACCCAACAACAAAGCCTCATACTCAGCCACATTATTGGTTGCATCAAACTCAAGTCTATAGGCAAACTTTAAAACACTACCAAGGGAAGATTTCAAAACAATTCCAGCACCCTTACCATACCTAGACGCTGCACCATCAAAATGCATGTACCAAACCTGATCATTTAAGTCCTCAAATTTCTCATCAACCTTGTCATCTAAAGGAACCATGAAATTAGACATAATAGCATAATTCCCCATGTCAGGTTGTTCCTTAATTATTTCATTATGAGGTCTTTTAGGATCTTCTACATGGAATCTTCTTTCAGGTTCTATATTAAGCTTCACAAACCCTTCACCTCTAGGAGAAGGAATCATAGCATAAGACCAGTTCATCTGAATACTTCCTCCTAGATCAAAAGCCCACTTTTTCGATAACAACATACCCCAAGCATCCGGAACATCAACTACAAGTATGTCCATAACAATCATGATGTCAGGGTAAACTGATAAATGAACTTGTAAATCCTTGATCAACCCATGAACTTCAATTTTCTTAGAATCCATGGCACATATGTTGTAGTATGGCCTAGAAACTCTTAAATTAAGCTGTTCCATGACCCTTTTGGTCATGACACAAGCTGAAGCACCAGAATCCAGCATACAATTATTCAATTTATAACCATTAACCATCAAAGTAACAAAAAATGGTTGATGATCTTTGTTATCTGATTCCATTTTTTGCAAATATATAGGGGCATCTTGATAAGACACTCCAGGAGTTTCATTTTGAGTAACATTAACATGTGAAACTCCAAGAACATCCAAAACTTTAGCTTTCTGATTAGGAAACTTTATAGCCTCAGTAAAAGGTACCAAGATCTTAGCATTTTCAACCAAGCACCCAAATCAATATCCAAACCAGGACTAGGATTAAAAATTCGAGGGAGATTTTGATTATGACCTTGCTCTTTATCCCTTCTTTGATAAGTCAATCCTTTGTCCTTAGCAATTTCCAAAACTTGATCAGGAGAGGGCTTTTCACCAAATAATTTAAGCATCAAATCATTCTCATAATCAAAATTATTGATACTATGCGAAGATGTGAAAGGCCTAACGTCTTGACTATTTTCCTTAACTTCCATCCAATCTTCCATAGACAAAGAGAACTCCTTACCAACAACATTTATCTGATTACTTGCCCCAAACATTCTATTATTTATTACTCTTTCAACAATGGGACAAGTAACCTCTTCATGAAGAGCATCACAAACTCTACAATAAGGAAGAGCTTCATCAACCAGATTAGCAGATTCAAGCGGATTCAGAGGTCTCTGCTCACTCGACTGACCTTTTTTCTGCCAAGTATTATTTCCTCGATTATTATTATTATGATTCCTAGGTTGAGAATTCTGCGTTTAAGCCCTTTCCATTTGAACCAACCTAGACTGTAAAGTGCTTATTTCCTTAGCATGTTCAGAGATTAGTTTCTCTTGATTAAGCTCCATGCTTTCAAGCTTTTGCATTAACTTTTTCATAGGGTCATCATCATCTTCTAGAGGTTCTTTACCTTTAGGTCCTTTTAACTTAGTTGTAGCCCTATCAAAACCTGGAACTTCAGGCTTCCCAGATGCCCTTTTATCTTTTTCAAGCTCTTCAGCTAAAGATTGACAAACTTTATAATTTGCAGTTTTAGCCCGCCTTAACTCATATGAAATATCAGAATTAAAAGCATCAATGTAAACATTTAGAAGAGATCCATCAGGAGGTTTATGAGTTTGAGATATTTCTCTAAGGATACCATTAAATCTCCTGTTAAACTCTTCAATCGTTTCATTTTCTTTCTTTTTTATGGTACTGATCTCTCTTACCAAATGCCTATCTTCTCTTTTATCACCATACTTTTCTTTAAAGGCAGTTACAATTGATTCAAAAGTATCGAATGAATTATCAGGTTTTTCCGTAAACCATTCAGCAACATCCTCGCCAAAAGTAAGAATAAAAGTTATCATCTTTATATCCTCGAAATTATTATTTGCAATTGCAAATCTATTCCACCAGTTAGTGAAAGCAAAAAAATGAGACTTGACACTAACTGCTTCATTTCCCTGAAAAGAAGGTAATTTATCCATTCCAGTTTGAGGGTTAGCATGGGGATAACCCGGAATATTAGCAAAATTACATGGGGTAAAAACATCCATGATATCGTTTTTAGGTGGATCACAAAAAAGAGAATGGATATCAGAGAGAGCTTCCTGGCCGAGATTATCAAGAAGTGTACGAGAAGAGAGCTTGTGTAATCAGACTCTAAAAACCCTTTCAGGATCTAGAGTAGGATTAATCAAGCTACTTGGATGCCTTCTCGTATAAATTCTTGTGGAAGATGAAGCCAATGGAGTCGCCACTAGGACAGGTAGCTAACCCAAATACCTGAGATGAAAGATGAATAAAGAGATGAATGTCGAAAAGCCAAAGTCCAATAAATGGATCCTCGGCAACGGCGCCAAAAAAATGTTGTCACACAGATTGTCTAGGCACTGCGACAACAACTCAGATCGGGGGCTGTCACCCTGATCCCCAATCTCTCTATCTAAGTTGTCTCCTTGCAAGCTAAGGGAGGTAGACTCTAACAGAAATGAAGGACAAGAATTGGTTGCAAATCAACCAATCTAGGAGACACAGCTAAAACACCAAATACTTGATAAAATAAACGAGACTTCACAGATCAATTATATTAAAACCAGTGCCTTATGGAGTTAAAGAAGATCCCGTTATGCAATTAAATTTAAGTATTAGATGTATAACTGCTGCTATGAAAACAAAAATGACCACAATGATATTCAGTAAAAGTACCACATTCATTAAGATACTTAAGCCAATCAACAAAGCTTATCATGAAACGATCATTTAACTTAAAATCCCAGATGCTTGAAATATTTTCGAAATTATGATATTCCAATATAACCCGATTCGATATTAAAATGTTCCACAGTCAAATCTTAGATAAAAATTTTAAGGCTCATTTGACTATAGAGAAATTTTAGAAATTTTTTAAAATTTTGAAATTTTATATTTTTATTATTTTTTAAATCTAAAAACACAAAAAAAATCTAAATCTAAACAAAACTAAAACTAAAGTTAGACTAAATTAAAACTAAGTTAGAGTTAAATTTAGATTAAACTAAAACTATGATTTAAAATACAAAATCGAACTCATATCTAAATGAAAACAATTAAAAATTAAAATCTAAATCTAAAACAACTAACGCTAAGCCTAAAACTAAAACTAAAACTAAAAAAAAAAATTAAACAAATCGAAATTTATTAAAAAACTGACTAAACTAAAACTAAAACTTAACACTATTAAAACTAATGTAAAATCAAATTAAGCCTAACATGGGTTCAAAAAATTTCAATGCATGCGTTTATTCGTTTTGCAGCTGCAAGTCAGACAGAGGGATGGTAGCTCGAAGAGATGGACTGCGGAAGAAACTACAACGACGGAAGAAGCTTGGATGACGGGCAAGGACGTTGATGGCAGCAAAGAAGGTTCGAACGCAGAGAAGAGGTCGACGGATAGCACAGCAGAGAAAGTGAGGGTCGACGGGAATACGTGAGGAAATGGTAAGGGCAACAATGAGAACGGATGTCAAGGGTAATGGAACAGCGTGAAGATGTGAAGGCAAAGACGACAAAGGGACAACGTTTAGGAGCTGAGGGATGAAGAGTTGGCTTAGGATCGAATGAAAGTGGCAAGGGAGAGCTGTGAGCCAGCAAGATGAGGACGTAGAGGAATGAGAGCAGTGAAGGGTAAGGAGGGTTTCTTAGGCAAATCGAAGGGCAAAGGCGAGGGACATCAGATGTGAAGGTAGTGATGCTGACAGGAGAGGCATGAAAGGCAGCGTGGATGAAAAGTCTTTGCAGATCGATGGGGGTGACTGAAAACGTAGAGGAAGGGACAAGTATTTGACAGCGCACAGAGCCAGTAATTAAACCCAATACATTTAAATTTCTCCCTCCAAATAAAAAAAAATTTCCCTGCAAACACAGATTTTCAATGCTCTTTGAATCCAATGACGTCCAGATTTGCCCAGAGAGGCGATTTGAGGCCAGATCTGGCCCTTGGGGGCTGGATCTGGCTCATATCTTAAAATAATTTCTGAGTGAAACCTACAACCTGCAAGAAACCAGTTAGATCCAGAAAATATATACACACCAAGAAAATAATTAAACCCTTACAGCCTTAAAAATTACAAATTTACAAACTAATTTACAAATCTGGAGCCCTCATGGCCAGATTTGAATCCATTTTAGCACAATTTTTAGAGATTTAAAATTTTAAAGAGAGGCACAAGCCTTAAAACCCTGCAAAACCACAAATTTCGTAAGATAGATTTGAAGTTTAACAAATAATGAGCTTTTCAGATTTATGTTTTATGAGAGTCGGCTGGTCCAACCGAAGACTTCCCCAGACGCTCAACTTTTAAAAAAGAATTTCCCTGCACACTTAGATCTGAACCTTAGATCGATAGAGATTTAAGAAAATAACATGAGATCCTTCAGAAAAATCAAAATGTCATTTTATGAACCCAGAAAACTGCACAAGATACTTGTATGCAGATTAATCCATGAAAGCCATCAACCATAAAAATTCCAAACAAAGTAGCACAGTTTAGAGACAATTCACCACATAGATCCGAGAAGGAACATCAAAATTTGTAACCCCAAAGTCTTTATGCTTTATTCATCAAAGAAAATTCACAAGAGTTTTCAAGACAAGTGCACGATTCTAAGATCGGATCACTCAAGACTGACAAAGACCTCTTAATTTATAGGACAAATCTCCAACGGCTAGTTCGGTTGATCCATGTCAAAATAATCTCGACCATCGATAAGATTTGATCATCTTTTAATCTGGACCATCGAAATTATAAATTTGGGGAAAAAATGAATTTATCATTTTAATTCATTTTAATTAACTCAAAAATGCTATTTTTGAGTTAATACCCCAAAATTTTGACTTTGACTTAACCACCTAACCACCTAGGCCCAAGGGTCCAAAATTTCTTAAAATTCTCAAATTTTCCTTGACCTGGGGCCTTTAAAAATTCATTTTTTAAGGACCAACGAATTTTTCCTTTGAAATATTTAATCCTAACTTAGGACCCTAAATTAATTAAATTTCTGGTTTAAGATTTTTTAAATTAATTGACCAGAAAATTTAATTAATTGACTGAGAGGGGATTTTAATTATTTTTCCAACCCTCTTTACATAAGATAATACATTTTTAGACACATGAAGAGGAATACCCATTCGTATAGACCTGAAATAAATACCCAATTCTGCGACTCAAGCAGTCTAGTAGACCAGAAGCGGCATAAACTACTTTTCTGAGGACTCGATAGAAAACACTAGGACTCACTTAGCATGCTGATAAAAAAATCCACCCTAGCTTTGGGGTGAGGCTGGAGGGAAAAACTCTGTCGATCACTTACGTGAATCAGTGAGACAAAAAACCTCTTAGGATAGAAATCATCAACAACATACTAGGCTTACCTAGGTTGTTACATACATTGATGGTCTTACTTAGATCATTTACATCATATCATGCAAAATGGGTTTACATCATTTATAACAAAATGTCGTCTGTCGATGAAATCTGGATGACGTGAACCTCGAACATGATAAGTCCCATTTGAAAAAATGGGGGTGTACTGCTATGGGGTCGTTGACAAAGTGTGGTAAACACCCAGAAAAACCCAGAGAGCGTTTCTGAAATGGACGACCCCCGAAAATCCCTCCCTTGAGGATCGACGCTATCCTCGCAAGGGCCACGCTGATGCTGAATGAAATCCTCCAAAATATGGCCTCCCACTCTGCCAAAAGCCTCCAATAGGCAAGGGTTGGCCCCTTTCTTAATCCTCTGGCCAAAACCCTCCAAAATAGTGCCACTGCAGAGCTCCCTCAAGATGGACTGCGTCCTCCCTCTCAATACTGCGCAATCTCTATGGCTCTGCTCCTCCCACGAATGCCAACACCGATCCTCCTGCAAAATACTGATAAGACTATCTCACCCGAGCAAGCACTTGAAGTCTCCCGGGGCTGAGGGTGGGATCTCCGAATGGTGACAACCGATGCACTAAATAGTGCTGCAGACAAGCTAAACAACCAGCGTGCTCTAAGTCGAAGTGACCAGCTCAATATGCATAAACTCGAATGAGGAAATGAGGTGGCTCTCCTCCTTTTTATAATGATGGGCCTCTCTCAACCCTAGGCCCCACCATCTCCTAAGTTGCCTCCATTTGGCCCACATTGCCAACTCAACTGCATTGGCCATGCTCACACTGTCCAAGTGGGTCCCTCTTCACGTGGTCACTTGGCCCCCTTGGCCCACCTTGGTCACAACGTTGATTTCACTAGGTGACTTAGGGAGTGTACTTTATTCTAAGTGAGTTATTTCCCCCCTCTTACTCACTTTTATTTATATTTTAACTATATAAGGCAAAATTGATGAAAATTAATATTTCCAATTAGCTTTCGCTAATTGGGAATATTACATAGTGGGAGGTCAAGTACCCATGTTCTTGACCTTGTTTTCTAGATAAGGGACCAACCCTTCATCTATTGAGTTGATTGGGTGCTATTGCAGCTGATAGAGAATTCTTTCAGCCCCATATCAGCAGTCATCCCCAGGGAGTGCGTAAGTCAAGTAGTAGGTGTGCAATGGGCAACCCAAAAACGGTCGAAAATGCAAAGTTAAAATCTGGCCAAACCATTTCTGGGTTCTTTGAGTATAATCCATGGTTAAAATCCCGGATCATTATGAGCACTCCAACAGCCTCCCGCACATGGGTCTTCATCAGAAGTAGCAGTAGTTTCCAACAGCAGCAATAGTAGCAGCACAACATTTCCACTGCTAGTTTAACAGCAGCAATAGTAGCAGCACAACATTTCCACTGCTAGTTTTCTTTGGTGTATTTCAACCATCTTGTGGCTTGAGTGTATTCCTTTTGGAGCACTGTGTACTTATTTTTGCTGTTAATTATAATGATATGACCCAACTTTTTCTGATCATAGATTATGATGTCTTAATGTAATTTCCAGTTCCAGCATATTTCCGACATTTTCCAAATCTTAATGCTATGTTCATGTTTTGAATTATTTGGAATGCTGCATATGTTCTATATTCCGTCTTTTCCATTTTCGAATATTACAAAGAAGTAGATCCAGGTTTTCCTAGAATGGTCGTCAATGAAGGTGACTAAGTACTCGGCACCACTAAGAGCTCTAGTGGACATTGGTCCACAAATATCTGAGTGTATCAGGTCCAATACACCCTTGGCCCTATTGTTGCTTCTCTATTATGCTGCCTTAGCATATTTTCCCAATACGCACCCCTTGCAGACATCATCTCGTTTAGTGCTCAGCTTTGGAACACCTCTGAAAGTCTTCTGGAGAGTTCTCAATGCCCCATGATGAAAATGCCCCATTCTTCTGTGCCATAGCTCATCCAGGTCGGTTTCATCTGCGCTGCTGACCAGTGCCATTGGAGACACAAGCTGTAACTAGTACAGTTTCTTGCTTCTTACTCCAATTTGTGCCTTCTTCTTCCAACTGGGATGTTTGACGTAGACTCTGTTGCCAGTAACGTAGATGTCATAACCTCGGTTTTGAAGCTGAGACACTGAGAGCAAGTTCATCCCTAAACTCGGCACATGCAGAACATTAGTGGCCCAGATTCTATTTCCAGCTTCAATCTGAAAAACTACGGTACCTCTCCCAACAGGAGTGCATTTTGCTTTATTACCCATGGTTATTTTGAAATTCATCTGCTCTTCTTAGAAATTGGAAAAACAATCCCGTACTCCAGTCATGTGAGAAGAGGCTCCACTATCAATATACGAAACATCAGAAGAAGCAGTGCTTGATACGCAAGCAAATTCTTCCTCAAGTCTGGATGCCAATATAGAGACATCATGATCCATCTGTTCTGTCATGCTTCTTTCCCTACCTAGAGAACTACGTGAACCCTTCTGCGCTGTAGCTGTAGCAATGGAATTTCATTCACTAGTCGATTCTCCCTTCCTATTACTCATATATGGCTCTAATACCATGCGAAATTTTCAATCTGAAAACTATACAATTGCAGTGATAGATTTGTTCCTCCTACTTATTATTTCAATAAGTTATTTTTAAGAAATCTTCTGGCAAATATCGAAATAAATACTACTGCAACATTCACAAATACATATGCAGAGAAATAAACAGTAAAGGACATAAGTACAAGAATGAGTCACATGTACACATTTAGTTTTGGACAATTGTCCCCGAAAAAAAACCCAATGCAAGAAAACCGGTGCAACAGATGAGGGTCTATTAATTCTTCAGCAAAAAATATCTTTACAAGGAAATATACTGGCAGATAAAATCTAAAACACCTGAGACTTAATTTCTGGCTCCCTCGGATAATTCTCCGACACCCTGATCAGCCTCTATTGGCTCCTGTGTTTTTCTGCGTGTTTCTTTGTGCAGTCCCAGCACTAGACTGCGTAAGTCTGCGTAGGGACTGCATGGGTTCTCTGCTACCTCCTGTGGCCCACTGCTGCCCTTTGTCCCTGAGCTCGATCACTACTGACTCCCTCCTCCTTCTACTTCTGCAAACCCTTCACCCTGCAACTCTCCCACTGAAATTGAATTCTCTTACTTCAGAATAGACCTCCTTCAGGTACTGAGTGTATGCCCAACTTATTTTCCAAATGACCCTCATGCCTTCTTTTATAATCTTCTCGTTGGAGAACCAACGACCAAGATTAGAAGAATAATCAATGGCTAAGATTAAAACTTGACTTGATCCATGTTTTCTAGAAGATTCACACTCTGACTTATTAATACCCTTTAATTATTTCATTTCCCTAAGTTTAGACTTAGGGTCTTCATTAAAATAAATAATTATTTTAATAAGTCATGAACCGAGTGGAATTTCGACAAACGGTTTTTGGGTTCTTTGGAATGTTGCTGTCCAAGCCTCCTTGCAAATTTTGAGACTTGGAACACTTCCGGATGCTACAAAAATCAACACTGGAGACTCTGTATTGACTATCGGGCATTGAACAAGATCACTGTCAGGAATAGGTATCCAATCCCACGGATCGTTGACCTTCTGGATCAGCTCAAGGGGCCAAATATTTCAGCAATATTGAATTGAATTTTGTATATCACCAAGTACTAATCGAACCCTCTAATGTGTGGAAGACTGCCTTCAAATCTAAGGAGGGCCTTTTCGAATGGTTGGTCATGCCTTTCGGGTTGACGAATGCCTCCGCAACCTTCATGATGATGATGAATGATATCTTGCGACCCTTCACCAACTCATTCATGGTGGTGTATTTGGATGATATCCTGATCTTCAGCTAGAGTTGGAAAGAGCACCTCCACCATATTCGACAAGTCCTCCAAACCCCGGGGCAACAAAAGTGTGCCAATTTGGAGAAACGCATTTTTGGTATGACCCAATTTCAATATCTGGGGTAAATCATTGATGAGCGGGGTGTGCATGTCGACCTAGCCAAGATACAAGTCATTCAGGATTGGACAACCCCAACCACTCTAACAAAGCTTCACATCTTTTTGGGTCTTTCCAAATTTTACAATAGGTTCGTGTTGGGATTCTCTCATATCACTTGGCTTTTGAGCCAAGTCACTAAGGGAGGAGCGAAAGAAAAGTTATTTTGGTCTGAATCCCAACAAGAGGCATTTTCTGAGTTGAAGCATCACCTCTACTTTGCACCAGTGCTCACATTACCAAACCTGCATCAACCATTTGAGATTGAGACATATGGCTTCGACTATGCAATTGGTGCAGTTCTTACTCAGCAGGGGTATCCAATGGCATATAACAGTGAGACACTTTCAGATAGTCTGAAAGTATCCCACCTATGACAAGGAGATGTATTCCATTGTGCAGGCCTGCCGACAATGGAAGCATCATATTCTGGGGAAGGAAATGGTCATCCACATAGACCACTGACCCCTGCTATTCATACAGACACAAGGTAAGTTGCGAAACGATCGCCATAAAAAATGGTGCACATACCTTCAACAGTTCCATTTGAACATTAAGTACTAGAAGGGAAACACCAACAATGTTGCAAAATGCCTCAGTCAACTGTTGGTCATGGCACTAACCACTCTTCTTGAATCTTGTGGGCACAAGACTTCGGGGTGGCCGACTCTTTACAAGAGCGATCCAGAATTCAGCAACACATACCAGACGCTCCTGGAAGGCAAGCAAGTTCCAAATTATCACCTCCAGGATGCATTGTTATGCCACCTGGGACACCTCTGTGTTCCTTCAAGCGAGCGTGCCAAGATGATTTGGGAGGCGCACTACAATCAGGTCGCTGGACATTTCGGGGTATAGAAAACAATTGCAGTACTGCAGAAGTATTTTTATTGGTCGAACCTTCGACGAGATGTTGGGAAGTACATTAGATCTTGCACTGCCTATGCCATTGCCAAACTGACCATCAAGAACCAAGGACTATATACTACCCTGCCTAATCCTAGTCAACCTTAGGAATCTATCTCCATGGATTACGTGTCCGGCCTTCCTTTTACTAAACATGCAACGACTTTGTTTTCGTGATCGTCGACAAATTCTCTAAGATGGCAATTTTGGCAGCCTACAAGAAGAGTATCACAACAAAAGCCACTGCTAAGCTCTTCTTTGAACGAGTGTGGGTACGCTTTGGGATCCCACAGTCCATTATCTTAGATCGGGACAACAAGTTCCTAAGTACATTTTGGTCAAGTCTCTAGTCAATGTTGGATACCAAGCTCACTAACTCCACGGCTTTCCACCCCCAAAATGATGAACAAATAGAGATCGTCAATAGGATGATCATACAAATTTTGTGCATGTACAACTCCAAGCATCCACACACGTGGGATGAAAGCCTCCCCTATGTCCAGCACAGCTACAACATAGCTCTCCATAGTTCAACTAGCCACAACCTCTTTCATGTGGGGTTGGGATTCCAGCCACTATGTCCCATTGATGTGGCCATACCATTGGCAGTTACTCAAGCAGATTCGACTCATGTAGTCTGAAGCTGACAGGGCTAAGAGCTTCATTAAGCGCATTCAGCACATCCTCCAGTAGGACATATTGGACAGATCCAATGCTAAGTACAAGCAGTGATATGATCAACATCGGGTGCCACACAAGTTCCAGGTGGGCAACAAAGTTTGGCTACATTTGTAGGAGCGCCTCGCTGGGACCCACCGCAAGCTTCGCCTACTCTTATGTGGATCTTACACCATCACCAACATTGTAGGGGACAATGCCTTCAAGCTCAGCATTCCACCGTTCCTTGGCCTGCACCCAGTGTTCAATGTGGACTGTCTTCGGCCATACTTTCCACCATTACTAGACACATCCGACATTGCATAACAACTCACACCAACAGAGTTAAACCCAGATTGAATGGAACAAGCCATAACTAATCGGATCATGGACACACATATCAAGAACACTCACCAAGAGAGGATCCAGCTATATCGAGTTGTCAAAGCATACCAACTCCTTCACTAGGATAGGTGGTTCACTAGGGACCAGGTTCAACAAAAATTTCTTCACCTCATGGAGGCTCTGCACGCAATGGGAACCATTTCTTCTTAAGGAGGGAGGACTGATCTAAGTAGATATTGGTGGCCACTCGCCTATTCCACATAGACCTCCAATTGGTTTCATCAGCTTCCTTGTTTATACCCGCATTTACTATTTTTAGCAGTTTTTCGGGTCCTGAACTTCTGGAGCACTTTTGACCCCTTAAACGGAGTTTTTTGGAAATCCAAAACAATCTAGTGGTCGTACGAAGGGGCTTATTGCAAATCCTGTAGTACTCAGAGATATATTTCCAACGAGTTATCGTACGCACCAAACGAAGATAATATGACCAAGTTACGACTCTAGGAAGTTGGCTGCCCAACTAACCCCAACGGGGCCCACAAAATCTGGGTGTTCCATCTCATGGGGTTAGGGTTTTGGTTGTTTAGGGTTTTCTATTATTTTTCAATAATAAAAAGGCCCTTTATCCTCCTTGTAACACAGTTCAGAGGCATGTAGCCGTCACATCTCTTCTTAAAGATAAACTACCATCACCTGAGCTAGTTTATTTCCATTATGTCTGTAAGCATATTTTAGTTCTTTGATATTAATGAAATTAAGTGGTATTTCTATTGCATCTCTGTATTATGTTTCATTCTTGTTTAATTTCGGATCATTTTAGAGATTATGATAGGTTGGAGGGAGCCTCAAACTATGTCACCTAGAAGGCTAGGCTGTGCTTCCTTCTAGATGAATATGGCCTGAAAGCCTATGTAGATAATATGGTAGCAGTTCCCCAGGATGTTGATCAGCTCAAGGAGTACAAAAGTTAAATGGAAAAGGCGAAGCAATTGATCTTGGATGGAGTCCGAGATCATATAGTCTCACACATAGCTGGGAAAGGTACTGCCAAAGAGATATGGGATGCTCTCTCTCCATGCTATATCAGGGTTCTTTTGAGCAGTGGAAGATGTTTCCACATGAGAAGCTCAAGAGCATAAATATGCATAAAGGTGAAGGCATAGATCCCTTCCTCATGAGGATTCAGGAGGTTTGAAATCAACTAGCAGCCATCTAGGAGGCACCCCAACCCATAGAGCTTGTACGATTAGCACTAAACAGTGTCTCGGAGAACTAGCAAGTGTTTGGCAAAAGAATATTGGCCAGAGATAGTTTGCCAAGGTGGGACAGGATGTGGTCCGATTTGTAGTAGGAGGAGGAAGAGCATTTCGTTTTTCTTTGTAATATTCCTAATTAGCGACAGCTAATTGGAATATTCGATTTTGTATAGTTTTGTCGTCTATAGTTTATAAATAAATAAAAAGTGAGTGGAGAGGGTTAAACTCACTTAAGTGGAATAAGACATCCTCCTAGTAGCACAACGTTATAACTTAAGGAGGAGCCAAGGGGGCCAAACACCACGTAGAGAAGGGGGCCCACATACTCTCTAGAAGCTACTGCGCAGATGAGGATGAGCACACATGGAGGAGAGAGAGAGGCTACGTTGGGGTTTTGGAGGGAAACCAACGTTATATATACGATGGAGGAGCCTTCTCATTTTATTCATTCTGGTATTGATGATTTTGAGCTAGACTTTTGTCTTCTTGAGCACGCTGGCTGTTTAGCCTGTCTGCAGCACTGTTTAGTGCATTGAGTGTCTCCGATCGGAGATCTCGCCCTTAGCCCCGGGGGACTTCGAGTGCCTGCTCGAGCAAGGTTAGTTTTTCAGTATTTTGTGAGTAGTTTTGTTGTTTGGGTTTGTTGTGGAGCTGGAGCTTATCGAGACTGCGCAGTCACTGGGAGAGAGGACACAGTCCCTTTTGGAGGTGCTTCAGATCGGGGTTTTTGCAGGAGATTCAGCCGAGATTTTGAGCAGAGGGTCAGCGTTTGCCCACAGGAGGATTTTGGCGGAGTTTGAGGTGGTGTTTCAGCTATTTCCATTTAGCCTCTGCGCAGAGCCTTGGAGGCCAACGTAATTCCCTAAGGAGGCATTTTCTGGTGATTTTCGGGGGTTGGCCATTTTTTATATGGTTTCTAGGTTTTGTCCCGGTTGGTGAGTAGAGGAGGTTTGCAGATTTTCAGCTCATTCCGGCAAGGGGATCAGCCCCTAGTCTTCAGTTCATTCCAGCAGTAGCAGCTACATGGCAGTTTTCCAACAGCTGGGATGCAGTTCATAGAGCAGCCATTTCTTGTATTTTCTGAGAGAGTTTCTTCACTTGCCTTGAGCAAGATTAGGTGCCATCACCCTGATCACCTATTGTACTTCATTATATTTCTCAAATTAATAAAATGGCTCAGCATTTCCTCTCTATGTTTTTTGGATGAGTTGCCGTAATTTCTTTCTTTGTTATTATATGTCTGTTGCACTGTTATTTATTTATATTTCTAAGTATTCTAGTTCTATACCACTTGGTGTGTTTATCTTTCACTCTTAGACAGAGTCTGGAAAGGGCCAGGTAGCCTCTGGATTTCATTCTCTTTTCAGAGGCGATATATCCAGTAAATGCTCTCCTAGTCTATCTCTGGTTGGAGTTTGCCGTGTTTTAGAGATATCCCCGAAACGGGATATTACACTCTTTAGGAGTTGTTGTCATTGTTTCTATCAGTGTCGAACACTGCCTAGTGGGGCTGTTACAAAGTAGAGGGAACCAGTTCCACAGAAGACTTCTTGCCAAGAAATCTAGATCCAGTGTTGGTCAGCAGCAAAGAGTGATCAGAGAGGATTGATTCGACATCAGTTGGTAGAGGATTTCCGAGCGGGAAATATTTCAAAGGGAGCGTGATTCCTTAGAGGGTTTCTAGCGCCAAGAAACCCAGATCCGAGTTTTTTTGGGGCAATAGCAAAAGAGGGAGAAGAGAATCAGTTCGAAATTTTTGTTGAGCAAAGATGGCCACACATGGACTGAGGGATCAGGAAAGGTTGGGTGGAGCATCCAACTTTGTCATCTGGAAGGCCAGAATCCTATCAGTACTGGATAAGCATTGTATCAAGCATCTCACCGAGAGCGTAGTTGTTGTTCCTGTTGATGTTGATTCGCTCAAGAAGTATGAGGAAGCTCAAGTGAAGGCCAAGTGCTTGATCATGGACGGAGTCAAGGATCATGTGGTCTCACACATTGCTGAGAATAACACAGCACATGAGATGTGGACTTCTTTGACCACATTGTATCAGGGGACTTCTGTTCAGAGGAGGATGCTTTTTGAGAATCAGCTCCGATTATTCTGTGAAAGTATCAAAACAGAAACCCTACTGCAGTGTTTAGATCTACTTCGCCTACTTGTTTGATTAACTTAACAAGTTATTTAACTGAAGCATTCAGAAAAAACATTAAAGCATACACAAACTGCAGCCTACACATCTACAGATCATTTACTGAACAATACGCACATGTGACAAGATTACACAGATTTTTCGAACAAATGTCCCCGGAAAAACCCAATGCGGGAAAACCGATGCAGCAGCTTTAGAGGGTTTTATTATTATGCGGAATTTGAATACAAAATTTTGGGCACCAGAAATGGTTGGCCCTACAGATAAATTACACGGCAAAAGTACCTTTCCTTGGAGACAGAAAATATGGTTGTATCACACCCTCAATCGGGATTTACAGAGCACGAGCCCTTTCTGGCCCATTGGAACCCTTAGCACAGCCTCTGCAGCCTCTGCGTCAACCTTCACTGGCCAGCATCCCCACTGCATCACCCTAGCTGGTGCTGCACTGCCCTGGTTAGGCCTGTGTCACCCTGGATGGTGCTGCGCTGCCCCTGCGTTGCGCTGGCTGGGTCTGCGTCACCCTGGCTGGGCTTACGCAGCCTCTGCGTGGTGCTAGCTGAACTGCGTCCTCCTGGCTGGCTTCGCGCTGTTTGGTACTCACTACCTCTCTGCTGTTGTATTTTCGACCTTAGATCAGATTATCCCTTGTTGATCTCTGCTCCTCACTGCACTGCAAATTCGTTTCGAATTCCTTAGCAAACCCTGCCCCAGAAAATCGACTTAGCTTCAGTGCTCTGCCTATGTGTGTGTGTATCCTCCAACTGACCCCAAGACTTTCCTTTATACTTTTCTCGTTGGCAAACCAATCGACAGCTCAGATTAAAAGACTGCTTGATCCACGTCACTTAGAACATTTCATCACATGTCTTTAATTAATTCACTTTAATTTTTCTAATTTCTTAAGTTAGACTTAGGGTCCTTATTAAAAAAAAAAAATTATTTGAATAACTTCAACACCAGATGAAATTTATCCAAATGCTTTCTGAGTTTTGGATATCTCATGTGTCTTAGCCCCTCCAAAAAGTTTCGCAGCTAGAGCACACCGGATGCTACCCCAAAATCTCAACACTCCCTCTTAGCAAGGAGTGTTCTCTAGCAATACATCCACACTAAAGTATTGCCTGATCTTGACATCGGTCTCTGCGCTGCTGATGCTTGGCCTGCTGCCCTCCATCCACTACAATGCTGCTTCTATATTGATGCCCATGTCACTACCACTAACACTGCCACATCTGTATTGCATCTCCCTCTCAATTTGCTGCATCATGTTGCCCATAGCACTGCCACTGCAAACTGCTGCACTGCAACTCAGTTGTTGAGAAGTAAGCAACTGAAAGACCCCTGCCCAATCAACTGACACACAAGTCTGTTGGGCTGCAACTCATCACTGAAGCACCTCTGCTGTTGCTTTGTGCTGTCACTCTGAAGCACTGCGCTGTCTACTGCACTGCACTGTGTAAGCACTGCCTCTGCACTGCTGAAATCCCATCAGCCTTTGCGTTGTTGCTGCCTCTCCTCTGCACTGCTCCAGTCTTCAGCATCCCAGATTGCCTCTGATTTTCTGTGATCTTCTGCACCCACTGCTCCCGTCATCCTGCTTTTGTGTTAAGGCTCCCGTAGCACGTATGTGATCCAAGAGTTTGGGCACCTCAAGGATCTTGCCTCCCATCTGTAGCTGCTCTACAGATCAATATTTCCCCACTTCCTTGGCTCATGGGAACTCATGGTTACGTCATCGTCACTACCATCGTCCACTTTTGTTGTTGCTGCCTTGGAATCATAAGATCCCTTGTCCTTCTTCTTAGGACAAGTGTTGGCGAAGTGTCCAAGTTCGCCGCAATTAAAGCACCGGACCTTGTATAGGTCCCTCTTCTTCTTCCCTTGTTGTCTCTGTCCCTTTTATGCAGGGGTTGGATCCTCCCCCTCCTCTTTCTTTACTTTGACTCCACTGCTGCTGCTTTTCCTCTTGATAAATCTTCTGATTTCCTCCTGACGGAGGATTGCCCACATGTCCACCCAGGATGGTAACGCTGCCCTACCCAAGATTCCTCAGACAAACGTTTCCCATTCATCGGTGACTGCATTCAGGGCAATCCTCACCAAGAACCCTTCATCTGGAGTCGTACCCATGGCAATCAGTTGGTCTCGAATAGTCTGAAGTCTAAAGAGGAAGGGATCGATTTCCTCACCCTTCTACATCTAGAACAACCACACCTGATTCTCCAAAAGCATCTTCCTCTAGACGAAGCTTCCCTGATACATCGTGTTTAAAGTTGTCCACATTTCATTTGTCGTGTTCTTCCCGACAATATGTGAAACCACGCAATCCTTGACTCCATCCATGATCAAGCGCTTAGACTGCGTAGGCACAACTAGGACATTTTCATCATGGTCCTTGATGTCATATTCATCCAGGACTGTTAGGATCCTGGCCCTCTAGATAAAAACGTTAGACACATCGTCCAACCTATCCTGATCTCTCAGTCCATTAGAAACCATCTCTGCTCAAATTGTCGGAACAGGTACTCCTCTCACTCTTCCTGCTACAACACTCAACAGAAAACTGGATCTGAGTTTCTTGGCGATAGAAACCCTCTATAGTAGCTACTCCCTCTGACAACTGATTTCCCTCCCGAAAATCCTCCACCAAAACTAATGAATCATCCCTCTACAATCACACTCCTGATCGAATCTCAGATATGTTTGGCACAAATCTGTTGAGCGACTGTTCTCCTCCGTCTCTTGTCACCTTCGCTAGGCACTGTTCTGCACCGACAGAACCTGTGCCACACCAACAACTTCTGAAGATCAGAATCTCTGCTTCCCGTCTTTGGAAAACTGCACAACAATCCCCACATGAACTGCGTACCTCTGGCTGGCCTCTGCGTGAGCATAATGGCTCAGCGCAACCTCTACACAGCAACTGCGGAGCGCAGGCTGATCCTACGTCACTCTAGAATGCTTTGTGCTGCCTCTGTGTCACTCAGATGGCTCTGCATCAGCCTTTGCGTGGCCTCTGCGTCAGCCTGGCTGGGCTGCCCTCTTTTGGAACTCTGTTGCTTCAACTGCCCTCTCTGCAGCAATTTACTTCGGCCACTCTGTTTGTGGATCAACTTGATCTGCAATGCTCTGATGCCATGTGAAAGTTTCAAAACAGAAACCCTACTGCAATGTCTAGATCTACTTCATCTATTTTTTTTATTAACTTAACAATTTATTTAACTGAAGTATTCAGTAAAACATTAAAGCAGACACAAACTGCAGCCTACACATCTATAGATCATTTACTGAACAATACACACATGCGACAAGATTACACACAGATTTTTTGGACAAATGTCCCCAGAAAAACCCAATGCGAGAAAACCGGTGCAAGAGCTCTAGAGGTTTCATTATTATGTAGAATCTGAACACAACATTTTGGGCAACAGAAATGGTTGTCCCTACAGAGAAATTACATGACAAAAGTACCTTTCACTCAAAGACAGAAAATATGGCTGTATCACACCCTCAATCAGGATTTACAAATCACGAGCCCTTTCTGGCCCACTGGAACCCTCAATGCTGCCTCTGCAGCCTCTGTGTCAGCGCTGACTGGCCAGCGTCCCCACTGCGTCATCCTAGCTAGTGCTGCGTTGCCCTGGCTGGGCCTGCGTCACCCTGGATGGTGTTGCGCTGGCTGGGTCTGCATCACCCTGGCTAGGCTTACGCACTCCTCTGCATGGTGCTGGCTAAACTGCGTCCTCTTGGCTGGCTCTATGCTGTCTGGTACTCACTGCCTCTCTGCTATTGTATTCTCGGCCTTGGATCAGATCATCCCTTGCTGATCTCCGCCCCTCACTGCACTGCAAACTCATTTCGAATTCCTCAACAAACCTTGCCCCGGAAATTCGACTTAGCTTTAGTGCTTTGCCTATGTGTGTGTGTATCCTCCAATTGACCCCAAGCCTTTCCTTTATACTTTTCTCTTTGGAAAACCAACAACCGTGATCTAATCTCTAATCGACGGCTCAGATTAAAATACTGCTTGATCCACGTCACTTAGAACATTTCATCACATGTGTTTAATTAATTCACTTTAATTTTTCTAATTTCCTAAGTTAGAGTTAGGGTCCTCATTAAAAAAATAAAATTATTTGAATAATTTCAGCATCGGATGAAATTTCTCCAAATTCTTTTTGGGTTTTGGAGATCTCGTGTGTCTTATCCCCTCCACAAAGTTTCGGAGCTAGAGCACACTCGATGCTACCCCAAAATCTCAACATATTCCAGATGCTTAAGGGAGAAGAGATCGAACCCTTCCTCATTAGATTGAAGGAAATCCGTGATCAACTGGTTGTCGTGGGGGCCACACCTGGTGAAAGTCTTATGGTGAGGACTGCTCTGAATGCATTTTCCAATGAGTGGGAGAACTTTGTCATAGGCATTTTGGGCAAAGCAGCGCTTCCAAGTGTGGTGAGATAGGACATTTCGCCACAACTTGCCCCATGAAAAAGAAGGGCAAGGAATATTATGATTCGAAGGCTACCACAGTTAAGGACGATGATGGGGATGATGACAATGTGGCTATGAGTGCTCATGTGCCTCGGGAAAAGAGGTGGGGCAACATTGATATGTAGTTCTTTCGAACTGCAGTGGAAAGGGGCAGGATCCTTGAGGTGCCCAAACTCTTGGATCACATACGAGCTACAGGAGCCCTTAATGACAGTTGCAGGATGACTAGAGTCAGTTGGTGAAAGTGATGATGCAGGAACATTAGCAAAGCTAGAACGGTGAAGACTGGAGCAGAGGCAACGACAGTGTAGCAACAACATAGAGGTTGATGGACTTTAACAACGCAGAGATATTGCAAAGCAGCAGCAGCACAGAGGCACTAGAGGGACAACGCAGATTAGCAGTAGAGGGTGCTTTAGTATCGAGGTGCACCTAGACTAACTTGTATGTCAAGATTTTTGGGTGATGTTTTCAGATGTTTACTTCTCAGCAACTGAGTTGCAGTGCAGTAGTTAGCAGTGGCAGTGCTATGGGCATCATGATGTAGTGTTTGAGAGGGAGCTGCAGTACAGATGAGGCAGTGACAAGTGGCAGTGTCATGGAAAGAAGTACAAATAGTAGCAGCGCAATGGATGAGGGGAAGCAACCCAACATCAGCAGTGCAGAGGACTGATGTCGTGGATCAGAGTGATGCTTCTGGTATGAAGTATTGCTAGAGAAAATTTCTCGCTAAGAGGGAGTGTTGATTTTTGGATAGCATCAGATGTGCTCTAGCTCTGAAACTTTGTGGAGGGACTAGGACACATGAGATCTCCAAGACCCAAAAATTGTTTGGGGAAATTCCACACAGTGCTTAAATTATTCAAATAATTAATTATTTTAATGGGGACCCTAAGTCTAAACTTCGGGAAAATAAATAATTAAAGTAAATTAATTTAAACATGTAGGCGAGAATGTTCTAAGTAACGAGGATCAAGTCTTTTCTAATCTTAGCCTTCGATTAGAGATTAGATCACAGTTGTTGATTCATCAATAGGAAAAGTATTAAAGAAAGGCTTGGAGTCAGTTGGAGAATACACACAGTGGATCTAAGAGATTGAATTCTTCTGACGAAGCAGTGCTCGAACGAAGATCAGATCTAAGTGATTTAGTGCAGTGAGGGGCAGTTTGGCAGTGAGATTTTCATCCAAGGCCGAGAATACAATAGCATAGAGGTAGATCAGCACCAAGAGGGACAACACAGCTCAGAAAAGGTGACGCAAAGCCACCAAGGCTCACCTAGGAGTGACGCAAAGCTGGAGAGGGTGACACAGTCACTTCAGGAGCAACGCTGGGGTTTCTGTGGGGCAGATCAGCTAGCTATCTAGCAGATCGATTGTTGAGCCAAAAAGTCTCACGGAGAAGGTGACGCAATCACTAAGAGAGGTGATGCAGTCCCAGTGCAGAGCTTGCTGCAGCCATCAATGCGCAACACTGGGTACAATGCATTCACCTTGGGGTTTCGTCATTCTGCCACTGGATTCGCCAAAATATCTGTCTCCATATAGAGGTACTTCTGTCAAGGAAATTCTCTATTGGGTGAGCCAATGTTGGCACCCTAGATTGTATTCAAAAATCTGCTTAATAATATATATTATAAACCCTCAAAACTGTTGCACCTTTTTTCCCATATTGGGTTTTTCCGGGGACATTTGTCCGAAAAATCTGTGTGTCCTTTGTCTATGTGCTTTACTTATTTTTCAACACTTGATCTATATAATTGTGTAGGTTGGAGTGTATTTACTTTAATGTTTTCCTGAATTATTCAAAAAATAACTTGTTAATTAAAGAAAACAAGTAGGAGAAGTAAATCAAATTTTCTGCAGTAGGATTTCTAGTTTAGATTCAGAAATTTTCACATGTTTTACATTGTGTGACTCAATGCTATGTGGACTACATGTTAGTGTTTTCATTTCTTTTGATAGAACTACGTGTCTTTGTGATTGTGTGTTTATTTATCTTCAATGGTTTTCATTGCTTGGGGAAGAGCTGTGCACTCTATGTGTGCATGCAGTAGCAAGAAAGACTACATATTTGAAGACTTGAACAATAGAGGTGTTGTGATTGACAAAGCCTTCTCTAATTTCTTATGTCGCTTGTTTGAGTGCTACCTCTAAGGAGGTACCCTATATATCTCATTAACAACACCATTGCAAGGCCAATAAGGTGCAAGTCCCAAAGCCGTATAGTCCATGTGGATGATTATGTATATGGTGTACTAGGCATTTTGATGGTCACCATGCATAATCCCTTTAGTCTCCACTCTCTATTCTTTTCGTCGTAAATAGGATTGGAAGCCTTAAGATGGATCTACAAGGATACATGGTTTATGGGAGCCATTGGTTTTGTAGGGGACTATGTAAGGCTTCTTATGCCCATGGTTTTAAGTGCATCTGTGTCTTTCCCACACAGTCATGTTTTAAACAATCTATATGCATCTCCTTGGCCATGGTATAGTATATTCAGTTTTCCACATGGAAGTCTCATAGTGCATAACAAAATTCACGTTTTTTGAGGCACCTCATGGATTCTAATGCATAGAGCTCCCAATTCTTGTTAAATTTTGGATACCAAGGACAAGTGGTTCCCCATGGCTTTGATCTTTTGACCTAGGGAAAAGTGTCCACTCTATTGCACCTTTTCTTCTAAAAGTGACTTTATAAGTGGTAAAGTCAGTCTAATTTAAAAGTGACTTTATAAGTGATAAAGTTACGTTCTAATTTAAAAGTGACTTTATCAAAGGCAATGAAGAATTAGAAAGTGAAAAAGTGACTATGGAAATAAAAGGCTAAGTGGGTCTTTATTTAAGTGAGTGAGTGATTAAATAGAAAAAGTGAAAATAATGTGCATTTATTTTTAGCTCTTGATCTAAAGCTATCTCAGCCATTGGATCTAGGGATCACTAAAAAGTCACTTAGGTTAGGTTAAAAGAGAGAAGAAGAGGAAAAGATCAAAATTATTCTTTCATGAGCATTTTAGAGAAAGAAAGAGAGAGCAAAGGAGAAATTTCTGAGCAGGGAGGAAGTGAAGGAGAACAACAGTCTTTGGTGCACATCCAAAGGAGGCATTTACTGTAGAATCGTATAGCAGGAGTTTGGCATGCATTCCAAGATAGCCGATACGTACAGCTGAAGTTTGGCACACATTCAAAGGAGGGTACGTCACGGATTTCGAGGAGAAATATCAGCAGATTGAATGCATGAAAATCGAGGCAGCTGGGCATGATTTTCGAGGAGAAAATTCTGTTGTACATTTCCGTACCGTCCGTACGCTGCAATATGGGCACATGTCCCAAGGCTGTCCGTACAAAATTTATTTCTATTTTCTGTCTGAACTGTGGCATGGTTTTCGAGATAAGTTTCATTTTTGTAAATGCTGGAAATTTTCCTGTGTATTTCATTTTCTCTGTAACAGTTTTCAGAAATAAAGAAGAGCTCTCAAACTGGTTTTCCCCAAGAGTTGTAGGGGGTTTTTCCAGGGTCACATTGACCAAAAATCACCGTGTTATTTTCTATGGCTATTATAAGTTTCTGTGCATTTATTTCCAGTATTTCCAGCAGTGGTAAAATCTCCAAATTTGTATTTTCAGAAGAAAAAAAATTTCATTTCCAAATTTTAGTGTTTTTTATCATGCTTGGATTTAACATTAAATGAATGGAGTGATAAGGGAAAATTGATAATCGAAGTGGGACTGGAATTTTACATGGCATCAGAGCAAAGTTGGCTAGAAATTGTTATTTGGGACAGCAGTGTGTAATTACAGTAGTCTAATTTTTACACAGAAAACATAAACTTTTACCTAGATTTGAAATTTCAGTTTTACAGGGCAGTGAAACATGCCTTTGGGATTGAGGATTGAAGACAGGTTAGATGGGCAGAGTAACTATAGTGCATGGAGGGAGAGTAACTATAGTGCATGGAGGAAGAGAATCCAAAGTATCTTTGAGGAAGCAGAGGTCTAGGGCATTATGGTACATACCACCCAACACCCAGTAGCAGTTCCTGCTAATTCAACACAGTTAGTAGAGTTCACTAAAAAGAATGCTAAGACCAAAAGACTGATTTTGGATGGAGTCAAAGGTCATGTCATTGCTCATGTGAGAGGAAATACTTATGCACATGAAATGTGGATTGCCTTGACCGGGCTTTACCAGAGCTCAAATGAGAACCGTAAGATGGTCCTAAAGGAGAAATTGAAGTCCATAAGAATGGCTAAGACTGACAGTGCTACAACATACCTCACCAAGATCACTTCGGTGAGAGATGAGCTGGCAGGCGTAGGAGAGACCATTGCACCCACTGAGTTGGTGAGGATAGCTTTGCATGGTCTTCCCAAGACTTGGGAGAGTTTTGTAGATGGTATTGTCGCACGAGAGAACCTTCCCGAATGGAATTTTTGTGAGATGATTGCATTAAGAATGAGATCAAGAAGAACCATCTAGGTGCAACCAAACAAGGGGAGGAGGATGACATTGTGACATTGTTGGCAAGAGGCAAGAAAGGCAAAGCAAAGAAGGGAGCTTCCACTAGTGGAGGCAAAAGAAAAGGTAAAGGCAAACATCAGAGCAAATAAAAGGACTATACCAAAGTCAAATGTTGGAATTGTCAAAAGATGGGACACTATGTTGTTGTGTGTCCAGAGAAGAAAAACAAGAAAGGGAAACAGACAACCAGGGCAGCTTCAGCAGAGATAGAGGACTTCTCAGAGAGCTTTGATCGAGAGTTTGGATTCATAGCTTGTGAGTCCCCCAGTGCAGTATCACCTGCCATACAGGTTTAGAGGGAGTGTGCACTCACCTCTACTAGCAGAGCATCTTCTAGTGTTTGGTATGTTGATAGTGGCGCTTGTCGCCAAATGACAGGAGTCAAGGAGTACTTCTCAGAGCTATTAGAGAGTGATACTAATATTGAAGTAGTACTTTGTGATGACAGCATTGTTAGAGTAGTCGATGTTGGAACATTAACATTTGATAGGGAACTCAAACCTCCCTTGAAAGTGTCAGATGTTCTATATGTGCCTAGAATGAAGAAGAACTTGATATCCGTCTCAGCACTTGAGGACAGAGGGCATGAGGTGTTGTTCAGGAATGAGAAACTGCTCATATATTCTAAGGGAACTCCAGCTACTTCAGCTAGAGTCATTGGAGTGCGCCATGCTAAGGTGTACAAGTTTTCATTCCAGCCACTGATGGCATTGAGTAGCAGTACCAGGGACAGTACCGACAACAGATCTAGCAGTTCAGAGTTGTGTGAGATCTGGCATCACAAGATGGGTCACATATATCATGGGGCCTTGAGGACATTGCGGGAGATCACCATTGGTGTGCCAGATTTCAATTTTGATCACCTTGATATATGCAGAGGATGTGCTATGGGGAAGTTTGCAAAATCTCCTTTTCCCAGCAATGACAGCAGGACGACATGGACCCTTGACTTGATTCATTCCGATGTGAGTGGTCAGATGTCTCATGTGTCCTTCAGTGGCTTTGAGTATTGTGTCTTATTCATTGATGACCACTCCGGGAAGACCTGGATCTATTTCTTGAAGACCAAGAGTGAGGTCTTCAAGTGGTTTCGAGAGTTCAAAGCTCTTGTGGAAACCCAGACAGGTAAGACGATCAAGGTACTAAGGTCAGACAATGGAGGTGAGTATACTCTTGGTGAGTTTGTGGATTTTTGTACCGAGGCAGGCATTAAGAGGGAGTTCACGGTTCCTTACAACCCCCAACAGAATGGGGTGTAGAGAGGAAGAACAGATCCATTGTAGGGGCTGCCAAAGCCATGCTTCACGATCAGGGGTTACCTTTATTTTTGTGGGAAGAGGCCTGCAACACTGCTGTTTACTTACAGAACAGGAGTCCACATCGTGCCTTGGGGAATGTGACTCCTCAGGAGGATTTCTCAGGGAAGAAGCCTAATGATGGGCACTTTCGTATCTTTGGGTGCCTTACATATTCTTATGTCCCTAAGGAGAGCAGGACCAAGCTAAAACCTACTGCAGACAAGGGCATCATTGTGGGTTATAGCGAGACCTCGAAAGCTTACCGGATTTACATTCCTGCAAAGAGGAAAGTGGTTGTCAAGAGGGATGTAAAGTTTGAGGAGGAAAGAGATTTTAGGAGGTCACGGGAGTTACAGTATGTAGAGTCACCAGACACTCAGTAGCAACTGAGTTCGTCACAGGGATCCAATGCACAGGGTGCAGGGGGCCAGGGATCAGGAAGTACATCTATTACAGTTTCAGGTCGATCAGTGAGCAGTGGCACTCAGAGTAAGGTGAGTGGATCTTCGGGCAGCTTACAGGACAGTCCACAAAACAATTCACAGTATAGTCCACTGATGGACAGCTCGCATGTTACATCGGGTTCTACAGGCACAGGTACAGGTATGGGGTCAGTTCGCAGGCCTTCAGGAGTTCAGGCTTCTGATGATGATGGGGATTCTTTCACTCTGGTGGAAAAAGTAGGTTCAAGAAAGAGGAAGCCCAAGTGGCGTCAAGACACCTTGCGCGAGGCCACATCAGTTGCTAGTCCAAAGAGACAGGTCAGAGAGAATAGACCACCTGAGCGGTTTTGTAATTACATGGCATTGGTAACAAGCATTGTTGATACCAAGCCTTCTAGTTATGAGGAGGCAACCAGCCATCAGGTCTGAAGAGAGGCCATGATGGAGGAGTATTCTTCTATTATGAAGAACGATGTTTGAGAGGTAGTGCCTAAACCTGAAGGTAAATCAGTTGTTACTTCCAGATGGCTCTACAAGATAAGCATGCTGCAGATGGCAGCATAGATAGGTTCAAGGCTCGGTTTGTGGCGAGAGGGTTCTCACAGGTAGAGGGAGTTGAATATGAGGAGACCTTCGCTCTCGTAGCTCAGTATACATCTATTCACTCTGTTATCACAAAATCTGACCCTGATAGGCTGCTGATCAAGTAGACTCTGAGTAACTCTTTCAAACCAAACTTTTCGCTGAGGCTTAGCCTCCTCAACCGGAGAGGGCTCTCTCAATAGGTTTAAGATTTTTAATTAATGATTAGATGGCTAATATAGAAATAAAAATGGACAAAAATGTATAACTGGTTGAATTACAGATTAGTCTTCAACAAAACATCATAATCAGCTAAACATGGAAGTCAAGGCACTTGGAGTTTAGGTTTATAAGTGAAACAGTAACACAGTGAACAAACACAGTCTACAAGCATGTGAAGGAAGTTAGAGCATTATCCAATGAATTCTAAGTAACACATGCTCATACCACTGCAAATAAGTAATTGAAAAAGGCCATAGAAATATCAAACACATAAACCCCTTGTGAATCTTGAGTAGTAAAACCAATCTCTATATTAAGTTGAAACAACACACAGTCTGCTACAATAACACAACTTCTTTTGCTAATAAAAATGCCAACCCTGATGAATTCGACCTAATGCTTCATATAGAGCCTTTACAATCTTGGATTCCATGATCCATCATTAGGAGAATTCGAATTCTATCCTTGACACCTATTCTATTCATGAAGCAAACTATTAATTACATACTGACAGCTAACTGTCTTTTATGAGTCCTAATTCAAATAGGAGTGAAACTCCTAAACATGTTTCAAACAACCTTATCTAAAACTTAAATACTTTCTTTGACAACTGCTAATCCATGTCTTCGACCTTTATGATGCCTCCAGCCTTGTTGTAAACCCTGTTGATTCATGACCTAACTGTCTTAAAAACCAGGAGATAGAGTTCCTGCTTTTTAGCCCTTAACCTCCATGCTTATCTTCGAGCAGCTTTGTTGGCATTGATGACTGTTTCATATAGGTCACATGTGATAATATTCCATTAAAACTTCAATCTTCCACTTGTGCAAAAAGAGATCCTCGAAAAAATGGAAAAGGAGATTAGATATAACTGCGCTACGAAAATACCCTGTTTTCGTAGCGCAGTTTTTATATCACTATAAAACACTTCTTTTAACCCTTCTTTCTTCTGCTTTTCAATCCGATTCTTCATCTGTGATCCTCATCTTTCCACCAGCAGCATCAAAACTTTAAACCCAACAATCCTTACCTCCAAAATACATATGCAAAATGTCAAAAACTCATCTTCATCAGTTTCGTAGCGCGCTACGAAATTGCTGTGTATGCTCCCTTTAACACAGTTTTCAAAAATTTACAGTTTGAGGATATTTAAAACTCTTCAAAGATTGATATCAACATCAAAAAGAAAAACAACTTGGCTTTAAAAGATGTTCTTCCTCAAAAATGATCTTCTTCTTTATGACAAAACTATTTTAAGGATTTATCACTTACTTCCCTGTTTCATTGTTGCTGTTGCTTCTCTTCAGATTTTGTCAGCTATATTTCTGGGTCTTCAATCTGTCTCCTCAATTACCTGTTGGTAGCCCTCAACTGAACATTCATCATTCTTACAAATCTGGCTTCTTTAATTGCAGGTATAGTCCAAGTAAAATATTGAGCTTCACTGCTGATTGTTTCTGGTTTGGAAACCCTTTCAAGTTCCCAGAGAGCCTTTATCCTCTTGAAATTTGTCTAATCAGCAGCATACCTTCTTTCTCTCTTCCTTAGTATAGCAATTTCATAATTAGCTAATTTCAACCTTTCATCCATTTCTTCATAACTGGTTTTTTTCTGTTTGAGTGGAAAATACCCTGTTTTTGTCACCTTCAGGTATTGGTGATGAAAGGTATATAAACTCTTCATGAACAGTGGAGGCTTCCTCTGTTTTCTCTAACTCAATATTAAGTTCTTTCATCTTTTTGGATTGTCTGGTTAAAGTTTTTCTGAGCTTGAATACAAATACTGCAACCTCATCCTCGAATTCCAGTTTCTTAGAAGATTTCATCTTCTTCGGTTTTCCTTCATCAAATTTTATGAAATCTGCCTATACCAAAGGGGATTCTTCAATATCAATGGCTTGTAAAATATCATTTAAGTTACCCTTTAAGCCTAGACTCTCTCCTGAAATCACTTATTTACCATTTTCCTTTGCAATTTGACTTCTAGTCAATCTCCTTTGAACGGGTTTATTAGCTGACTGTTCTTGTGTCATTTCTTTAACTTCAGCTATATTTTGTTTTGTAGGTTGAGGAGTCTCAATAATAACCACTGATGCTTTACTCACTTGCTCTTTCACCTGCTTTCTAGGTTTTAGCTTAACAAATCTTTTTGACCTTGTCATTACAGGCTTACTAGTTTCTGCTGGTGGGATTTCTTTAGCCTTAGGGTTAATGCCTATAGCTTGTGTTTCCACTCCAAAACCACATAAAAACAAAAATGATGACCATTCCCTTTTGATTCTTTGGAGTTCAAGTAAAACTATCAGTTTAATTAGACCATGATGAAAAAGGGAAGTTTCACATCCTTGAGATTTCATTTGCACCTTATCTGCCATCTTAGCTATACTTCTGTACAGAAAGAATGGAAAATCTAGAGAAATCATGCCAGTAAAGTGCAATAGAAGTTTAAAATGATATGAATATACTTTATGATACCTTCCCTCACAGGTAAAATACCTCTATATGTTGAAGAGAAAATTTGCATAGGTGTCTTTGATGTAGCTCCTTGGAATTGCCTTAGTTAAGTTTGTTTCTGCAAATTCAGGTTTTAGAAATACTTTACATTCCTGCATGTCAAATCTGAAGCCTTTGAACCATCTCTCTTGCCCCCTAGGAATCTCTGTCACCAAAGCTATGATTTTAGGAGTAATTGACAAGTTTAGGATTCCAATTTTTGTGTTTGAGCCAGTGAAATGTAGGGCAAACTCCTTTGTCACCTGACTGTTTCCTCCCTGCAATTTTTTACAAAATTTCCAACACCCTGTTTTCTTGAAAGCCTCCAATATTGATTTATCTTTAACTAGGGCCTCTGTGCTTTTAGGCTCTGTTCTTAAACAATGTCCAGACCTGTGGTTTTTCTTTTCTTCTGTCATCTTTGCCTTTGAATTTCTGTAACAAATCAACCTCGCTTGATTTCAAAACAGTCAGCCTCGCTTGCTTATGGTAGTCAGCCTCGCTTATTAATGGTATTCAGCCTTGCTTGAAAATATATGAAGGAAGCTTTGGTATGAGATTACCACCAGCTTAGTATTCGAAAAAGGCATGCAGTAGTGTTTTTGCATGAGAAATGAAACAAAAGACCAGCCCTTTCGAATTTGAACTCACCTATCATGATGAACTCTACATTTGAAATGATGGATTTGAATGGTTGCATGCTTTAGAAATGACCCCTAGCTAACACCTAATGATGTAAAATTAGCGGAATTTGAAAGTTTTGTTGATTTGACATGATCCGCTACAAATTCGCACTTTCGTAGCGTGCTTAATGTATTTTCAGGGAAAAGCGCTACGAAAGTAGAAGCACTTTCGTAGCGCAAAACAGGGTTTTTACACTGTCTGCGCTACGAAAGTGTGGTTTCCTGGCTAATTCCAAAAAAAATTAAAAAGGTTTAAGATATGACTTCTAAACAGGGTATGGGACTTTTAAACCATGGAATAAGGTTGTCAAACTTTATTTGGATATGAAAATGAGACTTTTGAGACTCTTACCCTATCACCTACCCTTTAAAGCATGAAATGACCCAACACCTATCTAAGACCATGACTAGGAACAATGTAAACTGTCCAAGTTTATAAAAAAAAATTATGGTGATAACACACTCCATTATATCGATTGTAGCAGAGATGGGTTGGAAGATCCAACAGATGGATGTGAAGATTGCCTTTCTCAATGGCTTCATTCAGGAGGAAGTTTATATTGAGCAGCCGCAAGGCTTTGAGGTGCATGGGCGGGAGACCCATGTATGCAAGTTGAAAAAGGCACTCTATGGCCCAAAGCAAGCTCCAAGAGCTTGGTATTCGAGGATTGATACTTACTTGCAGCGATTGGGTTTTACTAAGAGTGAGTCTGATCTGAACCTATACTTCATTGTGGTAGGCGAGGAGCCTCTCATTTTGGTGTTGTATGTAGATGACTTGGTCATCACTGGAGCAGAGAGACTCATTGAGGGTTGCAAGAGAGAACTTGCTTTAGAGTTTGAGATGAAAGATATCGGCTTGATGCATTATTTTCTGGGATTGGAGGTGTGGCAGGAGGAGGGGCATACCTTCCTAGGACAGGGGAAGTACACAGTGGATATACTTAGCAGATTTCACATGGAGGGCTGCAAACCCATGTCTACACCTATGCTCACTAACTAGAAGAAGCTTCACGCTTCTGATTCCGAGTTGGTGGATCCTACACTATACAGGCAGTTGATTGGGTCATTGATATATTTGGTCAACACTCGACCACATATATGTTTTGCAGTTAACATGATGAGTCAGTTCATGTGTGAGACCAGGAGAGTGCACTGGGTGGTTGCGAAACACATTCTTCGTTACTTGCAGGGTATTGTGGATTATGGTCTGGATTATAGACAGGGTCATGGAGTGAGACTGGCAGGATACACAGATTTAGATTGTGCAGGATGTGCTTCAAACAGGAAGAGTAATTCAGGGTGTTGTTTTGGGTTGGGCTTGGTAGTTGTGTCGTGGTTCAGCCGGAAACAACAATCAGTTGCATTGAGCTCAGCTGAGGCAGAGTATACGGCTGCTAGTTTGGATAGCTATGACGCCATATGGCTTCACAAGATGTTTTTTGGTTTATTTGGTCAGGCATTGAGACCTTTAGTGATTCACTGCGATAATCAGAGTTGCATAAGACTCACGGAGAATCCAATTTTTCAAGACAGGTCAAAACATATTGGGATCAAGTATCACTTCATTCGAGACTATGTCCAAAAGGGAGCAGTCAAGCTTGAGTATATCTCCACAAATGAGCAGGTACTGGACATCTTCACCAAAGCCTTACCACGAGGCAAACATGTCTACTTCAGAGACAAGATGAGAGTGGAGAGGAACACTTTCCTCGGTAAGAGGGAGTGTTAAATTTTGGGTACCAAGGACAAGTGGTTCCCCATGGCTTTGATATTTTGGCCTAGGGAAAAGGGTCCACTCTATTGTACCTCTTCTTCTAAAAGTGACTTTATAAGTGGTAAAGTTAGTCTAATTTAGAAGTGACTTTATAAGTGATAAAGTTACGTTCTAATTTAAAAGTGACTTTATTAAAGTCAATGAAGAATTAGAAAGTGAAAAAGTGACTATGGAAATAAAAGGCTAAGTGGGTTTGTATTTAAGTGGGTGAGTGATTAAATAGAAAAAGTGAAAATAATGTGCATTTATTTTCAGCTCTTGATATAAAGCTATCTTAGCCATTGGATCTAGGGATCACTCAAACGTGACTTAGGTTAGGTTAAAGGAGAGAAGAGGAAAATATCAAAATTATTCTTTCATGAGCATTTGAGAGAAAGAAAGAGAGAGCAAAGGAGAAATTTCTGAGCAGGGAGGAAGTGAAGGAGAAAAGCAGTCTTTGGCACGCATCCCAAGGAGGCATTTACAACAGGAGTTTGGCATGCATTCCAAGACAGCAGATCCATACAGATGAAATTTGGCACACATTCCAAGGAGAGTATGACATATTTCGAGGAGAAATATCAACAGAATGAAGGCACGGAAACCGATGCATCTAGGCAGGATTTTTGAGGCAGTTGGGCACACTTTTTGAGGAGAAAATTCTGCTGTACATTTCCATACAGTCCGTACAGGCTATACACTGCAATCTAGGAACATTTCCCAAGGATGTCCGTACAACATTTATTGTTGTTTTTTGTCTGAACTATGGCACGGTTTTCAAGGTGGAGTTTTGCATGGAAATCGAGATAAGTTTGGTTTTTGTAAATGCTGGAAATTTCTCTGTATTTCATTTTCTCTATAACAGTTTTTAGAAATAAAGAAGAGCTCTCAAACTAGTTTTCCCCAACAGTTGTAGGGGGTTTTTCCAGGGTCACATTGACCAAAAATCACTGTGTTATTTTCTGTGTGTGGCTATTATAATTTTCTGTGCATTTATTTCCAGTATTTTCAGCAATTGTAAAATCTCCAAATTTGTGTTTTCAGAAACAAATTTCATTTCCAGATTTTAATGTTTTTATCATGCTTGGATTTAACATTAAATGAATGGAGTGATAAGGGAAACTGATAATCAAAGTGGGACTGAAATTTTACAATTCTAAAATCAACAAGAGTCATTATGATCGACATTATGGATTCTTGACATGCCACATTGAGTTTCTTGCAAAAAGAAGATATTTCAAGCAAAATTCAGCCTTCAAAAGAGGAAGTAGGCTTATGTTCTATGAGGAAAAAGGTGGAAAAGCATACTTTAAATTCCATGTGTTATATTTTACATTGCATGTAGTGCATGGAGCCTCCTATCACCCATGCAAACCATCCCAAGTCTAAATGAGGAGGAACATTGGAGTTCTTAGTCCCATGCAAGCTTAATTTACCTCTTCAAGCTAACATGTAGGAGTAGTAAAGGTGGTCAAATGGTAATGCCATAAATCAAGGATGGTCAAAAAGTGGGTTGATGGGATCTCTAAGATGAAAAGTACCCTTTCCATGCAAAATGTTGGCCAAATCGCTCAATGTGTTGCTATTCAAAGAAACACACACGTGTGGGGGTCGAACTAGCCATTGGGGTCAAAATCACTCAAAATGTGAAACATTGAGCATCCTAAGCAAGTCGTTGAGCTACTTTCCTCCTATTTGTTGCCTCTTCAATCCACACGTGAGAGTCCAAGTCAAGATATTTCCTCTTTTATGCAAGTTGACCCCCAATTGGTGAAATATTTTAACGCAAAAAATCATTTTCTTATATTAATACTTAGTCTCCAATATTGTGGATGACGATTCAAAGAATTATTATTTTGGGAGAAGGATTTTATTTTGATTACTATAAATTACAAATAAATTTATATAAGGCTACATACTCTACCCAAATATTTGAACTATGAGATCACGATCTCATTTTAACAAATTTATACTTTTCAGTACAAAATTTTTGGGTTGATATTATATTTCAGAAGCGAGGAATAACCTGTTTCTGAGTTTTTTTTAATAACCCAATGTTTCAGACTTCCTAAGTGAGTCCATCCTCAGGGGTAGATGCCAAATATTTTTTGAAAATGTTGCGAGGATTAGGGCAAATGAAATTTAGCCCTAGAAAATCTCAATTTTTCAAAGAGGGTAACATTGTCCATCAAATCCCTTCCATGATAGGATTGAATGTTTTTGAAAAGAGAATCCATACAGGTGAAATAGATTTCAGAAGAGAGGTATAACGTGTTTCTGAGTTTTTTTTTTTAATATGTAATATTCCTAATTAGCGACAGCTAATTGGAATATTCGATTTTGTATAGTTTTGCGTCTAAAGTTTGTAAATAAATAAAAAGTGAGTAGAGAGGGTCTAACTCACTTAAGTGAAATAAAACATCCTCCTAGTAGCACAACGTTATGACTTAAGGGGAGCCAAGGGTGGCCAAACACCACGTAGAGGAGGGGACCCACGTACACTCTAGAAGCTTCTGCGCAAATAAGGATGAGAACGTGGAGGAGAGAGAGGCTACGTTGGAGTTTTGGAGGGAAACCAACGTTATAAAAGATGGAGAAGCCTCCTCATTGGATTAATTCTGGAGTTGATGATTTTGAGCTAGACGTTTGTCTTCTTGAGCACGCTGGCTGTTTAGCCTGTCTGCAGCACTGTTTAGTGCATTGAGTGTCTCCGGTCGGAGATCTCGCCCTTAGCCCCGAGGGACTTCGAGTGCCTGATCGGGCAAGGTTAGTTTTTCAGTATTTTGTGAGTAGTTTTGTTGTTTGGGTTGGTTGCGGAGCTGGAGCTTATAGAGAGTGCGCAGTCACTGGGAGAGAGGACGCAGTCCCTTTTGGAGGTGCTCCGGATCGGGGTTTCTGTAGGAGATTTAGCCGAGATTTTGAGCAGAGGGTCAGCCTTTGCCCACAGGAGGATTTTGGCGGAGTTTGAGGTAGTGTTTCAGCTATTTCCATTTAGGCTCTGCGCAGAGCCTTGGAGACCAGCGTAATTCCCTGAGGAGGCATTTTCTGGTGATTTTCGGGGGTTGGCCATTTTTGATATGGTTTCTGGGTTTTGTCCGGGTTGGTAAGTAGAGGAGGTTTGCAGATTTTCAGCTCATTCCAGCAAGGGGATCAGCCCCTAGTCTTCAGTTCCTTCCAGCAGTAGCAGCTACATGGCATTTTTCCAGCAGCTAGGACGCAGTTCAGAGAGCAGCCATTTCCTGTATATTCTGAGAGTATTTCTTCACTTGCCTTGAGCAAGTTTAGGTGCCATCACTCTAATCACCTATTGTAGTTCATTGTATTTCTCAGATTAACAAAATGGCTTAGCATTTCCTCTCTATGTTTCTGGATGAGTTTCCGTATTTGCCGTATTTTCTTTCTATGCTATTATATGTCTGCTGCACTGTTATTTTTATATATTCTTGAGCATTCTAGTTCTATACCACTTGGTGTGTTTATATTTCACTCTTAGACAGAGTCTGGAAAGGGCCAAGTAGCCTCCAGATCTCGTTCTCTTTTCAGAGGCGAAATATCCGGTAAATGCCCTCCCAGTCTATCTCTAGTTGGAGTTTGTCGTGTTTTAGAGAGATCCCTGAAACAGGATATTACATTGGTATCAGAGCATAGTTCTGGCTCAGCCTGTGGTCTATGACACCGGGGAAGAGACCATATATTTGTTATAGAGGCAGGAAGTATAGAGACCGTGAGCGTAGGTTGGAGAACACCTACGGAGAGGGAGATTGTGTTCGGGTGGTGGACACAGATCAGGAGAGAGAGCCTGTGACAGACGCAAAGCAGGAGGAGCCTGTATTAGATTCATAGCAGAGAGGGCCGATGGCAGATGATACAGAGGCCAAACAGTTTGGGGAGGCACTCCTCAAATCGGTGCAGGATTTAGCCAGACAAATTGAGGTGATGGGTCAGAGATTCACCGCTGTAGAGGCTAGACAGCGTGAGACCCCACAGGTTTTCCAGGTAGGAGAGGGATCAGGTACATCCCATCATTTGCCAGAGCATGGTGCTGCTCAGCGTGATATTCCTCAGCCGATGGCTTCACGTGCACCTACCCGCTCTACTATGCCCACTTTCTTGGGAGCAAACACAAAGGCAGGAGCCCAGCAGGAGGCAGAGCCCGGGTATATGGGTGAGTATTTTGCAGAGTATCAGGCCTATGGGCAGGAGTTCAGGGATGCTCTCTCATTCCGAGATTTTGTTCAGCTCCAGCGAGACAGTAGACCCCGCGACCATCATAGAGGGCACCGACATTATCATGATGGAGATTCCCACCGCACATCTAGCATATTCCATTTGCCTACGTTTGATGGCTCATCAAACAGCTCGGCAAAGTCTTGGGTGGAGAAGCTGGACATCTATTTCCAGCTTAACCAGATGTCGGAGACGGAGGCCATCAAGGTGGTGACATTGCACTTGGATGGTGAGGCCCAGGACTGGTGGTTCCATGGGATGGTGACACTCGGGCATTCTACAGTGACGACATATGCCGAGTTTACCAGAAGGTTGATGGAGCGTTTTGACCGGAGGGATCCGGAATAGCACTTTGTTGAGCTGACGAGGCTCAAGAAGACTGGTAGCCCAAAGACTTACATTGCAGATTTCTTGAGGGTTTCGGTGATGGTGCCAGATCTATCTGTGACATGGATGATCTATATGTTTGTGGAGGGATTGGCAGAGCCACTTCGAGGTCTAGTCAGATCTACTAGACCAGCTACTCTCCAGGATGCTATCAACAGGACCAGGGACTTATAGGATGCATTGCCCAGGACGCGAACACCTTACCCCCAGAGACAGGGTTTCCAGCCCAAGGGGAAGGATGTGAGGGTTCCCCCTCCAAAGGGTAATCCCGGACGAGCTCAGATAGATGATGATGCCAGGAGGGAGATGAGGAAGAAGCAGTGGTGCTTCACTTGTCAGGAGCCGTGGGCACCAGGGCATAGGTGTGCTGCTAGCAAAGCACACTTCATTGAGGTCTTCTCTGATGGTAGCGGGGAAGAGGATGAGGAGGATGATGAGGAGGCAGGAGATAGTCAGACAGCCCAGGATCAGTTGCCACCTCCACCTCCAGGGACAGGAGGTGCAGCTTTTGCACCCACAGGAGGGACCCTTGCAGCCTTGCGAGGAGTTCCTAAGTATTTGACGCTGCGCGTACGAGGGACAGTACGTGGCCAGCGAGTATCAGTCTTGGTTGACAGTGGGGCGACCCACAACTTCATTGATGCACAGATGGTCGAGTGGAGGGGTATACCGACCAAGAGTTTTGACGGATTTTCAGTCTTGGTCCCAGGAGCCCAAACGATGCAGTGTGCCCGGTATGTTCCAGAGTTGGCAGTGACGATGGGTACCTACACCGTGACCGATCACTTTTTCGTGGTCAACATACCAGATACCAATGTGGTATTGGGTGTTCAGTGGTTGATTACTCTGGGGAAGGTCACCACGGATTGGGAGGCCTTAGAGATGGAGTGGGATGACAAGAAGACCGGGAAACATGAGAAGATCCGCGGGATGCACACTTACCCACCTCAGACAGTTTCGACACACTGGATGGAGGCAGACTTCCGGAAGGGAGACATAGAGTGGGCGGTTGAGTTGCGAGCATCAGAGGTAGAGACCACCGGTTGAGCAGTTCATCCAGATATACAGGCCATCCTTGACAGGCATGAGGTAGTGTTTGGGGATATACCACCACGTCGGCCACTAGATCGAGGGTTTGAGCATACCATTGAGCTTGAGCAGGGTATTCAGGCAGTGATCACTACCCCCTATAGGCATCCCAAAGCCTATCGGGATGAGATTGAGCGGGCCATCCAGGAGTTGTTGGCTTTTGGACACATCAGACCGAGCACGAGTCCGTTTGCTTCTTCTGTAGTGTTGGTGAAGAAGGACGACACCTTGAGGACGTGCATTGACTACAGGGCCCTGAACAAAAAGACTCTAAAGAACAGGTACCCTATACCGAGGATCGATGAGTTGATAGATGAGCTAAGAGGAGCTAAGTTCTTCTCGAAGATTGATTTGAGATCAGGGTACCACCAGATTCGCGTGAGGGAACAGGACATTCCCAAGACCGCCTCCAGGTGTCATTATGGGCACTTTGAGTTTTTGGTTATGCCTTTTGGGCTGACCAATGCACCAACCACCTTTCAGTCTTGCATGAACCATATCTTCCGCAGTCATCTGAGGAAGTTTGTATTGGTTTTCTTCGATGACATACTCATATATAGCAGGACTTGGGAGGAGCATCTCCAGCATATAGAGGTAGTACTACGCATCTTGGAAGAGCAACAGTTCTATGCTAAGCTCTCCAAGTGTGAGTTTGGGATGACGGAGATGTTGTATTTGGGTCACATTATTGGAGTGGACGGAGTGAGGGTCCATGAGGAGAAGATTAGAGCCATCAGAGATTGGCCGGAGCCGAGGAACGTGACGGAACTTCGAGGGTTCATTGGGATATGTACCTATTACAGGAAGTTCGTCAGAGGTTTCTCACAGCTTGCTGCACCCCTTACAGATTTGACGAAGAAGGGGGCATTCAGTTGGTCTGATACAGTGCAGCGAGCCTTTGATAGGCTCAAGGAGGTGATGAGTAGCTGCCCAGTGCTTGCATTGCCGGATTTTACGCAGCCATTTTTCTTGGAGTGTGATGCATCGGGAGAGGGGATCGGCACAGTATTGATGCAGGGAGGACACCCTATAGCCTTTGAGAGTCGGAAGCTCCTTCCGCACAAGAGGTTGTATCCTATATACGACAAGGAGATGTTGGCCATCATGCATGCCTTGGCCAAATTCCAGCAGTATCTGGTAGGGAACAGGTTCAGGGTGAGGACTGATCACAACAACCTCTGGTTCTTTTTGGAGCAGAAGCAGCTACAGGAGAGGTAGCAGAAGTGGATCAGTAAGATCCAAGCATATGACTTTGACATTGAGTATGTCAAGGGTAAGAATAACGTGGTAGCAGATGCCCTTTCACGTAGACCAGCCACGTTATCTCTGATGAGCTTGGATACAAATTGGAGGGCTCGACTTTTAGTTGAGTACTCCAAGGACAGATTTGCATGTGAGGTGCTGGATGGACAGGTGGCGGATGACAGGTACAGGGTGGTTGATGAGATCATCTACTACAGGGATAGGATCTTCTTGACTGAGGGGTCTCAGCTTAAGAAGAAAATACTCCAGGCATCACATGATTCTCCATTGGCAGGCCATCAGGGGTTTACTAAAACCTACAAGGCCATTAGAGAGAGGTTCTCATGGAAGGGCCTCAAAGAGGACGTACTCCAGCACATCAGGGAGTGCGATGTTTGTCAGAGGAACAAGGGGGAGATGAGCCATCCCGCAAGATTGTTGCAGCCTCTTCCCATTCCGGAGGGAAAATGGGAGAGCATATCGATGGACTTCATCATAGGGTTGCCCATGGTGCAGGGCAAGGATTGTATCTTTGTCGTCGTTGATCGGCTGACAAAGTATGCACATTTTTTCGCCATATCCGCGCATTACATAGCAGCACAGGTGGCTGAGCTGTTCTTCAGAGAGGTTTTCAGGCTGCATGGTCTTCCTAAGACAATCATCAGTGACAGGGACAGCCGCTTCATGGGCGGATTTTGGCAGGAGCTTTTCCGGCTAGTGGGGACAGAGTTGACACCGAGTACCAGTTATCACCCACAGACGGATGGATAGACAAAGATAGTTAACAAGTGGCTGGAGGGCTACTTGCGTAACTATGTCAGTGGGCAGCGGCGAGCATGGTTGAGATGGTTGCATTTGGGGGAGTACTGCTACAACACGACACATCACATGTCTATTGGTATGTCACCATTTTATGCTTTGTATGGGTACCATCCTTTATCTTTTGATGATGTGATGTTCGGAGCTAGCAAGGCTCCTAGAGCCAAGATCTGGATCCAAGAGAGTCAGGACATCCTCCGAGCTCTCAAGGAAAATATGGCTACAGCACAGAACCAGCAGAAGCTGTATGCCGACAGAGGTCGGGTGGAGAGACAGTTGGAGGTAGGGGACTTGGTCTACCTACGGTTACAGCCATACCGACAGTCATCGCTGAAGCAGAAGGGAGCTGAGAAGCTCAAGCCTCGCTTTTACGGGCCATACAGGGTGATACGCAAGATTGGACAGGTTGCGTATGAGTTGGAGCTGCCCCAAGGCAGCAAGATCCACAACATTTTCCATGTATCATGCCTGAAGAAGGCGCTGGGGCAGCAGGGGACAGTGATAGAGGAGCTACCACCTACAGATGATGAGGGGCACTTGGTGTTGCAGCCAGAGGCCATTATTGATACCAGGGAGAGGCAGTTACGGAGCAGGACGATCCAGGAATTCTTGGTGAGGTGGAAGAATTTGCCGGATGAGGATGCCACTTGGGAGAGCGAGAAGATTTTGCAGCATCCATCACTTCAGTTGCTTGAGGACAAGCAACATTTTGCCGGGGGAGACTGTAATATTCCTAATTAGCGACAGCTAATTGGAATATTCGATTTTGTATAGTTTTGCCATCTAAAGTTTGTAAATGAATAAAAAGTGAGTAGAGAGGGTCTAACTCACTTAAGTGAAATAAAACATCCTCCTAGTAGCACAACATTATGACTTAAGGGGAGCCAAGGGGGGCCAAACACCACGTAGAGGAGGGGACCCACGTACACTCTAGAAGCTTCTGCGCAGATAAGGATGAGCACGTGGAGGAGAGAGAGGTTACGTTGGGGTTTTGGAGGGAAACCAACGTTATAAAAGATGGAGAAGCCTCCTCATTGGATTCATTCTGGAGTTGATGATTTTGAGCTAGACGTTTGTCTTCTTGAGCACGCTGGCTGTTTAGCCTGTCTGCAGCACTGTTTAATGCATTGAGTGTCTCTGGTCGGAGATCTCGCCCTTAGCCCCGGGGGACTTCGAGTGCCTGCTCGGGCAAGGTTAGTTTTTCAGTATTTTGTGAGTAGTTTTTTTGTTTGGGTTGGTTGCGGAGCTGGAGCTTATAGAGACTGCGCAGTCACTGGGAGAGAGGACGCAGTCCCTTTTGGAGGTGCTCTGGATCGGGGTTTCTGTAGGAGATTCAGCCGAGATTTTGAGCAGAGGGTCAGCCTTTGCCCACAAGAGGATTTTGGCGGAGTTTGAGGCAGTGTTTCAGCTATTTCCATTTAGGCTCTGCGCAGAGCCTTGGAGGCCAGCGTAATTCCCTGAGGAGGCATTTTCTGGTGATTTTCGGGGGTTGGCCATTTTTTATATGGTTTCTGGGTTTTGTCCGGGTTGGTAAGTAGAGGAGGTTTGCAAATTTTCAGCTCATTCCGGCAAGGGGATCAACCCCTAGTCTTTAGTTCCTTCCAGCAGTAGCAGCTACACGGCAGTTTTCCAGCAGCTGGGACGCACAATTCAGAGAGCAGTCATTTCCTGTATATTCTGAGAGTATTTCTTCACTTGCCTTGAGCAAGTTTAGGTGCCATCACTCTGATCACCTATTGTACTTCATTGTATTTCTCAGATTAATAAAATGGCTTAGCATTTCCTCTCTATGTTTCTGGATGAGTTGCCGTATTTTCCGTATTTTGTTTCTATGCTATTATATGTCTACTGCACTGTTATTTTTATATATTCTTGAGCATTCTAGTTATATACCACTTGGTGTGTTTATCTTTCACTCTTAGACAGAGTCTGGAAAGGGCCAGGTAGCCTCCGAATCTCGTTCTCTTTTCAGAGGCGAAATATCCGGTAAATGCCCTCCCAGTCTATCTCTGGTTGGAGTTTGTCGTGTTTTAAAGATATCCCCAAAACTGGATATTACATAATAATCCAACGTTTCGGATTTCCTAAGTGAGTCCATCCTCAGGGGTAGACGCCAAATATTCTTTGAAAATGTTGGGAGGATTAGGGCAAATGAAGTTTAGCCCTAGAAAATCTCAATTTTTCAAAGAGGGTAGCGTTGTCCATCAAATCCCTTCCATGATAGGATTGAATGTTTTTTAAAAGAGAATCCATATAGGTGAAATAGATTTCAGAAGAGAGGAATAACCTGTTTCTGAGTTTTTTTTAATAACCCAACGTTTCGGACTTCCTAAGTGAGTCCATCCTCAAGGGGTAGACGCCAAATATTCTTTGAAAATGTTGGGAGGATTAGGGCAAATGAAGTTTAGCCCTAGAAAATCTCAATTTTTCAAAGAGAATAGCACTATCCATCAAATCCCTTCCATGATAGGATTGAATGTTTTTGAAAAGAGAATCCATACAGGTGAAATAGATTTCAGAAGAGAGGAATAATCTGTTTCTGAGTTTTTTTTAATAACCCAACGTTTCGGACTTCCTAAGTGAGTCCATCCTCAGGGGTAGACGCCAAATATTCTTTGAAAATGTTGGGAGTGATTTGGAGGCCTTTCTTTTAGTGTTTTCATCATAGAGGCTAGTGTACCCAGCAGGAGAGCGTAGCCATCCCTAGAGGGTCAATTTCCGGGGTCAGCCTTTCCGAAATTCCTTCGCGGGTTATTCTGGGTTTTTGGAGGAGAAACTAGTGTCCATGTTTCAGAATTTTCCGAGCAGCGGAGCATTCCCATCTTGTAGTCCCTTTCCAGCCAACAACAACATTTCCCAGCAGGATTGCATAGAGGAGCAGCGTAGAGCAGAGCTTGAGAAAAGATTCTAATAGAGGAGGGAGTGATCATTTCAGCCTGCTGTGAGCAGGCCAAGGTGCTATCATTCTGAACACACTTTGTATATGTTCCTCATTTCAAAAATTTAATAAAATGGCTCATTTGTTCTGGTTTATTTGCAGTGTTTCCTATGTGTGTCTCTATATGTTGTAGTTTTTGTTTACGCTGCTTTGTATTGTTGTTTATTTCCTATTCGGAATATTACAGTGGTATCAGAGCTCATAGAATTGGCTCAGCCTGTGGAAAAATCAGTCTATGACACCCGAAGATAGTGAGTTCATCACTTATCGGAAGCAGAGGTACAAGGACAAAGAGCGTAGGCTCGAAATCACACTAGCAGAAGAGGACATCATTCCAGAGGAGGAAGACAAAGGGAAGGCACCAATGGAAGATGAGGTGGATAATGGGAAGGAGTTTGGTAACCTCCTCTTGAAATTTGTACAAGAGCTTTCCAAGAGGATAGAGGAAATGGGGCAGAAGATTGTCGGAGAAAATAGACAGCGTGAGATTCCAAGGGAGTTTCAAAGCGGAGAAGGATCTAGTACTTCTCACCATATTTTGGAGAAGAACGTTGCGCAGAAGGTGGTGCTACGCACTCCACCACGTTCAACTATGCCCACTTTCCTGACCCCAGGGGCAGGAACGGGAGGACCCGAGCCGGAGGTTGCTCATTACGGAGACTATTTTGCAGAGTATCAGCCGCATGGGCGAGAGTTTGGAGAAGCCCTATCCTTCCATCAACTTTTGTCAGCTGAAGAACAACAACCGACCCCAAAGGCAGAATAGAGGAGGAGGGTACATGCAGGGGAATGGCCCACAACATACCGTGGGAGGATTTTTCTTGCCTACTTTTGATGGACCATCAAAGTGTTCGGCTAAGACTTGGGTAGAAAAACTGGACATCTATTTTCAACTGAACCAGATGGTCGAGGTAGAGGCTATCAAGGTGGCAGCGCTGCACCTTGAGGGGGAGGCCCACAACTGGTGGTTCCACAAGATGTCCACGCTAGGTCACGCAGAAGTGACAACGTATGTAGAGTTCACTCGAAGGTTGGTGGAGAGATTTGATCGAAAGGACCCAGAGGAACATTTCGTTGAGCTGACTAAGCTCATGAAGTCAGGAAGCGTGGAGGCTTACATTTCTGAGTTCTTCAAACTCTTAGTGATGGTGCCAAATTTGTCATTGGCCAGGAGGATTTATATGTTTATCGACAGATTGGCATAACCATTGCATGGACTAGTCAGATCCACTAGGCCTACTACGCTACAAGATGCAGTGGGGAGGACTAGGGACTTGCAAGATGCCCTGCCAAGGACGAGAGCTCCTTTTCCACCGAAACCATTATTCCAGCAAAAGGGAAAAGACACGAGAGCTCCACCCCCGAGGGGGAACCAGGGCCGAGGACCATTAGATGATGATACCCGGAGAGACTTGAGACAAAGGAAGCTATGCTTCACTTGCCAGGAGCCATGGGCACCGGGTCATCGTTGTGCCGCAGGGAAGGCACATTATATTAAGGTCTTCTCCAACAGTGAGGGAGAAGAAGAGGCATATGAGGAATTGGAGGGAGATGCCAACGCTGGTGCACTAGGAGGAGATCATCCACCACCACCTCCCCCAACAGCAGAAGGAGCAGTGTTTGCACTCGTCGGAGGAGTCCTTGCATCTTTGCGAGGAGTTCCCAAGTATTTGACGCTGAGAGTCCGAGGCACAGTTCAAGGACAACGTGTGTTATGGTCTACACATAACTTCATTGATGCTCAGCTGGTGCAACGGAGAGGCATACCAACAGAGTGTTTCGATGGGTTCTCCGTGTTGGTTCTAGGTGCTAGGACCATGTAGTGCATGCGATATATTCCAGCATTAGTAGTGACCATGGGGACATACACCATGATGGATCACTTCTTTGTAGTCGAAATCCCGGATACCAATGTGGTATTGGGTGTGAAGTGGCTTATCACACTTGGTAAGGTCACCATGGATTGGGAGACATTGGAGATTGAGTGGACGGACAAGAAGAGGGGGAAGCATGTGATGATCAGGGGCATGCACACATACACCCTGCAAATGGTCTTGGCACACCGGATGGAGGCAAATTTTCAGAAGGGAGATGTAGAGTGGGCAGTGGAGGTGCGTATTTCAGAGGTAGGAGCGACAGGGCAGTCAATGCATCCCGATGTACAGTCTATATTGGACCGTTGCACTACGATTTTCGAGGACATACCACTAGGGCAGCCACCGAACAAAGGATTTGAGCATACTATTGAGCTGGAGCAGGGGATCCAGGCAGTGATTACCACCCCTTATAGGCACCCCAAAACCTATAGGGATGAGATTGAGCAGTCCATACATGAGCTCTTGGCGTTGGGGCACATCAGGCCTAGTACTAGTCCCTTGGTCTTGGTGAAGAAGAAGGATGGCACATTGCGAATGTGCATCGATTACAAGGCGCTCACCAAGAAAACTGTGAAGAACCGTTACGCCATTCCCTGGATTGATGAGTTGATGGATGAGTTGAGGGGAGTGAAGTTCTTCTCGAAGATAGATCTAAGGTCGGGGTACCATCAGATCAAGGTGAGGGACCAGGATGTCCCCAAGACTGCGTTCAAATGCCACTATGGCCACTTTGAGTCCTTGGTGATGCCCTTTGGGCTGACCATCGCTCCGGCCACATTCGAGTCTTGTATGAACCACATTTTCCGTGGTCAGCTGAAAAAGTTTGTGCTGGTATTCTTCGATGACATTCTCATCTATAGCCGCACATGGGAGGATCACTTACAACATATTGAGGTTGTACTACGTATTTTGAAGGAGCAACATTTCTATGCTAAGTTATTCAAATGCAAGTTTGGGCTTACAAAGTTGCTCTACTTGGGGGATATCGTCAGAGTGGGTGGGGTAAGATTCCATGAGAAGAATATCCGGGCCATCCGGGATTGGCCAGCACCAAAGAGTGTGACAGAACTTCGGGGGTTTGTAGGCATCTGCACCTACTACCAGAAGTTTGTCAAGGGGTTTTTACAGCTTGCACCACCCTTCACGAACCTCACCAAGAAGGGGGCTTTTGGATGGACTGATCCTGCGCAGAGGGCCTTTAACAGGCTCAAGGAGGTGATGAGCAGCTGTCCAGTGTTGGCATTGCCGGATTTCACACAGCCCTTTGTGCTGACAATGTAACAGAACTTCGAGGGTTTGTAGGCATCTTCACCTACTAACAGAAGTTTGTCAAGGGGTTTTCACAACTTGCACCACCCCTCATGGACCTCACCAAGAAGGGGGCTTTTGGATGGACTGACGCTGCGCAGAGGGCCTTTGATAGGCTCAAGGAGGTGATGAGCAGTTGTCCAGTGTTGGCATTACCGGATTTCACCCGACCCTTTGTGCTGGAGTGTGATGCTTCAGGAGAGGGGGTAGGAGCAGTTTTGATGCAGGGAGGCCATACTATTGCTTTCAAGAGTCTAAAGATGCTACCGCATGAGAGATTATACCCGATATATCACAAAGAGATTTTGGCCATCATGCATGCATTGGCCAAGTTTCGACAATACCTGGTGGGTAATAGATTTCGGGTGAGGACTAACCACAATAGTCTCTGATTTTTCCTTGAGCAGAAACAGCTGCAGGAGAGGCAGCAGGAGTGGATCAGCAAAATCCAGGCTTATGACTTTGACATCGAGTATCTCAATGGGAAGAACAATGTAGTAGCGGATGCCTTGTCACGAAGACCAACAGCGTTGTCCTTGATGAGCCTTGACGTAGATTGGAGAGCCCGGCTGTTGGTGGAGTATTCCAATGAACATTTTCTTGTGAGGTGTTGGATGGACAAGTGACGGATGACAAGTATCGGGTGATGGATGAGGTCATTTGCTACCGAGATAGGATTTATCTGACAAGGAGCTCCCAGCTCAGGGAGAAGATCTTGCGTGCAGCCCATGACTCACCACTTTCAGGTTAGCAGGGGTTCACCAAGACTTACAGGGCCATTCGGGAGAGGTTCTCATGGAGAGGCCTAAAGGAGGACGTACTCCGACATGTCAGGGAGTGCGAGGTTTGCCAGAGGAACAAAGGGGAGTTGAGTCATCCCGCAGTTTTGCTACAGCCACTCCCCATTCCACAGGGGAAATGGGAGAGCATCTCCATGGATTTCATCACAGGGTTGCCCATGGTGTAGGGCAAGGATTGCATCTTTGTAGTCGTGGATCAACTCACAAAGTATGCACATTTTTAAGCCATCTCCGCGTGAGATATAGCTTCACAGGTGGTCGAGTTATTCTTCAGGCATGTTTTTAGGCTCCATGGTCTCCCAAAGACCATAGTCAATGATTGGGATAGTCGGTTCATGGGCAGATTTTGGCAGGAGTTGTTCTGTTTGGTGGGTACCGAGTTGACACCTAGTACCAGTTATCACCCACAGAAGGATGGACAGACAGAGATAGTGAACAAGTGACTGGAGGGCTACTTGCGAAACTATGTCTCGGGGATTCAGAAGGTGTGGCTACGCTGGCTCTGTTGACCACTCTTCGTCAACGACCCCATAGCAATACACCCCCATTTTTTCAAATGGGACCTATCATGTTCGAGGCTCGTGTCATCCAGATTTCATCGCCGATCGACAGTCTTTATAAATGATGTAAACCCATTCTGCAGTTTATGATGTAAATGATCTAAGTAAGACCGTCCATGTATGTAACAACCTAGGTAAGCCTAGTATGTTGTTGGTGACTTCCATTCTAGGAGGTTTTTTGTCTCACTGATTCACGAAAGTGATCGGCAGAGTTTTTCCCTCCAGCCTCACCCCAAAGCTAGGGTGGATTTTGTCATCAGCTTGCTAAGTGAGTCCTAGTGTTTTTTATCGAGTCCTTGTAAAATTAGTTTGAACTACTTGGTCTACTAGATCATATGTTGAGTCGCAGAACTGGGTATTTATTTGAGGGTCTATACAAATGGGTTTTCCCCCTTTCATGTATGTAAAAGTATTATCTCATGTAAAAGAGGGTTGGAAAAATAACTACAATCCCCTCTTAGTCAATTAATTAAATTTTCTGGTCAATTAATAAAATCCTAAACCAGAAATTTAATTAATTTAGGGTCCTAAATTAGGATTAAATCTTTAAAGGCAAAATTTGTGGGTCCTTGGAAAATGATTTTGAAAGCCCCAGGCCAAGGGAATATTGAGAATTTTAAAAAATATTGGACCCTTGGGCCTTGGTGGTTAAGTCAAGGTCAAAATTTTGGGGTAATTAACTCAAAAATAATATTTTTGAGTTAATTAAAATTGAATTAAATGATAAATTCGTTTTTTCCCCAAAATTTTAATTTCAACGCTCCAGATTAAAAGAAAATTAAATCTTTTGGACGGTTGAGATTATTTTGACGAAGATCATCCAAACTAGCCGTTAGAGATCTTGTCCTATAAATTTAGAGGTCTTTGTCATTCTTGAATCATCCGATCTCATAATCGTGTACTGGTCTTGGAAGCTCTTGTGAATTTTTCTTGATGAATAAAGCATAAAGACTTTGGGGTTACAAATCTTGACGTTCCTTCTCAAATTTATGTGGTGAATTGTCTCTGAACTCTGCTACTTGGTTTCTTGCATTTTATGGTTGATGGCCTACATGGATTAATCTGCATACAGGTATCTTGTGCAGTTTTCTGGGTTTATAAAATAACATTCTGATTTTTCTAAGGGTCTCATGTTGTTTTCTGAATAAAGTTCAGACTCTGGCGTGCAGGAAATTTTTGAAGATTTGGGCGTCTGGGGAAATCTTCGGTTGGATCAGCCGACTCCCAATAAGCATAGATTTGATAAGCTCTTGATTTGTTAAATTCCGGGTCAATCTTACGATGTTTGGGTTTTGCAGGGTCTTCTAAGGCTTGTGCCTCTCATTAAAATCTTAATCTCTGAAAATTGAGCTAAAATGGATTTCCGATCTAACCATGAGGGTTTTAAATTTGTAAATTAGTGTAAATTTGTAATTTATCTGTGAGGGTTTAATTGTTTTTTTGGTGTGTGTCTTCAGATCTGATTGATTGTTGCAGGTTACAGGTTCAAATTGAAATTTTTTTTAAAAGATCTAAGGTAGATCTGGCTTGTAAAGGCCAGATCTGGCGTCAGAATTGCTACTGTGGGTAAAATCTGAGCATGAATTGAAGAGGTTATAAACTTTGCTGGAAATCTAGGTGTACTGAGTTAATCATTGGCTTTGAATACTGATTCATTCCCAGCAGTCTGCAAATCCATCAGCTGCGTTTCATCAACCTTTCTTCATTTGCCCTCAACATCCCTCTGCCGTCTACATTTTTCTCTGCCTTTCCTCACGTCCTGATCTTGCCGCATCCACAATTTCTGCCTGCGTTATTTCTTTCAATCTGCTATCACCCTCATCCCTTCGACCTCCTAACACCATTCCATTAACTCGTCCAACATTTTCATTCTTCATTCACCTCTTCACGCGTCCAATCGACCACCGCAAACACAAACGCACACATAATTTCAAGTCGTCGCAATCTTCACGTCACATCACACACACAAATCGATAAGCAAAACACAGTTACCATAAACGACAAACGCACATATAAACTTTGCATAACTGCGTTCTGATTTTTTTTTTGTATCGGTTTCGTTTTGCCATTAATCGGTTTTTCGTTTTGACTTTGTTGTGTTAGCGTAGGTGTAGTTGGATTTTAGTTTAGTCATGGTTTTAGATTAGATTTTGTTAAGTTAGATTTTAAATTTCGATTTTTGTTAATCTTAGGTTTTAGTTTAGTCTTAGCTTAAATCTAACTTAGTTTTAATTACACATAACTTTAGTTTTTTTTAATTTAGATTTTTTTTTTTAAATTTTAATTTAGTTTTAACTTAGTTTAAATTTAGTTTAATTTTAACTTTAGCATTTTAACTTTTTAGAGCTTTGTTTAGATTTAGATTTTTAATTTTAGATTTAAAAAATAATAAAAAATAAAAAATAAAAAAATTTCAAAATCCAAAAATAATAAAAAATTCTCAAAAAAATATTTTTTATGGTCAAATGAGCTTTTGAAATTTTATCTTAAGAGTGACTATATAAAATCGAAATATTTTCTGATCAAAGTTAATTGAGGCATCATAAATCTGGAAATCTTTCAAACATCTGACATTTTCATTCATGGTTGTGGTGTTTTTCAATTGAATATCATTAATTGATCGTGTTTTAATAAGCAACAGTTAGTCATCACTTACTGGTTTATAATTGCATAACGGGATTCTGTTGACTTCATAAGGCACTGGTCTTAATGTGATAATCTATTTTAAATCTGTGGAATCTCGTTTATTTCTATCAAGTATTTGATGTTTTAGCTATGTCTCCTGGATTTATCCTTCATTTCAAATAGGGTCTACCTCCCTTAGCCTGCAAGGAGATAGCTTAAAGAGAGAGATTGGGGATAAAGGTGATAGCCCCCAGTCTGAGCCGTTGTCGCGGTGCCTTGAACAATCTGTGCGACAACATTTTTTGGCGCCGTTGCCGGGGATAGAGTTTTTCTGTCCTTGGTCTTAACGACATTTTGTAATCTTCTGATCTTTCATCGCCATTCATCTCATATATCTGAGTTAGCTTCCTGTCCTAGTGTTAACTCCATTGGCTTCATCTTCCATAAGGACCTATACGAGAACGCATCCTAGTAGCTTGGTTAATCCTACTCCAGATCCTGAAAGGGTTTTTAGAGTCCGATTACACAAGCTCGCTTCTCGTACACTCCTTGATAATCTCGGCCAGGAAGCTCTCTTTGATATCCATTCACTTTTTTGTGATCCGCCTCAACCCGATATCATGGATGTTTATGGCCCATGTAATTTTGCTAATATTCAAGGTTATCCCCATGATACCCCTCAAACTAGAATGGATAAATTACCTATCTTTCAAGGAAATGATGCAGTTAGTGTTAAATCTCATTTGTTTGCTTTCACTAACTGGTGGAATAGATTTGCAATTACAAATAATAATTTCGATGATGTGGAGATGAAAACTTTTGTTCTTACTTTTGGTGAGGATGTTGCTGAATGGTTCATGGAAAAACCTGATAATTCATTTGATACTTTTAAATCAATTGTAGCTGCCTTTAAAGAAAAGTACGGTGATAAAAGGGAAGATAGGCATTTGGTAAGAGAGATCAGTACCATAAAAAAGAAAGAAAACGAAACGATTGAAGAATTCAACAGGAGATTTAATGGTATCCTTAGAGAAATATCTCAAACTCATAAACCTCCTGATGGATCTCTTTGGTCTTTGTTGATGTTTAATTTCAATCATATGAATTACAAGCAAGCAAATCGCAAATTATAGGGCTTGTCAATCTTTAGTCAAGAGCTTGAAAAGGATAGAAGGGCTTCGGGAAGTCTCGAAATTCTGTTTTGATAGGGTCAAGAATTAAGTTAAAACATCTTAAATTGTTAGAACCTCTTAAAAGATGGGATGATGACTTTAGAAAAGTTAATGCAAAAACTTGAAAACATGGAGCTTAATCATACTAAAAACTTGAAAGTATGGAGCTTAATCATACTAAAAAACTTGAAAGCATAGAGTTTAGCTATGCTAAGGAAATAAGCACTTTGTCTAGGTTGGTCCAAATGGCAAGGGCTCAAACGCAGAATTCCCAACCTAGGAATCATAATAATAATCAAGGAAATAATACTTGGCAGAAAAAAGGTCAGTCGAGTGAGCAGAGACCTCCGAATCCACTTGAATCTACTAATCTGGTTGATGAAGCTCTTCCTTATTGTAGAGCTTGTGACGCTCTTCATGAAGAAGTTACTTGTCCCATTGTTAAAAGAATAATAAATAATGGAATGTTTGGGGCAAGTAAGCAGATAAATGTTGTTGGTAAGGAGTTCTCTTTGTCTATGGAAGATTGGATGGAAGTTAAGGAAAATGGTCAAGATGTTAGGCCTTTCACATCTTCGCATAGTATCAATAATTTTGATTATGAGAGGAATTTGATGATTGAATTATTTGGTGAAAAGCCTTCTCCTGATCAAGTTTTGGAAATTGCTAAGGACAAAGGATTAACTTATCAAAGAAGGGATAAAGAGCAAAGTCATAATCAAAATCCCCCTCGAATTTTTAATCCTAGTCCTGGTTTGGATATTGATTTGGGTACATGGTTGAAAAATGTTAAGATCTTGTTGCCTGTTACTGAGGTTTTAAAGTTTCCTAATCAGAGAACTAAAGTTTTAGATGTTCTTGGAGCTTCACATGTTAATGTTACTCAAAATGAAGCTCCTGAAGTTTCTTATCAAGATGCCCCTATATATCTGCAAAAAATGGAGTCGGATAAGAAAGATCATCAGCCATTTTTTGTTACTTTGATGGTTAATGGTTATAAATTGAATAATTGTATGCTGGATTCTGGTGCTTCAGCTTGTGTCATGACCAAGAGGGTCATGGAGCAGCTTAATTTAAGAGTTTCTAGACCTTACTACAACATATGTGCCATGGATTCTAAGAAATTGAAGTTCATGGGTTAATCAAGGATTTACAAGTTCATTTATCGGTTTACTCTGATATCATGATTGTAATGGACATAGTTGTAGTTGATGTTCCGGATGCTTGGGATATGTTGTTATCGAGAAAGTGGGCTTCTGATCTAGGAGGAAGTATTCAGATGAACTGGTCTTATGCTATGATTCCTTCCCCTAGAGGTGAAGGGTTTGTGAAGCTTAATAGAGAGCCTGAAAGAAGATTCCATGTAGAAGATCCTAAAAGACCTCATAATGAAATAATCAAGGAACAACCTGACATGGGGAATTATGCTATTATGTCTAATTTCACGATTACCTTAAATGACAAGGTTGATGAGAAATTTGAGGACCTAAAGGATTAGGTTTGGTACATGCATTTTGATGGTGCGGCATCTAGGTATGGTAAGGGTGCTGGAATTGTTTTAAAGTCTCCCCTTGGTCGTGTTTTAAAGTTTGCCTATAAACTTGAGTTTGATGCAACGAATAATGTCGCTGAGTATGAAGCCTTGTTGTTGGGTTTTGAATTAGCAAAGGCTTTAAGAATTAAGTTGCTTAGTATCAAGGGAGACTCTGATCTGGTTATCATGCAAGTTAAGAATAAATTCACATGTAAAAATCAAAGGTTAAGGAATTATCGAAATGTTGTGTGGAATGTTATGGAACACTTTGATGCCATTAACCTTGAAGCTGTCCCAAGAGAAAAGAATGCTTTAGCAGATGAGCTTGTTGTGGCCGCTTCTACTTTACAATTATCTGATGAATTAATTAAGGAAGAAATAAAAATGGAAATTATTTTCAGACCGTCAGTCCCGGATAATTCAGAGCATTGGCAAGTTTTTAATGATGAAAAGCAGGCTATTCGTTTTCTTAATAATTTGGATGAGTTTGAAGATTTTTGGATAATTTCTAAGGAGAATGGATATGAGGATCCTGATGATATTATAAATCCTACTCCTGGGAATATTGTTGCTTTAGAGCAACACTTTGATCGGCATAATGCCACAAAGATGAAAGAGGAAAATAAAATAGATCCGAGTGAATTCATTGAAGTAAATATTGGTACCTCTGAGGATCCTAAGATTGTTAAAATTGGTAAAGGTACTAATGAAAAAGAAAGAAAAGAGTTGACAAATTTACTTCTTGAATATAGGGATGTTTTAGAATTTTCATATGATGAGTTAAAAGGATATAGGGAAGATGTCATGCAACACATTATCCCTTTAAAATATGAGAATTCTAAACCTTTTCATCAAAATCTTAGGAAAATAAATCCTAAGTTAGCCCCTTTGGTTCAGAAAGAGCTTTCAAAAATGCTCGCAGCTGGAATCATTGCTCAAACTAGACATTCAACATGGTGTTCCAACCTGGTGATTGTTGGGAAGAAGAATGCTACCATTAGACTTTGTGTCGATTTTAGAAACCTTAATCTAGCATGTAAAAAGGATAATTACACTTTACCCAACACGGAGACTATGTTGCAAAGAGTAACAGGTTCAAGAATGATGTCATTGCTAGATGGTTTTTCTGGATACAATCAAGTTTGGGTTAAAAAAGAAGATCGTCACAAAACTACATTCACCACACCATGGGGTACTTTTGAATACCTTAGAATGCCTTTTGGGTTGAATAATGCTGGGGCTACTTTTCAAAGGGCTATGGATTATGCTTTTAACAGTTTAATCGGAAAAATTATTGAAATTTATCAATATTATCTTACTATTTTTTCTAAAGATGGTATTAGTCACGTAAGTCATCTTAAGCAGGTCTTTGATAGATGTAGAGAATTCGGGATTTCCTTGAATCAAGCTAAATCTGTTTTTGGAGTAACTAAAGGGAAATTACTTGGTCACATCATCTCCAAAGATGGGATCGAGATTGATCCTGAAAGATTTGAGGCTATCCAAAATATTCCTCTACCTCATAATCTTAAATCCCTTTAGTCTTTTCTAGGAAAAAACAATTTTCTTAGAATATTTATTCCAAATTACGCAGAAATAGCTAAGCCCATTCAAAGTATTCTGAAAAAAGATGTAATTTTTTTGTGGAAAGAAGATGGTAAAAAGGATTTTCAAGGGATTAAGGGTGCTATTGCCAAAGCTCCTATTTTGGCGAGTCCTGATTATTCAAAGGATTTTATGATTTTTTCTTTTGCTTCTGAGGATACTATTGTTGGTGTCTTGTTACAAAAGAATAAAGAAGGTCACGAACAACCTATTGATTTCATGAGTAGAGCGCTTCAAAATTTTGAATTAAATTATACTACTATGGAAAAGCAAGAATATGCTTTGGTAAATTCTCTTAAGCATTTTAGGACTTATGTGGGTTATTCTAAAATCATTGCTTTCATCCCGCATTCCGCGACTGAAGATATCTTAATTCAAACTGATTGTTTAGGGACTCGTGCTGGGTGGGTTACTAAAATTCAAGAGTATGATTTAGAGATTAAGCCCACTAAGTTAGTCAAAGGTCAAGGCTTGGCTGAAATGATGACCAAAGGTAATGATAAAGCGCTTGGTTTGATCCGTCTTAATGATGCATCTTCGCTTGAGCTGCAAAGGTTAGGAGAGCATGAATGGTATAAGGAAATTATTTATTATTTGTTAAATCTTACATGTCCTAACCATTTAGTTGCTCATAGAAGAAGGGCTCTTAGATTAAAAGCCACTAAGTATTGCCTCATGAAGGATGGCCTTGGATGGAGAAATCCAGAGGGGATAATACTTGGGTGTGTTGATGAGATTGAGTCTAAGAAGTTGATTTCTAAGTTTCATTCAGGATTTTGTGGTGGTAATTATGCCGCTAGAACTACCGCCCACAAAATTCTTAGAGCTGGTTATTTTTGGCCTACAATTTTTTTAGATGTGCATAAATTTGTCAGAGGTTGCCAAGCCTGTCAACTATTCACTGGGAAGCAGAAGCTAGCTGCCCTACCCCTACAACCTGTGGTTGTTGAGGAAAATTTTCAACATTGGGGTCTGGATTTCATTGGGAAATTCCATGAAAATTCTAGCAATGGCTACTCCTGGATCTTAACTGCAACTGATTATTTTACAAAATGGGTTGAAGCCATTCCTGCTAAGAATTCCAATGAAAAGGTCATTATGGACTTGATTGAAAATCAAATCATTACTAGATTTGGTGTCCCTACCAAAATCACTATTGATAATGCCAAAGCTTTTAGTTCTTTTGAATTTTCATCTTTTTGTTTTAAGTATGGCATTACTTTATATCATTCATCTAATTACTATCCTCAAGGTAATGGCTTAGCTGAATCAAGTAATAAAAATCTTATAACCATTATCAAGAAGATAGTAGGAGATAATAAGCGATATTGGGATAGAAAAATCAAGTATGCTTTGTGGGAAGATAGAATTACTAAGAAGAAAGCTACTGGTAAAATTCATTTTGAATTAGTTTATGGCTTGGATGTAGCTTTTCCTGTGCACCTTAAATTACAATCTTACCAACTGCTTCAACATTTTTCCACTGATAAAGATGTTGCTCAAAATAGAGTTGATCAGATTGTGAAGTTGGATGAAACTTGTAGGAAAGATTTAGATAATATATGTAAGAATAAATCTGATATTAAGAAAAGCTTTGATAAATCATCTTGATCTAGGTCTTTGCATGTTGGAGACATGGTGTTACTTTGGGACTGAAAAAATGAAAAGCTTGGAAAGCACAAGAAATTTGACAGTTTGTGGCTGGGACCTTATATTATTAGAGGCATTACTGAACCAAACTCATTCTACTTGAGCACGTTGGAAGGCGAACCACTTCAGTTACCTGTGAATGTCCAACTGCTCAAGTTGTTCTTCAAAGATGACATTTGATGCCATTGGGCATCCTTTGTATTGTATTTCTAACCCTATTCCTTATTCTTTCAACATTTCATTTTTGCACTTAGGAGTAGGTACTGAGATCTTGCAAGTGAGGGAATAGTGAATAAAAGAAAAGCTTCTACTTTTCATGTACTTAATGTTATATGATGATATTTGGATGGACACTACTTATATAGTTTTGTGTGTTGCTTGGATGCAGATTCTGGATTCTCACATTCCTTCGATGAAGCAACGTGTCTCCAAGTAGAGCCAGATGTTGATCGCACTTTGTCAACGACCCCATAGCAGTACACCCCCATTTTTTCAAATGGGACCTATCATGTTCGAGGCTCGTGTCATCCAGATTTCATCGCCGATCGACAGTCTTTATAAATGATGTAAACCCATTCTGCAGTTTATGATGTAAATGATCTAAGTAAGACCGTCCATGTATGTAACAACCTAGGTAAGCCTAGTATGTTGTTGATGACTTCCATTCTAGGAGGTTTTTTGTCTCACTGATTCACGAAAGTGATCGACAGAGTTTTTCCCTCCAGCCTCACCCCAAAGCTAGGGTGGAATTTGTCATCAGCATGCTAAGTGAGTCCTAGTGTTTTTTATCGAGTCCTTGTAAAAGTAGTTTGAACTACTTGGTCTACTAGATCATATGTTGAGTCGCAGAACTGGGTATTTATTTGAGGGTCTATACAAATGGGTTTTCCCCTCTTCATGTATGTAAAAGTATTATCTCATGTAAAAGAGGGTTGGAAAAATAATTATAATCCCCTCTTATTCAATTAATTAAATTTTCTGGTCAATTAATTAATAAAATCCTAAACCAGAAATTTAATTAATTTAGGGTCCTAAATTAGGATTAAATCTTTAAAGGCAAAATTTGTGGGTCCTTGGAAAATGATTTTGAAAGCCCCAAACCAAGGGAATATTGAGAGTTTTAAGAAATATTGGACCCTTGGGCCTTGGTGGTTAAGTCAAAGTCAAAATTGTGGGGTAATTAACTCAAAAATAGTATTTTTGAGTTAATTAAAATTGAATTAAATGATAAATTCGTTTTTCCCCAAAATTTTAATTTCAACGCTCCGGATTAAAAGATAATTAAATCTTTTGGACGGTTGAGATTATTTTGACGAGGATCATCCAAACTAGCCGTTAGAGATCTTGTCCTATAAATTTAGAGGTCTTTTTCATTTTTGAGTCATCCGATCTCAGAATCGTGTACTTGTCTGGAAGCTCTTGTGAATTTTTCTTGGTGAATAAAGCATAAAGACTTTGGGGTTACAGATCTTGATGTTCCTTCTCAAATTTATGTGGTGAATTCTCTCTAAACTCTGCTACTTGGTTTCTTGTGTTTTATGCTTGATGGCCTACATGGATTGATCTGCATATAGGTATCTTATGCAGTTTTTTGGATTTATGAAATAGCATTCTGATTTTTTAATGGATCTCATGTTGTTTTCTTGAATCTCTATCAGTTTAAAGCTCAGATCTAAGTGTGCAGGGGATTTTTTAAAAGATTGGGCGTTTGGGGAAATCTTCAGTTGGATCAGCCAACTCCCAATAAGCATAGATTTGATAAGCTCTTGATTTGTTAAATTCCGGGTCAATCTTACGATATTTGGGTTTTGCAGGATCTTCTAAGGCTTGTGCCTCTCATTAAAATCTTAATCTCTGAAAAATTGAGCTAAAATGGATTTCAGATCTAACCATGAGGGTTTTAAATTTGTAAATTAGTGTAAATTTGTAATTTATCTGTGAGGGTTTAATTGTTTCGTGGTGTGTGTCTTCAGATCTGACTGATTGTTGCAGGTTGCAGGTTCAAATCGAATTTTTTTTTAGATCTAAGGCAGATCTAGCCTCCAAGGGCCAGATCTGGCCTCAGTTGCTACTGTGGGTAAAATCTGAGCATGAATTGAAGAGGTTCTAAACTTTGCTGGAAATTTAGGTGTACTGAGTTAATCATTGGCTTTGAATACTGATTCATTCCCAGCAGTCTGCAAATCCATTAGCTGCATTTCATCAACCTTTCTTCATTTGCCCTCAACATCCCTCTGCCGTCTACATTTTTCTCTACCTTTCCTCACGTCCTGATCTTGCCGCATCCACAATTTCTGCCTGCGTTATTTCTTTCAATCTGCTATCGAACCCTCATCCCTTCGACCTCCTACCATTCCATTAACCTGTCGTCCAGCTCTTCATTCACCTCTTCACGCGTCCAATCGACCACCTGCAAACACAAAACGCACACATAATTTCAAGCCGTTAGCAATCTTCACGCCGTCGACCTGCACACACAAATCGATAAGCAAAACGCAGTTACCATAAACGACAAACGCACATATAAACTTTGCATAACTACGTTCTGATTTTTTTTATTTGTATCAGTTTCGTTTTGCCATTAATCGGTTTTTCGTTTTGACTTTGTTGTGTTAGCGTAGGTGTAGTTGGATTTTAGTTTAGTCATGATTTTAGATTCGATTTTGTTAAGTTAGATTTTAAATTTCGATTTTTGTTAATCTTGGGTTTCAGTGTAGTCTTAGCTTAAATCTAATTTAGTTTTAATTAGACATAACTTTAGTTTTTTTTTTAATTTAGATTTTTTTTTTTAAATTTTAACTTAGTTTAAATTTAGTTTAATTTTAACTTTAGCATTTTAACCTTTTAGAGCTTTGTTTAGATTTAGATTTTTAATTTTAGATTTAAAAAATAATAAAAAATAAAAAATAAAAAAATTTCAATATCCAAAAATAATAAAAAATTCTCAAAAAATATTTCAATAGTCAAATGTGCTAATTTTGTTTTTATCTAAAGTTTTGACTATAGAGACATTTTCTGGATCGAAATTAATTGAAGCATCATATATCTGGAAATCTTTCAAACATCTGGCATTTTCATTCATGGTTGTGGTGTTTTTCAATTGAATATCGTTAATCAATCGTGTTTTAATAAGCAGCAGTTAGTCATCACTTACTGGTTTATAATTGCATAATGGGATTTTGTGTGACTCCATAAGGCACTGATCAAACGTGAAATCTAATCTAGATCTATAAAATCCTGTTAATTTCATCAAGTATTTGATGTTTTTGCTGTGTCTCTTGGATTTATCCTTCATTTTCTAAAAGGGTCTACCTCCCTTAGCCTGCAAGGAGACAGCTTAAAGAGAGAGATTGGGGATAAAGGTGACAGCCCCCAGTCTGAGCCGTTGTCGCAGTGCCCTGAACAATCTGTGCGACAACAGGCTCCACATGGGGGAATACTGCTACAACACAACATTCCATATGTCGATCGGTATGTCTCCGTTTTATGATTTGTATGGATATCATGCTATAACTTTTCTGATGTTATGTTTGGAGCAAGAAAGGCCCCACGGGCAAAAGAATGGATCCAAGAGAGCCAAGACATCTTCCGGGCTCTCAAGGATAACCTTGCCACAACACAGAACCAACAAAATATGTATGCAGATAGAGGTCACGTAGAGAGACACTTTGAGGTAGATGACTTGGTCTACCTCCGCCTTCAGCCATACAAACAGGCCACGCTAAAGCAGAAGGGAGCAGAGAAGCTCAAACCTCGTTTCTATGGGCCATATAGGGTGATTAGATGATTTGGTGAGGTGTCATATGAGCTAGAGCTACCAGCAGGGAGCCGGATCCATAACATCTTCCATGTCTCATGCTTGAAGAAAGCTCTGGGACAGCAGGTGACTGCCACTATAGAGCTCCCGCCTACAAATGATGAGAGGCATTTGGTGTTGCAACCAGAAGCCATTCTAGACACTCGGGAGAGACAGCTGAGGAGCAGGATAGTCAAGGAATATCTGATCAGGTGGAGGAACCTTCCAGATGAGGATGCCACTTGGGAGGGGTAGAAGATCCTGCAGCATCCATCCTTGCAGTTGCTTGAGGACAGGCAACATTTTGGTGGGGAGGACTGTAATATTCCCAATTAGCATATAGCTAATTGGAATATTCATTTTTTATTCATTTTTTCTTTCCTTAAGTTTAACAGGAAATAAAGGGGTGAGGGGACCCATGAATAAAACATTAGATCAACAACACTTTCCTAAAGTCACTGGGAAAATTAATTAAAAGGTGATGTGGGGCCCATGAGGCCAAGTGACAACACAGGAGATGAGGCACTTAGGGCAACGCAGTGGCAGCGTGGGAGAGGCAACGCAACGCAGCAAGGGACATCGTGGCACAAAGGGACAACGCAACATAGGTGTGCCCAAGGGAATTTAGGGGTTCACAAGCATAAAAGGAGAGGAAGGCAACCTTTCTCATTCATTCTTACATCTTATGATTTTCTGTCTGTCAAGACTAAAGCACGCTCAAGCTATTTAGCTGAGTCTGCAGTGTTGTTTAGCACAAGGGTGTCTCCGAGCGGAGATCCCAAACTCGTCCTCGAGGGACTTCGAGTGCCCGCTCAGGAGAGGATCCATTCCACCAGTTTTTGGAGAGGAACATCATCATTTCAACCATAGGATTACGCAATCACTTCCAGGGCAGCGCAGTCTTCCAGGGGGATTACGCAGTCATAGAGGAGAGCAGCTCCAGGGGAGGAGAACTTCATGAGATTTCAGTCTAGGAGATTGTGAGGGGATCAACCCTTCCATAGTTGATTTCTTTAGTGAGTTGGAGGCCTTTCTTTAAGTGTTTTCATCATAGAGTCCAGCGTACCCAGCAAGAGAGTGTCTCCATCCCTAGAGGGTGAATTTTCGGGGTCAGCCTTTCCGGAATTCCTTCACGGGTTATTCTTGGTTTTTGGAGGAGAAGTCGGTGTCCGAGTTTCAGAATTTTCCGAGCAGCGGAGTAGCCCCATCTTGCAGTCCCTTTCCAGCTAGCAACAACATTTTCCAACAGGACTGCGTATAGGAGGAGCATCTTGAGCAGAGATTCTGATAGAGGGAGCGATCATGTCAGCCTGCCTTGAGTAGGCCAAGGTGCTATCATTCTGAGCACACATTGTATATGTTCCTCATTTCAGAAATTTAATAAAATGGCTCAATTGTTCTGGTTTATTTGCAGTGTTTCCTATGTGTGTCTCTATATGTTGTAGTTTTTGTTTATGCTGCTTTGTATTGTTGTTTATTGCCTATTCGAAATATTACAGAAAATTGAGAAATTCTATTGTAGCTATATAGTGTTGTTTTCAAAACAAAAGCAAATTTGGACCAGAGCATTCTCATCATTGTCAATCATGGTTAGAGAGGATCACCCACGTCTGGTAGAAATGTCATCTCTTAAGATCCATTTTCGGACTTGTAGAAATCCCAAATCATTCTGGCTATTGAAGGCCTTAGGGGGAGCATTAATCTGGGAGTTTTTGTGTCAAAATTCTTGTAGCAATGCAAGGGGTAATACTGGGTGTTGAAGATATTGATACGGCATAAGACCTATTCCTTGAATTTATCCAAATAGTTCCCACTGCAGCTAGAATCACATGATAGATTGGAAGGTAGCAAAAAAGAAGAATATTATGACAAAGGACAAGCCAGGGACAAATATATCTGATCTACAAGATATTAGTCTTAGGACAAGTTGATAGAAATGTCCTAGATAAGAATTAGTAGAGCACATACTAATCCATTTTTGTACTTGAGCAAGATTACACTATGTTGAAGAAGCAAGACACATAGGGGACATTTTCCTATTCCTTTATCACTTAACAGAAGACAAGAATTTATATTACATGAAACCTCGTTAATGAATTAAAGTTACTGCAATAAAAATGTGGGACCAGAGGAAGAATGTATAAAGGATTTGATTCAAAGTATATGCAAGAAATCTGGTTTAAAGGATAGTATGGAATCTATCTCCCTTATCGTTGATGTAATATTCCGAATAGGAAGTAAACAACAATACAAAGCAACATAAACAAAAACTATAGCTAATAGAGAGACACCATGAAAAACACTGGAAACATTTAGGAAATTTGATCCATTTTATTATAGATCTAGAAATAGGGAATAAGTACAAGAATATGATCAAAATGATGACACCTTGGCTTGCTCAAGGCAAGCTGAAATAACTCTCCAAACCCTGCTATGGATGGCTTCCCCCTCTCCGGACTGCTTAACTCTCTGAGCTGCTGCTGCTACTGGAAAGTGTTGCTTCTGGCTAGAATGGAGCTGCTCTTTGGGGCTGTTCCCTTCCTCAAAAAATTATGAAACTTCGGCTATGAACTCTCCTCCAAAAACCCGGAAAAACCCAGGAAGAAATTCCTGAAAGGGTGACCCCGGAATATGACCCCCTTGGGAAAATTACGCACTCCTGGTGAGTACGCTAGCCTCTGAACTAAATGGCTAGAAATATTGCCTCAATGTGCTCCAAAAGAAAATTTGTGAAGGGCTGATCCCCTCACACTTATCCCAAATTGAAACTACTAAAGATCCCTCTATCCCGGAGCTGCCCTCCTCCAAAACTGCGTAACCACTAGGAGAGACTACGTTTCCAAGGAACTGCATAATACCCAGAATAGCTCTACGTGATCTTCTCTGAAAACTCAAGGTAGAACTCCTCATCTGAGCGAGCACTCGAAGTCCCCCGAGGATGAGGTTGGGATCTCCGCTCGGAGACACCCGTGTGCTGAACAACACTTGCAGACTTAGCTAAACAACGTAAGCGTGCTCAATATCTGTTAAGACAGAATTCTGAAGATGCATAATAGAATCAATGAGAAGCTAGGCCCTCACTACCTTTTATGCTTGAGAACCTAACTATCCCTTGGGCCCCACCATGCTAGGTTGTCCTCCTTTTCCACGTTGCCCTGTCTACTCTCCGTTGTCTTGGCCCATGCTACCACTGGGCTGCCTGGCCCATGCTGCCACTCGGCATCTTGGCCCACACTGCCTCTGCGTTGCCCCTCTCCCTGCGCTGTGACCTGATCCCCCTAGGCCCCACGCTGAAATCAAAATGTTGGCTAAGTGACTTTAGGGATTTTATTTCTCCTAAGTTGGGTTATGGGTCCCAGCACCCTTTTATTTATGGTTGAACATTAAAAAAGCTAAATCTGAACAAAAATTAATATTTCCAATTAACTGCTGCTAATTGGGAATATTACAGTCCCCCCTGCCAAAATGTTACTTGTCCTCAAGCAACTGCAAAGATGGGTGTTGGAGGATCTTCTCACTCTCCCAAGTGGCATCCTCATCTGGAAGAGTCCTCCATCTAACCAAATACTTCTTGACTGTAATGCTCCGTAGTTGTCTCTCCCAAGTGTCTAAAATGGCTTATGGTTGTAACACCAAATGCCCCTCATCATCTGTAGATGGAAGCTCCCCTGTTCCAGTCACCTGCTGCCCCAATTCCTTCTTCAGGCATGATACATGGAAAATGTTATGTATCCTACTCCTTGCCGACAGCTCCAACTCATAAGCAATCGCTCCTACCCGACGGATCACCCTGTAAGGTCCATAGAAGCGGGGCTTGAGCTTCTCGTCCCCCTTCTGCTTCAGCGTAGACTGCCGATAAGGCTTGAAGTCAGAGGTAGACCAAGTCATCTACCTCAAATTGTCTCTCTACCCACGCTCTATCTGCATATAGCTTCTGTTGGTTTTGCGTTGTGGCTAAGTTGTCCTTAAGAGCCTGGAGTATATCTTAGCTCTCTTGGATCCGGTCCTTAGCCCTGGGGGCCTTGCTAGCTCCAAACATAACATCACCAAAAGTCAGAGCATGATATCCATACAAAGCATAAAATGGAGACATATCGATAGACATGTGTAAAGTAGTGTTGTAGCAGTATTCTCCTAAGTGTAGACAACACAACAATGCCTTTTGCTGCCTCATGACATAGTTCTGCAAGTAGCCTTCCAACCACTTGTTCACTATCTCCATCTGCCCATCTGTCTGAGGGTGATAGCTGGTACTAGGAGTTAACTCTGTACCCACCAAATGAAAGAGCTCCTGTCAAAAACCGCCCATGAAACGACTGTCCCTGTCACTGACTATGGTCTTAGGAAGACCATATAATCTGAAAACATCACGGAAGAACAACTCACCACCTGTGCAACTGTGTACCATGCTGATATGGTGAAGAATGGGCATACTTTGTTAGTCGATCAACGACCACAAAGATGCAATCCTTGCCCTGCACCGCGGGCAACCCATTAATGAAATCCATAGAAATTATTTCCCACTTTCCTTCAGGAATGGGAAGCGGCTATAGCAATCTGGTTGGGTGGCTCATCTCCCCCTTGTTCCTTTGACATACTTTTCACTCCCTGACATGGTGGAGTACGTCCTCCTTGAGGTCTCTCCAAGAGAACCTCTCCCTAATGGCCCTGTAGGTATTTGTGAATCCCTGATGGCCTGATAGTGGAGAATCGTGAGATGCACGCAATATCTTCTCCTTGAGCTGAGAATCCCCAGTCAAGAAGATCCTGTCTCTATAATAGATGACCTCATCCATCACCCTGTACCTGTCATCTGAAATTTGGCCATCCAGCACCTCACAAGCAAAGCGGTCCACCTCACAAGCAAAGCGATCCTTGGAGTACTCCACCAACAGTTGAGCCCTCCAGTGTGCATCTAGGCTCATCAAGGATGTTATGTATATTTTATTAATTATTAGTTAGATATAGTTATCTTAGGTTTTATTAAGTGAAAGGGCATGATCAAAGATCATGCCTCTTCACCAAGGGACACCATGAGGCTATATTTAAAGCCTCGGTGATTCCCCATTGTAAATATCTCATATCTCATCTTTTATCAATAATAATATATACTTATTTAAGTTTACCAGAGTTTTTACACTCCATTGGTATCAGAGCCATCGCTCTTCGGGATCTGTGTGATCACCCAGAATTAAGGAATTACAAGAAAATTCTAGAATTGCAGATTTTTTTAAAAACCAAGTGCTTGTGGGCAACAACATTTGTTTTTAAAAAAAAGAAGGAAGAAACATATATATAATATATATATATATATATATATATTAATAAAATAAAGAGAGAAGGAAAGTTAACACAAAGGGGGAAATAAATTAAAAGAAAAATATATATATATATATATATTTAAAAGAAAATAGCTCCAAAAGAAAAAGAAAAAAAAAAAGTAAAAAGAGATATATATATATATATAAATAAATACGTACATGTGAAGACAAAGTAAAATTAAAAAGGAAGAGTAATTGCTCGTAGTTTACAAGCTCGTGGTTTTTGGGCCCATGGTAATTGCCCATGGTATTAAAACCCATTCTCCCTTTTCAAAACAACATGCCTTTTCAAAACAAAGTGACTTTTAAAAACAACGTGACTTTTCAAGGTTAACAATCTTTTTCCCCATAATTATATATATATATATATATATATATATAATTCAAATAATAAAATAATAATTATTATTATTATTATTATTATTTAAAATATATATATATATATATATATATATATATATATATATAATAATAGAAATTATTATTATTATTTCAAAAAAAAATTAATTTAATTAATTTAAAAAAAAAAAAGAGGGAAAAACTGGCAGAAAAATATTCCCCACCTCATACACGTTCAATGTTTTCATCAATGTCGATGGCCGAATTCCAGAAGAAATTGGTGGATCTTGAGAAACAGATCAATAATAATTCATATGACTTTGGAAAAAGATTAGTCGATCTTGAAGGTACAGTTGCAAGACACTCCAATGACATCAAAAAGGTTCATGATACGACAAATCGAATAGAAAGACAAATGTGGCTAAATCATTGCGAGGTCACAGAAAAGCATAGCGAAGCAATGAACAAGATGACAAAACTATTCAATAAGCTAAATGATAAGATAGATAAGTTAAGTCAGACACAACTTCCAATATTCCCAAATGTCGAACATAATCAACTAAAAAATTCAGCTAATTCAGATCATCATCATGAATACAACATGTTTGAAAAAGAGCAATTAAATGAGGTTGAATTGGAAATCAGCTCACATGAAGGCTATAGTGTTGAACCACTTAGAAGTAGAGACTCTGAAATCAACCATGAAAGTTATAGAGCTGAGAAACCAAGAGAAGAAAATGCAACTCAATCCACTTATAAAGCCAATAATGCAACAACAGAAGTTATTGAAAACTTTTATATAAATGAAAATACAATGGCAGAAAAAGAAACAATGTTGGTGAAGGAGCCACATAAATAATTTAACGTGACTGTTATATCAAATGCAACAACAGACATAGTCGTTGAAAATGAAAGAATCCATCAAAATACAGTTTCTTATAAACAGCAAAATGTTTCATCCCCAGAATTGAAAGAAAAATGTGAAGAGATAAACACATCTGAAGCCACTGATACAGTGCCAGAAGCTGTTAAGGCCTTCGGTGATGAAGCAAATATAGTTGTTAGGAAGGAAGCATTTGATGATGAGGAGAAGTTACATCAGACAATAATTGTTGGTAACTTACCTCTAAATCTAAAAAGGAACAAAGAAGAGTCACCAGAGGAACAAGGATTAGTTCGGACACACGAAAAAGTGTTCCAGGATCTACCAATAAAAATACCTCCTAATAAGGAACATGAACATCCAATAGAAGTCAAGAAAGGACCCGACCCTGTCAATATCAAATCTTGTTGCTATCCACATCACCAACAGATGGAGCTCGAGAAGATGCTTCACGATCTTTTTAAAATGTGGGAAGCAAGAGCCCACCGCTCAAGAAACCCAGGCGTTCGTCAACATTGTCCATCATTACGTATGCTTTGAGGACAAAGCATCTCTAAGAGAGGGGCAATGTTATGTATATTTTATTAATTATTAGTTAGATATAGTTATCTTAGGTTTTATTAAGTGAAAGGGCATGATCAAAGATCATGCCTCTTCACCAAGGGACACCATGAGGCTATATTTAAAGCCTCGGTGATTCCCCATTGTAAATATCTCATATCTCATCTTTTATCAATAATAATATATACTTATTCAAGTTTACCAGAGTTTTTACACTCCAAAGGACAACGCTGCCGGTTTGCATGACAAAGCATCTGCCACTACATTGTTCTTTCCTTTGACATACTCAATGTTAAAGTCGTAGGCCTGGATCTTACTGACCCACTTCTGCTACCTCTCCTGCAACTGCTTTTGCTCAAGGAAAAACCAGAGGTTGTTGTGATCAGTCCTCACCCAAAACCTGTTGCCTACTAGATACTGTCAAAACTTGGCCAATGCATGCATAATGGCCAGCATCTCCTTGTCGTATATCAAGTACAACCTCTCATGCAACAGTAGCTTCCGGCTCTCGAAAGCTATAGGGTGGCTCCCTGCATCAATACTGCGCCTACTCCCTCCCTCGAAGCATCACACTCCAGAATGAAAGGCTACGTGAAGTCCGGCAAAGCCAACACCGAAGAACTACTCATCACCTCTTTGAGCTTGTCAAAGGCCTTCTGCGTAGTATTAGTCCAGTCAAATGCTCCCTTCTTGGTGAGATTTGTGAGGGGTGCAGCAAATTGGGAAAATCCCTTGACAAATTTTTGGTAGTAGGTGCAGATGCCTACAAATCCCCGAAGTTCTGGCATATTCTTCGGTTCCGACCAATCCCGGATGGCCCAGATCTTCTCCTCATGGACTCTCACTCCGTCCACACCAATGATATGCCCCAAGTAGAGCATCTCTATCAACCCGAACTCACACTTGGAGAGCTTAGCATAGAAATGTTGCTCCTCCAAAAAACATAGTACGGCCTCAATGTGTTGCAAGGGCTCCTCCCAAGTGCGGCTATACATGAGGATGTCATCAAATAACACCAGCACAAACTTCCTCAACTGACCACAGAAGATGTGGTTCATGTAGGACTGAAAGGTGGTCGGTGCATTGGTTAGCCCGAAGGGCATCACCAAAAACTCGAAGTGGCCATAGTGGCACCTGAATGCAGTCCTGGGGACATCCTGGTCCCTCACCTTCATCTGGTGGTACCCCGACCTCAAATCGATCTTGGAGAAGAACTTCGATCCCCTCAGCTCATCCATCAACTCATCAATCCTAGGGATGGGGTATCAGTTCTTCATGGTCTTTTTGTTGAGTGCCCTGTAGTTGATGCACATCCGCAATGTGCCATCCTTCTTCTTCACCAAAACAACAGAAGAAGCAAATGGGTTGGCACTGTGTCAGATGTGTCCCAGTGCTAAGAGCTCATAGATAGCTCCTCAATCTCATCCCTATAGGCCTTAAGGTGCCTATAGGGGGTGGTGATCACTGCCTGGATCCCCTGCTCCAACTCGATAGTATGCTCAAACCACCGGTTCGGTGGATGCCCCAATGGTATGTCCCCAAAAACCGTGGAGTATCTGTCCAATATCGACTGCACATCGGGGTGTACTGACTGCCCTGTGGCTCCTGCCTCTGAAATACGCAATTCTACTGCCCACTCTATGTCTCCCTTCCGGAAGTCTACCTCCATCTGGTGTGTTGAAACTATCTGCGGAGGGTATGTGTGCATGCCTTTGATCATCACATGCTTCCCACTCTTCTTGTCTTTCCACTCCATCTCTAGTGTCTCCTAGTCTGTGGTAACCTTACCCAACGTAATCAGCCACTGCACTCCTAATACCACATTGGTATCTGGGATGTCAACCACAAAGAAGTGGTCTGTCATCGTGTACGTCCCCATGGCCACTACCAATGTTTGGACATACCTCATACACTGCATGGTTCTGGGGCCTGGAACCAACACTGAGAAGCCATCAAAACTCTCCGTCGGTATGCCCCTCCTCTCTACTAGTTGGGCATTAATGAAGTTATGAGTGGCCCCATTATCTACCAGAACTGAAACACGTTGTCCCTGGACGGTGCCTTGGACACCCAATGTCAAATACTTTGGAGCTCCTCACAGAGATGCAAGGACTCCTCCATATTGTCATTATTGTGCCCTTAAATTATTATTGTTAGGTCGGCTAGGATTACATTGTGGCCCACTAGGATTACATTGTGGCCCCATGGACTCCTATATATAGAAAGGAGGTTTTGTAATTTCAATCATCCAAGAATTGTTCATTCATGTAATGTATTGGAGGTTTCCCCCTCGAAGTGGCTTATTTCTATGGCGTTGATATCTCTTTTCTTCTCTTTTTGGAGCTGGTTTCACAACATTTGGTATCAGAGCTTTGAGATTCTAGGGTTTCGCTACTCCAAACAGGTCATCGTGGAATTTTCGCTATAAATTTTTTTTCTACAAAGGTTCAGAATCTGAAATTTTTAGAGTGTGAAGCCAAAATCCTGAGGACCATCGTTGCAAAATTTCAGAGTGTTCGCAATATTTTCAGAGATATGATCTGTGCAAGTTAGGTCATTTTGCAGGCTCCTGAATTTAACCTAAACAGGTTATTGTGGTATTTTCGTAATAAATTTTTTTCTACGAAGGTTCAGTAGCTGAAATTTTTAGAGTACGAAGCCGCAATCCTGAGGAACATCGTCGCAAAATTTCAAATACTGGTTCGCAATATTTTCGGAGATATAATCTGTGGAAGTTAGGGCTTTTTGAGGCTTCTAAATTTCATCTCAAAGAGGTGATCGTGGGAAAATATTCATAGCTCTCTCTCTGAGCATCAGATTGGAATGCTGTAAAAATCGGCCACAATTGCATGGACTATAGTTTTCGGTCTATCAATTTCAGAGCCAATGGAGGAAAAAGTGACACGTGGCAAGTCATACAAGTTCACTCTACTGAACCAGTCCAAAATTGGGTCACTGTGAGAGATTGGACATAACTTTTCCCTGAAGAATCCAAATCAGATAAGACATGTGGCATTTAAAAGAAGCTTCAGAGGGCTACTACAAGGCTGAATTTCAGATATTGAGGATATGCAATTATTGAGATAATTCAATTTCAATATCAATCTCCTCAAAATCAAGTAAAAGGTGTGTATTTTTTTTTCCGAATTGCATAAGACTTGTTTGAAGAATCAATTTGAATTGATTCCAAGGGCATATTGTAGAATAGATATCGGTATTGGATTCTAAAATGGCCCCTAAAAATAATTCAACACCCATTAAGCCTTTAGAAAGCTCTACTATGACTCATGAAGACGAAGAATGGCAACATGACATATCAAAATTACAAGAGCAAGTGCAACAAATTTCGCTCTTGCAAAGAGCAACAAAAAATGACATGGAAGTTTTGAAGAAAGGCATGGAAACTAAGATGGATGGTTTGAAGAAAGGCGTGGAATCTAAGATGAATGGTTTGAAGAATGGCATGGAATCTAAGATAGATGGCATGGAAGCTGGCATGGAATCTAAGATGGATGGCATGGAATCTAAGATGGATGACATGGAAGTTAAGATCGATGAGAAAATGGAAAACATGAAGAATGATCTAAAAGAAGACATGGAAGGTTTGACAAAGTTGATACAAGAAATGTTTCCTAATGGTGAAAAGATAGTAGAGGAAACTCGTGATGAGAACAAAATAAATGTTAATCGTGATTTCATAAAATCTAATGTTGGCGGGACGAACCACCATATTCCAAAAATGGATATGAGGAAGTTTGATGGAAAGGATCTTATAACATGGATACTACAGATGGAGCAATATTTTGATCTCCATAATGTGCAAAACACACAAAAGGTACGCATTGCAACTTTACATTTAGAACAAAATACATTTGTATGGTATCGATGGCTTTGCTCCCGTAAAAAAATTGTCACTTGGTCAATTTTTTCGGAAGAAATGATAGCACATTATGAGGATACAAAGAGCAACACCTTCTTTAGCCAATTGATAAATCTCAAACAAAAGGGTTTAGTGGGGCAGCACATTGAGGACTTCCAAAAATTGAATATAAGGATAACTGATATTCCAGAGGAACACAGGATTGATCTCTTCATAGGCACTTTAAAGGATAACATCCAACATGAAGTTCGTGTTTTGGAACCTGATTCATTGGAGAAGGCATTCAGGTTGGCAAGAAAAATTGAATGTAAAATCATGGCGACAAGGAAGCCTACCACTCACTTCTATAAAGAGGGAAGTGTTGCTACTCCTAGATTTCCACAACCTGCAAGGTTGACACCAAAAAATTGGAAGGAAACAGAGAAAAAGGGCTTTGCTACAGTTGTGATAGCAAATACACTAAAGGTCATAAGTGTGCTGAGAAGAAATTATTTTACATAGATTGTGAAGAGGAAGAATAAAATTAACAAGAAGAGGATATACACCAGGAACCAACCCTAGAAGAGGAAGAAATGAGTCCGACCATATCGTGTAATGCATTGGCAGGAATTACCACTCCTCAAACTCTCAAGATAGAAGGACATATCAAGAAGAAAAAGGTAGTAGTGTTGATTGATTGAGGTAGTACCCATAATTTTATTCATTGTAAGGTAGCCAAGGAATTGAATTGTTTCCTATACCCAGCACCAGAATGTCAAGTGATGGTTGCAAATGGAGGAACTACAAATTGCTCTGGAAAATGCCATAATATCAAGCTAACCATGTGTAATATCCCGGAAGGGAAATAGACAGCAATACAAGCATACGACAATATAGAAAATGCCATAAATAGAACATAAAGCAAATACTCATAAAAATGTCGAGAATGCTAAGCCATTTTATTAATCTGAGAAATAAAATGTAATACAATAGATGATCGGAATGATAGCACCTATTCTTGCTCAAGGCAAGTGAAGAACTCTCTCAGAAAAGACAGGAAATGGCTGCTCTAAGAAACTGCGTCCCAGCTGCTGGAAAACTGCCGGAAACTGCTGCTGCTGGAATGAACTGGAAGCTAGGGGCTGCTCCCCTTGCCGGAATGAGCTGAAACTCTGCAAATCACCTGTACTCGCCAACCCGGACAAAACCCAGAAACCATATCAATAATGGTCAGCCTCCGAAAATCACCAAAGAAACCCTCCTCAAGGAATTACGCTGCCTCTGCAAGGCTCAGTGCAGATGCCAAATGAAAATAGCTGAAACAGTGCCACAAACTCCTCAGGAACCCTCCTACTGGCAAAGACTGATCTTCTACTCCGGATATGAACTGAAACTCCTGCAGAAATCCCCAAACCGGAACACCTCCAAGAAGAACTGCGTCCTCTCTCCCAGGGACTGCGCAGTCACAAGAAAAGCCCAGCTCCTCAGCAAAACAACCAACCAAACCTCCCGCTAAAGACTGAAGAAATAACCTTACCCGAGTAGGCACTCGAAGTCCCCCGGGGCTAAGGGTGAGATCTCTGACCGGAGACACTCAACGCACTAAACAGTGCTGCAGACAGGCTAAACAGCCAGCGTGCTCAAGAAGACAAATGTCTAGCTCAAATATCATCAACAACAAGAATGCCAAATGAGAAAGCTCTCCCACCTTTTATAACGCTGGCCTCTCTCCAAAACCCTAACGTGCTCCTCCTCAATCTGCGCAGAAGCTCCTAGAGGCTACGTGGGCCCCCTCCTCTACGTGGTGTTGGACCCCCATGGCTCCCCATAAGTTATAACGTTGTGCTAATAGGGAGATACTTTATTTTACTTAAGTGAGTTAGACCCCTCTTCTCACTTTTATTTATTAATAAACTATAGTCGGCAAAACTATACAAAAATCGAATATTCCAATTAGCTGTTGCTAATTAGGAATATTACACCATGGGGGAATATGTATTGAATAGTCCAATGCTTTCCATTCCTATGGGAGGTGCTACTGTTGTACTAGGAATAAAATGGTTACAATCTTTAGGGACGGTAGCTTTTAATTTTCAAGAACTTTTCTTGAAATTTTTTTCAGAAGGAAAGGAAGTCGAATTACGAGGTATTGCAAGGAAGTCGGGAAAGATAATAAGCTCTAATGTCATGACAAAGCTTCTAAAGAAAGAACAACGAGGCATAATTGTACAATTATGCTCACTAGAAGTTCCAACATCAAAATCATCTATTTTTGCAGATCTCCAAAAGTCTTGGACAATCATTCCAAGGTTTTTGAAACTCCAAAAGGACTCCCACCTATTCGTGATCATGATCATGCTATTCATTTGATTCCAGGAAGTGTTCCTCCAAACATCAGGCCTTATAGATATCCTTATGTCCAAAAGAGCGAAATTGAACGTATGATTGTAGAAATGTTAGAGGCGGGTATAATTCCACCTAGTCAAAGTTCTTTCTCTGCTCCTGTAGTATTGGTACACAAGAAGGATGGATCATGGCGCATGTGTCCGGATTATAGGGAGCACAATAAGCTCACCATTAAAGATGAATTTCCCATTCCTGTGATTGATGAATTATTGGATGAATTACATGGAGCAATTTATTTTACCAAGTTGGATCTTCGTTCAAGGTATCATCAAATTAGAATGAAGACTGAAGATATTCCAAAAACAGCATTTCGAACTCATGAGGGTCATTATGAATTTTTGGTCATGCCTTTTGGCCTTACCAATGCACCTTCTACATTTCAAGGGTTGATGAATTCCATTTTCAAACCCTTCCTTAGAAAATTTGTGCTAGTATTTTTCGATGATATACTAATCTACAACAGGTCTTGGAAGGATCATGTTGAACATGTTGACAGGGTGCTCAAACTATTGCAGGAGAAACAATTATATGCAAAAACATCCAAATGTTTCTTTGAGTACAAGAGGTGGAATATCTGGGTCATATTGTATCTCACGAGGGTGTTAAAGTAGACCCTAACAAAATTAAAGCCATTAAGGAATGGAAAATCCCCACAACTATAAAGTAGTTTCGAGGATTTCTCGGGTTAACAGGGTATTATCGCAAGTTTGTTAAGAATTATGGGAGAATAGCAGCACCTCTAACAACATTATTGAAGAAAGATGCATTTTCATGGACTCCTGAAGCAACTCAGGCCTTTGAACATCTTAAAGAGGCAATGTGCCTAGCACCGGTCTTAGCTACGCCAGACTTCACAAAAACCTTTATTGTGGAATGTGATGCCTCAGGAAATGGAATTGGTGCGGTTTTAATGCAAGAAGGAAGACCCATTTCTTTTGAAAGTCGTCCAATCAAAGGAAAGTATTTACAGAAACCTATTTATGAGAAGGAAATGTTAGCAATACTGCATGCACTAAAGAAATGGCGAACTTACCTAATGGGAAGACACTTCAAGGTAAAAAACTGATCATGATAGTCTTAAACACTTTTTGGAACAAAGACTATCGTCATAAGAACAGCAAAAATGGGTCACAAAGATGTTGGGTTACGACTTTGAAATAATCTACAAAAAAGGAAAGCTGAATGTTGTTGCAGATGCACTCTCAAGAAAGAATGAAGAAGTGGAAGCATTGCTTTGTGCCATTTCTATTATCCAACCAGATTGGATAACTGAAGCAAGAGATGAATGGAAGAAGGACAAAGATGTATGGACACTCATTCAAAAGTTGCAGCAAGATCCTAGTACATCCGATACATTTAGTTGGAAAAATGATTCCTTATGGTACAAAGATCGCTTATATCTTTGTAAGAATTCCCAACTAAAACAAAAGATTCTTCTGGAATTGCACACTTCTCCTTTAGGAGGACACTCAGATTTTTAAAAACTTACCACAGGGTGAAGAAAGAATTTTTTTGGGATGGCCTTAAATCTGATATTCGAAAGTTTGTGGCGGAATGTTTGGTCTGCCAGCAGAATAAAGTGGAAACAATTAAGACCCCAGGACTTCTACAACCTTTATCCATTCCAAGTCAACGTTGGGAGGAGATTTCAATGGATTTTATCACAGGTTTACCTAAGTCCGAAGGAAAGAGTGTCATCATGGTGGTAGCTGATAGACTTACCAAGTATGCACACTTTTGTGCATTATCTCATCCATTTAAAGCAAGTACAATTGCTACTACATTTATGGACACAATTCAAAAGCTACATGGAAATCCAAGGGTTATTGTGAGCGACAGAGATCCCATTTTTACTGGAAATTTTTGGACGGAGTTATTTTCTTGTTTGGGTACTCAATTAGCTCATAGTTCATCTTATCATCCTCAATCCGATGGTCAAACTGAGATAGTAAATAAATGTTTGGAAGGATATCCTTCCAAACAACGACGGAATCGATCAATTTTAGAGTATCTCATCAAGTGGAAGAACTTACCCACTGAAGATTCTACATGGGAGGATGAGAATTTTATACAGAAGCACCCAGAGCTACTCAAGCGTCGAGGACAACACTTTTTTGAAGGAGAGGGGCATGTTAGGTCCCTATATTACTAGTATAGTCCCTTATTGTTATTAGTGTAACCCCCTTATTGTTATTATTGTACCCTTGTAACCCCCATCTTGTTATTATTGTGCCCTTAAATTATTATTGTTAGGTCGGCTAGGATTACATTGTGGCCCACTAGGATTACATTGTGGCCCCATGGACTCCTATATATAGAAAGGAGGTTTTGTAATTTCAATCAACCAAGAATTGTTCATTCATGTAATGTATTGGAGGTTGCCCCCTCGAAGTGGCTTATTTCTAAGGCGTTGATATCTCTTTTCTTCTCTTTTTGGAGCTGGTTTCACAACAGACTTCAAGAGGAGATTTTTGAACTCCTTCTTGAATTTCTTTTGCCATAGGTGTTTCCTCCTCTATGTCCTCTACTGGAATGCAGTCCCCCTCACGAAATGTGGGCTCGAGCCTCCGCTCTCGGCTCCTGTACCGCTGCTTATGATAGGTGATGTATTCTTTGTCTTCGAGTATCATAGACTGATCTTCTCCACAGGCTGAGCCAAGTCTATCAGCTCCGATACCACTGTAATATTCTGAATAAGAAATAAACAACAATACAAAGCAACATAAACAAAACTACAACTACTAGAAAGACACCAAAACACTGCAAACATTTAGGAAAGCTGAGCCATTTTATTATAAATCTGGAAATAGGGAATGAGTAAAAGAAGGTGATCAGAATGATGGCACCTTGGCTTGCTCGAGGCAAGCTAAAATAACTCTCCAAACCTTGCTATGGATGGTTGCTCCCTCTCTGGACTACGTAACTCTCTTAGTTGTTGCTACTGCTGGAAAGTGTTGCTTCTGGCTGGAATGGAGCTGCTCTTTGGGGTTGTTCCCCTACTCAGAAAATTATGAAACTCCGGCTATGAACTCTTCTCCAAAAACCCAAAAAAACCCAAGAAGAAATTTCGGAAAGGTTGACCTCGGAATCTGACCCCCTTGGGAAATTTACGCACTCTTGGTGAGTACATTGGCCCTTGAATTGAATGGCTGGAAATACTGGCCTCAATCTCCTCCAAAAGACAACTTGTGAAGGGTTGATCCCTTCACACTTCTCCTAGACTGAAACTACTGAAGATCCCTCTCTCCCAGAGCTGCCCTCCTCCAAAACTGCGTAACCTTTGGGAGAGACTGCGCTGCCAAGGAACTGCATAACTCTTGAATGGATAGCTCTGCATGATCTGCTCTAAAAACTCTGTGAAAATTTATGAATGTTACATTATGCAGAAATCTACTGTTAGATCTGGTTATGATCCTAATTAATTAAGTTATTAAGCTGAATATTCAGATTAATATTGAAGCAAAACACATAACAAACTTTCACCAATTCAGATCTAGAAAAAGTACATGCACACATAGACAAAGTGACACAGTGATTTTCTAGACAATAGTCCCCGGAAAAAAACAATGCGGGAAAATCAATCTCTGGCTACTGGAGGGTTTTATTATTAAGAGTATTTCTAAATACTGCAAATCTGGGTTCCAAATCTCGAAAACCCAACAGAGAAAATATAGATCTGCAACTCGCAGGCTGTTCTGAAGCCAAAATATTGACTAATCCATACCCTCAAACGTGATTTACAGGACTCAGCCAAATCTAGGCCCTAGAAACCCCAGCACTGCCCCTGAAGCCCCTGCGTCAGCCTTTGCAGCCTCTATGTCCCTCGGCGCTGGCCTGGAAAGGGCTGTGTAACCCCAGACTGGGTAATGCAGTCCCTACGTTGTCCCTAAGGGTATCTACGTAACCTCTGAGGGTTTCCAGTTGCCTAATGTTTTCCTGGGAGTGACAGCGCAGCACCTGCGTAGCTGAAGCTGCCTCTGCGCTGCGCAGCTGCTACCCTCTCTGTTGTTGATGCTCCTGCTTCTCTGATCTTCTTTTTTGAAGCTGCTCTCTGTCTCTTGTTGATTCTAGACACTGGGATGAGACCATCCCCTTTGTCTAAACTCCCCTCTCTGCAGTTGAAACACTTCTGAGAATTCTTAGCAAACCCTGCCCTAGAATCTCAACTTAGCTTCAGTGCTCTGCCTCTGTGTGTCTTTACAAATGACCCCAAGCCTTTCGTTCATACTTTTCTCGTTGGGAAACCAACGACCATGATCAGATCTTGAATCAATGGTGAAGATTAAAAGAAAGCTTGATCCATGTGACTTAAGACAATTTCATCACATGTTTAATTTAATTAACTTTAATTATTTAATTTTCCTAAGTTTAGACTTAGGTAATACATTAAAATAATTAATTAATTAAATATCTCCCAAACCAGATGAAATTTCCCAAATCCCTTTCTGGGTCTTGCAAATCATGTGTACTCTAGTCCCTCTACAAATTTTGGGAGCTAAAGCACATCCGATGCTACCCCACTACACAAAATCTCAACACTCCCTCTTAACATGGAGTGTGTTGTAGCAATACATCACACCATGTATCACAAGATTTTGGGCACTAGTTTCTGTGCTATTGATGCTTGGCATGCTGCCACTCAAATCTGCACTGCTGTTGCCATTTTGTACTGTTGCCCATGACGTTGTCACCGCTACTGCCACATCTGTACTGCAGCTCCCTCTCAAACTGTTGCATCCAGGCTACCCATAGCACTGCCACTGCTAATCTGCTGCACTGCAACTTCAGTTGCTGAGAGAAGCAACTGAATCTCCTGCCCAATCTTTTACAGACAAGTCAGTTGGCCTTCAACCTCATCACTGAAGCTCCATCGGCTGTTGATCTGTGATGTCATCTAGAGAATGATTCACAGCTACAGCTCTGCACTGCTGAAGTCACATCAGCCCCTTGTGCTGAAAGCTCCCACGTTGTTGTTGCACTGCGTTGTACTCCTGTAGCCTCCACGCTACTACAGCTCTGCACTATGTTGTTGAAGTCACATCAGCCCCTACGTTGTTGTTGCCTCTACGTTGTTGCTGCATCTGCATTGCGTTGCTCCTTCCAGACTTCAAATTTGCCTTTGCTTCATCCGTGATCTATGCACCCACTGCTCCACTTGTCCCGCTACCGTCTTAACGCTCCCGTAGCTCGGATGTGATCCAAGAGATGAGCTGCTCAAGGATCCCGCCCTATTCTGTAGCTGCTCTACAGATCCATGTCGCCCCACTTTCGTGGTTCATGAGTGCTCATGGTTACATCATCTTCTCACCCATCATCCGCCACTATAGCCTTGGAATAAGAAGCTTCCTTGTCATTTTTCTTCTGAGGACAATTGCCGGCGAAATTTCCTAGTTTGCCACACTGGAAGCACTTGATCTTTGACAAATCCTTCTTCTTCTTTCCCTGTTGCCTCTTTGATGCCAAGGCTGCATCTTCTTCATCTTCTTTCTTCACTTTACTCGATTTCGTGTTGTACTTCTTCTTGGTGATTCTGCGGAGTTCTTCTTGACGCATGATTGCCCACAAGTTGTCCCAGTCTGGGAGGTCCGCTTTGCCCAAGATACTTTGGACAAAGGTTTCCCACTCATCTTTGACCGCATTGAGAGCAGTCCTGACCATCACATCATCCTCCACCTTTGCACCTGTGGCAGTCAAATGGTCTCGGATCGAATGTAATATGAAGAGAAAATGTTCCATGTCTTCCCCCTTGGTCATCATGAATGACCATATTTGATTTACCAGAAGCATCTTCCTCTGAACGAATTTTCCCTCATATAGGGATGTTAAGGCCTTCCACATCTCATTAGTTGTTTTCTTCTCAGCTATATGTGGGATAATATGGTCCTTAATTCCATCCATTATCAGCTGATTAGCATGTCCAGCAGCTTCATTATGCTTCCTCAGGAGATCTACATCAGCCGACGTGGCCAAAACTTGTTCTACATGGTCTCTATGATGATATGCCTCTAGGACTATTAGGATTCTAGACTTCCAAACTGAAAAGTTGGATAGGCCATCTGATTTGTCCTGATCACGCAATCCATGAGGAGCCATCTGCTCAGAAATCTATCATAGCTCCCTTTCTTTGTGCTAAAGATCTGGATCTAAGGTCCTTGGCAAAACATGCACCTTCTGCTCCCTCTAACAACCGATTTCCCTTCTTGGAAATCTGCCAAATCAACAATGATTCAGCTCTCTTCGATCCTCTGATCGATCTACAAGTTTCGTTGGCTAGAAACTCTCTGAGAATTTGATCTCCTCCCGCTCTTTGTCACTAGTGCTTAGGCTAAAATTTTGAAAACTTCAAAAATTTAACCCCACCAGCACCTTCTAAAGTTCTGAAGCTCTGCTTTAGGCACTTCTGGATCTGATAGCTTCAGATTTTCTTCACCTTGGCTGGATTCAGACAATCCCAGCGATGTCTCTGCGCTGCCTCTGCGCAGTAAGTGTGGGCTCGCTAGGAGACAGCGTAAGATTGCATCACCCTGCCCTCTGCGTAACTCTGCTTCTCTGAAAACTTCGTTGTCCCTTCAGATTTTCCCTTTTGCTGCTGCTGCTGCACTTCTTGCTACTTAGTAAAATCCTTCAGTTTTCTGCCCGTGACCCTCCGAGATCTTCAATTGCTCTGATACCATGTGAAAATTTCTTAATGTTACTTTATGCAGAAATCTACTGTTAGATCTAGTTATGCTCCTCCTACTTAATTAAATTATTAACCTGAAGATTTAGATTAATATCGAAGCAAAACACATAACCGACTTTCACCAATTTAGATCTAGAAAAAGTACATGCACACATAGACAAAGTGACATTGATTTTCTGGACAATAGTCCCCGGAAAAACCCAATGCGGGAAAACCAGTCTCTAGCTGCTGGAGGGTTTTATTATTAAGAGTATTTCTAAATACAACAAATCTGGGTTCCAGATCTGGAAAACCCGACAGAGAAAATATAGATCTGCAACTCACCCGCTGTTCTGAAGCCAAAATATTAACTGATCCACACCCTCAAACAAGATTTACAGGACTCAGCCAAATCTAGGCCCTAGAAACCCCAGCGCTGCCCCTGAAGCCCCTGCGTCAGCCTTTGCAGCCTCTGCGTCCCTCAGCGCTGGCCTAGAAAGGGCTGTGTAACCCCAGATTGGGTGATGCAGTCCCTACGCTGCCCCTAAGGGTCTCTACGTAACCTCTGAGGGTTTCCAGCTGCCTAACACTGCCCTGGGAGTGACTGCCCAACACCTGGGTAACTGAAGCTGCCTCTGCGCTGCGTAGTTTTTGCCCTCTTTGCTGTTGATGCTCCTGCTTCTCTACGTTGCCTTTCTGAAGCTGCTCTCTGTCTCTTGCTGATTCTAGACACTAGGATCAGACCATCCCCTTTGTCTAAACTCCCCTCTCTGCAGCTGAAACACTTTTGAGAATTCTTAGCAAACCCTGCCCTAGAATCGCAGCTTAGCTTCAGTGCTCTCCCTTTGTGTCTTTACAAATGACCCCAAGCCTTTCCTTTATAATTTTCTCATTGGGAAACCAACGGCCATGATCAGATCTTGAATCAATGGCTAAGATTAAAAGAAAGTTTGATCCGTGTGACTTAAAACAATTTCATCACATGTTTAATTTAATTAACTTTAATTATTTAATTTTCCTAAGTTTAGACTTAGGTAATACATTAAAATAATTAATTAATTAAATATCTCCCAAACCAGATGAAATTTCCCAAATCCCTTTCTGGGTCTTGTAGATCATGTGTACTCTAGTCCCTCTACAAATTTTGGGAGCTAGAGCACATCCGATGCTACCCCCACTACACAAAATCTCAACAAACTCAAGGTAGAACTCCTCACCTGAGCGGGCACTCGAAGTCCCCCGAGGCTAAGGTTGGGATCTCTGCTCGGAAACACCCGTGTGCTGATCAACACTTGCAGACTTGGCTAAACAACGTAAGCGTGCTCAATATCTATTAGACAGAATTCTGAAGATGCATAATAGAATCAATGAGAAGATAGGACCTCACTCCCTTTTATGCTTGAGACCCTAACTCTCCCTTGGGTGCCACCATGCTGCGTTGTACTCCTTTGCCACGCTGCCCTGCCTACTCTATGTTGTCCTGGCCCACGCTGCCTCTGTGATGTCCTTCTTCCTGCGCTATCACTTTGTCCCCCTGGGCCCCACGCTGAAATCATAATGTTGGCTAAGTGACTTTAGGGAGTTTATTTCTCCTAAGTTGGGTTATGGGTCCCAACACCCTTTTATTTATGACTAAACATTAGAAAAGCAAAATCTGAGCAAATATTAATATTGTCAATTAGCCGCTGCTAATTTGGAATATTACAGTTGAGGTTTGCATGATAAAATCATCCCAGCAGTATGAGATACATTTTATAGCAGTTGCACTCAAAGTTTCAAGCAACAGATTTGCAATGCACTCCCTAAGGTTATTTCGAACAGATTTGAAGATGATATGGTGTTACGTTTGAAGGATATGCACTCAATGTTAGCTCATTAATCTGAATCCCAAAATTGCATTTAAGAAACAGATATAAAGCCCTCCCCATGGCCATCTTATGCACAACTATTGGAGGAATATGTGTTGGTGGTTAAAGGTAAAAGTCACATATGGGCCACATCCAAAAAAAGCTAAACCCTAGCATCTGAACGGAATGATTGAGGATGGTTCCTATTATTCTCCCTTGTTGTCTCTCTACTGTACAAGGCACATCTTGTAGCTTATTGAAGAAGTCATTTTCATTGATCCTGGAAAATATATCAACACTCTACTGTTTTCATTGAAAAGAAGAAGAAGGTGCCCATATGATGTAGGTTAAGATCATTTGTTTGTAGGCCTGCTCAGGGAAGTCACCTTCATCTTTCTCAGACTATTAATTGCTCTTCACTGTCAAATATGCCTGTGTTGCCAGTCAATGGTTTTCATGTCCCTTAGTATTTTATATCAACAATGAGCATTTTGGTTTGGTTACACTCAAATAAATCGTGTCTATCAAACCATGTACAAATATTTGATACTTTGGCTGCTGATCTAACCTAAGTATCTTCAGCCTGTTTTTTGCATGGTTTATGGTGTCATAAGCTGCAAAATGATTGAATAATATTTAGTATATATAGCCCTTGATCTAGCATAGCTAGATGGAGTATTTGAGCTAATATAAACAGTTGAATTGCTATCATCATGTAATACTCCAGCATGATGGAATGCCCTTGCAAGCTATGCTAAAGCATATTTGAAGGTCATTGGAAGTGTTGAAAATCTAATGAAGGAAGGTCTTTTGGCCTGTGCCTTAGCCAGTAAAGACCTCGATCCATCTTTCTCTATCATGAATGTGAATTCATGAGATAAACTTCAGTATGATGAGTTGATGCATAGTGTTGGAGCTTCAGTGCGTTGAAGTCTTCTTCAGTTAGACTATAGGATGAGGTGGCAGAGACAAGTCCAGTAGGACAAGTTAAACTGCAAAGAGAAGTTCACTTAGGACGAGTTAAGACTTCAGAGTCACGAGTTAAATCCTCAATTAACTCGATGCACAACTAGAGAAAATCAAGGAGCAACCAGAGCTAGTTGATTGAGAGCTAGTCCAAGTGTAACTGAGAATTACTACAGTTAACTGGCAAAAGGAACTCCTTGAACTAGTGTGAACAACCATTCAAATTTGCCCTCTGTGCATGCATCAAAGTCTATCAAGGCAAGAGAAGGACAAAGGCACAAGATTGATGATTTTTTGTTGTTGGCAGAGTGCATTGGTTGAGGAGCGAAGATCAGAATTCAAGGAGCAGAAGCGGAGCCTAGTTTCAGCAGGAGATAATTGTGTGCAGCCAAAATCAGCGAGGCGGGGCCAAGAGTATCTTCTCAAGGCCGAGAGAAGTGACCTAGGAGCAGGCCGAGAGCAATTGTGGAGCTGAGATTATTTTTTTGGGATGCTATTTGTTGGCGACTGTAGTAGCGCATTGAATTATAAATATTATTCGCTCAAAGAAAAATCAATAAGAAGAACACAACAAAGAACGTGGGCTTTCCCATTTGGGTTCCCTGGGTAAAACAAGATTGTCAAATTTATGTGTGCGCATGTGTTTTTTTTTTCAGTATTTTCCAGTGCATAATTGAATTTTCAGAAACTCTATATCATGGTGAATGTTAAAACTTGGTTTCAGTTTTCAGTTGCCTTGATTTTTCAGTGAATTCATCTAAGTAGTTGCAGAGTTTCAAGAGAATTTAACATGGTATCAGAGCCATGATCTATGTAAAAACCAATACAGATATTGTTCATTCAGTGAAGAGCGTAGCTCATTCAGTAATTTTGTGCTAGAGTTTGAAGAGCAGTATTTTGGATAGCAGTATTTGGGCAACAGTATGTCGTTCCAAGGACTAAGGGCAGATCGCTGTTTAGAGGGAGCTTCTAATTTCTGCTCATCGAGGGAGCAAATTTCGTGGTGTTGGAAGATCATAGGGTGCTAGAATTTTCAAAGAACCCACAAACTGCACCCATAAATACCCAACAGTTGATCTAGCATAACAAGAATGACACCAAGGCCAGGAGAATCATTCTTGAGGGGGTCAAAGACCACATTATCCCTCATCTCCATGGGAAGACGACAAGAAAACGATATGTGGAAAGCAATTTTGGCTTTATATCAGGGATCTAGTGATGCCAGGAATCTTGCCCTTGAAGGACAAGCTAAAAAATATCTGGATGAGAAAAGGAGAACCCATCATTACATACCTTTCCAAGTTCACCCAAGTTCGGGATGAGCTAGCTGGAGTGGGTGAGACTGTAGCAGACAAAGACCTTGTGAGTCTTGCGCTACTGGGACTTCATAAGTGTTGGGAAAATTTCTAGGATGCGTGTAATGTCCCTTCCTAAATTTTCCTAATGTTTGGAAAATACATTTTTTCAATTTTGAATTAAATAAAGTACCTTTTTGAGGCTAATATAGGAAATAAAGAAGGAAAAGAATAAATTAAGTTGCTAGTGGAAGATGGGAGTCGGGGGACCCACAAGGGTAGTGTATTGGGGAAGAAATCAAATCGATTTTCCTCGAAATGAATGGAGGGACCCATGATTTTGCATGGATAGCACTTATAAAATGAAGGTTTGGAGAAGGCTTAGGCACCATTTGCATATTCAGATTTCCGAATTTCCTTAGCTGTTTAGCTGAGCCAAACGCTGTGCTGCTTAGCACAGGAGCTTCCCAAGGAGAGAATCTCACCCCTTCTCCGGTGGACTTCGAGTGCCACTCAAGAAGGGTTTCTTCAGTCTTTTGTGATCCGAAGAGGCAACATCATAGATCCCACGCATTTTTGGAGCAGCTGGGATGTAGAGAGGAGCTGAGACTGTGCAATAGAGGAAGTCAACTATTGTGGGAGAGCTAGGTTGTGAAGGAAATCTTCCGGAGCAGCCATTGGAGGGGTCATTGGTGGATTTCAGGAGTGCTGGAGCAGCTTCAGTCCCTGAGAGATCAACTACACGCAGTTCTTACTATTCTTCCTTCAGAAACATGTAGTCCCTACCCAGTGACTACGCAGTCATTGGAGGGCAGCATTCAATTACAATATTTGTTGGAGGTGTTTTGGGTTGAGGAGCTGGAGGATTGATTGGAGGTATATTTCAGGAGGTTTGCTGGTGTTTTGGAGTGCAAAAATCTTCAGTAGAAACTACAACAACATATTTTGAATTTGAAGAAGGGCCAAGCAGAGAAGGGTCCAATTTTGAAGATTGGAAGTTGGGGAAAATATTTTTGGGTTTCTCTGGGTTTTAGGCAAGGATCACCTTCCCAATTTTCTATAATTTTTTGAGCACTTTTCAGTGGAAAAATCTAGTGCCAAATCATCGAGCAGTTGTTGAATCTAGGGACAACGCAGTAGAGAAACTTATTGCAGTAGCTGTATCATTTTGCTATTGCTCACTTGAGGCCTGTAGCTTTCCTAATGCAAGCCCAAATGCACATATTCCATCTTATATTGTACTCCAGCCATCTATATTAATAAAATTGGGTGTTCCGGGGATATTTCTTGTATCTGTGTTACTAAAGTAAAAAAATAAGTGTTTCATTTATTGTGTGTTTTCTATATTACTGTAAATTTTCTATTTGGAATATTACAGTGGTATCGGAGCATGTTCTTGGCCAGTGTGGGTAACAAGAGCAGGTAATGCCATGAAGATACCAAGGAGTGGTTTTTCATAGAGGTCGTGGCAGAGGCAGAGGTAGAGGTCGTGGGAGAAAAGGTAATGCAAACCCATTCTCAGACACAGAAATAGAATCCAAAAGGGAAGGTATGGACCAACCCAATGAGGAGGAGAAGCCTAGGCCAAGGGGCCAGGATCAAATTTTGTAGGAGCTGCAGAGAGCGAATCAGCAAATGATGAGTCAAGGGCAGATCATGATGGACATGATGCAGCAGGTAATGGGATGGCATGTGGGTGCAAGACCATATGGAGCAGCAAAACCTCAAGGTGATGGAGGTTCCAGAGCGGGAGGTAGTCGTACATACCAGCTCCCACACACTCCATAGCGTGGGCAGATTGGCAGACCTTTGATGCCAAATTTCGTAGAGGATTCAGAGCCTGAGAGGGAGCCGAATCCAGTTGATGATCTAGTACACTTAGTTACATCAGGCATCGATGAGTATGAGGGTTTGGATGCTCAGATCAAACGGGTGATGTCCTTTGGTGAGTTCATTCACCTAAAGGAGAGATGTCCACAGGGGCTGGTCATTATTTCAGAGGAGGATCATCTAGCCATGAGGTGCAAAGGTTGGCAGGGAAGGTCACACTTCCAAATTTCAATGGGGGTGCAAAGAATTTAGCACGAGCATTGATTCAAAAGTTGGACACCTATTTTCATTTGAATCCCATGAAGGAAGCAGATGCCATATGATTTGCAACTCTTCACTTGGTGGGAGATGCCCAAGAATGGTGATACCATGGGCTGATTACACTGGGGCATATTCATATCACTTCATACCAAGAGTTCATCCGAAGGTTGTTGGAGAGACTTGACAGGAAGGATCCAGAGCTGCAATTTCAGGAAGCTCACTTGAGGCAGACAGGCGGCACAAAGGCCTACATCACTGAGTTCCAGAGGCTAGCAGTGACGGTGACAAATATTTCTGAGAACCGATTGATCATGTTGTTCGTAGAGGGGCTTGCTAAGCCACTGCGTGGACAGGTAAGGGCCTACAAGCCCACATCTTTACAAGATTCCATCTCTCGAGCTCGAGATATGATTAACGCAGTGCTCAAGAAAAATGCCTTCGTTCCCTCAAGACCCACAACCCCACAGGGTAACAAAGATATGAGGTCACCACAGAAAGATGGAGAGTGTGGTTGGTTGGATGATGAGATACGAAGGGACCTTAGGAGGAGGATATTGCATTTCACGTGCCAAGAGCCTTGGGCACCGGGGCACAAGTGCACTAAGGGCAAGGCCCATTTCATTGAGTTGTTCTCGGAGAGTGAGACAGAGGAGGAGGAGACCAAGATAATGGAAGAGTCGAGGGATGAGGGAGGTCCATCAGGAGCGAGAGGGCCACCACCACCCCCACAGGGAGGAGGACCGTTTGCTCCAGTAGGAGGAGTTCTTGCTTCACTTCAAGGTGTGCCGAAGCACCTGACACTCAGATTCAGGGGAACCATTCAGGGGTAGCGTGTGTCAGTTCCATTGACAGTGGGCCCACCCACAATTTTCTTGATGCCCTGATGGTGGAGCGTAGAGGCATTCAGACAACCACGATTGAGGGATTCTCAGTCCTAATACCTGGAGCCCAGACCATGCAGTGTACGAGATATGTCCTAGATTGACTCTGTAGATGGGGAACTACTCTCTCACTGATCATTTCTTTGTTGTTGATATTCCGGATTACAACGTGGTGATGGGAGTTCATGTGTAAATTTATGAATCCTCTAAACAGAAACCCTACTGCAAAAATCTGGTTTAGTTCTCCTACTTGTGTTTTTAAACTAACAAGTTATTTTCGTAGATATTCAGAAAACATTGAAGTAAACACACTGCAGCCTACCCATACATATAGATCAAGTACTGAAGAATTAAGCACATTCGACAAAGGACACACAAGATTTTCGAACAATTGTCCCTGGAAAAACCCAATGTGGGAAAACCGGTGCAACAACTCTTGAGGGTTTTATTATTATGCAAAATTCTAAATACAAACTAGGGTACTAGTAGTGGTTTACCCAACAGAGAAAATCACGGCAATAGTACCTCTATCTCCAAAAACAGATAATATGGTTGATTCCAGGGAAAATTTTAGGGGCGAATTTTAGCCCAAAGGCGAATTTTAAGGGATTTTAAATTTTATTAGGGCGAATTTTTTATATAAAACCCATTTTCTATAGTTTAATAAAGTTAGCCCAATAAATATTACAAAAATAATTAATTATTAAATATTAGCCCACCAAAAGAAGGGCGCATAAAACTGGAAACATGAAATTCGCCCCCGATTTTTTTTCGTTGGAGGAGATTTCCATGGCATTCGCCTGGATTTACAGGGTCGGAGGGAGGGGATAGACTGATTCGCCCCATCAGGTTGCTGTTCTAAAGAATTCTGGAGTGATTTACCAAAGAAGTTTGTGTCAACATCGTCCGGCTCTCTGAGGTCAGCTCAGGTGAACGCATGGATGGCGCCCGAGGATGTGCTGAGTAATAAAGAGGGGGATTAGCAGCTCCAGTAGATTAAGTAGCAGCACCAGCAGCAGCCTAACGAGCTTCAAGTTAGAAGAATGTTAAATTTTTCAAAAAGAGCAACGGCAAGAGGAAGAGGCAGAGTGGCCCCCGTGGCGGACCTTATGGCTTTGGGCGTTATCACAGGCCCGCGTTTTATTTCAAATCCGATGCTTCGCAGGGTTGCCATTTCTTCTCCCAACCTTCAGAGGCTAGTCTCCCTCTCTCTTGCATATTTTCTTCTCGTTTTCAGTTTACTATGGTGTTTTTTGCCTGCTGGATGATACTTCCCGCGTAACTTAAAATTATAGAATGAATTGAACAAACTATTCCAGTCTCCTGTATTAATTTATGTTTTAGTTATAACTTTGCCTCAGATGCCTCTCTCGTAGTTATCTACAAATTCGATTCAGGGAATTGAGCTTAGGAGTGTCACATTCACGGAGGCACAACAGCTCAGGGGAGTCACATTTAGGCGATCACCGAGGAAATAGCTCAAAGCTTAGTTCAAAATCGTTAGGTGATTCTAGAGCCAGAAAACGGTCTGTCTCTTCCAACCATCATTCATTGTCTGGCCATGCCCGAGATTCTTCCAATGCTAGAGAAAACTTTGCAGTGTATAGGGGTTCTCAAGCTGATTGCCAGCTAACTAGACCCATATCTGACCAATACAGAGGCCACAATGCATATACGCCAGAAGATAGCGATATTTGTCTGCATAGAACCCGTGACTTTGACAAGGGTTTAGATGATATGAACAATGTAGTGAGAATGAGGTCTAGTAGCTTGAAACTGAGGGAATCAAGTCCAAATCATAATAAGAGATACTGGTCTCCATCAAGTGCTTTGAATAGAGTCCCGCCTTATTACCATTGTGGTACCTCTCAAAAGGGGCAATATAGCTATCGCCGGGAAAATCTGCAAACTTCCAGAAACCAAACATAGTTGAGGCAAGACCAAAATCAATATGCAGGTTTCTCTCCCAAAGGTCTTAATAATCCCCAAAGAAAAGCTCGACAAATGAAGTCGGGCAGGGAAGCTTGGCAGAGAGAAATAGAGAAAATAAACGCTATGAGAAGTCATGCACAAGGCAATACGGGCAGTGTACGAACTGATAGCCATATTATGGAATTAGATAGAAAAACTACAAGTCAATATATATCATTGTATGTTATCCTCTTCAAGGTCTTACTATTGCCCAAAAGAAAGCTCTAGCAATGAAGTTGGACAGAGAAGCTTGGCAGAAAGAAACAGAGAGAATTAACGCTATGAGAAGTTATGCAGAAGGCAGTGTGGGTAGTGTACGAACTGATAGCCAGACTATGACATTAGGTACATATGCACGTTACACTCCTCAAGGTCTTAATATTGCCTCCAAAAAATCTCTAGCAATGAAGTCGGACAACAAAGCTTGGCAGAAAGAAATTGAGAGAATAAATGCTATGAGAAGTCATGCAGAAGGCAGTATGTGCAGTGTAGGAACTGATACCCAGCCTATGACATTAGATACAAACCCTTCTTCTAGAACAGAAGAGGTTTTATCAATGAGTAATCAAGGTAGAGACAATATGCTAATGCTTACTTCACCTGCATTAGACTGTGGGGCTCTTATACAAAAACTAGATTGTGTGTCCGTTGAAGAAAATGTTCCTGTTCAGGGCCCTATAGCCACAGAAACAGGAGGCAAACAAGTTAGTTTATCCAATCCGAATAAAACCACTTCAGCACAAAATCAAGGACTACAGCATCTAGAAAATCGAAATATTTATTCACCCAAGAATCCTTTAATCAAGCCGGTGACATCTTTAGAAAAGGTTGGTTTTCATTCAGGAATCGCAAAAACAACAGGCCATATGTCTCATATGACTGACGCAGGTGGAGTTTCTGGTAACAAGTTTGTACAAAGAAATCTCGAGGAAACCCCATTGAATCAGGAAGACAAGAAAGGGAGGCCTTTACAAATGGAGGACGGAGGCAGCTGCAGGATAGAGCAGAAAAACATTGAAATTTCTGTAACTAAGGGTGAGCATATTGGGCTGGACAATGGTCAAGATTCTGCAATTAATGAAGGTTGAACTGGTGTTACAGACAGTGATAGCAACAATGTTCCGAAGAAACTTATTCATTTATACAAAAAGATTTGCATTGTTGAGGATGTGGAGAGTGGAGACTGCAAAGATGGTTGCAGGGAAGCTGATGGGAGAGTAGAAAAATCTTATTCATGCATGTGATACAGAGGTTGGTTCAGTTTCCTACCATTTCTGTTTTGTACTTGTTTTAAAAGGTCAAGAGTTTTTTGATTGATTTTTATTTTGTAATAATGTTTTTTCCCGGATCCATCGTATTAAGTAGATATTTACTGTCGACATTTCGAACCAGGACAAAGAAGGAGATCAAGAGTTATGAGTACTACTATTCCGGCTGTTTCATTGATCCTTTGCCTTGTATTGTTTAATCTGTTTTTCTCATATGAAGCAGGATTGTGGTCTGTTTGTATGATTATATTCTTTTTCATCTATGAACTTGAATGAAATTGTTTAGTTCTTGAACTTCTCTCGATTTTTTTGGTAGTTTTACCTCTTCCATAAACTTCTGATTTTATTAGTGGAGTAGGACTATTGTCGATTATCTAGGGAAGAAACTTCCCCATTACCTTTATAAAGGTAGTTTAATGCATGTCTATGAACATTGATGCAACTAAATTCAATATTTATTGGCATAGTAGGCAGTTGGGTGGATGGACCCCATTTTTAAGCAATTGATGTCAACTGCAAGTCTATTGATTTTTGTGACCTACAATTTAGATTTTTCTGAACTGGGACTAGTTTTCATTTATTCCAGCTTAGCTCAAAGAAAACCGGTTTTTTTATTTTGTGCTTGAAGGGTTAACGAGATGCAAATGGCTGCTAAAGACTTGAACAAATTTTAAATTATTCAAGCTGTCATTTTCCTGTCCTCTCTTCCATAGCCAGTTTTCTCAATGCCCCCATTTGACATGACTTCTAGAAACTTATGGTCTCAGTGTTTTCAACCTGCCTTTGCATTTTGTCTTAGGCATGTGCTGAGTAGTTTTTTTCCCAATATTTACTGTACCCTCAACATTGCAAGTGCTTTAATGAAAATCACATTGAATTAGCTTTTTTGGGTGTTCCTGTCTAATAGCCATGCAAACTATTGTGATGCTCAATGCAGGTTGCAGACATTAATATCAAGAAAGAGAGCCCAGTTGGTCATGGGAAGATCATTTGTTTCAGCATATCTTGTGGATCTCAAGCTGATTTTGGCAATGGGAAGTCCTGTGTATGGGTAGACGTGCTGGATGGTGGTGAAGATGTCTTGTCAGAATTTTCCCGTTATTTTGGAGATCCATCTATTCGAAAGGTAAGGCATAGTCACCACATTTGAATGGAAATGAACTGCTGAACAACATTATTAGTCAACATGAGTTTGAGATCTAACTCTGCTGGTATACACTTCATGTTTAACTTTCGATCACTTTGCTTGAAATGTAAATTATCCCTGCTAATCAGTGTGCTGTTACGTGTCTACGAACAACAAAAAGCTACTTTATTAGTTAACAGTGTAATTATTCGTATGAGTTTGATAATTGACAATTTTGGGATATTTATTCAATATTTCTACTCTAGATGTAAATTATACTGGTTGACGAGTGTGCTGTTCTGTATCTGTCCTTTGTAGAGCTAGTTGTCTTTCCACTGTCATTGAAATTGTGGCCTTGGCAATATATGATTTATTACTGAAGTGCATGCATATAATGATCTCTAAGATAACCCAATTCAGTGTTAGTTACTGGAACTTTTTACTTTAGTTGAGTCATTGGAATTTTTTATACTTATTTATATATTCTCTGTTAGTTAATGTATTTAATATTTTATGTTAAGATAGAGTTTTAGTCATTGGAAATTTTGATACTTTATATATTTTCTGTTAGTTAACGTATTTTATGTTAAGATAGAGTTTCATGCTGTATTTTTGTCTGTTACTTAATGAAGCTTTAGGTTAAATTAATTAACCCAAATTCAAAAGTCAATGAAGATAAAGTGGAACATTAGCTATTAATATTTGCATGTGAGTTTCATATTGGAAAATTTGGTTATACTTATTTATTCAGTGTTTCTACTCTAGATGTAAATTATGCATGTTGAGTAGTGTGTTGTTCTGCGTTTGTCCTTTATAGCGCTTACTACCTTTCCCATATATTTGAAATTGATGGCCTTTTGTCAATACATGATTTATTACCTAAGAGATAGCTTGACAAATGTTATGATCTCTAAGATAACCCACTTCCTTGTTAGTTATTGGTACTTTGTGCAGGTCATTGGAATTTTGGATAGTTGTGTATTTTTTCTGTTAGTTAATGGCTTTTATGTTAGGATAGAGTGTTATGATAGTTTTACTTTCTTCACTGTTATTTCTGTTAGCTAACAAAGATTTATATTAGGCTAGTTATCCTATAAAAGATAAAGGATAAAGCGTGAACATTAGCTTTAAATAGGCTTGTAGAGACGGGTTTTTTCTGTTAATTGTCTTGTATGGGTAGAATATGAGAGATTTTGTATGTGATGAAGTGCAGCATCCATATTACTTGACGAGTTGTTTAGAATATGTTATTTAATCTTTGATTATGTGGATATTAATTTCTTTCCATTAATTAAAGCATCGCATGCTTGAGTCCATAGAAAAGGGTACATTAATTTTTCCATTAATTAAAGCAGCCCATGCTTGAGTTCATAGAAAAGGGTAAGATACTCTTTAGGAATCAGAAAGGGTAAGATATTTTTTAGAAATCAAGGTTATTCAACAATAAGGTTTGAAGCCATTACAACAATATATTCATTATGAGCTCATCATGTCATTTGCAGGAATAGTACTTTCATGTGGAAGATAACGATCAACGATCATTCTTCTCAATCACTTGAGATAAACCCAATTAACAACTATACGAACATTAATTGTCTTATTAGCCTGTCATTATTATGGTGGTTAGAAGGTGGATTTGTCACACCTTATTATTATATTGGTTAGGTGACTTAGTAGTTGATAAATAATGTATAGTTAGCTTGATTGTTATTTATAAAGCTCTTAATCCCCATTGTAAGGTTTGAAGCCATTACAACAATATACTCATTACGAGCTCATCATGCCACTTACGGGAATAGTACTTTCACGTGGAAGATAACGATCAACGATCATTCTTCTCAATCACTTGAAATAAACCCAATTAACAACTATACAAACATTAATTGTCTTATTAGCCTGTCATTATTGTGGTGGTTAGAAGGTGGATTAGTCACACCTTATTATTATATTGGTTAGGTGACCTAGTAGTTGATAAATAATGTATAGTTATCTTGATTGTTATTTATAAAGCTCTTAATACCCATTGTAATCACCTAGATTATACATGGTGAAATCATGTAATGAATTTATTGTTGTTTAGAGTAGAACAAATTATTAGATATAAGATAAGTTAGAGCCTTATCATGGTGTAGTAACCAATTAAGCCATCGCCTTACCTTATAAAGTGAAGTGTTGGCTTGCCCTTATACTACCAAGGCTGGTTGCCCCAAGTCTGCTTTTCCTTGTACACATGCATATTGGAAATAGGTAGGGAAGTGTTTTGGGTTTCACCAAGGGTGGGATTTGTTCCTTTGATGTTTTTGCTATTTTGTATTCAATGTCCATTGTTTATATGATGTATAATATGTGATGATGTTTTCTGATATGGTATTAGAGTAAACTTTATTGCTTTCTGATTTTGTGATTTTCTATGTGAAACTTTGGTTCAAATCCATATTAATGGAGATTGCAGTTATTGAAATTGGTGGCATCTCAGATCAAAAGAGGTGTACGAGGAGGAGGTTATGTTGTTTACACATGCAACATGAGTGATTATGGTGTGGTGTGATCAGTGCCAATGTATAAAGGTCTCTAAACATAGACATATTGTTGCTTTTTTTATTTGCTCGTGCTCGATGAATTTTTGGAATATTGTTCTTTTTGCACCATTTTTCCCCATTGAGTGCAATAATCACAAGACTTTCGACACAATTGTTTCTTTGGTTTCATGCTCTAGTAAGATTCCCTTTCAGGTTGTCTGTTGCTTGATAATGATGAAAGTGTTGCATGATTGTAGGCATCAACGTTATTGGAACGGGTGGGTCCAACTAGTTTGGAGGCAGAATGGGTGCTTAAAATTGTTGGTAGGGAAGTGGATTGCAATATCCCATATGTAAAATTTGCAGGAAATTGCATATAAAAAATTTGTCGTCAACTCACTAAACAAAATTCACAAATTGAACCATAACATTAACATGCAATAGGGAATATGAACTGCAACTAAAAATTCGATAAAGTGCACATGCAGTGAAACTCAACGTTGTTTTATTAATATAAAAGGAGTACATATAAAATTGGTAATGGCCGAGAGAATGACCACCAAAAGAAACATGCTCCAATACTACATTGGGCCTCCAAAACTAAACTGACTAATCAATATGTTGCAACATGTGAATCCTGAGTGGATTCACCAAGGGAGAGAGCTAGGTTCACATCTACTCATTGAATCACCCTAGGGTTTTCGTACTGGGGCTACTGAAGTAGAGAACTCTGTCCTCCAACTCTCAACAAGACAAATACTCAAGTCCCAGATGTCCCAAATGATCTCCTCCTCTTCCTTATAAAGACTCCACAGATAGATCTCTTAGTCTCTATAAGCATCTTATTTTGATTATTTTAATATTATTCTAGAAATTCTTTTTTGACTCCATCTAAGTGACTTAATACCATTTTGGTCTTCAATTAATTATTTTCCCCTCTTTCAATTAATTATTTAATCAATTGAAGGACTAATTAGGGATCAGTATTTTAGCTAAAAATTAAGCTCAAAAATATTTCAGACCAGGACGACAACGTAGATCTCGTCACCAAGATTCCAACGCAACTCGTTTCATCAAAATCCGAGTTCGTATGAGTAAGTTATGGCATGTTGTTCACTTTCTAAAACAGCTAAAAAAATTGCAGGTTGGTGACAGGTCGCTGACATGGCAGCCCAGTCAGAAAAAAAAATAATCTTCTGGAATATTCTTCAAGTTTCTTCTAGTTCAACTACCATATCTTCATTGGAACCAACACCCCGAACTCCACTAGACAATGATTCACCTTTTTGTAGTAGTGATTCGTCATTTGTACTGGGGATTCGCCATGATTTTACAAGATAATATAATCTCGTGAGAGATTCGCCAAAAAATTATATATACATATTATATTATTAATAAAATCGCCTTCCATTTTTCCTATGTATCATGGGGATTCGCCCATTTATTATATATATAAATTTAGGGGGGTTCTTAAAATTTTCCCTAGTTGATTCAGCTGAGGATGAAGAATCCCACAAGTGCCTACGTAGTCACTGCGTCACCCTTCAGTGTGGTTGCGTCACCCCTTTTGGATCTGCTGAAAATGAGCCCTATCTAGCCCATTGAAACCCCAACATTGCCCTTCCTGGCTCTGCGTTAGCCTCTCTTGGCCAACGTCACCCTTCTGTGACTGCGCCAGCCTCTGGGCTCGCTCTGCGTGAACCTGACTAGGCCTGTGTCACACCTGCTGGGTCTACGTTGCCTCTACATCACCCCTCCTGGAGTGTGTTACCTCTCTGGTATAGATCTGCTTCTCTATAATTGTATTCTCGGTGTCGGATCTGAAATCCCTCTGTCGATCTGCCCTTCGCTGCACTGCAAGCTCACTCGAAAATTCTCAACAAACCGTGCCCCAGAATTTTGACTTAGCTCAAGTGCTACTGCTATGTGTGTGTTCTTCAACTAACCCCAAGCCTTCCTTTAATACTTTTCTCGTTGAACAATCAACGATTGTGATCTAATCTCTAATCAACGGCTAAGATTAGAAAAGACTTGATCCTCTCACTTAGAACATTCTCACCCACATGTTTAAATTAATTCCCTTTAATTATTTAATTTCCCTAAGTTAGACTTAGGGTCTCCGTTAAAATAATTAATTATTTGAATAAATTAAGCTCCACGTGGGATTTCTCCAAACGATTTCTGGGTCTTGGAGATCTCATGTGTTCTAGCCCCTCCACAAAGTTTCAGAGCTAGATCACATCCGATGCTACCCAAAAATCAATACTCCCTCTTAGTGAGGAATGTGCTCTAGCAACATTTCAATCCAGAAGCATTACTCTGATCCACGACATCGGTCCCCTGTGTTGTTGATGCTTGGTTGGTGCCCCTCATCCACTGTGTTGCTGCTTTCTGTACTACTTCCCATGACTCTGCCACAGTCACTGCCTCATATGTACTGCAACTCCCTCTCAAATGTTGCATCATGCTGCCCATAGCACTGCCACTGTTAACTGCTGCACTAGAACTCATTTGCTGAGAGTTAAGCAACTGAAAGACATCACCCAAAATCCTGACAGACAAGTTAGTCTGGCTGCATCGCGATCTGAAACACCCTCTGCTGCTAATCTTCGCTGTCCCTCTGGTGCCTTTGCGCTGTCGCTGCTCAGCACTGCCTCTGCGCTGCTGCTGCCTTTCCTCTACACTGCTCCAATCTTCAGTGGCCTAGCACTGCCAATGTGCCTCTATTCTCCTTCGCACCAACTGACTCTAGTCATCCAACTACTGTCATTAAGGGCTCCTGTAGCTCGTATGTGATCCAAGAGTTTGGGCACCTCAAGTATCTTTCCCCCTATCATCTGAAGTTCAAGATAACTACAGATTTATGTCACCTCACGTTTTCTCTCGAGGCACATGAGAAATCATGGCCACATCGTCATCACTACCATCATCGCCCTTTGTTGTTGTAGCCTTAGAATATGAATCTTCCTTGCCCTTCTTTTTCTGAGGACAAGTAGTGGAAAAATGTCCCAATTCACCACATTTGAAGCACCGGACCTTAGAAAGGTCTTTCTTCTTCTTCCCTCGTTGTTGCTATTGTCTCTTAGATGAGAGAGCCACATCTTCCTCCTCCTCCTTTTTGATCTTGGCTCCTTCGCTGCTGCTACCCAACTTGGTCAATCTCCTGATCTCTTCTTGACGAAGAGGTGCCCACATGTCTTCCCAATTTGGAAGTGTCGCTCTACCCAAGATGCCTTGGACAAAGGTCTCCCACTCTTCAGACACTGTATTCAGGGCAGTCCTCACCATAAGACCATCATTAGGAGTGGCTCGCATAGAAACCAACTGATCTCGAACCGCCTTCAATCTAATGAGGAAGGGGTCGATTTCCTCTCCCTTATGCATCTGAAATAGTTGCAGTTGATTCTCTAGAAGCATCTTCCTCTGGACAGAGGTACCTTGATACAATGTGGTCAATGTTGTCCACATCTCATTTGCCGTATTCTTCTCGGCAATGTGTGGGACCACATGATCCTTCACCTCATCCATAATCAAGCGCTTGGCTCTAGCTTGGTTTTCGTCATACTTCTTCAACGGATCAGCATCAACATGAACAACTACAACCTTCTCAGCATGATCTTTGATGTGATGTTCATCAAGGACTAACAGGATTTTGGCTTTCCAGATGACGAAGTTAGATGCTCCATCTAACCTGTCCTGATCCCTCAATCCATGAGAGGCCATCTCTGCTCAACGATGTCGAAACAAATACTCTTCTCCCTTCTTCTGTTGATGTTCTCAGCAAGAGAATTGGATCTGGGTTTCTTGGCGATAGAAACCATCTAGAGAATACGCTTCCTCTGACAGGTGATTTCCTTCCCGAAAATCCTCCACCAACAGTTGTCAAATCAGGGCTCTGCAATCACTCCGCTGATCAGATCTGAGACTTCTTAGTGAGAAAGTCTGCTAAGGAACTGTTTCCCCTACTTTGTCAACCCTGCTAGACATTGTTCTTCACTGACAGAAACAATGCCCCACGAGAACCTTTGAAGAACAAGACTGCACTTCCAGCGACAGAAACTGGCACAACATCACCTTCTCTTAGATTGCGTCACCCTCCTAGGCCTGCTTGAGCCTCTGTGTCATCTCTGTGTGAGCTAGACTGGCTCTGTGTCACCCCTCTAGGTTTGTGTGAGCCTCTGCGTCAGCTTTGCGTGAGCTAGACAGGCTCTGCGTCACCCCTCCTCACTCTGCGTTGCTCCTCTGGTGCTGCGCTGCCTTTTCCTGAATCTGTGTTGTCACAACCGCCTTCCTGCAACAAAAAACTTCACCTCTTCGTTGATGCCTTCATCTCTCCCTAATCTGCGATGGCTCTGATACCATGTGAAAATCTCTGAATCCTCTAAACAGAAACCATACTGTAGAAATTTGGCTTACTTCTACTTGTGTTTTTAAATTAACAAGCTAGTTTCAGAAATATTCAAAAAACATTGAAGTAAACACACTGCAACCTACACATACATACAGATCAAGTACTGAAGAATTAAGCACATTCGACAAAGGACACACGAGATTTTTTGGACAAATGTCCCCGAAAAAACCCAATGCAGGAAAACTGGTGCAACAAATCTTGAGGGTTTTATTATTATGCAGAATTATGAATACAAACTAGGGTACTAGTAGTGGTTTACCCAACAAATAAAATCCCAGCAGTAGTACCTCTATCTTCGGAGACAAATAATATGGCTGACTCAGTTGAGGATGAAGAACCCCACAGGTGCCTACGCAGTCACTGTGTCACCCTTCAGTGTAGTTGCGTCACCCCTTCTGGATCTGCTGAAAATGAGCCCTATCTAGCCCACTCAAACCCCAACACTTCCCTTCCCGACTCTGTGTCATCCCCTCTTGGCCTGCATCACCCTTTTGTGACTGCGTCAGCCTCTACGCTGGCTCTGCGTGAGCCTGGCTGGGCCCACATCACCCCTCCTAGACTGTGTTGCCTCTCTGGTATGGATCGGCCTCTCTATAATTGTATTCTCGACCTCGGATCTAAAATCGCTCTGCCAATCTGCCCCTCGCTGCACTGCAAGCTCACTCGAAAATTCTCAGCAAATCGCGCCCCATAATTTCAACTTAGCTCAAGTGCTACCGCTATGTGTGTGTTCTCCAACTTACCCCAAGCCTTCCTTTAATACTTTTCACGTTGAACAATCTATGGTTGTGATCTAATCTCTAATCAACAGCTAAGATTAGAAAAGTCTTGATCCTCGTCACTTAGAACATTCTCACCCACATGTTTAAATTAATTCCCTTTAATTATTTAATTTCCCTAAGTTAGACTTAGGGTCTCCATTAAAAAAATTAATTATTTGAATAACTTAAGCTCCGAGTGGAATTTCTCCAAACGATTTTTGGGTCTTGGAGATCTCAAGTGTTCTAGCCCCTTCACAAAGTTTCGGAGCTAGATCAAATCCGATGCTACCCAAAAATCAACATTTCAGTGGTTGTATACGCTAGGGAAGGTCACCACTGATTGGAAGCAACTGGAGATGGAGTTCAAAGGGCCTGATGGGAGGCCATTATTGTCGAGGGGGATACACTCTTATCCACCTCAAACAGTTTCAGTTCACAGGATGGAGGCCAAGTTACGACGTGGGGATATAGAGTGGGCAATAGAGCTATGCATTTCTGAGGCTAGGTCACGGGCCAAGGCTACGCACCCGGACATATTCTCTTTGCTGAAGCGACTTCAAAGGGTTTTTGGAGATGTCCCACCAAGGAGACCGCTGGACCGGAGATTCGAGCACACCATTGAGTTGGAAGAGGGTGTGAATGCAGTCATCACCACCCCTTATAAGCATCCCAAGGTCTACAAGGATGATATGGAGAAGGCCATACAAGAGTTACTGAGATTGGGACATATCAGGCCTAGCTCTAGTCCCTTTTCTTCTTCTATAGTGTTGGTGAAGAAGAAATATGGGACGTTGTGCATGTGCATAGACTACCGGGCCCTGAATAAGAAGACTCTAAAGAACAGGTATCCCATTCCCCGCATAGATGATTTGATGGATGAGCTTAGAGGAGCCAAATACTTCTCTAAGAGAGACTTACGCTTGGGATACCACCAGATACGTGTGAGGGAGCAGGATATTCCCAAGACTACTTTTTGCTGACACTATGGACATTTTGAGTTCTTGGTGATGCCCTTTGGGCTAACCAACACTCCTTCTACTTTCCAGTCTTCTATGAACCATGTGTTCCGTGGACAGTTGAGGCACTTTCTCTTAGTGTTCTTTGATGATATACTCATTTACAACCGAACATGGGAGCAACACCTCCAGCACTAGGAGGCAGTGCTACACATACTTGAGGAGCAACAGTTGTATGCGAAAATTTCCAAATGTGAACTTGGGCTAACTGAAATGTTGTACCTTGGGCATGTGATAAGAAAAGATGGGGTGAAGGGGCATCAAGAGAAGATGTAGGCCATATTGAATTGGACAAAATTTAGGAATGCGATGGAGCTGAGGGGCTTCCATGGTATTTGCACTTATTATAAGAGGTTTGTGAGGGGATTTTCACAGCTGGAAACACCCCTTACAGATTTGACGAAGAGGGGCGCTTTTGAGTGGATGCGGATGGGAGAGGAGACATTTGAGAGGCTCAAGAGGGTCATGAGCAGCTTTCCAATTTTGGCTTTTCCAGGTTTCACACGGCCCTTTATGCTGGAGTGTGATGCTTCAGGCGAAGGTGTTGGAGCAGTGTTGACGCAGGGAGGCCACCCCATTGCGTTCGAGAGCAGGAATTTGTTGCCTCATGAGAGGTTGTATTCAATGTATGATAAGGAGATGTTAGCGGTGATGCATGCGTTCGTGAAGTTCAGACAATATCTTGTGGGCAACCGGTTCAAGGTAAAGACGGATCACAACAGTCTTTGATTCTTCCTTGAGCAACAGTCACTAGAGGAGCAGCAGCAAAAATGGGTTAGTAAGATTCAAGCTTACGATTTTGAGATTGAGAATGTTAGAGCTTCGTAATTTCGAGGCTGAAAACAGATCCCCGGAGGTAACATAAAAACCACTTTAGAATCTAGGATCTAGTTGTCCTACACTCAGAAAGGGATCTCTCTTTATGATTTAGCTTTGTTTGATTGGGGATTTTAGGCTAGTTAATAGGTACGGGGTTTGGTTTTAAATTGGTTGGTTGGAACAGTAAGGGAAATGGGCCATGGGGAAATGGAGTCAAAGAGGCCTAATTAAATCAAGGCAAGTTCTACTTGAAAGCTTATAGGACAGGATAGGCACTTTTGTTGGCTTCTTGAGACTGTTGAATGATGTGAGAGAAAAGGTGAGGAAAGAGGATTGTAGCAGAGAAATTAAGAATTCTGAAACTAATCCTCTAGTAGAAAACATAGAAATTATCCAAAGCCAGAAACAGAGTGTTCTTTTAAACAAATTCTGCTCTTAATTTTCTATTGAATAATTTAGAATTTATGGACAAGAGATGAATAACAGTGAAAAAACAAATACAAAGTCAAATGAACTTCACCAACATGAGTGACACGAGAATCCTTTAATGCTACAATTGTATTACTAAAATTGATCAAAGGAGGCTCTGTGAGCTTCTTTACAACATTGGTCTTCTCCTACAAACAGATCCCAACCCCCTGCTTTTTCTTTTACATAACAATAGATAGACTTAACTACAAGGTCTAGCTTTACACTCGAGCCTTCCATCTTCTTTCTAAAAATAGAAAAACTACTATAAAGTTGATGACACATGTATAACTAATCATCTAGTCTTTAGGAAGTGATTACAACAGGGGTGACATGTGTAAAACTTCCTCCTACATCTCAGGATGTTATTAACAAGAATTTCTTTGCCATTCAAGAGATGGACAACACATATGAATAAAGATTTGCATCCACTTGTTGGTCTTCATGATATCTTGAGGTCGAGCAAGTACTTGGACAGCTAGAAGAGACACCTGTAAAACAACCATGAATATGCTCTGTCACCTATTGACCTGTACTCTCTTCACATGATTGTCACAGCATGGGCCCCCTAAAAAACAGATTTCCACCAGTAAATTGTTTACCCAAACAAACATTCAAGGTGATTTCTGAGTCATCTACATGAAACCCTAGCTCTAAATCTCGATCCTTGCTATACTCTATAACAAAACCATGATGTGAATCAAGAGATAAACCAAAAAGATTAGGAAAGAAAATTGAAGCCAAAGGGGTGACAAACTCTACTATTAGTTTATCAAGCATAGTATCAAGGCCAAAATCATCAAGCACTGCTCCATATTTGTTCATTGTAGAAAATCTTGAGTCACTCCACGATTGCCTCACTGTCCCCTGTTAACATTGCCTCTGTTGCAATCAGATCTTCTGAACCAACATTAGGATAGAGTTTTTTTTGTATCATATGCTTGATTTCTTGCTTTCAAGTCATGCAGAATGATATTCCCATGGGCTATAACCTCTGAAAATGGATACCATCATCTGTTACACTCTTGTAGCCCGTAAGGTCAAACACATCCAACTCTGTACAGAGAACAATGTGTTCCACTGTTTCATAGTTGATCTATTCACATATTTATCACTTCCACCCAAGCAATCTGACACAAAAGGAGAAAGCAGTACCGCTCTATGAAAGTCTTCAATTCTAAACGAGCTCTCTTCTTCATTCCCTTGTCTAGAATTCTTCAAACGAGGAAAGAGATTTTGAGCAGACAAAGCTATTGCATCCAACTCCTCGTCTCTTCTCTGTCAACCAAAATATCCTCCCGAGAGTCTAAGCAAAAGCTCTCCTTTTCAAAGTTTAGCAATGGCTTGAATGGGCGTCCAAAATCATAGAAGCCATCAAGTAAATGATCATCGACACCACAGAAAGACTCAATGATATATTTTTGAGATGCCCGGGAGAATTCCTCCATGGATATTTTTTGAAACCCTGACACATTTTGTCTTGCAATTAGACCTGCAACAGAGCGATGTGATATCATCGTGGAATCACCAAGAATCTTGACAGCTCGATGGGCACTTGGAGGCGTCGCTCAGGTGCTTTGAAACTTGGCTCATGGTCTTGCGATGAGGTGTTGTGTATTGTTGACTGTATTCAACAACTGCAGAAAAAATACATTTCAACAGGAAAATAAACCGTGAGTGGCCAGAATGCCATGGCACCGATAAGCCCATTATGTCGTTGAAAAATGGCATAAGCATCTCAATTAAATCTTTGACAAAACAATTGGGCTCCTCAGTACCAGACAACACATTTTCAATCAACAGATCTTGTATGCACCCACTATGTGAATAATACTGCAGAGGTTACCGGTGTCAATCAATCTTTGCATGCAACTTCAAAGGACTCCTAGAATCCTTCTCCAGCACAAGCTCTGCTTATACAAAAGCATCAATTATGACTTTGACAAACACGCCGCAAGCGTTCACCACTGCCAACTTCCTCAACTCGAGCATATAAAACTCAGGCTTTTTGTGGATTTCCTCTCATGAGTGCATGCCCTTCAGAGTCACTGCAATAGGGCAGCCTTCCAAAGCCTCCTTTACTTTTGGTGAAACATTTCTCAGAATTTCAGCTTGCTCGAGAATACACGGTTTGTGATTTTGTATTCACATCCCAAATGATGCTCTTCACATCTACGAACATTATCATCATCTTCATTGAGATTGACTTTAAAATCATTGTCGGAGGATTCTACATTTGAAACGTTGTCAGAGTCACTTTCCTCTTTTTCAACACTACCACTTAAAGCTAGAACAGAGTTTTGAAAATCTGTGAGCTTCTCTACAAATTTTGTGTGAACAACCAGTGGCAAGGAGATGAAGTGAGAAAACTAGAGATTTGGACCTTTTAACAGCCTTGTCGAGAATATGCCAAATTGTCTCAGTGGATGTAGTGTCACTTTTTGACAGATGGACCATCCATAATGTTTACACCCACACCCGCTCTTCCGACAACCTTGAGCCTCCCATGTGAGGATTCAAACACCTTAAGAGTCACTTTGGTGCCGATCCTTCATCGTTCACCACTTGGACACGAAGAAATTGAAGTGGAGACCGATTTAATTCAACCCTGAAGACAAAATTTACCACAATTGCTTTAGTCATGCAAAACCCGAAACCGGATTTCGGAGGGGTACCACTACAGTGAGCGGTATTGTTAGGTGGGGTGCGAATTAACTTTTGATTGCCACGTAGTCCTGACTTGGATTTAAAAACTACTTTTTTCGGACCCCCTTCATCCATTAGATTTCGAAACATAGAAGGGGTCCGAAATTTGTTTGGGCCATTAATTTCACCTTTGATTGTTGCCAATAATCGGAGTATGCATGTCAACCTTGCATGCCTGGGGCGTAAATTTTTCCCAAAATTTATCCCATGCTAACAAAGTACGTGAAGGGAAAACACAACGTGGTTGCTGATTCCCTCTCATGCAGACCAGCAGTGTTTTCACTTATGGATGTCACGCAGGATTGGAAGGCTCACCTATTGGTTGAGTATTCAAAAGACAGACAAGAATGTGATATTTTGGATGGTGCATGTAGTGATGATCAATTCCTAGTGATGGATGATGTAATCTATTACAAGGATTGAATCTATTTGGTTCCATAATCTCAGTTGAAGGAGAGGGTCATGCAGGCAACACATGGTTCTCCACTAATAGGGCACCCAGGTTTCCTCAAGACCTACTGCGTAGTCAGGGAGAAATTCTCTTGGAGAGGTCTCAAGGGAAATATTTTGAGGCATGTGAGAGAGTGTATAGAGTTTCAGAGAAACAAGGTAGAGCTCTCACATCCAATCGGGTTGTTGCAGCCACTTCCCATTCCGGAGAGGAAAATGGAGAGCGTGTCTATGGATTTCATCACAGGCCTACCAGCAGCGCAGGTGAGAGACTGTATTTATGTGGTAGTGGACAGACTGACCAAGTTTTCCCATTTCTTCGCTATATCTTCCATATATTCAGTCTTCCAGGTGGCTAAGTTATTCTTTCAGAAGGTATTCCCAAGGCCACTGTGAGTGACAGGGACAGTAGATTCATGGGAGCCTTTTGGCAGGAGATGTTCTGCTTGGTGGGGACTGAGCTCACACCCAGTACTTGTTGATTTTTGTAGCATCGGAAAGTTCTCTAAGCCCCAAATTTAGTGGATAGGCTTAGACACTAGTATTCCAAAGAACCTAGAAACCGTTTGTGAAAATTCCACTCGGTTCCTCCAACTATGTAATGTGGAAGGAAAGGATTCAATTGCTTCTAGATGGATACGATCTCAAGGAGTTCGTGGAAAATGTGGTTTTTGTACCTACAGATCCATATCAGAACAAAAAGTACAAGGCCTACATGGCAAAGTGCAAGAGGCTAATCCTTGATGTAGTCAAGGATTACATAGTCTCACATTTAGATGGCAAGGGCACCACCAAGGAAATGTGGGAAGCCTTCTCCTTGCTGTATGAAGGAACTTCCAAGCAGCGAAAGATGTACTTGGAGCAGAAGCTCCACATGATCCAGATCAATAAGGGGGAGAGCATTGCTCTATTCCTTACGAGATTTCAGGAGATACGAGACCAGTTGGCAGCCGTGGGATCCACCCCAACTGCAACGACTATGGTGAGGTTGGCCCTTAACGCAGTCACAAAGAAGTGGTAGGTTTTTGTCCAAAGCATTTTGGGCAGGGCTACGCTTCCTAGTTGGGAGTAGATGTGGTCAACACTTCAGGAGGAAGAGCTGAGGAGAGATCAGTCAAATGCAAGCTTGACGACAACAACGGTAGCATCAAAACAACAACAAGGGCAATAAAGACAAAAGAGAGATGTCTTGAAGGTGAAATGCTTCAGATGTGGTGAGATGTACCACTTTGCATCACAGTGTCCTTTGAAGAAAAAGGACAAGGATGAGAAGTATGATCCAAAAGTTGCAGCCGCAAAGATTGAGCAGGATGAGTTCGCCATGAGTGCCCATGCTTCTCCAAGTGAGAAATGGGGTGATATTGAGTTGTAGTTCACTCCGAACTTCAGTTGGGAAGGATCCTTGAGGAACCCACCTCATGGATCATTGCCTTGCTACGTGAGCCCATGATTAACAGTAGCGGGATGGAGGAGTTTCAGTAAGAGCCGAGGAGTGATTAAGACGACAGTGCAGTAGGTAGCAACACCTATTTCTGGAGCAGAGAAGCAGAAACACAGTGCATAGAAGGGTGTACACATTCGTAGATGGGTTGCTTGAGCCACTGCATGGACTGGTGAAGTCACGCAGGCCTTCTACTCTACAAGAGGTCGTGACTTGTACAAGAAACTTGCAGGGGGCTATCCGCAAGACCCAAGCACCTATTCCATCACGCACTCCCTACCCTCAGAAAGGGAGTGATACTAGACCACCACCACAAAGAGCAGCCCAAGCATGTGGGCAGCTAGACGAGGAGACTAGGAGAGACCTCAGGAGGAGGAAGTTGTGCTTTACTTGTCGAGAGACGTGGGCACCATGCCATCGGTGCACAATGGGCAAGGACAATTATATTGAGGTCTTCTTGGACAGTGTTCAAGAGGATGATGTGGAGTTGGAGTATGGTGGGGGATACAATGAAGGTCCGACAGAGAGGGGGCCACCACCACCACCACCACCACATGGGGGAGCATATTTTACACCATCTAGGGGATTCCTTGTCTCTTTTTGCGAGGTTCCCAAATTTATGACCCTGAGGATTAGAGGCACAGTGCAGGGGAAGCGTGTCTCAATATTAGTAGACAGTGGGGCCACCCACAATTTCATTGATGCTCACATGGTCTAGAGGAGGGGCATCACCACTACAGAATTTGAGGGGTTTTCAATTCTAGTGTTGGGGAGTAGGACTATGCAGTGCACTCGATATGTTCTCGCTTTGATAGTGACCATGGGGAACTATTCAATGACAAACCATTTTTTCGTGGTAGACATACCACACACCAATTTAGTGGTGGACGTCCAATGGTTATACTCCCTTGGCCGAGTTACCACCGACTGGAGGAAACTAGAGATGGAGTTCACCAGGTCGGATGGTAACCTAGTAGTTCTTCGGGGTATGCATTCATATCCTCCACAGATAATCTCGGCCCACGGGATGGAGGAAAATTTGAGGCATGGGGACATAGCAAGGGCAGTAGAGTTGAGGATTCAAGAGGTTGGGAAATAGGCCAGGCCACCACACCCAGACATACAGGCCATACTAGATAGATACCCGATAGTTTTTGGGGACATACCACCGAGGTAGCCACCAGACAGGGGGTTCGAGCACACCATTGAGTTGGAGCCTAGTGTGCAGGAAATCATCACCACTCCTTATAAGCATCCCAAGGCCTATAAGGATGAGATTGAACAAGCTATCAGGGAGTTTTTGGCGTTGGGCCACATTAGGCCGAGTTCCAGTCCCTTTGCTTCTTCATTGATGCTAGTGAAGAAGAAGGATGGAACTTTGTGCATGTTGATAACAGGGCACTCATGATCTGAAATTATGCAGGAACATAATAAAATACAAAAATACACATAAACGCAGAGATGCAACAGAAATAACACTTCATTTCATTAATATCAATTAAATGAAATATGCTTACAGAAAGAATGGAAATAAACTAGTTAGGGCACGGGTAGCTTATCTCTGAGAAGAGATGTGGCGGCTAAAGCCTCTGAACTGTGTTATAATGAGGCTCAATGGCCTTTTTATTATTGAACAACATAGGAAAACCCTAAACAACCAAGACCCTAACCCCAGGAAATGAAACACTAAGAGTTTGTGGGCCTCGTTGGGGTTAGTTGGGAAGCCAACTTCCCGGGGATGTAACTTGGTCATATTATCTATGTTTGGCGCGTATGATATATCACCGTAAATATCTCTCTGAGTACTACAGGTTTTGCCGCAGGCCCCTGCCTATGGGTATGGGCCTGTTGCAAACCTCAAAAAAATGTCATTTAGGGGGTGAAAACTGCTTCAGAAGTTCAGGACCCGAAAAACTGCTAAAAATAGTAAATGCTGCTATAAAAAATGAAAATGATGAAACTGACTGGAGGTCTAGGTGGAATAGGTGGGTGGCCACCAATATCCACCTAGATCATCTCAACAAAAAAACGTTGAAGAATCATTATCCCATCCCGCGTATTGATGAGCTAGTGGATGAGCTTAGAGGAGCTAAGTTCTTCTCTAAGATAGAGTAGTCGGGATATCATCAGATCAGGGTGAGGGATCAGGACATCCCGAAGAAGGCCTTAAGGTGTCACTACTGGCATTTTGAGTTCTTGGTCATGCCTTTCGGGTTGACCAATGCACCTGCCCATTTCAATCATGCATGAACCATGTGTTTAGAGGGCAGTTGAGGAGATTTGTGTTGGTATTCTTCAATGACATCCTGATCTACAGCAAGATGTGGGAGGAGCACCTGCAACACCAGGAGACAATGTTGCACATTCTAGAGGAGCAACAATTCTATGCCAAGTTGTCCAAGTGTGAGTTTGGACTGACAGAGATGCTTTACTTGGGACACATCATTGGTGCAGATGGGGTCAAGGGGCACGAGGAGAAGATCAGGGCCATTCGAGATTGGCCAGAGCCTAGAGATGTGACAACGTTGAGGGGGGTTTTTGGCATTTGCACCTATTACCGGAAGTTCGTCAAGGGCTTCTCACAGCTAACATAACCCCTCACATATTTGACCAAGAAGGAGGCTTTTGCATGGACAGATGGAGCCCAGACAACTTTCGATCGACTCAAGGAGGTGATTGTAGTTTCCTGGTGTTGGCACTTTCGGATTTCACGTAGCCATTCACGCTGGAGTGTGATGCATTAGGTGAGGGGATTGGGGCAGTATTGTCTAAACATGGGTACCCCATTGCTTTCGAGAGATGAAAGCTTCTACCACATGAGCGGTCATAATCCATTTATGACAAGGAGATGTTGGCCATCATGCATGTGTTTGCCAAGTTTTGGCAATACTTGGTGGGCAACCAGTTCCGGGTGAAGACAGATCACAACAGTCTTCGCCACTTCATGGGGCAACAGGGCCTCAATGACAGACAACAGAGATGGGTCAGAAAGGTGCAAACCTATGATTTTGATATTGAGTATGTGTGAGGGAAGCACAATGTGGTGGCCGATGCATTATCCAGGAGACCCGCAAGACTTTCACTCATGAGCATTTGCCATGAATGGAAGGCACAGTTGTTGGTGGAGGACTCCAAGGATCGGTAGGCATGTGAGATCTTGGAGGGCATTCACACGGATGAGTGCTACCGAGTGATGGCCAAGATCATATACTACAAGGGGCACACCTTCTTAGTTCCAAGCTCATAGTTGAGGGAGTGGAGACTCCATGCAACTCATGATTTTCCTTGTCAGGGCATCAGGGGTTCAGGAAGATGTACATGGAAGTGAGAGAGAGCTTCACATGGAAGGGCCTCAAGGGGGACGTATTGAGGTATGTACAGGAGTATGAGGCCCGTTAGAGGAACAAGGGGGAGTTGATCCATCCAGTCGGGTTGTTGCAGCCTCTCCCCATTCCTGAGGGGAAATGGGAGAGTATCTCCATGGATTTATCACGAGGCTTCCAACAGTGCAGAGCAAAGATTGTATTTATGTGGTGGTCGTCCGACTGACTAAATATTCCCATTTCTTTGCCATTCCAACTCGGTACTCAACTTCATAGGTGGCCAAATTGTTCTTTAGGGAGGTTTTCTGCTTGCACAGACTGCCTAAGACGGTAGTCAACGATAGAGACAATCGATTTATGGGAGGATTTTGGCAGGAGCTATTCAGGCTAGTGGGTACTGAGCTCACCCTGAGCACGAGATACCACCCACAAACAAACGACCAAAGGGAGAGGTTGAATATATGGCTAGAGGGCTATCTCATGAATTATGTGACCGGGCAGTAGAGGGCATGGATTTGATGGTTTCACTTAGGAGAGTATTGCTACAACACCACCCATCATATGGCCATCGGTATGTCACCTTTCCCTGCTTTGTATGGTTATGATGCTTTGTCTTTGCTGACATTGTTTTTGGAGACAGTCGGGCCCCAAAGGCCAAAGATTGGCTCCTAAAGAGCCAAGACATCCTCAAGGCTCTCAAGGACAACTTGCTGACAGCTTAGAATCAACAAAATATGTATGCTGATAGACACCATTTCAAGAGACATTTTGAGGGGGACTTGGTGTTACTACGATTACAGCCATATCGACAGTCGACACTGAAAGAAAAAGGGGATGAGAAGCTGCAACCATGTTTCTATGGGCCATACAGGGTGATTAGGAGGGTTGGAGAGGTAGCCTATGAGTTGGAGCTACCACCACGAAGCAAGAACCATAACATTTTCCATGTTTCATGCCTCAAGAGGGTGTTGGGGCAGCAGGTTACAACAACTGTGGCGTTGCCTCCGCTTGATGACGAGGGTCGTCCAGTTTTGGAACTGGAGGCCATTATGGAGACTAGGGAGAGGAATTTGAGGAGCAGAACGATCAGATAATACTTGGTGTTTTGGAAGAGCCTTCCGGATGAGGATGCCGCCTTGGAGGGTGAGCACATACTTGAGCATCCAGCGCTAAAGTTGTTTGGGGACAAGCAACATTTGGGAGGGGAGCACTGTAATGTCCCTTCCTAAATTATTTTGGAACAGATTTAATTTCCACAATTTTGGGATCATTTTTGGAGGCTATGGGACCCACTCAATTTTGTTAAAGGAATTAGAAAGATAAGGGGAGGTCGTATTATTTTGCTAGTGGAATGCGAGGGCCACCCATATAAGGAAAAACACACTTCACTTAGCCAATAGTTCGAAATGCTTAAGAGGGAAGTCGAATGGCTTGGTGGAGGGCCCCACGTGGGAAGGAAGGCCCACGAAATTATAAAAGGAGAAATATCAACCTCATTTGCATCTTTTGCACATCGAACTCAACTTAGTTGCTCGAGCTACTTAGCTAGGTCACTTGTTGTTTAGCATGATTTTTACAATCGAAGAACTCAACCTTTCTTCGGAGGACTTCGAGTGCCACCTTAGAAAGGTTTTGTTACACCTATCCGAAGGATATCAGCAGGGAATTTCTAGCACTTACACCCATATTTGCCCAACCAGTGTGTATTCCAAGAGAAGGTAGTAAGCACTCAAGTGTGAGTCATTTCAGTGCTCTTCCGGGGAGAAATTGCCGGAGGAATTTAGAGGAAGGAAGCTCAGAGGTTTTGCGGATTTTTTGTGGAGTTTGGGAGCAAAAGGAGACAACTACATTCTGGAGTAAATTTGCAGCTCTTGGGCCAACGCCAAATTGCCTCACTGGGCACACGTTGGAGTTAGAGGCTTGCTTGGTGAGGCTGAAACTTGCCAGGAGAAATAAGGGAAACATTTGGGGAGTTGATTGCAGCCATTTTGGAGTGTTTTGAGTGGAGTTTTCTGCTGTATGGACAAACATCACACTTCAACAATCAGAGGAGGATGTAGGGCCTTTGGGGGCCGAATTTCAAGGGTCAAAACCAGGCCAAACCCTTTTTGGGTTTTGATGGGTTTTACTTAAGGAGCTTGGGATTAATTTGGCGGAATTTTTTTAGCACCGGAGGTGGGGTTTTCAGAAGTATCTTTGCAGGAGACAGTGCAATTTTATTGGGGCAACGCAAAGCATTATTGGGATAGTTAATAGCATCATCTGGGCTTGTCATTTCTTCACCTGGGCTTTGCTCTACTTGCCATTAAAGCAAGCCCAAGTCAATTCCTTCCACATACTTGCACTATTTCTCCAATTATATAATAAAATGACTCAGTTGCTTCCGTATTTTTGGTTTTTAAGGGTGTGCACTAATGTTTAAATTTTTCTATGGTTGAATTCGCTAATTGATTTGTATATCACTGTTTTTCCTAGTTTGGAACATTAAAAATACACATACATCCTGTTCCAAGTAATCATGATTTTAATGTGTTAGAATTTACCTACTTTAGTGATATCTCTTGTTACATTTTTGTAATTTTGAATAGCAAGGAAAGGACCTTTATATCTTGTGTGTTGAAACACGACCTCAATCTCCATGTTTTCCTGAATAAGATGGCTTCCCGTGAACCTTGCTTTGACCCCATTTCCCATTGGAAAAACACTCTTCGTTTCACCTTGGACTTTCTTGCACAAGTTCTAGCAATCATATTATTGGGAAGACCCCCTTGAATAGGAGAGCTAGCCTAAAGTGTAGAAAAGGGTTGGTGAGGTGATAGCGACCTCCCTATTTGGAACTTTATATCAAGAGGTGAGGAATTGTGTGATAAAAGGATCTACAACCCTCGGCTAGGATTAGGCATTTGCCACCTTAAATTTAGATACATGCAGAACTTTGAATTTAGACATGTGACACATGTGTCATCATCAGTTTCATCATCTAAGATTAAAATTATGAAACATCTAAGCAAATGAATTATCTCACTCTATGGTGTATGCCTATTTGTGGTCATTGTATTTACAAAAATACTTAGAATTTGTAATCTAAAACCAACATAAAATTCTTGGTATTAAGTACTATTTATTATTTTATATGGATAAAATCATGTAATTTTAAAACTTAGCTTACAAACAATCTTACATAAATAAAATAGATCCATGCAGAACATATTATCTATGTGAAAATAGTTTACAACTAAAATAATGATGGTCTACTTTGTTCGTACATAATATTTATCCACTTTTGCTATTCCATGGAACAATGAAACTAGGGATTTTTGGTAAAAGCTAAACTAGAGCTTGTAATGCTTTCCAAAGCATGCAAGAGAAAAATGCAAAAAAGGAAAGGGTGAAATGTGTACTTGTCTGCCTTGATGCGAACACTAAGGCAATGTCCCACCATTGACAACAATGACCCCCTTCCATGACACGCCACATCCCTAACTCACAAAAAGGTGCATTCATCATTTTTTCCCATGCTACAAACCAAAATTGAAAGTGTGTTGTGTAATAAGTTTAGCATATGAAACAATTTAATGAGATTATAGACATTGAAGGAAAGAAAAAATTGACAGATTTTACACCGTAAATACATCAAGATCCATTTGGATGCTTCAATCCTCTTTTGCACTCTCATCTACACGGAACAATATGCATAATGGATAATTCATAATTAATAATAGAACATAATCCTATGTAAATCTACACTTTATGTGTGTGATATTGCTTTCTTGCTTTCCAATTTCATTATAAAACCAAAAATACAAACATTTTAGGTATTCTTCCTCCGTGAAGAGGAAAGCATCATGAAATTATGTTCAACTTTCTAATATGAAAAAAGAGAAGTTAATAAATGATTAATTTCATTTTTGTATTTAAATTAAAAATATATAAAAAAATGATATTTTATTTTTATTCCTAAATTTAATATTTCCATTTTATAGAAAAACAATTAAAAATGTAAAATGCTAAATTGTAATGAAAGGAAATTTGAGTTCATATATTCAATTAAATCTAATCATTTGTAAAATGTATATAACTCTATAAAAGATTTAAATTACTTCAATTAATTTAAAGTTTATTTTTCAAGGAAATATTTTACATATTCAAAACCATTAACATTTAACAAAAGTGAAAATTTATATATCAAACCATAAATCCATTCGAATTTATAAAAAATAACTATTTTCATTATTAATCAACAATAAAATAAAATGATCTTCCTTAAAAAAAAATAATTAAAGATATATTATAATAAATTTGTTAACAATAAAACCCCTCTGGTGAGAACTTCCTATATAAAATCCTTCCATCTGGCTCATCGCCATTCCAATTCCAATCGAGAATATCACCCCTACCAGAATGCCATTCTAATTCCAATCGTGAATATCACCCCAGTAGAATTATGTTTCCATCAATGGCAAATTTAAAGCCTATATGAAGCAAAATATGCTTAATTTACAAATTTATGTTCCTTGATGCAGCTACCTTGTGAGTCTCCATTAATATTATTGCCAACGTCTCCAACCTCTCCGGCCCATGGCAGGGGCATTCCGTGCTGCCAGTATCCGAGCTCATTAAATATACAGGGAACTACAATTAATTATGGTCGAAGAGGTATTATTGCTGTATCGGTAGCAAGGACTCATCCCCTATAACTTCCTTCTCCCACAGAATCACAGAATCTCTTTACTGGGCAGCAACAATCATTCCTCCCCTATGCTATTAAAGCTAAGGGAGCGCCCAAACATTTGGATGCAATGCATTTCAAATTAGTATGTGAGATTTGAGAGATTTATGATGTATAAATATTATAATGGTGATTTATAAATGGGTTATATATAACTATTATAATAATCTATTTCTAAAATTATGATTACAGTTTTTAATTTTTTTATTAATGAAATCAAAGAATTTTTTACGTAAATTGATTAATAAAATAAAAAATATATAATTTCTTTTAATACAAAATTAATGTAGTGATATTTTATTTAGATTTTATTTATATAAAAAAATAATAAATAATTTTAATTAATTATTATTTATAAAAAAATGTATTAAATAATACAGAATTATATTTTTAAAAGAATTCAATTACCAGAAAAGGAATTCTCTATACAATTACCATAAAACCCACAAGGTTGGGCGACTTGGCTGCATGATTGTTTTTTTTAATTTTTATTTTTATTTTTATTTTGAAATTTTTATATATATTTTTAAAGCATCTATTTACTTATTAACGATTTAAATTAAAATGTTTAATATTTGAAATTTAGATGTTTAGTAAATATTATGAGTAAAGTTAAAATTATGCAATGTTATGAAGAAATCTTTGGGTAATAATCACATTATTATTAACAAAGTCGACGTCTTTCGAACCAACCAGTGTGGTTCATCATCAGGACTAAGTGATATGGACTAAGTGAGAGATCATATCAGTAGTTAAGTTTAAAGAGATGTCTGCATCGAAGAGGCTAAGGTCTTAGCCAGGGTTGATCATTTTCATCATCCTAAGTTAAGAGAGGCCCTTGAAATTGAAAAAAGGCCCACAAATCTCAATAGAAATAAATTTAAAAGATTATATCATAGGTTTTTCTTATAATTTTAATACTTTTTCTATATCATTTTAGTTTATGATGTATAATTACAATATTTATAAAATAATTTAAAATTTGTAAATTAAAACTATTATATTTTATTATATTAATGAAGAAAAAAAATTGTACTTAACATTATTATAATTAATAATATTATAATAATATTAATTATGTTAATAGATATATTTATTTTAGAATAGATTTTTCAAAATTTTAATTTAATTAGGGATACTTATTAGATAGATAATAGAGATTCAATATCTATGAAATATTTTAAAATATTGATATTAATAATATAAAATATATATATATTAATTGTTTTAATGCATTTTTGTTTTTACTTATCATTCAATTTATATAGTTGTTCTTTTTATAATTTTAATATTTTTTCTATGCAATTTTAGTTTATGATGTATAATTACAATATTTATAAAATAATTTAAAATTTGTAAATTAAAATTATTATATTTTATTATATTAATGAAAAAAAATTGTACTTAATGTTATTAATTAATAATATTAATTATGTTAATAGATATATTTATTTTATAATAAGATTTTCAGAATTTTAATTTTAAATTACAAAGTAAAGAATAGAAATTCAAATTCAATATTCATAAAATATTTTAAAATATTCATAATAGTATGAAGTAATAATTTAGTTAGTTATAATTTTTTTTTAATAATATATAGTAATTATTTTAATGTATATGTGTTTGTTTTTACTGACTATTCAATTTACATAGTTACTCTGAAAAATATTTATACCAAAAAAAAGCTACAAAACCTTAAATTTTAGGAGATATATAAAAAAAATAAAATTAATAATAATAAAATCACCCTTAAAAACAAATAAAATAAAACAGATGCTGTACCGAGTCTACCGAACTTGCCGTGAAGTTTGTGTTGCCGACAACAATCCCATCACACGAAAGTCAGATACCCTACACTGAAAAGATTTAACCTAATTCTTCAATTTCTATACCTGCAAACAAACCAAACATTTGAGTTAGGAAAATTGAGCAGTAAGCAACGAGCCCATACTCTCATCATTCATGTGAGCAATTTCATTGAAAGAAGCTTCAAATTGTGATACTAATACCTAGTTCCCATCCGCAACCAATAGTAACAGAACAGAACTACAAGGAATCATGTGTAATTTCATCCACACTACTTGGCCAACTACTGTAATAAAGATAAAGCGGGGAGATAAAAAAGACTAAAAGAAGGCAAGCCTAGCAAACATGATATCCATCTGCCAGAGAAACAGACATGGACAAAATAAAGACAGAGACCAAAAGAAAGACCAAAATAGCAAGCCTAATGGACAATATACAATTCGCCTAGTTGGATTCAGAGGTAGACGGAGCAGCGAAATAGAAATAGCCCCGAAAACCGAAAAATGTTCTGAAAATTCGGAGTATTCTCCATTTTTTGTTTCATCTAAACAAACAATGGAGAGAGTAATACTCTCCTCTTCTAACACAAAGAGTAAGAAATATTTCGACAGGGAATCTCAGTCATTCACTCCAACAACTTTTATTCCTTAAAAAAAAAAAAACTATTACAATGATGCCGCACCGCTCGCAAAACGCAAAGGCTGCAGGAGACCTCACTGTCTCTTAAAAATAAACTCATTGTCTCACAATCACATCGCACTGTTATGCATGAAAATTAAACACTCTGTCTCTGCTGTAAAAACTTACGTTCTGTCTCTATTACAAATGCACTGCTGTGCGAATACAAAAAATTACATATGGCTCTTGGGCCTCTTCACTTTTATATGCTATGCATATAATTTAAAAAAAACAAACTACATTACAATTTAGAATTAAAATCTCTTTTAAAACAAAAATGTTAACGGGCCCACATAATAAAACGTGCACAAAAATAATACACCGTCACGCGATATGAAATAAAACTTCAACCTTAAATCTTTGACAAAGGCCTGGACTCCAACCGTTAATTAAATTGGATTGCAAACAAATTTCGCGTGCCAAAAGGAGCCTGCTGACGTCACCCAAGTTGTGACCCGAAATCCCTTTTAAATCCGCCCTAAAGTCGTATCGGGTCCGATTTGGGCCATGTCATCGGCTGCCTCAAATGTGACCCGAAATTATCATAAAATCCGCCTTATAAATTTTCGGTCCGGCTTTCCGTCTTATGAGTCGCGCAAAACAAAATCTCGTACTAATGAAATGTTGTCGCGCATCTATCGACTTGTATGCCGACTTCGTCAGCCGAGGAGTGGGGACCGCCGCCTTCAATCAACCACTCCGCGTCACCATCGATTCAAACTCGTCTATAGATATACTGTATTTTTGAATGCATGAGGCCAAAAAAAAAAACTACGAAGATCGTAGGGGGTTTTCAAAAAATCGATTCTTTCACTATTTTAGAAAAGTTTTCGGCCGCCGCAGCCCTTCAAACAAACATAGCAAGCGGCTCCGAGAAAAGTACCGTTGAAAGTAACATTTCAACACTCCCCCTTACTTTCAGTTGCTGGGTTATCAGTCATACGCAGACATTTTCGCAAAAACTCAAAACTCTTTCGTCCCAATGGCTTGGTATTTTAATGTCCGCAACCGCTTCCTAAGTTCCTGTGCTGTTCCAAAACAATTCTCTCCATTGTTCGCCAGCGTCTCGATGTAGTGAAACTTTGTGTCAATGTGTTTCGTCCTCTTGTCACAAAAAATCACTGTACCTTTTGTCTGCTCTTGGCACAAACTCCTTAACCTCCTCCTCATCCAAATTTCTTGACACGCTGCTGCTGTAGCTGCCACATATTCTGCCTCTGCTGTAGAAAATGCTACAATGGGCTGTTTCTTAGAAGCCCATGAAATGGCTCCTGAACCCGTGTGAAAAACATAACCGAAAGTGCTCTTCTGATCATCTACACTTCCAGCCCAATCACTGTCAGTGTATCCAACTAAATCTGAACATTCTGAAGCAGTATATAAAATGCCATACCTTTTGGTTCCTTTAACATACCTCAGAATTCTCTTCGCTGCCTGCCAATGTGCATCCTTTGGCTTCTCCATGAATCTGGAAATTAAACTAATAGCATGCATTATGTCCGGCCTAGTTGCAGTCAAATACATGAGGCTGCCAACTATGCTCTTGTACAAGCTAGGATCAAAATCCTTGTTGTTGTCCTCTCTGCTGAGTTTTAATCCCATCACTGTGGGAGTGATTGCTGCTTTGCTTTCCTGCATATTAAATCTTTCAAGCACTTCATTAACATATTTTGCTTGTGAGATAAAAATCCCATTTTCATCTTGTTCTACTTCTATTCCTAAGAAGTATCTCAACAAACCCATGTCAGTCATTTCAAATTCTTCTTTCATGACTGTTTTAAAATTTTCAATAAGGTAATCATCATTACTTGTGAAAATAACATCATCAACATATAAAACTACAATCAACATTTTACCATCTTTTTCTTTGATGTAGAGGGTGGGTTCTCCCTCACACTTTTCAAATCCATTTTCTAGTAGATAGGAATCTATCCTACTGTACCACGCTCTTGGTGCTTGCTTCAGCCCATAAAGAGCTTTCTTCAACTTGCACACTTTGTGCTCTTGGCCTTTCTTTTCATAGCCAAGAGGTTGTTCAATGTAAACCTCTTCCATTAACACTCCATTTAGGAATGCTGACTTCACATCCATTTGGTAAACTTTCCACTTGTTTTGTGCTGCTATGGACAACACTGCTCTCACAGTCTCCATTCTAGCAACCGGTGCGAAATTTTCCTCATAATCTATTCCATGCTTCTGCTTATACCATTTGACGACAAGTCTTGCCTTGTGTCTCTCTATTTTTCCTTTAGCATTACTCTTGGTCTTGTAGACCCATTTAACTCCAATGACATCTTTATCTTTTGGGAGTTCAACCAAATCCCAAGTCTTGTTTCTTTCTATGGCATTAATCTCCTCATCCATAGCTTCTATCCATTTCTTATCCTTAATAGCTTCTTCAAAGTGGATAGGGTCTTCAACATGACAATATAAAACAAACAAATAATTGATACCTTCATTTGCTGCCTCTTGTGCATAAATGTCATTCAAATTTCTGAACTTCTTACCTCTTTCACTAGGTGTACAAATGCTTGAAGAAGCACTTGAATTTCCTCCTTGTGGTGTGCTTGGAGAAGAACTCTCATTTCTTCTCAAGGGTGTCTCTTGCTGCTCTTGTGTTGGTGCTGCTGTTTGGGGATGTATTTCAGCCAATTCATCATCATCTTCATCATGAGATAAACAATGTTTAACATTCACTGTTTTCTCTATGCTTCCATCCCAAGCTTCCTCCTCAATAAACTGAACATCTCTGCTCACAATAAACTTCTTGGTGGATGGGTTATATAACCTGTAAGCCTTGGATTCCTCACTGTATCCAATGAAAATACATTTCTCCCCCTTGCTGTCCAACTTCTTCCTTAGCTGATCCGGAATGTGTGCATAAGCCACACATCCAAAAACCTTCATGTGTGTGACACCTTGCTTTGTGCCACTCCATGCCTCCTCCGACACTTTGTTCATCACTTCTTTTGTAGGGCACCTATTCAAAATGTATGTTGCACAATGTACAGCTTCATCCCAATAATCATTAGGAAAATGCTTTGCCTTTAACATACTCCTCACCATGTCCATTATGGTTCTATTCTTCCTTTCGGCTACTCCATTTTGCTGCGGAGTATATCTAGTTGTAAATTGCTTTTGAATACCATTTTCTCTACAAAAACGTAGAAAATCTTTAGAGATATACTCACCTCCTCTATCAGTCCTTAAGACTTTGATATGCAGCCCACTTTGTTTCTCAACAAGTGCTTTGAAATTGCAAATTTTTTCAAACACTTCACTTTTGTTTTTCAAAAAGTAAACCCAAGTTTTTCTTGTAAAATCATCTATGAATGTTAAGATATAGTGGCTGCTAGCAAGTGATGGAGTTTGCATCGGTCCACACACATCTGAGTGGACAATTTCTAAGGGTGCTTTTGCCCTTATGCTTTTCCCGGAAGGAAAACTTTCTCTGTGTTGTTTCCCAAGAATACAACCTTCACAAAGGCTGTCCGGTTTCTCTATCAATGGTAAACCACTTACCATTCCTTTTCTGTTCAATAGATTAAGACCTCCAAAGTTGAGATGACCGAATCTCAAGTGCCACAACCAATTTTCATCCTTTGGTTCGCTTTGGAAAGTCTCCTGTGCAACTGCTGCTTTCTCTTCACCATTCTTCAAGTCTGCTCTCATTCTGAGAGGGAACATCCTGTTCCTTGTCATCTTCACTTCAACAATACATTGTTTGCTGGGTGGTTTATCCATGATGGTACAAACATCATTATCAAAGAAAACATTATACCCCTTATGGACAAGCTGTCCAACACTTAAGAGGTTACACTTCATTCCTGGAACGTAATAAACATCTGCTATGGTTTTCTTTGCACCTAATCTTGTTAAAACATTTACATCTCCTTTTCCCATAACAGAAACTTTGCTATCAGTTCCTAGTGTGACTTGTGACTGCACACTTTCATCTAACATAGAAAACATTGCTAAGTTTCCTGTCATATGGTTACTGCAACCGGAGTCTAGAAACCATAAATCCTCACTTTTTTCTTCAGCCATATTACAAGCTAAAAACAAATTATCTTGGCTGAGATTTTCTCTAGTGAAATTTGCACTAGTTCTATTTCCCATATCATGCTGCTTCTTTCTACATTCATTAGCATAATGACCATATTTTTTACAATAGTGACATTGGACATTGGACTTATCATACCTCTGTCCTTGAGCATTATGTTGACCACTTTGCTGGCTGCTGCCTTGGCCTTGATGCTAATTTTTATTGCTGCCCCTTCCTTGAGCATTTGTTGGATTGTTCCTTCCACCTCTGTTTTGGCTTCTACCTCTTCCTCTCTTGTTTCATTTGCCTTGCCCTCTTCCTCTTCCGAAAGACATTTGGGTCTTAAAGGCATGTTCCAAAGATGAGTTTTCACTTCTACCCAATCTCTACTCATGAGTCATCAATGATGCATGTAGCTCATCCACTGTGAACTTTGTGAGATCCTTAGTCTCCTCTATGGTGGTGACAATCACATCGAATCTTGAGGGTAGACTCCTCAAGAGTTTTTCCACAATTCTCTTGTCTTCAAGAGTCTCTCCATGAGATATTATTTGTGTGACCATTCCAATCACATGAGTGAAGAATGAGTCAATAGTATCTGACTCTTTCATACAGAGAGTCTCAAAGTCTCTCCTCAGCAACTGAAGTTTTGTTGTCTTCACTCTTTCCATGCCTTGATAGGCTGTCTTGAGAGTTTCCCATGCTTCTCTGGATCTCTTGGCTGCTGCTATCCTTGGAAACACACTCTCATGCACTGCTTGATACAATAAGAAGAGAGCTTTGGAGTCTTTCTTCCTATTGCTCTTCAGCAACTCTCTTTCTGCCTGAGTTAAATCTTCAAACTCTTCTTCATTTGCTGGCTCTTCAAAGCCATCCTCAACAAATTCCCATAAGTCTTGGGAGAAAAATAAAGCTCTCATAGTTATTGACCAGTAGTCATAATTTTTCCCATTAAATAGTGGGAGATGGATATTTCCCATACCCATACCAGTGCTGGCTCTAGCCATTCTGCACTCTTAACTATGATTCAAAAACACTTGACTGTGTATTTAAATAGCTGATCAAGCTTTTGGTACCGTATTAACAATTGTATAGAAAAATAAATGAATTCTTTAACAGTCTTCACACCGGGCTCAAAGCTGCTGCAACAAAGAACTCCTTCCTTCAGCTTCTTTGATCTTCAAAGAGCCTAGACTAGCTCTGATACCATGTTGGAATATTGAAAATTCTAGAACAACAATGGAGAGAGTAATACTCTCCTCTTCTAACACAGAGAAATTAAAAATTCTTGACAGGAGACAGAGTTTTCACACTGAAACAACAACTTCTATTCCTTATAAAAAAAACTATTACAATGATGTTGGACTGCTGCAAAACGCAGTGCCAAAGGAGACCTCACTGTCTCTCAAAAATAAACTCACTAACTCACAATCACAACGCACTGCTATGCATGAAAATTAAACACTCTGTCTCTGCTGTAAAAACTTACATTCTGTCTCTATTACAAATGTACCTACTGCGTTTAATACACAAAATTACATATGGCTCTCAGTTCTTCACTTTTATATGCTACGGTATACGATTAAAAAATAAAGCAAACTACATTACAATTTAAAATTAAAATCATGCGAAAACAAAATGTTAACGGCCCACATAATAAAATGTGCACAAAAAAATAATACACCGTCGCACGATAAAACTTAAAACTTCAACCTTAAACCTTCGACAAAGTCCCGTACTCCAACCGTTAATTAAACCATCCCCGTATAACGATTTCGGGTGACAAAAGGTGCCCGTCGACTACGCCCCGACCGTGACCCAAAATCACAATTAAATCACTTAAAGTTACCGGGTCCCTCCCACCGTCGACGTCAAATAAATGTGACCCGCGCGATGAGTCATAAAATCCGCCTTATAAATTTTCGGGTCCGGTTTTCTGCTTGGTGAGCGGGTAAACCAAAATCCCGTACCAATTAGAATTTTCCACGCGTCTGCTAACTTGTATCCTGACTTGGTTGAGGAGTGGGGACCGCCAGTCTTCAATCAACCACTCCCATGTTCAAATAAATTCAAGCTCTGTTTCGAATAAGTGCTCTGTATTTTTGAATGTACAGAGACCTGTCAAAAAAAACTGCGAAAGGGCTATACGGGATTTTCAAAAATCGATTCTTTCACCATTTTAGAAAACAGCTTGAGTAAAAATAACCTAGAGATTAAAATTGAAAGTGGCTTTGCACAGCCATTATTGAATGTAACATTTCAACAAAACCAACAAAAAAATTTAATTGGAAAGATCGGAAGAGAGTGTCATTACTGATCTCGAACTCCCTTATGAAGTAATTTAACGCCGTTATAAACACAGGGAAAATGTCTCATCTCCTAAGCTGCAAACCAACGAGACATTTAATTGGAAAGATTGGGAGAGTGTGTGAAGTACTGAACTCGAACTTCCTTATGAGAAAATAAAAACTGAGGTTATTCAGTCCTTTCTGCAATCGACAAGGAACAATTCGTACCTATTTGTATATTTCTAATTAACAACAAAAATTGCAAAATCTCGAAATTCGAAAAGACTGATTTTAGTTCGGCAGCAGAAATGATGAAAAAATTAAATGAACCATTATACTCTACATGAAGAATTTAGGGAAGAGCACATGTACGAAATCTATCTTTCTCCAATTCTGTAAGTGACTGCACCTGCAGCGTCTTTCCCTCCAAGAAAGTCTCCTCGGCCGACATACGCAGAACATTGAATAATCGCTCATCTTGTTGAAGTTCGGGAGCAACTAATGTGCGTCATTACTACCAAAATATATTGCTTTGCCTATCAAATTTAAATTGTTTTCTGCAGAACCAATCACTGACATACCGACATATATTTCGCTCCGCTAATGTTTTTTCATTTATTTATAAATAGAATGTGAGCGCAAAACGAATTTGAGTACGTCTAACAAACCTCTCCCACTACGTCTTGTGTCTACTAGTTCGCTGTGAGTTAAAAATGAGTGCAGCCACCAAAGGTGTGGGTTCAAATGTCGATAGGCGAGCCATCAAAATTTAAGAAGTGTGAGTCTTGTGTTTGTGTTTTGAACTTTGTGTCTTATTGGGAGTTAATTATTTTAAAATTTAATTCAAGTATTTATATGATGTTATTTATATGATGTTATTTTGTTATGTAAAAAAAATAAACAAATATATTTATATATATATGATAATTAATATTTAAAATTTTATTGATTAATGTAGAAGATATAAAAAATATATCTATTTTCAAATTTAAAAAAATAAATAAATAAATAAAACTAAAACATATCACTATAATTAAAATATTTCTAATATATCATTATTAATAAAACATCAAATAACAAAAATGATATTGTTAAGATAATGGTCAAAGCTTTTAGAAATATTTTAATTTACACATATTTTAATTATTTTTTTTATTTTTTTATTATAGTAAATAAATGATGATAATTTTTTATTGTTAATTAATTTTTAGTTTTTAAATTATTTTTTTATTTTTTTCATTTTTTTAAAAGTTTGATAGTGCTTTTCTATTCATTCATTTTAAACAAAACAACATGTTATATTATATAGAATTCTTGGTGACCTCAACTTGCTTGAAGGAAACCAGGTCTGTTGGCCACCTCAATGATTTATAAGTCAACCAAAATTTAAATTGTTTGATTATGTCTTTCCAGGTCTTTGTTGAAGTTTCCAACAAGAAACAATGAAAGTGGCATCGGGAAACATCATCCTTGATCCTAGTGAAAAAATCAACATCTAAACTAGGTGGGGCCCACACAAACTATTTTTAGGTGTATGTCTATTTTTTATAATGGTGAGCATATTCTAAAATTAACAGGAGACTAATTCTAGATGGTTGAGCAAATTCTATCTTTAGATGAGTTTCTATTTTTAGAAGATGGGCGAAGTCTATTTATAGATCGTAAATCTAAAAATAGAATGCATGTTGATTATTATTAGCCCTTAATAATAATCAGACAATAAATAGTAACTTGTTCTCTTGGAGCACTTGATTTCAGTGAACAGATGTGGCAAATCAGTGGGCTGAAGGAATTACGCAATTCCTAGGGTGGTTGGTGACTCATGCATGGAGGACTTCGTTATAACTGACAGTGGCAAGTTGTAATAGAGTTGGAAGAGTAGTTATGGGAGTTGTTATTTAGTTTAACTTAGTTCAGTGAGTTAAACTCACTTGTGCTAGTTGTAATTGAACATACACTAGTGAAAGATGAGTGAATAATTAGTTAATTAATTCACAAGTAGTGTCTTACTTGCAACTAAACAAATACAGCAGTTAACTACTTGCATGTCAGATCCAGTGGAGACCCAATGGAGAGATAGGTGAAAAGGTGAGTGTAACTATCAGTTGTGATATTAGCAGGTTACCCAGGTGTAGTTATAACACCACAGGATGCCCATGATACTCAGTGTAGTTGAGGAAGGCTGAAATTCTTTGTGATTAAGGATTGCATTCATCAGGAATTGCGTGAGCAAGGAAGGCTGTCTGGAGACAGTAAATTGGCTAAGGAACTTGCCAATTTTTGTATGACAGTGTGAGACAATTAGCTGATGTATTGAGAGATCTTGTGATTAGAGTTTTGTATGTAAGTATTTCATGATTGCTTGTGGAATATACAATATATGATAGAGGGGTTTTAGCTGTAAGTTTTCCCCGGGAATATCTGGTGTTGTGGTTTTCATCTATTCTTCTTCATGCTTATGCAATTGGCGATTTAATTTCCGCAAAGAATTGAGTAGAAGGATTTTGTATTTAACAGTGGATTTAATTGTTAGATCAGGAGAATCCAAGATATACATGCATGTTGTATATATTATGATATCTAATATCCCATTAAAAATACTACTATAAAAATAAATGCTAGTCGATTACATTAGATAACCAGAAACAAAATTATGCAGTGCACCCTGCAACTATTCATCAGATGATTCAATCAGTGCCAGGTCTTTAGCACTCGACTCGGGCATATCCACTTGATGCAAATTCTGGAGTTGCCTTTCAATTCGATTGAGATGCACATTTTGATGGTGAAGTTGCAACTGGATGGATTGAATGTCTCAGTGAATCTCTGCAAGACTCGGTTTTGTCGTTGGGTTTCCTCCCGCTTCCTGTACTGACATAATGGCCTTCACCATCAAACATTTCATGGACCAGTAAAGGTGTACTAATTGTTTAAATGGAGTTAGTCGCCCTCTAATATTTCCCATGTCTATCACCAGGGATTCCATTTCTTCATCTGGAAGGCATGTCTCCACCTTTGTATTCAGATCTTTCTCCCATACAAAATTCATAGACTTAATTTGAGTCGGAGTACCGACCCCATATGCATGCAATAAATTTTGCATATTTTCTTGGTCTGGTTTCCTTCTCCTTCTGCGCTGAGGGTTGCTTATTGAAGCTCCCTTTTCCTTTCATCTCTCTCTCGCATGCTTGCCACCTCATCTTCCATTGCCTTTACTTGGCTTCACCTTAACCATTTTCCTCTTTCTCGGACCACCCAGCAACTGTGAATTCACTCGAATCTGCACCAGAGTTATCACCCTCCGTGCAGAAGCTAGAGAGATATACAGTCTAGGTGGACCTGTCATATACAAAAAAATAGGGTTGTTAATCCCTCTCGACCATATCCAAATTTTCCTCTAGACTTTCACCCAATTGGGCTCACATTCAGCCTCCACCTCAATGCATCTATTGCTCGGGTTACATATAGTTTCATTTCTCAAAACCCTTATGCAGGAGCGTTCCAACCCCTGGTTTCTCTTAAGTAATGACATAAACCATAGGTCAAGCCATATGGAGCCACAATAACCACAAAAACCACCCCTGGTTGGTCTTAAGAAGCCACAGAAACTGCCCTTCACACGATGAGCCATATAAAACAATGGTTTGAACAATTTACAAACTCCACTAATCAAATTACATACAATAATAGGATTATAATACCAATACACACCCATTTGGGCCAACAATTTACTATACAACAGGGAAATTGACACGTCAAGCCTTATGGAACCAGAGCAGCCATAGAAACCACCCCTGGTTGGTATTAAGAAACCACAGAAACCACCCTTCACATTACGAGCCATATGAAACAACAGTTTGGACCATTTGCAGACTCCACTAATAAAATTACATACCGTAATAGGATTGTAAGACAAGTACATACCCATTTGGGCCATCACCTTACCATACAACAGGGAGATTGACATGACAAGGCTCAGCATAGACAAACTAGACTCAAATGGCGCAATTTCGGTGAACCCTTCAAATTATTCTCCCTTCCCTAAAACAGAACCCCCATTATCGCTATCAAATGAGCTTGAGATACATACCTGGATCGTTGTAGCTCGGTTGCATGGTAGCCTTCTTCTCTGCCACACCATCGCACCAGCATTACAATTAACGTAACAACCTTCTCTACAATCCATGAATGCTATGGAATAACCCTTAACCAAACTCTGCATGTAACCGGTCTTTCTTAAATTCCCATCTGCCTCTAACATACCTTTACTGCCCCTCCCGCCTTCATTCACTCTCGGCGTGTTGTGGCGTGGGGCGAGCTGCGCACCATCCCTGCCCCATGTCGCCTTACTCATTTCCACGATCCACATGTGGATCCTATCTCATCTCACACCCCGATCGAGGGCTTATTTTTTTCACTTTGGAAAAAATTAAATGAATTTTCTTAAATTATCAAAACTCAAATAATAATAATTAATAAATGAATTATTTAAAAATATAAAAAATTAATTAATGGTAATTAATACTTAAAAATATATAGATAATAAATTAATAAACATAATATCTTTATAATTATGATATTTTTTATAATTATCAATTTATTTTATTTTTGTCAAATTATTTTGTAAATATTTATTATATTTAATATTGGTATAAAATAATTATAATAATAATTTAATTTTAACGTCACAATTAAATAAAACATTAATTTAGTATATGCTATTTTTTTAAATAAAAAAATATTTTAATGTAATAATTTGATTACTAAAGTGTATATATATATTTGAAATTATAATGATTTATGTTAAAATATACACTTTTGATTATTAAAATTATTTAATATTAAATTTTTAATATAAAAAATTACATCCCATATTTTATAAATAACCAAATTTAAATATTAATAAATTTATCATTACTATTACTAACATTCCATATTTTATAAATAATCAAATTCAAATATTAATAAATTTATCACTAATATTAATGACATGCTGTGACCAAACTATTAACATAGGAAAAGTCGAGTGAAAATTAGAGTGTAATTTTTAAGGCAAGAAAGGCATGTATCTATATAACAAAGACCATGGCAAACATCCAAGCATGGACTAGAAAAGAAAGTGCGGCACGACTACATATGAGATAGAAAAGCCTCTTTCAAGCCTGACTAAAAGAGATAAATATTAGGTTCATAGACGTGGACCTGTAGAAATTCTGTAATCCTCGGGATTGCAAGCAGAGATAAACAAAAAAAACAAAAGAAGAAAAAAAATAAAAATAAAAATGGCAGAAATTCTGTAACTCTAAGCATTGCAAGAAGACATAAAGAATATTTCAAGGGACATGGAGGGTCTCTTGTGAATTTTTAGGTGTGCATAAAATAAAATTTAGCTTAGCTCGGGCACATTTGTACCAAGAAAGTACATTTCATTTAGTTTACAAGTTTAAAGAATTTTACTAGACATCAAATTAATGTATTATATCTTTTTGTTTCCGAGTCAAGAGACTTGTTTGTGTAATTATTTATGAAGGTATACATATTTTATCTTTATGGATTTTAACCTTGAGAGAAAACACATATTTATTTATTTATATAGATTTTCTAATTTAATATGATTAAATTAAAAGATTAAAAATAAGTAATAAAAAATATAAATATATATAAATAATTAATTAAAATATTTTTGCATATATATATATATATATATTACATCAAATTCTTAACATTATAATTAATATGAAAATATTGAAAAAAAAATTAATCCATAAAATTTATCAAAGACCATTGGAAAGTGGAAAGATTAGCTCTATATATAATTTTTAATTTATTGTTAGATTTTAGTTGATAAGTTCATAATTAATCTATTTTGCTCATCTTTTCCACGTATGTTAATAGATTTTGTAGTTATTCCACTTTATCTAATAAATTATTTCAAATTATTCCACTTTATCTAATAAACTATTTGAAATTAATATGTTTTGGAAATGTTTATGATGATTTGTGATAAACTGCATGTATGATTCATGAGTATTTGTTAGTAGTCTAGGATGATGATGAGTTATGATATGTCAACTAACCACCTCGGGGCCCACAAACCTTTTGGCATTTCATCTTCTAAAATTAGGGTTTTGGATCTCTTGGATTATTTCTTTTATGTTAAAATGTCATCCTTTCAGCCTATTGTCATAACTTTTGTGCATGCATGTAGTTGACATCTCTCCCTCTCTCTTTTCAGAGATAACTACCACCATTCTAGCTATTTTGTGTTCTACAATATTTTGTTACTTTATTTATGAACAAAAGTTGGGTAATCACCATATTAGTATGCTCTTAGTTATATTTATTTGTGTGTGTTTCATTTCCTTTCCTACATTTCGTTACATTCTCTGTATAACTCTAATCAATGGTATCAGAGTAATTTTCTCCTTCTTGTCTCTCAGTGCATGTCTCTGACGATTTCAAGATACAGAGAGTTGTGTATTGAACTAGTTTCACTTGGGAACAATCACTCTTAAAAATCCAAGTGGCGTCCCATGGTGGAAGAAAAGAGAGATGAAAAAGTAGGATATACTATCAAGTTGTTGCTCGAGGAAGCATTAACATTCAAAGACATGAGATAATGGACAATTTTCCCATATCCTTCGACAAATTCCAACAACTTCCAGGACAACTTCAACAACTGGAAACTTTAGAAGTGTGACACCCTTCAAGGTACAAGTTAAATTTTAAATACCCTTATTTGAAGGTCAAATAAATGCATATGCTTTGGATAATTGGTCAAATTTGTTAAAGGGATATTACTCTTTCCAAAAAAATTCCAACAATGAAAAGATAACCTTTGCACTCATAAAATCCCTCCCCCTTATCAAATATTGGTGGGAATCTTACGAGGAGAGACATAATGAAAGTGAGTCTATAATATTCAAGGTCACACCAATTTGGGAAGCTTTTGTTAATGTGCTTAAGGAGGAATTATACCCTATAGGGGAAATATGATGACTAGTACACGATATGGACAACTTTGCGACATGAGAAATATTAGATGGTGCCAAAGTACACTAATATTTTCCATACCTTGTGCTCAAAGATGGGTATCAAAGAGTGTGAGTGGCACCTGGTTCTGAAGTACCATAGTGGTATGCACATGTACATCTAAATAGAGATGGATTTCTTGGACATCTCCTTACTAGGATTCACTTATAGATATGTTGTCATAATTGAGAAAAAAATGAAGTATAGGAATAAATGGGGGTTTAGGTTTGCAAATACATTGCAAAAAAAAGCCTGGAAAAGGTGGCCCAAACTTGTAGAAAAAGGGACTAAGCAAGGAGAGTCAACCTAAAGACAACCAACCGAAGTCACAAGAAAATAAAGGTAATGGGAAGTCGAAAAAGGACATTGGAAAGTGGTGTGTGTTAATCTGGAAACTCAGTGACAAATTCCAACCATGGGAGGAGATTCCTCTATTCGAGAGGACCGATTTTTACTATTTAAGCGCTCAATTCGGACAAGAGAAAGTGTACTTTTGAATTATAATCCTACATGTGCATATTTTATCACATCGGCCCTAAAGAAAATTAGACAGCCTTGGAAGGCTATAAATACAAGTGACCTCAATCTCCTTTGGAAATCATCTCTGTAACAACCCATGGTTGATTTACTATGTAAATAAATAAAAATAAATGAGACCAAGCTCATGGAACGTGTATTCTAAGTTGAATGTTGAGAAAAAACATAGTGGTAGGGATCACTGGTGATTAATAAATGGCTAGGGAAATTGGCAAAGGAAAAGAGGAATTAATTGGCAATTTATTAATGAAAATAATGGAAAATAGGGGAAAAGGGAGATGAAAGGTCATATATTTGCATGAGAGGGAAATTGAAGGAAAATTAAAGAAAAAATGAAGAAAATAGAGGCTTCAATGATAAAAAGGCTTCTGAGGATAAGTTCAAAACCTTTTGTCAGTTTTAGCTTATCTATCTCTCTCTCTCTCTCTATCTTGCACACTTAGAGAAATCTTGGAGCACATTGGATTTGGAGAAAGAAGGCAACGGAAAGTAGGAAAACGCAAGGGGACAACAAGATCAATAGCTACAACTGGATTTATTTGTAGGTATTGAGTTGCATGTATGCTTTAATTGCTAGTTTTGGCATGCATGGTGTATGCATGTGGTTATTTAGTTATGATATGTCATTGGCATGGATGATTTCCTAGATTGACAGTGGTTTTGCCCAACCTTGCCATTTCCTTGATAGCCATGGTGTCGAGGGTTTTCCCATTTGTTTTTATGATTAGCGCTCTTGTTGCTTATGGCTGTGGGTTGAGTTATTAGTTCCTGGAGCCTTGGTTGGAAAAACGCTTTGGAAGCCATGGAACATCTTGGGTTGAGTTACTAGTCCTGAAATCCTTGGTTGGAAAAACACCCTCGAGCCCTTAGTGGGTTGAGTTACTTGTCCTAGAGCCTTGGTTGGAAAAACGATTTGGAGCCCTACGACAACTGTGGGTTGAGTTACCAGTCCTGGAGTCAGGTTGGAACAAATGCTCAGGAGCCCTGGACAACTTGGGTAGAGACCGTTATGTTGATGTTAGTGATGTCTGACCGTGAGGTGGAATCACTGGCTAAGGGTTGAGGTGTTTGGCCTCTAGAAGCGCTGGTTTGGTTATGTCTAGTTTATTCCATGAGATCCCACATTCAATCTTGGAATATGACATGGGGGTGATTAGCTAAAAGAGATTTTTGGTTCAACCCAATTTATGGTTAGGTGGTACGTGGAAGTCCCTGACTTGGTTGGATTTTCATATGTTAACAAGAGATATTTTCCTCTCATATTTCCATGAGTAATTGTGCTTGTTATTATGTGGATTTGATGGCTGGTTTATCATGGTGTATAGGTTGTTGATTTATTGGTTATATGTTGGTTATATGATGTATATTGGCTATGTGTTTTGCTTTGTTGATGAATGGTTAATGAATGCATGAGCTAATAGATGTTGTTGTGGTTATTATGAGAGGGAATTATACCTTCTTGACGATTCCTAGATAATTATCAGACCCCTATGTTTAAATATGCATTCATGACCTGTAGATTACATGTTCTCCATTTGTTTAACAAAATGCCTAGAATGTTCTGGTCAGTCTAGGTCAAGTTCTTAGTTGAGATTGAATGTTTAGCTTTGTCATTGTGTCAATTATGATTCTTTGGTGAGATTATTGAATTAATGAACATATATGTATTTACAACCTATAGGTACTATGCAAACGAAGTGTTTGTATAAATGAGTAACTCAAACCTCTAACTTCCCGAGGTCATAACTTTGGCATACAATCTCCGTTTGACTATCATAATACCTCGTTTTGAAGATCTCCACGAGGAGATCGAAAACAAACAATAAATTAATCTTACACTTTTCTGGTGTCTCCATTTTTCCCTAAAAATTTCGTTTATGCCCTCAAAACAACCTCGATAGTTTAGAACCCGAGAAAACTACCAAAAATAAAAAGTTTTGTTAAATTTAAGGAAATGAAACTGAAAAGAAATAGTGTTGGGTCAAGTTAGGATGGTAACTATGTTATCATGTGTCAATGGGTGTTTGCAGTCAGTTCTGTACATGTGGACCCCATTTTCCATAAATGCATCTTGGAAACCGGGTCTTGCATAGTAACTCTCCTATGATGTTTACCCTGGAGAGCTTGTGAATTTGGGTAAATGTGGGAGGAGGCGTTACAATATTGAATCATTCTTCTATCTTTCTCTTTCTCGTTTTTGGCTCGAATAGGTCTGAGGCAGTCTGCAAAGGAATAGGTTCTCACTAAGGTGAAATTACAAGGTCGAGAGCTCGCATCTTTGTTTTTCGGGTTGTGGGTCTTAGTCGCACACATGTGATGGAGAAATTTCGACTGTAATCACAAGCATGTCATGGAGAAATTTTGACCAAAGCCTTTTAGCCACATGCATGAAACATCATCCGTGTGATTGGAACCGAAAGGTTGAATTTTCAGTTAACCAAAATTTTCTCCTATTGACCACTATGTTCAAGAGTTTATCATAGACACTGACAGTTCATCACAGGCTTATGAATCATGGTTTTGAGTATGAAAAGTGTTGGATTCATTTTATGGATGTTGTTTGGTTGATTTTGTTGGATAGATTTATGATGAAAGATATGAAGCGTTGTACCCTCTCTTTTCTAAATCATTTAATGATAATCTAATAAGAAGAAGAATTTGAAAGGGTATTCCCCGTAGTGGATTTTTCCATGGTCTCCGACCAATCCTGGTGTCTCTATGTGTGAATTCTTTTATTGTATTTTTATTTTTATGTTCCATTGCATTGATGATGATATTGTTCTTTCTATATAGTTGCATATGTTGTTGAATAATGATGTAAATCTGAATAATGTTATGATGCTATGGGGTGAATTTAATATGAAAATAATAAAATGAAATTATCAAATAAAATTACAATATATCCCTTGAAAAAATTAACATGGTATCAAATTTGGGCTGACGAAAAGTCATTGAAGATCACCCATATGAAGACACCTTTGATGGAAGCATGAGAAAATGGGGGAGACCTAAAATAATACTAGGGTTTGAAGGAAACTCTAAGCAATTTGGTTATTAGGGTCTGGCGAATATTATGAGGTTAGGGTTTGGAGGAAACCATACTTTATGGAAAAGATTTGAGATATGCAATCTAGAAACCTTAGCATCTTCAATGTGGATATGTTCAAGCACTTGTAGCAGATTTGATGAAGACCTAGATGGGATAGTCTCTATTAGGCCTCGTTGCTGATGAAGTTGGTTGAAATATTGAAGGCTACAATATTACATGGTCAATGGACAGTCATGGATCTTGAAGGTTGGTTTAAGAGGGAGAGATCACCTCTCAATAAGATAAGTATATTTTAGATGTTACCTCTTTGTTATTATATTCCTATTTGAGTTTATTGATTTGATTATTGCTTATACTTCTTGCATGTATATTTGAGTATTTGGATGCTTCTAAGCTCTTGATGAGTTGTGATAAGTGGATCCTTCTTGAGGATCATGGCTAGAGAAGGAAGAGAAGAACTAGCGCTGGAAAAGGAAAAGAGGCACTTGATGAAAAGTTGACAAACTACTACAACTACTTATGTGAAATAATAGGGTGCACATGTATTTGAACACTCAAGGTATGTATGGTGCTTTATTTGAAGGTTATAGCTGAAATATAGGATGGCAAGGTAAGCCATAAGGTATGATGGGAATGGTATGATGGAAATGTCACCTTCAAAAATGGCTCATGCATATGAAAGTTTGATTCATGGTACTCATAATAGGTGTACTTAGTAGTGAACAAGTATATTACCTTTTAGACACGATGAACTTCTTGATATTGATATTTGATATATTGGTATACTTGATATTTGGATAAAATCTATCATTTTGGATATCTTGATCCCATAAAGAAGGCTAGCACCTTGATTCTAATAGATGGTAACTTAATACTATTGATAATGTTTGTGATAAGAATGGTATCCTTAATGATGAAATTATAACAATAAGATTGTTGCTCAAAATCTTCTTGTTGACCTTGTTTTGATAAGCTTACTGAATTGAAAAATGTGATAAATTTGGATGCCAAGTCCCGATGATTGAATAATATAATAAAGAAGTAATGTAGTAATTATGATCTTTGAAGTATGATTATAAACCTATCAGCTACCTAATCACATGACTCTAACTCTTGATGAAAATTTTATGTCATCTTCATATGAGATGATGAAATAAATGATGTTAACATGTTATGACCGTGATGGATATATGTTTTAGAACTCGATATAGTTTGATTTCATGATCTAACAATTTTGTGATGCATGACAATATTATAAACAGGTTAATAATGATTAAGTCTAAAGTGGTTCCTCATTAAGATGGAGACTCTTCATAAGATCCTTACACCTATTATCATTTGCGTTAAATATTTAAAATATTTTTTAATATTAAAGTGTGTTTTCTGGACATAAATAGTCAAATATATGATGTTGTTGATCTGCAACAAGTTATGGTCTAAAAAGAGGGTCTCTCTTATTTTAAGCCCCAACCGCACGAAAGAAATCCTATAGGTGCAGTTATGCCTGCAGGTCACAAAATTTGAAGCCTTGTGCATAAAGTGAGAAGTGCACTTGGAGTATGATAGTCCTACATATATGGAGAAAACATCTGAAAGTTTTATGAGAAGGGAAGTTTGAATATTTTACTTACTAGAAAGAATGTGAATGTCTTGACTAAACTTGTGTTTGCAGGTGACCAGAATATGCATATCAATATGTCATTCTGATTTAACCGTTCAAGCTAGTGTATGACAATATTTGATAACAATTGAAAGGGTTTGAAAAAAATTGGTTGACAGGTATAGATGAGAAATTCTTGGAGTTTTGACACAATGCTTGATAATTCATAAAGATGCTTTAGAACTTTGAATTGATACTTAGATATGTTTTGGCTTATGGATTGATTTAATTCACAAAGATGATAATTTAGGGTTTTGACTTGATGAATAATGATTTGACTTGATATATGATGAGTTGCCTTGATGACAATACTATGTGAGCATAGTAGCTTTCAGTTACTAATATTGGTTTTATATTGGCCTCATTGTCCTTGGCACAATGTTTGAAGTATAAACGGTTGTGATTCAGTATGAAGCAATCTCACAATAAATGGATGGAACCTACATGACTTATCTTTGGTGTATGCATTTTCATCTAGTGATAGAAATGATTTATATTATGATCATGAGGATGACTTGATGAAGTTTGGTTTGATATTGCTTGGTAAATGACATTTTGTTTGCATGACAATAAATGAAGTCATAACTTGATATTTGGATGTGAGCTTTACCTGTCACCTGATCTAAAGACTTTGTTACAGTGATATTCAGGATTTTGATATTAGTTTTGATCTGGAACCTAAACTTTGATAAGCTGAATTAGTTGATTTGATTGCACAATATTGATTTATGTAAGGTTGAGAATATTGGTTTGGTAAAGTGTTATGTTTGCATAAAGAATTATATGGAGAAAGCTTCCCGATCCTAAGATTTCTGCATTAACAGTCATCTGGTGAAGCCAGGACGATTAGCCCATTCAAACCTCTACTTCAAAAGGGGTCCAAGGTATGACTTTGATTTTGGTTTTATATGTTGATGGTCTACTCTTAACAGTAATAAGCCTCTAATGATCAAAGTAAGAGGGATTTGGATTCTAAAGCTCAAAATAATGAATCGTGGCATGATGAATCACTTTCTGGAGTTTGGAAAAGAAAATATATATTGTGAAGGTACTGAAGAGTTGGAAAATGGAAATGAAAATCCTTGGACACTCTAATTGAATTTCAAGAAGTTATGAAGAGATGTTATTGAACTTGACTTTGCGACTGACAGTCGATTGAATACCCAATTGTATATATATGATTTGCATAAAATATGAGTCAATTCATGATTGAGCCTCTTTATACACATTGAGTTGTCATCAAGAATGTTGGGTGCAGGAATTACACTTAAGCAAACTCCTCAACACTTAATTTGTCAACCCGGGGGATTCGTAAACTTAGAGACGAAGCACAGGAAATGCTAGAGATGGTATGAATCATTCTAATGTAAATCCCTACTTTCTTAAAGGAAAGATTGCAGAATCAAATCAAAAGATAAAAGGCAACATGAACCATCAAAAAAATAACCTAAGACTGGAACGAGAAAGTATGCATTTGCAAAAGAGAATTAAAGATAAAAGGCAATCACTTCAGCTAATGGTTGTTCAATCTACTGAGTGTGTATTATTATTTTAGCAGAGACACCTTAACAGTCTCGTTAGATGGGCGCTTAATCTGCTTCCTTAAATATTTCCTTCTTGCATTAATCTGTCATGCACTAGTGCAGGATCAGAGAGTTATGTAGAAGGTATAAATTATGTCTTTACTTAAGGCTTTTTAATTCATGCAAGGGCTTGAACTTTTTTAAGGTTCAGAGCACTCGGATCTTGTGGCAAGAAACTAGTTCCTGCACCTGATCATAGCTTCATGCACTTAGATTTTAATCCTTAAAACATGTGTTCAATTATTGTAAGTGCTATTTTACTATCAAATCAAATTGCACACATAAAAGTGAATGTTTCTGATTTTAATAAAATGCAGAAGTAAATAAACAATCATTTATCCTGTCGTAAGTTTTTAAAGAAAGAAAGAAAATCGCGGAAGTAGATTAAGAAAACTTGCTGCATCACACCAACGTGCACTGGTGCAGGTTTGCTTCTCCTGCTTGTACCAGGCGGTGGAAAACCAAATAAATAGAACTTCAGGAAAACGAAATGTCACACCAACATGCACTGGTGCATGTTTGCTTCTCCTGCTTGTACCAGGCAGTGGAAAACCAAATAAACAAAACTTCAAGAAAAATGAAATGTCACACCAACGTGCCTGGTACAGGTTTGCTTCTCTTGCTTGTACCAGACGGGAAAATCCAATATGAAATTAAATGCGGGAAAGTAATTTGCAAGGAAAGAAAATGTAACTACTTCACACGACGGATCCGTTTTCAATAAGACAGGAATGCATGTGCTGAAAATTGAATCACACTTTAATAATTTAAACACACATTACAGGAAACATAAAATAGGGTAAACGTGTTGGGTTGGCTGGGCCCTAGCCAACCAGCGTGTTTCCGTTTTGAAATTAAACACTGCTCAGTAAACCAGTTAATTCATCAACTTAAAAGAACAGAAACATAATTTCTGAAACATGAGGCAGAAAAACCTCTTATTAATTTATTGAGGCGAATACATACGTTGATACAATGTCCAGCCCAGATTCGAGCGATAACAAAAGACTGGTTACCGCCTATTGACTTCAATCTAAACTCTGCCCCAAAAATTCCCCTCCTAGGTCCTATTTACACTTTACATTATATAGATCTGTTGGCCAAAGGCCAAAACAGATCGTTCAACTAATTCATAACAAAATGCATAATTTAGTCTCGGCCTACAAGATAAGACAGTTTTGCAAAACTGGCCGTAGCTAACCAGCTTTCTCCCTTCACGGATTAGCCTCGTCTGCCTTCGAATCATTCGTTGTCGTGGCTGAAATGGATTAAGATGGGGCGGTGATTGAGGAGGTTTAGATCTGCCGCGAAGAACTGTTGTGCTGGAAATGGTGCAGATCCGATCCTGCACTAAGATCAGCGGTCACGATAAGCACTTTAACCATCAAATAACCTTTGGAGATATCGATTAGTTCCAAAAGTGATTTAGAAATAAGAAATCATGTGATAAATATTTAATTAATGCTAAATTGAATTAAAACATGAAAAATAAATGTTGACACTAAATGTGTCACCATGCTTGGACTGGTGCAGGATGAGGGTGCATAAAGAAGGTGAAACAGGGGTAAATGGTTATAATTTAGGAAGGGAAAAGTGGTAAAAAAAGAGAAAATTAGGGGGCTAACATCCTCCCATCCCTAAGCTGTTGTGTGTCCTCACACAACTCTTTACCTCTGCAAAAAAATTCAAAATTTTGAGCGTTCCAGCTCACTCCTGCTCCGGCATACTATCATCAGTCTGCAGTGTTTCATACTTCATATTTTTGCTGCTCTTAAATTTCTTCGTCATCTTTTTAAGCCGTCTGAAACATTGTGAAGCACGGTACTTCCATACCCTGACTTCTCCTTTCTTATTTTAGATCTCCGCCGTGAACTCTTCCTTATTCTGTTCTTTTTCCTCCTGTGTTTTAGCTACGAGCTGCTCTAAATTTTGTACTTGAAGATCAAGCTCAAGTATCCGAGTAGCAGAAGATACCCAATCTTCTTCCTTCTCTATCTCAACAGGGGCTATATTTTCTTCAGGGACCTTTGTATCCCTCGGAGTTTCAGTAAACACTTCTTCCTCTTCTGGTTCTTTTTCTTCTTCTAACTCTTCCGGTTCTTCTTCTTCTTCTTGCTCTTCCGGTTCTTCTTCTTCTCCTTCTACTTCTTCTGGCTCTTCTTTGTCTTCTTTCTCTTCTGGTTCTTCTTCTTCTCCTTCTACTTTTTTTGGCTCTTCTTCATCTTCTAACTATTCTGGTTCTTCCTCTTCTTCTAACTCTTCTGGTTCTTCTTCTTCATGTGCCGACTCTTTTTCTTCTTGTGCCGGTTCTTCCTTTTCCTGTGCCGGTTCTTCTGGTTCTAGTTCATCTTGCACTGGTGCAGGTGGGGATTCAACATTATGTTGGGACTGCAATTCTGCACCAGGTTCTTCATTATTTTTCCGGCCCCTAATAAAGTCGGCCAACAGGGTGTCATCTTCAATTTCCACAGGTTTTGCTGCGTCCGCAAGGACTGACAGCAAATCGTCTTCTTTAGGGGTCTTTTCATGCGCTGGGGGCGTCAGAGGAGTTTTTTCGACAGGTGCACCCCTTGTCTTCTGTCTCTTTGGAGGTGGGCCCTTTTCTTCTGTTGATTTCCTGGTTCATTTCCTTCTTGCACTAGTGCAAGAAGGACTTCTCTTTACACTTGGACCCTTGCTCGTGCTGGCGGGGGTCTCTGTTTTCTTCTCAGCAACTGTTTTCTTTCCTGCAGAGGGCTTTTTGTCTAGCTGCTTCAGCAACTCATTCCAGGTCATACCCTTAGCCTCCAATTGTTTTTGGACCAGGATTTTGATCAGGCCGTGATGATACAATTTCTTGTCGCCCTGGTCCGCCCGTGCTCCTTGCACGCCCTTGGCCATCTTTTCTAAACTCTTAAGCAAAAAGTAAGTGAAATCCATCCTCCACCGAACGTGTCGGCCGGGTTCAAAGTGTTGCAGCATCTTGAAATGATAGACAAAGGTGAGGGAGTACCTACCCTCACAAGTCACGAATTTCTAGAGAATAAAAAGGAGGTCTCGCCATTGTCCCAGCAGGGCGCTGCGCGGAACTCCTTTCTTTTAGTTTACGTTCATGTCTTTATCAACAACGAAACAATGCCAGCACTTCCTCTCAAGCTTCTGATTTTTAAAGTACTGCACACCAGTGTTATGTAAGCCCGTCGCTGCTGCTATCGATTTTTTCGTGACTTTAAATCTCAGGGGCCCAATCTTTACACGGCCGTTTTTTAAAAATCTGTGCTAACTGTAGGGCCACTTCACTATTCTGCCCATCAAATTTCTGCAAAAACGGAAGAAAGCCTGAGTCTCGCAATAGTGGAAGACTATTGCAAAACTCGGCGGTCTGATCTACGTCACTGAGGGATGATGGTTCACATCTAACAGGCGACATCTTTGCTTTACAGTTATGAACAATAAAAAAAATTTCATGCAATACCAGAAAACTTAACTCTTTATAGATAGGGATCAACCATCCACCATCCCTTCTGTCTTATCACTGATCCATCCCACCAAAATAGCCATAGATGCGCGACATGTTTAGAATCGTGCGAGATTGGTACTTGCGGCGGCGTGTTTAACGGCTAAGTGAGGTAATCAACATAAGTGAAGGACATTTAGGATCATGGCGGAAAGAGTAATCATATCCAAGCAACGGTTTAAACATTTCCACATTCCTTTATAATTCAAAAAAAACTTTAGCATTTATTAAAAATGATCATGATTCTTAACTAAAAAACACTTTGTACTTTAAATAATTTTCTCCTAGTTAATATGATAGCATAAGTACGTTATCAAATATGTGAAAAAGGTTGCTTGTAAACTTCTATGATGACCACTTCTTATGACATATGTGTTGATCAGCGGTTGTCATTGATGTCAACCCAAGCAGCACCAGGGGCTAACCCAATATTGCATGGGAATTTTGACCTACAAAATTAATATATTCTATGTAAATAATTCTTTTGATGGTTTCTACTTGTCGAGATGTTTCCGTTGATATATGGCACGCCATGTAATTCTTCACGGTTTAAGAGATATTCACGTTTGAAGTTTGTACGCCCAGTTAGTGCGCTAAAACCCCATGGGGTTGGGGCATGGGTCATTGAAAAGTAATAATTAATATTTTTTAAGCTCCTAAAATCCCTCCCACGTTCACTTGTTGAAGCCCCTCTCAACCTAAGCATATATATAAATTGTGATCTTCATTTCCTCCTTAGGCAAGGGATTTCTCCATCTGAAACAGGTCATCGTGGAATTTGCGCTCTAAATTTTTTTCTACGAAGGTTCAGAAGCTGAAATTTTTATGAGGCGAAGCCGAAATCCTGAGGAAGCTGCTATAAAAATTTCAGATCAAGGTGCGCAATATTTCTAGAGATATGATCTGTGGAAGTCAGGGTTTTTGCAGGCTCTTGAAATTCATCTCAAAGAAGTGACCTTGGTAAAATCATCATAAATCTCTCTCTGAGTATCGGATTGGAATTCTATAAAAAGTGGCAGATAGTGCACAGTCTGAAGTTTTCGATCTATCAATTTTAGAGGCAAATGAAGAAACGATGACACGTGGCATGCCGTACAAGTGCGCTCTGCTGAAACAGTCCATAATTAGGGCAGTGTGAGAAATTGGGTATAAATCTCTCTTGAAGAATCCAAATTGGGTCAGACCTGTGGCATTGGAAAGAAGACTTAGAGGACTACTATAGGACCGAAAATAAGATATTGAGGATCTGAAATAACGAGAGATACACTAGATTCGATATGAGGAGCTCTGAAGAAGGCAAGAAAAAGCTAGATCATGTGTTGTCAAGGATTGCAAAGGACCAAACTTTCTATGGCAGAAAAGCAAAGCAAGGTGCAGCAGAGGGTAGCATGACAAGAGCAGCAACCAAGGTGCATAACAGCAACAAGATGTTCATCATATGAAGTCTTCAAGTGGGCAGCACTGCATACAATCATTGTAAAGGTATCATTGTACTTAGTCATTGTAAATACATTATTGTACAAATTGTACTAGTATCTATCTGCCAAGGGTTGAAGAAGCAGTGTTGGGAGGTCTAGGATCATCATTAGGTGGTTGTGTCAAAGTTGGGGTTATGGTCTAGTATATCTTCTTCTTCTACATCATTCTATATCATTGTAAAGTGGACCATTTTCCCTAGTATGGGAGTCCATTCTTATTTTATTCTTCTATAGGGTGGTAGGGTGGTGCTAGGGTGAGTTGTAGCTCATTGGGTGTTGGGGCATCCGTTCAGTTGACTACTGAAGAATCTTGGGCGTTGGAGCGTCCATCCAGTGGGAGCTGGAGAAGAATGCTTTTCTAGATTCTAGGAAGTTGGAGCTTTATTTTCAATTGGAGTTGAATATTAAAGAATTATTAGAAAAGCATTAGGTGGTTTTTGTCTCGGAGTGGGTTTCCACCTTAAAAACCGTGTGCATTTGTGTTCCTCTTGTTTTTTGCTATCATTGTACAAACAGAGATAATACTTAAAGATTAACTAATGCTCTAATTGAAAGGAATACTAATTCACCCCCCCTCTCAGTATTTCCAACAATTGGTATTAGAGCTTGGTTCCTTCAATAACAGTTTAACAGCTAGAAGGAGTTCATAGAGCATACCAAGAATGGTGTACCTCTATTCAATGAAAATAATTATGCACTATGGAAAGGAAGAATGGAGGTCTATCTCTTGGTGCAAGGTTACGAAGTATGGGACACTATTCAAAATGGATTTACATCAACTACGGATGATCAAGCACTGCTCCATATTCGTTCATTGTAGAAAATCTTGAGTCACTCCGCGATTGCTTCACTGTCCCCTGTTAACATTGCCTCTGTTGCAATCAGATCTTCTGAACCAGCATTAGGATAGAGTTTTTTTTGTATCATATGCTTGATTTCTTGCTTTCAAGTCATGCAGAATGACGTTCCAATGGGCTATAATCTCTGAAAATGGATACCATCATCTGTTACACTCTTGCAGCCCGTAACGTTAAACACATCCAACTTTGTACAGAGAACAATGTGTTCCACTGTTTCATGGTTGATCTATTCAGAGTTTTATCACTTCCACCAAAGAAATCTGACACAAAAAGAGAAAGCAGTACCGCTCTATGAAAGTCTTCAATTCTAGAACTGCTCTCTTCTTCATTCCCTTGTTTAGAATTCTTCAAACAAGGAAAGATATTTTGAGCAGACATAGCTATTGCATCCAACTCCTCGTCTCTTTCTCTGTCAACCAAAATATTTTCCTGAGAGTCTAAGCAAAAGCTCTCCTTTTCAAAGTTTAGCAATAGCTTGAATGGGCGTCCAAAATCATAGAAGCCATCAGGTAAATGATCATTGACACCACAGAAAGACTCAATGCTATATTTTTGAGATTCCTGGGAGAATTCCTCCATGGATATTTTTCGTTTGTTGGGCACTAACTGTTGAAACCCTGGCACTTTCTGTCTTGCAATTAGACCTATAACAGAGCGGTGTAATATCATCGTGGAATCACCAAGAATATTGATAGCTCGATGGGCACTTGGAGGCGTCGCTCAGGTGCTTTGGAACTTGCTCATGGTCTTGCGATGAGGTGTTGTGTATTGTTGACTATATTCAACAACTACAGCAAAAATACATTTCAACAAGAAAATAAACCGTGAGTGGCCAGAATGCCATGGCATCGATAAGCCCCATTATGTCGTTGAAAAATGGCATAAGCATCTCAATTAAATCTTTTACAAAACGATTGAGCTCCTCAGTACCAGACAACACATTTTCAATCGGACAGATCTTGTATGCACCCACTATGTGAATAACACTGCAGAGGTTACTGATGTCAATCAATCTTTGCATGTAACTTCAAAGGAATCCTAGAATCCTTCTCCAGCACAAGCCCTGCTTATACAAAAGCATCAATTATGACTTTGACAAACATGTCGCAAGCGTTCACCACTGCCAACTTCCTCAACTCGAGCATATAAAACTTGGGCTTTTTGTGGATTTCCTCTCATGAGTGCATGCCCTTCAGATTCATTGCAATAGGGTAGCCTTCCAAAGCCTCCTTTACTTTTGGTGGAACATTTCTCAGAATTTCAACTTGCTCGAGAATACACGGTTTGTGATTTTGTATTCACATCCTGAATGATGCTCTTCACATCTACAAACATTATCACCAGCTTCATTGAGATTGACTTCAAAATCATTGTCGGAGGATTCTACATTTGAAACGTTGTCAGAGTCACTTTCCTCTTTGTCAACACTACCACTTAAAGCTAGAACAGAGTTTTGAAAGTCTGTGAGCTTCTCTGCAAGTTCTATGTGAACAACCAGTGGCAAGGAGATGAAGTGAGAATACTGGAGATTTGGACCTTTTAACAACCTTGTCGAGAATATGCCGAATTGTCTCAGTGGATGTAGTGACACTTTTTGACAGATGGACCATCCATAATGTTTACACCCACACCCACTCTTCCGACAACCTTGAGCCTCCCATGTGAGGATTTAAACACCTTAAGAGTCACTTTGGTGCCGATCCTTCATCATTCACCACCTGAACACAAATAAATTGAAGTGGAGACCGATTTAATTCAACCCTGAAGACAAAATTTACCACAGTTGCTTTAGTCATGCAAAACCCAAAACCGGATTTTGGAGGGGTACCATAACGGTGAGCAGTGTTGTTAAGGGGGGTGCGAATTAACTTTTGATTGCCACGTGGTCCTGACTTGGATTTAAAAACTACTTTTTTCGGACCCCCTTCATCCATTAAATTTCGAAACATAGAAGGGGTCCAAAATTTATTTGGGCCATCGATTTCACCTTTGATTGTCGCCAATAATCTGAGTATGCATGTCAACCTTGCATGCCCAGGGCGTAAATTTTTCCCAAAATTTATCCCATGCTAACACAGTACATGAAGGGAAACACAACGTGGTAGAAGATTCCCTCTCACGCAGAACAAAAATGTTTTCACCGATGGATGTCACGCAAGATTGGAAGGCTCACCTATTGGTTGAGTATTCAAAAGACAGACAAGAATGTGATATTTTGGATGGTGCATGCAGTGATGATCAATTCCTAGTAATGGATGATGTCATCTATTACAAGTATTGAATCTATTTGGTTCCATAATCTCAATTGAAGGAGAGGTTCATGCAGGCAACACATGGTTCTCCACTAATAGGGCACCTGGGTTTCCTCAAAACCTACCGCGTAGTCAGGGAGAAATTCTCATGGAGGGAAATATTTTGAGGCATCTGAGAGAGTGTATAGAGTTTCAGAGAAAAAAGGTAGAGCTCTCACATCCAATCGGGTTGTTGTAGCCACTTCCCATTCCGGAGAGGAAGATGGAGAGTGTGTCTATGGATTTCTTCACAGGCTTACTAGCAGCACAGGTGAGAGACTGTATTTATGTGGTAGTGGACAGATTGACCAAGTTTTCCCATTTCTTCGCTATATCTTCCATATATTCAGTCTCCCAAGTGGCTAATTTATTCTTTCAGGAGGCATTCCCAAGGCCATTGTGAGTGACAAGGACAGTAGATTCATGGGAGCCTTTTGGCAGGAGATGTTCCGCTTGGTGGGGATTGAGCTCACACCCAGTACTTGTTGATTTTTGTAGCATTGGAAAGTTCTCTAAGCCCCAAATTTAGTGGATAGGATTAGACACTAGTATTCCAAATAACCCAGAAACCGTTTGTGAAAATTCCACTCAGTTCCTCCAACAATGTAATCTGGAAGGAAAGGATTCAATTTCTTCTAGATGAATACGATCTCAAGGAGTTCATGGAAAATGTGGTTTTTGTACCTACAAATCCATATCAGAACAAAAAGTACAAGGCCTACATGGAAAAGTGCAAGAGGCTAATCCTTGATGTGGTCAAGGATCACATCGTTTCACATTTAGATGGCAAGGGCACCACTAGGGAAATGTGGGAAGCCTTCTCCTTGCTGTATGAAGGAACTTCCGAGCAGCGAAAGATGCACTTGGAGCAGAAGCTCCACATGATCCAGATGAAGAAGGGGGAGAGCATTTCTCTATTCCTTACGAGACTTCAGGAGATACGAGACCAGTTGGCAGCTGTGGGATCCACCCCAACTGCAACGACTATGGTGAGGCTGGCCCTTAACGTAGTCACAAAGGAGTGGTAGGTTTTTGTCCAAATAATTTTGGGCAGGGCTACGCTTCCTATTTGGGAGCATATGTGGTCAGCACTTCAGGAGGAAGAGCTGAGGAGAGATCTAGTCAAATGCAAGCTTGACGACAACAACAGTAGCACGAAACGACAACAAGGGAAATAAAGACAAAAGAGAGATGTCTTGAAAGTGAAATGCTTCATATGTGGTGAGATGGACCACTTTGCATCACAGTGTCCTTTGAAGAAAAAGGACAAGGATGAGAAGCACAATCCAAAAGTTGCAGCTGCAAAGATCGAGCAGGATGAGTTCGCCATGAGTGCCCATGCTTCTCCAAGTGAGAAATGGGGTGATATTGAGCTGTAGTTCACTCCGAACATCAGTTGGGAAAATTCCTTGAGGAACCCACCTCATGGATCATTGCCTTGCTATGGGAGCCCATGATTAACAGTAGCGGGATGGAGGAGTTTCAGTGAGAGCCGAGAAGTGATTAAGACGACAGTGCAGTAGGTAGCAACGCCTATTTCTGGAGCAGAGAAGCAGCAACACAATGCACAGAAGGGTGTACACATTCATAGAGGGGTTGCTTGAGCCACTGTGTGGACCGGTGAAGTCACACATGCCTTCTACTCCACAAGAGGTCGTGACTTGTACGAGAAAATTGCAAAGGGCTATCCCCAAGACCCGGGCACCTATTCCATCACGCACTCCCTACCCTCAGAAAGGGAGTGATACTAGACCACCACTAGAGAGAGCAGCCCAAGTGTGTGGGCAGCTAGACTAGGAGACTAGGAGAGACCTCAAGAGGAGGAAGTTGTGCTTTACTTGTCGAGAGACATGGGCACCAGACCATCAGTGCACAATGGGAAAGGCCCATTATATTGAGGTCTTCTTGGACAGTGTTCAAGAGGATGATGTGGAGTTGGAGTATGGTGGAGGATACAATGAGGGTCTGAAAAAGAGGGGGCCACCACCACCACCACACGGGGGAGCATCTTTTACACCATCTAGGGGAGTCCTTCTCTCTTTTTGCGAGGTTCCCTAATTTATGACCCTAAGGATTAGAGGCACAGTGCAGGGGAAGCGTGTCTCAATCTTAGTAGATAGTGAGGCCACCCACAATTTCATTGTTGCTCACATGGTCTAGAGGAGGGGCATCACCACTGCAGAATTTGAGGGGTTTTCAATTCTGGTGTCAGGGAGTAGGACTATGTAGTGCACTCGATATGTTCCCGCTTTGATAGTGACCATGGGGAACTATTCAATGACAGAGAATTTTTTCGTGGTAGACGTACCACACACCAATTTAGTGGTGGGTGTCCAATGGTTATACTCCCTTGGCCAAGTCACCACCGATTGGAGGAAACTAGAGATGGAGTTCACCAAGTCGGATGGTAACCTAATAGTTCTTCGGGGTATGCATTCATATCCTCCACAGACAATCTTTCCCCACAGGATGGAGGAAAATTTGAGGCATGGGGACATAGCATGGGTAGTAGATTTGAGGATTTTAGAGGTTGGGAAATAGGCTAGGCCACCACACTCAGACATACAAGCCATACTAGATAGATACCTGATATTTTTTTGGGGACATACCACCGAGGCAGCCACCAGACAGGGGGTTCGATCACACCATTGAGTTAGAGCCTAGTGTACAGGCAATCATCACCACTCCTTATAAGCATCCCAAGGCCTATAAGGATGAGATTGAGCAAGCTATCAGGGAGTTTTTGGCGTTGGGCCACATTAGGCCGAGTTCTAGTCCCTTTGATTCTTCATTGATGCTAGTGAAGAAGAAGGATGGAACTTTGTGCATGTACATTGATAACAGGGCGCTCATGATCCGAAATTATGCAGGAATGTAATAAAATACAAAAATACACATAAACTCAGAGAAGCAACAGAAATAACACTTCATTTCATTAATATCAATTAAATGAAATATGCTTACGGAAAAAATGGAAATAAACTAATTAGGGCGCATGTAGGTTATCTCTGAGAAGAGATGTGGCGGCTACAAGCCTCTGAAATGTGTTACAATGAGGATCAATGGCCTTTTTATTATTGAACAACATAGGAAAACCCTAAACAACCAAAACCTTAACCCCAAGAAATGAAACACCAAGAGTTTGTGGGCCCCGTTGGGGTTAGTTGGGAAGCCAACTTCCCGAGGATGTTACTTGGTCATATTATCTCTGTTTGGCGCATATGATATATCATCGTAAATATCTCTCCGAGTACTACAGGTTTTACCGCAGGCCCCAGCATATGGGTATGGGCCTGCTGCAGACCTCAAAAAAATGTCGTTTAGGGGGTCAAAACTGCTTCGAAAGTTCAGGACCCGAAAAACTACTAAAAATAGTAAATGCTGCTATAAAAAATGAAAATGATGAAACTGACTGGAGGTCTAGGTGGAATAGGTGGGTGGCCACCCATGGTTGCTTGGGAGCTGGGAGCGGGAGCGGGAGCGCCATTTTCAAAAGCTCCCGGTTCGGAGCGTTTCGGGGAGCATTTTATATATATATATATGTTTTTTATCTTTTTTATATTTTGATGCATATATGTCAACAAAAGCATGTAGAATGATGAATTAGACATAAAAAACATAAAAACATAGATTGAATAATATAACATCAATCATCTAGAAGTTATAATCTTCATCAACCACGCCCACAAGTTGGAAACATACAACATATTGACTCTTGAGTCTCGCGAATCATCAATCTGAAGATTTCAAGCTTTCAAAATTCAATATATAACATTTATCATCATTGATTTCAAATTTCAATATATAACATTTATCATCATTGATATATATCATAATTTATTTATCATCATTGATTCATTGATTTCAAAATTCAATATATCATATTTATCATCATTGATATGTAACATTTATCATCATTGATTCATTGATTTCAAATTTCAATATATAACATTTATCATCATTGATTCATTGATTTCAAAATTCAATATATAACATTTATCATCATTGATATATAACATTTATTATCATTGATTCATTGATCACCATATAACTTTCATGAAGCATCATATTCATAATTCATAATGACTTATAAACTTATAAATGCCAACTTCAAAGTTTCACTTTTCAAATTCAAACTTCAAACTTAAATTGTCATTAAATATGAAAGAGTCAACTTTCAACTGTTCAACAGTTATAAAAGATAAAAAATACTAGAAAATAGAAAAGACTAGTAAACAACAAATCTATTTTATCTATTGGCTGGCCCCTTGCCACGCCCATGAGAAATGTCTAATTTGTGAGAACCACGAGGCAATGGTGGTCTTCTAGTACTCTCAGGAGTACCACGACCATGACTAGAAGGCGGAGGGCAACGTGAGGATGTAGGTGGAGGCTGAATCTGCAAAGGAACAATAGTTGGATATCGAGCATTGGCACTGGCACCCGCACTGCTACTGGATGGTGGGACTGGCCCTGTGTGTGGTGGTGCTGCTGATGCTTCATCATCATCCCTCAAAAGTTCTGCTTCCAATTCTTCCATATGTACAGTGTCGTCCTCCAAATTATCATCCTCTGGGTTGTTGTCCCAGACTTTATATGATTGATCCTCATATGCTCGATCACAGTAATGACTCAACAACCTCAATTTGTAATGCACATAAACCAAGCTTTCAGCTTGGTTTTCATTCAGCTTGTTTCTTCTCACATTATGTATGAAGTTGTAGGTGCTCCAACACCTCTCTGCAGAAGAAGTATTCACAACTTGTGAGAGAACTTTTTTTGCCAACTTTGGCAAAAGTCCCATGCCACCATATGCTTCCCACCATGTGAGAGCATCAAATCTGTCTTTGTCTTCCATTGCATGGAAAGAACCAAAGTTACCAGTGCAACTGAAGTATCTGCCTAATTCAAGGCGCAATCTAGCACACTCCTCTCTGTCGGGGACCAACTTGTCTAATGCCTTCATGTACCCCTCTTGTACCTATGGATACGTAGCGAGGTTTGATTTCTTACCTCTGGGGTGCGGAGTTGGCCCCAACCAAGATGGAGAGTAGTCTTTCGGCACTTAAGGTGTAATATTCCTAATTTGCGACAGCAAATTGGAATATTCTATTTTGTTTATTTTGCCACCTATAGTTTGTAAGTAAATAAAAAGTGAGTAAAGAGGGTCTAAACTCACTTAAATGAAATAAGACATCCACCTAGTAGCACAACGTTGTGACTTAAGTGGGAGTCAAGGGGGGACCCAACACCATGTGGAGGAGGGGGCCTATGTACACTCTAGAAGTTTCTCCAAGCTTCTGTGCAAATAAGGATGAGAATGTGGATAAGGATGAGAATGCGGAGGAGAGAGAGAGGCTACATTGGGTTTTGGAGGGAAACCAACACTATAAAATATGGAGGAGCCTCCTCATTTGATTCATGCTTGGATTCTTGGATTATTGATTATTGAGTGAGACATTTGTCTTTCTTTGGCACGCTGGCTGTTTAGCCCGTTTGCTGCACTGTTTAGTGCACCGAGTGTCTCCGTGCGAAGATCTCACCCTTAGCCCCGGGGTACTTCGAGTGCCTACTCGGGCAAGGTTATTTTCTTAGCATCATCCCCCAGGACAGCGTTATTGCTGCAGCAGCGTAATACTGTGTTGTAGGGTGTTGCCGTGGTGACTTTACGACACCACTTCCTTCTCTTGTTTTTCAGAGGGAGAGTCTTTCTTTCCTTTGGAGGATCAGGTTGGAGGATATTGGAGCTGATTTGCAGATCTTGGCACTTGGCCAAAGTGTTTATTTCCACTACTGCACAGTCCCTCTCAGTTTTTGCGTTATCTTCATGGTGTATTTGCAGTGAGGGTTTGCCGGTTGATTTGAGGGGAAGATTTCAAGTGTAAGGATCAGCCTTCCACTTTGGAGATCTATTGGAGGAGGTATATTTCAGTTTCTTATCATCTTCAGCCTTCTCTATTTGGTTTCAGTTTGGAGTTGCAGTAGCTGCCCAGCAACTCCGGCATTTTTGTCGTATTGTGCATTTCAGCCAATCCCTTGGAGGATTGAGATATTTTTGCTTATAAGGGTTAGAGCTTTGCTCCCCTATTGTATTTGGGCCATCGATTGTCATATCCATGTGTTGACATTATTTTGGAGCAGCATTTTATCTTAGACTGCGTTTTTCATAGCCTGGGTTTGTGCAGAAATAGCAGTACTTTTCATGTTTATGTACATGTGTTGTGGAGGCTTGCATTTCTTCTCTTGAGAGGTTGTTTCCTCAAGATTTGTACTCTCTTCTGCTGCTATACATTATTATTGGATATATATGCATCTTCTGTCTCACAGCTACTGCAGAAAACGCTGTAGGGTTTCTGGATTATTTTCTTGTCTTGCGGCACCTCTATCTTGAGGGGTTTTCTATATAAAATTGTTGTTTAACCTTGCTGAAAGCCTATGCCTTGTACTCAAACTCATTCTCTGATTATTCATAGTTTTATACATCATATTCCTTCAGAAAATACGCTGCCCTTGCTTCAACAAATTTCTGCATATTCAAAGTCTTGGGAAATCAGGGTTTTTATTGACTAGTCGGGAAGGAGGAACAGTTTAACATAGCAAAACGCCTTTGTTTGAGCTGAAATTCGACATGGAAGTCCCTCTTGACCTATTATAACATTTTCCAGAACCTTGACCCGTCATTTTACGCAGATTTCCTTATTCACTCATTTTAGGGCCAAAATCCTCACTTTTCCCCACCTTTTTGCTCTTAAAAGCTGAGTAAAGGTTGCTGCTGCTATTTATTTTGGTTTCTGAACATTTTCAGAGATATGATATGATAGCTGAAGCCATCATACCTGAAGAATGCGTTTTTCAGGCATGATCTGTTGAAGAATCCATTATTGGGAATATTACAGTGGTATCAGAGCATAGTTCTGGCTCAGCCTGTGGAGCTAGCTATCTATGGAAAATATGAGGATCACAATGCCTACATTCTTACCTGAAGTACCGAGGCAGCATGATCATATACCCTTTGGAGATTATTTCCAAGAATGGAAGTCCAAAGGGGAAGACTTCAAAGCAGCTTTGCCTTTCAAAGATTATTGTGAGCTCAGAGTGGATGAAGGAGGAAGGTACTATGGTAACAGAGGAGTTTCTAGCATGCAGAGTTCAAATTTGCAGCGTACTACTGGGAGATCACCTCTTCCCATGCATGAGGGATCCACTAGTCCCTGTGAATCTAAGCCCAAGAAGACCGGAACGGTGAAAAAGGAGAGTTTATTCTTTTTCAGATCCAGAAAAGATGCATCCACTGTTGAGGAGGTCAAGAAGATTGAAGAAAAAGAAGAGGAAGTACCATGCGCTTCCAATTCTCATCAAGAAGAAGAGATCACATCACCTCTTGAGGAGGCTTGTGAAAACGCTATCACACTCATGGAGGAGCAGCCACACGCATCAACAGTTGGGGCAGCCAACACTTGTGAGGAAGGAACTCTTTTAGCCCTGCAAGAAGTTCCAAATGCAAATCAAGAGCAGCTTGGTTGCACTGCGCTGTGCAACATGGATGAAGGGGAGGTCTCAAGGAGAGATCTCACTAGAGATGCACTTCGACACACTATGGGATGCAATGCTTTTCTTCCCTTCTCACAAGAGTAGATAGAAGATGGAGGACATCTTAGGATGGATAACATCTCTCATGCTTGTGTTGGACATCCTTTGAGCCATACACATCATGATGGGAGGTTTTTACCTACCACCTATTTGATTCTTGATAGGGTCTCATTGATCCTTGAGAAGTTTATATTTCAAAATCCCATGAAGTGCGAAGTCAAAAATTTGATTTGGGAGGATGGTAGCCCTCATGGGAGGAGTACCAGGATGAGGAGAAGAAGGAGGCATCCACAAGTGATTGAGTGGATGGGGATGATGAGCAAGGAGCTAGGAGGCTACTTGCAGATCTGTGATACCAGGCAGCAGGAGGCTTGGCTGCGCTAGTTACTCTTGAGGGAGTTTGGCCATCACTTGTACTTGCAGATCTATGATACCGGGCAGCAGGAGGCTTGGCTGCGCTGGTTACTCTTGAAAGAGTTTGGCCATCACTTGGCAAACACTCTTCCTAAGAGTCGGAGGATGAAGGAAAGATGGTTGGATACTTGCATCATTGAGCAGCATAGAGTATGGATGCATGGTGTTGATATGATACTCATATCATTCATTGTGTCTTCATCACATGATTGGTACGATGGAGGTATGGGGAGGCAACACAATGTCTTGTTGCTTGGTTTGTTTCTGGGAGAGCAAGGGCAGATTTGCTCTCACACTTTGTATGATGTTGCAGGAGGAGGAGATGGCACTATCTCCTTGGTATTTGATGATGATTGGGAAGCACTTCCATCTTGGGAGGTATTCCATATTTGTTACAGCATTATTAGAGGAGTCTTTGACAAGAAGCATGTCAAAGAACAGAGCTTTGTATTGACAGGAGCTTACTTGCATGAGCTCACAGCATTGTCACCTTGGAGCAGAGATTTATGGATGAAGTGTGCCCAACAGAGATATGGTGGATCTATAACCCATAGTTCCCAGGATCACTTCATATTTGTTGCACTTAGAGGAGGTAATGATGATAGAGACATTTATCACTATGGCATATTCTTCTTAACTTGGATTTCCAAGCATAAGGAGGATTATCTTCTTGTAGCACATGGTTCATTCTTCTTCATAGCATGCCAAAACAATATGGAGGACTCATTTATGGATCCATGTACCATCTTACTTCCAGCATATGGTGAGGAGTTTGTCTATACATTCATTGATTTGCACACTCTTGCCATTCCTATGCAGTGCATTGCTTCACAAGGGGGCAAGCTTGTCATATTTCTCCATGAGTTTTATTGGGCCAATCTACATGATGGAGGCAACCATCTCTTTTGTAGCTTTGGGAAAATGTTTTATCACCTCATGTATGTTCATTTGCAGCACTATATCATGTATCATATGAAGACATGCATGGTTAACATAAACATTTTGCCTTGTACTCTTATCAAGCAGCAACTTGTAAAACTGCGCTGTACTTGTTGGGGAAGCTGTTGGTACCTCTTTTCATCACATGTAACCTTCAGTGTTTCCTTCATTTTGCTGTTGATCATGTCTCCATTTGCTGATATAGATCAGATTTGTATGGGAGGCTTGATTATGAGGGAGACACATGAGTTGGATGTGTCTTTGAGTGGGAAGAATTCTCACATTCTCTGCACTACATGTTCTAATGGGAGCATGGGAGGAGGCATGGCCACCACTACTACATATGCGTTTTCTTTTGAGGTGGGCCATGAGATTGATATTCATCCATTGTACAACCATGGGCAAGTGTTTGGTCTTATGTTGTTGTCATATTCAGCCATTTACTATCCATTAGTAGATGTGATGAATCTTGTACATTGCTTGCCATGTAATTTTCTGAAGTTGCAGTGGATGAGACTACATTGTATCTTTGTGAGAGATTGTTTGCATTATGTATCCTCATGTAACACCTTCAACAAACATCTCATTAGGATGATCCATGATGCACATGTCCTATTCTTCATGGATGAATTGTTTTGGGCCAGCCTGTTCTTCATTGTTGGAGGAACCTTCTTTGGAGGATTGTTCTTCACTTTGCCATTGGAGGGCAATGATTTTGCAGCCCAAGATCAGCATACACTCTACATTTGTCATGAGTGGAGAGAAGGACAGCATGGGGTAAGCTATGATGCTTGCCAAGATCAGATTTTCAGCCCAACTTCATTACCGGAGCTTGAGGTGGAAGGAGATTTTCAGGAGTTGCCTTGTCGGGAGGTGGCTCATTTTGTTTGGATGATTGCTTGGGGATGGAGGATCCACATGAGAGAGATGTTCCTCACTTCATGCCTTGAGTGGAGAGAGGTGATGAGCTGGTACACAGTCGATGGGACAGCTTACACCATGACGGATATAGCACAGTCGGAGTCATGGTCTTCATCAGTCATAGCTAGAGGCAGTGCACAGTCCGAGCCATGGGACTTGGGCTATTATTGGCCATGGTGGCGATGGGATCCGGGAGGATTGTTGGTTGGCTGGTACCATGAGAGATCAGTTTGGGATCCTGGCATTGAGAGATCCCTTCATATCAAGATGATGCAGAGTACAGGGGAGATTCAGTGGCGCATCTGGGACCCAGGCATATTTTGCAGCATCGATGGAGAGCATCTGCTAGGAGGAGACTTGCTCAGGCAGTTGCTTGAGGGCAAGCAACATTTTTCCGGGGGGGACTGTAATATTCCTAATTTGCGACAGCAAATTGGAATATTCTATTTTGTTTATTTTTCCACCTATAGTTTGTAAGTAAATAAAAAGTGAGTAAAGAGGGTCTAAACTCACTTAAATGAAATAAGACATCCACCTAGTAGCACAACGTTGTGACTTAAGTGGGAGTCAAGGGGGGACCCAACACCACGTGGAGGGGGCCTATGTGCACTCTAGAAGTTTCTCCAAGCTTCTGCGCAGATAAGGATGAGAATTTGGATAAGGATGAGGATGTGGAGGAGAGAGAGAGGCTACATTGGGTTTTGGAGGGAAACCAACACTATAAAAGATGGAGGAGCCTCCTCATTTGATTCATGCTTGGATTCTTGGATTATTGATTATTGAGTGAGACATTTGTCTTTCTTTGGCACGTTGGCTGTTTAGCCCGTCTGCTGCACTGTTTAGTGCACCGAGTGTCTCCGTGCGGAGATCTCACCCTTAGCCCCGGGGGACTTCGAGTGCCTGCTCGGGCAAGGTTACTTTCTTAGCATCATCCTCCAGGACAGCGTTATTGCTGTAGCAGCATAATACTGTGTTGTAGGGTGTTGCCGTGGTGAGTTTACGACACCACTTCCTTCTCTTGTTTTTCAGAGGGAGAGTCTTTCTTTCCTTTGGAGGATCAGGTTGGAGGATATTGGAGCTGATTTGCAGATCTTGGCACTTGGCCAAAGTGTTTATTTCCACTACTGCGCAGTCCCTCTCAGTTTCTGCGTTATCTTCATGGTGTATTTGCAGTGAGGGTTTGCCGGTTGATTCGAGGGGAAGATCTCAAGTGTAAGGATCAACCTTCCACTTTGGAGATCTATTGGAGGGGGTCTATTTCAGTTTCTTATCATCTTCAGCCTTCTCTATTTGGTTTCAGTTTGGAGTTGCAGTAGCTGCCCAGCAACTCCGGCATTTTTGTCGTATTGTGCATTTCAGCCAATCCCTTGGAGGATTGAGATATTTTTGCTTATAAGGGTTAGAGCTTTGCTCCCCTATTGTATTTAGGCCATCGATTGTCATATCCATGTGTTGACATTATTTTGGAGCAGCATTTTATCTTAGACTGCGTTTTTCATAGCCTGGGTTTGTGCGGAAATAGCAGTACTTTTCATGTTTATGTACATGTGTTGTGGAGGCTTGCATTTCTTCTCTTGAGAGGTTGTTTCCTCAAGATTTGTACTCTCTTCTGCTGCTATACATTATTATTGGCTATATATGCATCTTCTGTCTCACAGCTACTGTAGAAAATGCTGTAGGGTTTCTGGATTATTTTCTTGTCTTGCGGCACCTCTATCTTGAGGGGTTTTCTATATAAAATTGTTGTTTAACCTTGCTGAAAGCCTATGCCTTGTACTCAAACTCATTCTATGATTATCCATAGTGTTATACATCATATTCCTTCAGAAAATACGCTTCCCTTGCTTCAGAAAATTTCTGCATACTCAAAGTCTTGGGAAATCAGGGTTTTTCTTGACTAGTCGGGAAGGAGGAACTGTTTAACATAGAAAAACGCCTTTGTTTGAGCTGAAATTAGACATGGAAGTCCCTCTTGACCTATTCTAACATATTCCAGAACCTTGACCCGTCATTTTACGCAGATTTCCTTATTCACTCATTTTAGGGCCAAAATCCTCACTTTTCCCCACCTTTTTGCCCTTAAAAGCTGAGTAAAGGTTGTTGCTGCTATTTATTTTGGTTGCTGAACATTTTCAGAGATATGATATGATAGCTGAAGCCCTCATACCTGAAGAATGCGTTTTTCAGGCATGATCTGCTGAAGAATCCATTATTGGGATATTACATAAGGATATATGCCAAGGCATGTAGTGGAACATTGAGTTTATTCCATCGTGCACACACACAGTCATGAATCATTGCATACAAGTTGGGATCATTATCCTTAACAACATATTTTATTTGGATCAACATGCTATCCATCTACTCATAAACCTCCCTAATCATTGGTTTATCTGTATCTGAAAAACGAATCATGTGATAAATGGGCTTGTTGAAGTTCAAAATTTCTCTCACACGTGCCCAAAACAAAGGGTCAAGGGCGGTCTCCTCCACATGTTCAAAACCTTGCCTGTCAACTATTGTCGTTGCCCTGTCCTTTAATACCTGCTAGTGTGGGCTTGATACCATTGCAGCCAATGACCCTCTTACTTTCAAAAGGCGCCTGAAGGTGAGGTAATAGCTAGCAAATCTAGTCTTTGCTATCTTCAACAACTCCAATTTGGAGTGAGTACGGAAATGCCCATGGGTATTGCTATGATTTGTAATAAATTTTATCATTTTTTTACCTCTCTTGTACAAATCACCAAGCCATTTGAATTGAGGTTGTTTGTTTTTAATGATATCATGCATCAAAAGGTTCATTGTGTGAACCAAACACCCATACCAAAATATGTTGGGGTATTTATCCTCAATAATTGCTCCTGCTGCCTTACAGTTAGCAACATTATCAGTGATGACTTGGATGACATTGTATGGTCCAGTATTTTCAATTATTTCAAGTAATGATTCTGCAATGTTAAGGCCAATCTTGAATTTGTCTGAATAATCATATGCTGAAAGGAATATTGCACCACTAATCGACATAGCCAGAACACTTATCAATGGCTTTCCTTTTACATTAGTCCATTCATCAAATACAATGGACACCCCATGCTCATTCCAAGAATTTGTCATTCTAGCCAAAGAATTGTTTATTTTAGCTCTTTCATGATCAAGTCCCACGGTTCTGACCTTGTCATACCCAAGGCTGCTGTATCCTTTGGGTGCATCATTAATGGCAAAAACCATTTCATGCCAATAAGGTGAGCGAAGAACATTGAATGGCACCCCACATGCATATAGAAACCGGGAAATTTTTGAATCCACATCATTCCTACACCCTTCGTCAAGGAAATTGGATATGGTTCTACGCCTTAAGGAGGTGTTTGGTCCAGGTGTGCCTCCATTTCCATTGCCATGGGTGGAAGTTGATGGACTTCTTTGTCCATGATGTGATGGACCTAATGGTGTATACGAATCAATTAAACCCCTAGATCTTTTAGATATTTGTAGGGCGGCCTCCTCTTCCTTTCTATATTTCTCTCTCTGTGTTGCTAGCACACTGACACAAATTTTGATTTCTAGATTTTTGTCTCCATCCCCTGGCATTTTCCCACAAAGGTGCCTTCTGGCATGGGTGTATGAACCTGTGTATTCTTTATTGCAATCGGGGCAAAGAAATTTAGTGGTTCCACCACCTTTCCCTCCTTCCTACCTCTGAACATATTTCCACAAAGGTGTTTGACTTTGGTCTTGTCTAGTTGGGGTATCTGTGGCCTCATGTTCTCCACTCTCCCCTTCCTCCTCAGCATACTCGTCCTCCTCTTCAGGATTTTCTTCAAATCCACTATAGCCCACTTCTTCATCCTCCTCTTCTCTAATGGGCCTCTTTCTTGTACTCTCCAACACCATTATTACAAAGAAAGGAACCAACATCAAGAAAATCCTTAGCCATATAGCCATGATGTTTCAAGTTTCTAGCCTGCAAAAAAATGAAGGAATGCCAAATGGGAATAGGAAATGCAACATAGGAAAAAAAACAATGCAATTTTTCACTTTTCAACACACTAGAATGCAACATTGAGAAAAAAAATCAAGTTTTCATTTTTGAACAACTTAAAAACAATTCCTAGAAAAGAAAAAACTAGATTAGAAGACCTACCTCTTTCTTTCAATCCTCCTCTTGCAAACTTGCTCTCCCTATAAATCTACCCAACTCTCAAGCTCTCCTTCTCTCCAACTCTTGCTCCTCTTGCTCTCACTCTCACTCTCAACTAAAACAATAATAACTAAATGATGGGGGTGGGCATTTTATTTACCCAACCCCCCTCCCTCCTTCCAAAAAAAAAAATCAAATTTTGACGCCGAGTTTTTTTTTACGCGCCGGGGAGCGTTTTTTAATGTGGGGGAGCGTTCAGGAGCGAACGCTCCCCGACCGCTTCCCACATTAAAAAAACACTCCCGAATCGTTTTTTTAATGGGGGAAGCGGCTGGGGAGCATTCGCTCCCGAATGCTCCTTGAAACGCTCCCGAAAAGACAGGGAGCGTCTTTTCAGGCTCGGAAGCGCGCTTCCGAGCGCTCCTCCGAAAGCGCTGAGCGCGCTTCCGAGCACTCCCAAAGAGCCTCCCGACCGTAGTGCACTTCCGAGTGCTCCCAAAGAGCTCCGACCGCAGCGCATCTTCGAGCGCTCCTGGAAGCTCCGAACCGAGCGTGTTTCTGGGGAGGATCGGGGGGGAGAAGCTTCCCCGCAACTCGTGGCCACCAATATCCACCTAGATCATCTCAACAAAAAAACGTTGAAGAATCATTATCCCATCCCGCGTATTGATGAGCTAGTGGATGAGCTTAGAGGAGCTAAGTTCTTCTCTAAGATAGAGTAGTCGGGATATCATCAGATCAGGGTGAGGGATCAGGACATCCCGAAGAAGGCCTTAAGGTGTCACTACTGGCATTTTGAGTTCTTGGTCATGCCTTTCGGGTTGACCAATGCACCTGCCCATTTCAATCATGCATGAACCATGTGTTTAGAGGGCAGTTGAGGAGATTTGTGTTGGTATTCTTCAATGACATCCTGATCTACAGCAAGATGTGGGAGGAGCACCTGCAACACCAGGAGACAATGTTGCACATTCTAGAGGAGCAACAATTCTATGCCAAGTTGTCCAAGTGTGAGTTTGGACTGACAGAGATGCTTTACTTGGGACACATCATTGGTGCAGATGGGGTCAAGGGGCACGAGGAGAAGATCAGGGCCATTCGAGATTGGCCAGAGCCTAGAGATGTGACAACGTTGAGGGGGGTTTTTGGCATTTGCACCTATTACCGGAAGTTCGTCAAGGGCTTCTCACAGCTAACATAACCCCTCACATATTTGACCAAGAAGGAGGCTTTTGCATGGACAGATGGAGCCCAGACAACTTTCGATCGACTCAAGGAGGTGATTGTAGTTTCCTGGTGTTGGCACTTTCGGATTTCACGTAGCCATTCACGCTGGAGTGTGATGCATTAGGTGAGGGGATTGGGGCAGTATTGTCTAAACATGGGTACCCCATTGCTTTCGAGAGATGAAAGCTTCTACCACATGAGCGGTCATAATCCATTTATGACAAGGAGATGTTGGCCATCATGCATGTGTTTGCCAAGTTTTGGCAATACTTGGTGGGCAACCAGTTCCGGGTGAAGACAGATCACAACAGTCTTCGCCACTTCATGGGGCAACAGGGCCTCAATGACAGACAACAGAGATGGGTCAGAAAGGTGCAAACCTATGATTTTGATATTGAGTATGTGTGAGGGAAGCACAATGTGGTGGCCGATGCATTATCCAGGAGACCCGCAAGACTTTCACTCATGAGCATTTGCCATGAATGGAAGGCACAGTTGTTGGTGGAGGACTCCAAGGATCGGTAGGCATGTGAGATCTTGGAGGGCATTCACACGGATGAGTGCTACCGAGTGATGGCCAAGATCATATACTACAAGGGGCACACCTTCTTAGTTCCAAGCTCATAGTTGAGGGAGTGGAGACTCCATGCAACTCATGATTTTCCTTGTCAGGGCATCAGGGGTTCAGGAAGATGTACATGGAAGTGAGAGAGAGCTTCACATGGAAGGGCCTCAAGGGGGACGTATTGAGGTATGTACAGGAGTATGAGGCCCGTTAGAGGAACAAGGGGGAGTTGATCCATCCAGTCGGGTTGTTGCAGCCTCTCCCCATTCCTGAGGGGAAATGGGAGAGTATCTCCATGGATTTATCACGAGGCTTCCAACAGTGCAGAGCAAAGATTGTATTTATGTGGTGGTCGTCCGACTGACTAAATATTCCCATTTCTTTGCCATTCCAACTCGGTACTCAACTTCATAGGTGGCCAAATTGTTCTTTAGGGAGGTTTTCTGCTTGCACAGACTGCCTAAGACGGTAGTCAACGATAGAGACAATCGATTTATGGGAGGATTTTGGCAGGAGCTATTCAGGCTAGTGGGTACTGAGCTCACCCTGAGCACGAGATACCACCCACAAACAAACGACCAAAGGGAGAGGTTGAATATATGGCTAGAGGGCTATCTCATGAATTATGTGACCGGGCAGTAGAGGGCATGGATTTGATGGTTTCACTTAGGAGAGTATTGCTACAACACCACCCATCATATGGCCATCGGTATGTCACCTTTCCCTGCTTTGTATGGTTATGATGCTTTGTCTTTGCTGACATTGTTTTTGGAGACAGTCGGGCCCCAAAGGCCAAAGATTGGCTCCTAAAGAGCCAAGACATCCTCAAGGCTCTCAAGGACAACTTGCTGACAGCTTAGAATCAACAAAATATGTATGCTGATAGACACCATTTCAAGAGACATTTTGAGGGGGACTTGGTGTTACTACGATTACAGCCATATCGACAGTCGACACTGAAAGAAAAAGGGGATGAGAAGCTGCAACCATGTTTCTATGGGCCATACAGGGTGATTAGGAGGGTTGGAGAGGTAGCCTATGAGTTGGAGCTACCACCACGAAGCAAGAACCATAACATTTTCCATGTTTCATGCCTCAAGAGGGTGTTGGGGCAGCAGGTTACAACAACTGTGGCGTTGCCTCCGCTTGATGACGAGGGTCGTCCAGTTTTGGAACTGGAGGCCATTATGGAGACTAGGGAGAGGAATTTGAGGAGCAGAACGATCAGATAATACTTGGTGTTTTGGAAGAGCCTTCCGGATGAGGATGCCGCCTTGGAGGGTGAGCACATACTTGAGCATCCAGCGCTAAAGTTGTTTGGGGACAAGCAACATTTGGGAGGGGAGCACTGTAATGTCCCTTCCTAAATTATTTTGGAACAGATTTAATTTCCACAATTTTGGGATCATTTTTGGAGGCTATGGGACCCACTCAATTTTGTTAAAGGAATTAGAAAGATAAGGGGAGGTCGTATTATTTTGCTAGTGGAATGCGAGGGCCACCCATATAAGGAAAAACACACTTCACTTAGCCAATAGTTCGAAATGCTTAAGAGGGAAGTCGAATGGCTTGGTGGAGGGCCCCACGTGGGAAGGAAGGCCCACGAAATTATAAAAGGAGAAATATCAACCTCATTTGCATCTTTTGCACATCGAACTCAACTTAGTTGCTCGAGCTACTTAGCTAGGTCACTTGTTGTTTAGCATGATTTTTACAATCGAAGAACTCAACCTTTCTTCGGAGGACTTCGAGTGCCACCTTAGAAAGGTTTTGTTACACCTATCCGAAGGATATCAGCAGGGAATTTCTAGCACTTACACCCATATTTGCCCAACCAGTGTGTATTCCAAGAGAAGGTAGTAAGCACTCAAGTGTGAGTCATTTCAGTGCTCTTCCGGGGAGAAATTGCCGGAGGAATTTAGAGGAAGGAAGCTCAGAGGTTTTGCGGATTTTTTGTGGAGTTTGGGAGCAAAAGGAGACAACTACATTCTGGAGTAAATTTGCAGCTCTTGGGCCAACGCCAAATTGCCTCACTGGGCACACGTTGGAGTTAGAGGCTTGCTTGGTGAGGCTGAAACTTGCCAGGAGAAATAAGGGAAACATTTGGGGAGTTGATTGCAGCCATTTTGGAGTGTTTTGAGTGGAGTTTTCTGCTGTATGGACAAACATCACACTTCAACAATCAGAGGAGGATGTAGGGCCTTTGGGGGCCGAATTTCAAGGGTCAAAACCAGGCCAAACCCTTTTTGGGTTTTGATGGGTTTTACTTAAGGAGCTTGGGATTAATTTGGCGGAATTTTTTTAGCACCGGAGGTGGGGTTTTCAGAAGTATCTTTGCAGGAGACAGTGCAATTTTATTGGGGCAACGCAAAGCATTATTGGGATAGTTAATAGCATCATCTGGGCTTGTCATTTCTTCACCTGGGCTTTGCTCTACTTGCCATTAAAGCAAGCCCAAGTCAATTCCTTCCACATACTTGCACTATTTCTCCAATTATATAATAAAATGACTCAGTTGCTTCCGTATTTTTGGTTTTTAAGGGTGTGCACTAATGTTTAAATTTTTCTATGGTTGAATTCGCTAATTGATTTGTATATCACTGTTTTTCCTAGTTTGGAACATTAAAAATACACATACATCCTGTTCCAAGTAATCATGATTTTAATGTGTTAGAATTTACCTACTTTAGTGATATCTCTTGTTACATTTTTGTAATTTTGAATAGCAAGGAAAGGACCTTTATATCTTGTGTGTTGAAACACGACCTCAATCTCCATGTTTTCCTGAATAAGATGGCTTCCCGTGAACCTTGCTTTGACCCCATTTCCCATTGGAAAAACACTCTTCGTTTCACCTTGGACTTTCTTGCACAAGTTCTAGCAATCATATTATTGGGAAGACCCCCTTGAATAGGAGAGCTAGCCTAAAGTGTAGAAAAGGGTTGGTGAGGTGATAGCGACCTCCCTATTTGGAACTTTATATCAAGAGGTGAGGAATTGTGTGATAAAAGGATCTACAACCCTCGGCTAGGATTAGGCATTTGCCACCTTAAATTTAGATACATGCAGAACTTTGAATTTAGACATGTGACACATGTGTCATCATCAGTTTCATCATCTAAGATTAAAATTATGAAACATCTAAGCAAATGAATTATCTCACTCTATGGTGTATGCCTATTTGTGGTCATTGTATTTACAAAAATACTTAGAATTTGTAATCTAAAACCAACATAAAATTCTTGGTATTAAGTACTATTTATTATTTTATATGGATAAAATCATGTAATTTTAAAACTTAGCTTACAAACAATCTTACATAAATAAAATAGATCCATGCAGAACATATTATCTATGTGAAAATAGTTTACAACTAAAATAATGATGGTCTACTTTGTTCGTACATAATATTTATCCACTTTTGCTATTCCATGGAACAATGAAACTAGGGATTTTTGGTAAAAGCTAAACTAGAGCTTGTAATGCTTTCCAAAGCATGCAAGAGAAAAATGCAAAAAAGGAAAGGGTGAAATGTGTACTTGTCTGCCTTGATGCGAACACTAAGGCAATGTCCCACCATTGACAACAATGACCCCCTTCCATGACACGCCACATCCCTAACTCACAAAAAGGTGCATTCATCATTTTTTCCCATGCTACAAACCAAAATTGAAAGTGTGTTGTGTAATAAGTTTAGCATATGAAACAATTTAATGAGATTATAGACATTGAAGGAAAGAAAAAATTGACAGATTTTACACCGTAAATACATCAAGATCCATTTGGATGCTTCAATCCTCTTTTGCACTCTCATCTACACGGAACAATATGCATAATGGATAATTCATAATTAATAATAGAACATAATCCTATGTAAATCTACACTTTATGTGTGTGATATTGCTTTCTTGCTTTCCAATTTCATTATAAAACCAAAAATACAAACATTTTAGGTATTCTTCCTCCGTGAAGAGGAAAGCATCATGAAATTATGTTCAACTTTCTAATATGAAAAAAGAGAAGTTAATAAATGATTAATTTCATTTTTGTATTTAAATTAAAAATATATAAAAAAATGATATTTTATTTTTATTCCTAAATTTAATATTTCCATTTTATAGAAAAACAATTAAAAATGTAAAATGCTAAATTGTAATGAAAGGAAATTTGAGTTCATATATTCAATTAAATCTAATCATTTGTAAAATGTATATAACTCTATAAAAGATTTAAATTACTTCAATTAATTTAAAGTTTATTTTTCAAGGAAATATTTTACATATTCAAAACCATTAACATTTAACAAAAGTGAAAATTTATATATCAAACCATAAATCCATTCGAATTTATAAAAAATAACTATTTTCATTATTAATCAACAATAAAATAAAATGATCTTCCTTAAAAAAAAATAATTAAAGATATATTATAATAAATTTGTTAACAATAAAACCCCTCTGGTGAGAACTTCCTATATAAAATCCTTCCATCTGGCTCATCGCCATTCCAATTCCAATCGAGAATATCACCCCTATCAGAATGCCATTCTAATTCCAATCGTGAATATCACCCCAGTAGAATTATGCTCCCATCAATGGCAAATCTAAAGCCTATATGAAGCAAAATATGCTTAAAATACAAATTTATGTTCCTTGATGCAGCTACCTTGTCTCCATTAATATTATTGCCAACGTCTCCAACCTCTCCGGCCCATGGCAGGGGCATTCCGTGCTGCCAGTATCCGAGCTCATTAAATATACAGGGAACTACAATTAATTATGGTCGAAGAGGTATTATTGCTGTATCGGTAGCAAGGACTCATCCCCTATAACTTCCTTCTCCCACAGAATCACAGAATCTCTTTACTGGGCAGCAACAATCATTCCTCCCCTATGCTATTAAAGCTAAGGGAGCGCCCAAACATTTGGATGCAATGCATTTCAAATTAGTATGTGAGATTTGAGAGATTTATGATGTATAAATATTATAATGGTGATTTATAAATGGGTTATATATAACTATTATAATAATCTATTTCTAAAATTATGATTACAGTTTTTAATTTTTTTATTAATGAAATCAAAGAATTTTTTACGTAAATTGATTAATAAAATAAAAAATATATAATTTCTTTTAATACAAAATTAATGTAGTGATATTTTATTTAGATTTTATTTATATAAAAAAATAATAAATAATTTTAATTAATTATTATTTATAAAAAAATGTATTAAATAATACAGAATTATATTTTTAAAAGAATTCAATTACCAGAAAAGGAATTCTCTATACAATTACCATAAAACCCACAAGGTTGGGCGACTTGGCTGCATGATTGTTTTTTTTAATTTTTATTTTTATTTTTATTTTGAAATTTTTATATATATTTTTAAAGCATCTATTTACTTATTAACGATTTAAATTAAAATGTTTAATATTTGAAATTTAGATGTTTAGTAAATATTATGAGTAAAGTTAAAATTATGCAATGTGTAAACAAGTAAATTTAAAAGATTATATTATAGATTTTTCTTATAATTTAATACTTTTTCTATATTAATATTTATGATGTAATTACACATTTATAAAATAATTTAAAATTTGTAAATTTTAAATTATTATATTAATGAAGAAAAAAATTATAATTAAAATATTATAATTAATAATATTATAATAATATTAATTATGTTAATAGACATATTTATTTTAGAATAGAGTTTTCAAAATTTTAATTTAATTAGAGATAATTATTAAATAGATAATAAATAGATTCAATATCTATGAAATATTTTAAAATATTGATATTAATAATATAAAATTATAATTTAATAATTAATTAATTATATATATATATATATATATATATATAAAATATATATATATTAATTGTTTTAATGCATTTTTGTTTTTACTTATCATTCAATTTATATAGTTGTTCTTTTTATAATTTTAATATTTTTTCTATGCAATTTTAGTTTATGATGTATAATTACAATATTTATAAAATAATTTAAAATTTGTAAATTAAAATTATTATATTTTATTATATTAATGAAAAAAAATTGTACTTAATGTTATTAATTAATAATATTAATTATGTTAATAGATATATTTATTTTATAATAAGATTTTCAGAATTTTAATTTTAAATTACAAAGTAAAGAATAGAAATTCAAATTCAATATTCATAAAATATTTTAAAATATTCATAATAGTATGAAGTAATAATTTAGTTAGTTATAATTTTTTTTTAATAATATATAGTAATTATTTTAATGTATATGTGTTTGTTTTTACTGACTATTCAATTTACATAGTTACTCTGAAAAATATTTATACCAAAAAAAAGCTACAAAACCTTAAATTTTAGGAGATATATAAAAAAAATAAAATTAATAATAATAAAATCACCCTTAAAAACAAATAAAATAAAACAGATGCTGTACCGAGTCTACCGAACTTGCCGTGAAGTTTGTGTTGCCGACAACAATCCCATCACACGAAAGTCAGATACCCTACACTGAAAAGATTTAACCTAATTCTTCAATTTCTATACCTGCAAACAAACCAAACATTTGAGTTAGGAAAATTGAGCAGTAAGCAACGAGCCCATACTCTCATCATTCATGTGAGCAATTTCATTGAAAGAAGCTTCAAATTGTGATACTAATACCTAGTTCCCATCCGCAACCAATAGTAACAGAACAGAACTACAAGGAATCATGTGTAATTTCATCCACACTACTTGGCCAACTACTGTAATAAAGATAAAGCGGGGAGATAAAAAAGACTAAAAGAAGGCAAGCCTAGCAAACATGATATCCATCTGCCAGAGAAACAGACATGGACAAAATAAAGACAGAGACCAAAAGAAAGACCAAAATAGCAAGCCTAATGGACAATATACAATTCGCCTAGTTGGATTCAGAGGTAGACGGAGCAGCGAAATAGAAATAGCCCCGAAAACCGAAAAATGTTCTGAAAATTCGGAGTATTCTCCATTTTTTGTTTCATCTACTAAACTGCAAACCAACAAAAAAATTTAATTGGAAAGATCGGAAGAGAGTGTCATTACTGATCTCGAACTCCCTTATGAAGTAATTTAACGCCGTTATAAACACAGGGAAAATGTCTCATCTCCTAAGCTGCAAACCAACGAGACATTTGCGGAAAGATTGTGAAGCACTGAACTCGAACTTCTACGAAGTACTTAACTCGGAAAATAAAAAAACTGAGTGCTTATTCAGTCTCTCACAGTAATCGACAGGAAATGAATTAGGTCTACTGTATATTTCACAACAAATAAAATTGCAAAATCTTGAAAGTTGGAAAGACTGAGAAAGCAAGAGGAGCAAAGGTAATCTTCAACCAAAAAAACTATGACAGACGGCTACCATAATACCCCACCCTATCAGCCATACCACACACACAAACACAGTACTCAAAAAGAAAAAAATTCCATAGCCAACGAAAAATTTAAAAAATTTAATGAATGATACCCTTCATGAAGAATTAGGGAAGAGCACATTTGGCTTAAATCTATCTTTCCTCACCCTGTAAATAGGCATTTAGTTGGGCAGCAGAAATGACAAAAAAATTAAATGAATGATTATACTGTACTCTAAAGAATTTAGGGAAGAGCAATATACGAAAACTATATTTCCCACCCTATAAATACTCCCACCCTATAAATAAGCATTTAGTTCAGCATCATCAGAAATGATAAAATATACACAAGACTACAAGGACTCGTACCTGCAGCTTCTTTACTCCAAGAAAGTCTCCTTTGGCCGACATATGCAGAGGACGAGAATAATCTCTCATCTCGTTGAAGTTCGGGAGCAAATAAGTACACATGACCAAAATATATTGCTTTTTGCCTATCAAATTTAAATCCGTTTTCTGCAGAACCAATCACTGACATACCGACACATATTCCACTCCGCTAATGTTATTTATTTATAAATAGAATGTGAACGTTTACATTGATGGAGACGTCTACCAAACCTCTCCCAATTACGTCTGTAAATCCACTAGCCGGAGCGTGTCGAGTGCAGCCACCAAAGGTGTGGGTTCAAATGTCGATAGGCGAGCCATCAAAATTTAAGAAGTGTGAGTCTTGTGTTTGTGTTTTGAACTTTGTGTCTTATTGGGAGTTAATTATTTTAAAATTTAATTCAAGTATTTATATGATGTTATTTATATGATGTTATTTTGTTATGTAAAAAAAATAAACAAATATATTTATATATATATGATAATTAATATTTAAAATTTTATTGATTAATGTAGAAGATATAAAAAATATATCTATTTTCAAATTTAAAAAAATAAATAAATAAATAAAACTAAAACATATCACTATAATTAAAATATTTCTAATATATCATTATTAATAAAACATCAAATAACAAAAATGATATTGTTAAGATAATGGTCAAAGCTTTTAGAAATATTTTAATTTACACATATTTTAATTATTTTTTTTATTTTTTTATTATAGTAAATAAATGATGATAATTTTTTATTGTTAATTAATTTTTAGTTTTTAAATTATTTTTTTATTTTTTTCATTTTTTTAAAAGTTTGATAGTGCTTTTCTATTCATTCATTTTAAACAAAACAACATGTTATATTATATAGAATTCTTGGTGACCTCAACTTGCTTGAAGGAAACCAGGTCTGTTGGCCACCTCAATGATTTATAAGTCAACCAAAATTTAAATTGTTTGATTATGTCTTTCCAGGTCTTTGTTGAAGTTTCCAACAAGAAACAATGAAAGTGGCATCGGGAAACATCATCCTTGATCCTAGTGAAAAAATCAACATCTAAACTAGGTGGGGCCCACACAAACTATTTTTAGGTGTATGTCTATTTTTTATAATGGTGAGCATATTCTAAAATTAACAGGAGACTAATTCTAGATGGTTGAGCAAATTCTATCTTTAGATGAGTTTCTATTTTTAGAAGATGGGCGAAGTCTATTTATAGATCGTAAATCTAAAAATAGAATGCATGTTGATTATTATTAGCCCTTAATAATAATCAGACAATAAATAGTAACTTGTTCTCTTGGAGCACTTGATTTCAGTGAACAGATGTGGCAAATCAGTGGGCTGAAGGAATTACGCAATTCCTAGGGTGGTTGGTGACTCATGCATGGAGGACTTCGTTATAACTGACAGTGGCAAGTTGTAATAGAGTTGGAAGAGTAGTTATGGGAGTTGTTATTTAGTTTAACTTAGTTCAGTGAGTTAAACTCACTTGTGCTAGTTGTAATTGAACATACACTAGTGAAAGATGAGTGAATAATTAGTTAATTAATTCACAAGTAGTGTCTTACTTGCAACTAAACAAATACAGCAGTTAACTACTTGCATGTCAGATCCAGTGGAGACCCAATGGAGAGATAGGTGAAAAGGTGAGTGTAACTATCAGTTGTGATATTAGCAGGTTACCCAGGTGTAGTTATAACACCACAGGATGCCCATGATACTCAGTGTAGTTGAGGAAGGCTGAAATTCTTTGTGATTAAGGATTGCATTCATCAGGAATTGCGTGAGCAAGGAAGGCTGTCTGGAGACAGTAAATTGGCTAAGGAACTTGCCAATTTTTGTATGACAGTGTGAGACAATTAGCTGATGTATTGAGAGATCTTGTGATTAGAGTTTTGTATGTAAGTATTTCATGATTGCTTGTGGAATATACAATATATGATAGAGGGGTTTTAGCTGTAAGTTTTCCCCGGGAATATCTGGTGTTGTGGTTTTCATCTATTCTTCTTCATGCTTATGCAATTGGCGATTTAATTTCCGCAAAGAATTGAGTAGAAGGATTTTGTATTTAACAGTGGATTTAATTGTTAGATCAGGAGAATCCAAGATATACATGCATGTTGTATATATTATGATATCTAATATCCCATTAAAAATACTACTATAAAAATAAATGCTAGTCGATTACATTAGATAACCAGAAACAAAATTATGCAGTGCACCCTGCAACTATTCATCAGATGATTCAATCAGTGCCAGGTCTTTAGCACTCGACTCGGGCATATCCACTTGATGCAAATTCTGGAGTTGCCTTTCAATTCGATTGAGATGCACATTTTGATGGTGAAGTTGCAACATATATAAACTCCACTATTGGTTTGAAGAATTTCATAAACTCACTTGTTAGCCACCTATAAAATTTGTTATACCTACAGTACAACTATTTGAGTTTCAAGGAACAATTTTCATTACTAAAAATTGTTGGCTCTGAAGACTTCTCAAGGCCTCATGCCTCCGTCCAAAAATCTTCATTTTATACTCAGAAATTCTGCTGATTTCACGAGAAAAGACTGCTGAAGAACCATCATTTTCCCCTTCTCCCACTCAAAACTAACCTTCATTTTCTCCCCTTTTTCTCCATAAAAACTCCCTTGTTTTCATGACTTCTTTTCCTCCCTTCATGAAAATCATCTTCACATGGTTAAAAACTCACTTTTTAACTTTACCGAAAACCCCAAATCCATTGAAAACCTTGAAAAATTTCATAAAAACAAAGTTTTATTGACTAAGGACTTAAGCCCCTTTGGGCTTAAGTCCTAAACCACTTCCCCACCATACGCTTTGGGGCTGGAACCACTTGCTAACAGGTTAAGGCGCTTATCGCATCGCAAATGTTCAAAGAACGCAAGTTTTTGCGATTAGTTCCATGTTGTGAAAATGCAATTGCGATCAGCCCCTTTGTTTTGAGCCCCGGATCTCGTGCTTTCTCTGCAAAAACCAAAGGTTATAGGCCCTGGCGCTAATCATAATCAAATCTTTCCAAGATACGGGTTTATTTGAAATACCCATCGCAAATATTTGCAATGCGATCCATCGCAATCGCACAATCCTCCAATCCGCCCGATCGCAACATTATTTTATATATACTGCGGGCTGGCCCTCTGTACTTAAACCTTGTAAATATTTCACTCCTGATCATTCTTTTTCTTTGTAAAAACCCAAAACCCACTTTTCCAAAGTTTTAATTAAAAAACTTAAAATCACGTGTTGAATATAAAAATGGGTTGATTGAAAAGAACCAATCGCGCGATTGCGCAATCACAGAAATAAAATGGGTTGATTGAAAAGAACCGATCGTGCGATCACGCGATTGGGTCATATATGTGTAAACTCCGCTCCCGACCGTCGATCTCTGCGCAATCGACGGCTCAGATTCAATCTTTTTCCGCCCATTCTACGATCCCTCTCGATTAATCCCAACCATTGGATGATGCCATCCAACGACTACGCTCCTTTCCCCGCCATCTGAAGCAGTCTAAACCTAAAAACGCAGGATTTCTTAAATTGTTTTTATGTTTTGCAGGTGTTTTAATGGTTTTCCATTATATTAAAGAGAAAGGCCGAGGGCCGGGTGAGACGTTTCCTGTGCCTTCGAGATATTGAAAAGAACCATTTGCGGGTTTGAATTCAATGATTTATCAATGTTTCATGAGCGTCGATAGCACGTAAAATGGCCTGTGCGGCCCTGCACATCGACAAGACACTATTTTATTCAAAAAACAGTTAAAGAGTATAAGTTTGAAGATAAAGCACGATAGATGAAGATTAAAGATAGATCTGGGGAATTACGGCTAAGAATGATTATCAAAAGCCTAAATTCCCTGGATTAAAGCACAGCCAATAGAAAATCATAAGTGTTTCACTGACAGAAAAGGCTTCCACCACTTCAAATGAGGCGAATTGATCTCTCAGCTACCATAAAAGCCACCTGTTGCCTCAAACCATTCAAATAGAGGCCGAAGTTATTGAAGAAGCTCATATTTTGCCTCAGTGCAGCCAGGGAGTTACTTTTGCAAGGAAATCAATGCAGAAAATATCTGCGGAGTTACTCCACACAGCACACAAAGCCTCAAAGTCAAATAAAGCTCTTGCCGAGTTTAATTCATAAATGTAAAACAGTTAATACAATGTTCCACCTGTAAACTTCTTCATCGAGCCCCTCAAAAGGCCAAGAAGTCTTGAATCTATATTAATTACCTTAGGAGATCTTTTATCAGATCTCACCTCCTCATCCTTCTATAAGTACTTCTGTAGAAGATGAGAATTTGTTAGTTGGTTATTGTTTGATTACAAGCTGTAATATTGAAACTCTCTGAAATAAATACATAGTCCTTTGAAGTTGAAGAACAAATTGAAGTCTTGGAGGTCTTGATGATGTTGTTGCATGCTTGTTCCTGAGGAGGCTCTATCATTGGATCCATGAGCTTGGCTGTTGGTGAAGTATTCTGAACTGTTTTATGTTTTTCCCCTGTTTTAATTATGTTCCATAATTTCTTACTACAGTAGGCTGAAAGTTTTAGGCTAAGAAATGACTCTTGGAAGCACCTTAGACCTGTTCACCCTTCACTGTTTAATGTTTTTTGCTGCTGAAGTATTTTAGAGGCTTTAATCTTTCTCTTTAGTCTTCATGCTTGTTTATTTCCTTAATAGTTTAAACAGTTGGTTTCAGCATGATTATGGTTTGCCCTGCTTGTCTGCCGCCACTTAAAAGCTGTTATTGAAGTCTCCCTTTTGAAGTTCTTTGCTTATAGTGAATCAAAGAGGTTTGTTTTGATCTTGCCCTTTGTCCTCACTTAAACAGTTGGCTTAAAGGTCATTATAATTATGATCATAGATGTTTTTAGGTGTTCCCTCTTCTATGACTGCAATTATCAGTGAATCTTTTATGTTTTCTAAGTCATTTGAGATAAAATCTTTGAGGAAATAGGGTGTTCCCCGAATCTTAGATTTCATTTTAAAAGTTGTTTTGAAATCATTATTTTCTTAAAGGTGTGATTTGAAGATTTCATGGTTAGCCCTGTCTATCAAAAAGCTCTTTATTGTTCAAATTATGCTTTTGAATCCCCTTTGTTGAGAATTAAACTTCTCTTTCCAAATCATTAATGTTCATCTCATTCCAAAAACAAAAGGATCTTGTGGCCAAGTTAGATTTGCCTTTTGATATCCGTTATCCATTTATGAGTTTGTTATAACCTTTTCTTGACTCCATTGCCCAATGAAACAGATATTTTGTTGTCCTATATATCTTTCCTAGACCTTTCATGTTCTGCTGTATCAATTCAACCCAACCAAACAAACAAACACCTGCACTTAATAACTAGTCTAAAACCAATACTCAAAGCACACAAGATAAACCTTTGCAAACAAACTTTTGAGAGATCCCTCTCTGAGAGCAGGAGGACTAGATCCTGTAACTCTAAAGATTGGTTTTGATGTTTCCTTGTCTTTTGATTTTCCAAACTATCAAAACATGGGACACCACTCCACTAATCAAATTACATACAATAATAGGATTATAATACCAATACACACCCATTTGGGCCAACAATTTACTATACAACAGGGAAATTGACACGTCAAGCCTTATGGAACCAGAGCAGCCATAGAAACCACCCCTGGTTGGTATTAAGAAACCACAGAAACCACCCTTCACATTACGAGCCATATGAAACAACAGTTTGGACCATTTGCAGACTCCACTAATAAAATTACATACCGTAATAGGATTGTAAGACAAGTACATACCCATTTGGGCCATCACCTTACCATACAACAGGGAGATTGACATGACAAGGCTCAGCATAGACAAACTAGACTCAAATGGCGCAATTTCGGTGAACCCTTCAAATTATTCTCCCTTCCCTAAAACAGAACCCCCATTATCGCTATCAAATGAGCTTGAGATACATACCTGGATCGTTGTAGCTCGGTTGCATGGTAGCCTTCTTCTCTGCCACACCATCGCACCAGCATTACAATTAACGTAACAACCTTCTCTACAATCCATGAATGCTATGGAATAACCCTTAACCAAACTCTGCATGTAACCGGTCTTTCTTAAATTCCCATCTGCCTCTAACATACCTTTACTGCCCCTCCCGCCTTCATTCACTCTCGGCGTGTTGTGGCGTGGGGCGAGCTGCGCACCATCCCTGCCCCATGTCGCCTTACTCATTTCCACGATCCACATGTGGATCCTATCTCATCTCACACCCCGATCGAGGGCTTATTTTTTTCACTTTGGAAAAAATTAAATGAATTTTCTTAAATTATCAAAACTCAAATAATAATAATTAATAAATGAATTATTTAAAAATATAAAAAATTAATTAATGGTAATTAATACTTAAAAATATATAGATAATAAATTAATAAACATAATATCTTTATAATTATGATATTTTTTATAATTATCAATTTATTTTATTTTTGTCAAATTATTTTGTAAATATTTATTATATTTAATATTGGTATAAAATAATTATAATAATAATTTAATTTTAACGTCACAATTAAATAAAACATTAATTTAGTATATGCTATTTTTTTAAATAAAAAAATATTTTAATGTAATAATTTGATTACTAAAGTGTATATATATATTTGAAATTATAATGATTTATGTTAAAATATACACTTTTGATTATTAAAATTATTTAATATTAAATTTTTAATATAAAAAATTACATCCCATATTTTATAAATAACCAAATTTAAATATTAATAAATTTATCATTACTATTACTAACATTCCATATTTTATAAATAATCAAATTCAAATATTAATAAATTTATCACTAATATTAATGACATGCTGTGACCAAACTATTAACATAGGAAAAGTCGAGTGAAAATTAGAGTGTAATTTTTAAGGCAAGAAAGGCATGTATCTATATAACAAAGACCATGGCAAACATCCAAGCATGGACTAGAAAAGAAAGTGCGGCACGACTACATATGAGATAGAAAAGCCTCTTTCAAGCCTGACTAAAAGAGATAAATACTAGATGCAAGGGGGGAAAAGAAGGCAGATGTTGAGTTAATTCTTCTCCAACTCGTCCTAGGAGAACAGAGGGAGAAGAATAAATGGCCTCAAGGCACTGAAATCAACCGAATTCACTATCATGGCGTCTCTAGTAACATAGCAATGGAATGCAGGCTTTCGGGAGGGCGTATACTTGTTATTGCGTGGGGTTATGGTCTAAGAAGTTCGAATATCAAAATATAATGAGCGGATATTGCCTTTTAATACAGTTTACAAGGGGAGGATTTCTATTAATATTCAAGCACTTTATAAAAGAGAGAGATAGCCTTTGTGCATTATTCAAAGGATATTCAATTGTTTTTTTATTATTATCGAATAAATTAAATGTTAAAAGTAATTAAATAATAATTAAATTTTGAATTTATATATTTATTTTATTTTTAATAATTACATGCTATGATACGAAAAGATTTCAAAACCAATAAAAAAAGAGAAAAAAAAAGTAAAAATTAAATAAATAAATAGAAATAAAATAAAATAAAGATATAATTAAAATTAAAAATAAAATAGATAAAAATAAATAAATAAATAAAATTAAATAAAAATTAAATTCTTAATTACAAAAACAAGAATATAATAAATAAATAAATAGAAATAGAAATAAAATAAAAATTAATAAATAAATAAATAAATAAACAAATAAATAAAATGAAATAAAAATAAAATTACATAAATAACAAATGAATAATATTAAAATTAAAAATAAATATTTTTATTAAAATAAATATAAATATTTAAAATTTAAAATTCAAAGTTTGATTATGTGGTTTTCTGCACAGACGTGTAATCCCCCACATATGGTTTCTTGTTTACATTTATAGATGAATAGACTAAAAAAATAAGCTGCGCCCTCTCTGATGTTTCGTGGTCAATGATCGCACGGCCTCTAAGAAGTCAAGAAACCTCACACATACGGCCCCAAACACTCATGAACTCCACGAAGATGAAGCATCGTGATAAGGACACTGAAGGAGAATTCTAACTCCTCATCTGTATCTGCCGTTTTTCACACTCACAGTTCCTCTTCAAATTCTGATCACTCTGCATCCATTCAGCAATCCACCCATTTCATATTTAGGCGATGCTGCACATATGACATCTCCTTAACCTCTGGAGATGTTTCCACTAAAAAATTGAAAGTCTGTGACGTTCACAGTCACGTTCCCTCTCTTCTTCCCTCTCGTCTGAAATTTTATCCAACTGACACGCATAATTGTATTCGGCCAATTCTCTTTCTTTGATTAACAACTCCATAAGCCCTTCGATAGACAACCCCTTCTACTTTCGTTGACCGAGCTTCTCTAGAACAATTTCACTGCACTTCAGCTTTGGGCAACGTGTCGACCTGAAATAGTTTAATGATATACAATCTTCAACACCATTCAAGTCTTCCAGTTCAACACAGTGATCGACGTGCAGTCTTCGAAGGCGTGTTATGTGGGCCAAACCCGGTATGCTCTTCAACTTGGAACAATCTGATACTATCAACTCTTTCAACGATACCAATGTCTTCATACTCGGTAGACTCTCCAAACTCCTGCACCCCCACAACCCCATTTTTTGAAGGTTCGTCAACCTACCCAACGACTCTCGCAAAATCTCCAAACGGAAGCAGTCAGTCAGGTACATGCACTGGAGATTTGTCAAATTACCCAGGGACTCTGGTAGCCTCTCCAAACTCCTGCAACCATACAGACTCATCATTTGGAGACTCATCAAGTTACCTAGAGACTCTGGCAGCCCCACCAAATTCAAACAGCTAGTGAAACTGATGCTTGTGAGGTTTGTCAAGTTACCGAAAGACTCTGGCATCCGGACCAAACTCTCTCCACACCCAGCGATTTCGATGCTTGTGAGGTTCGTCAGGTTACCAAGACACTCTGCCAGCCTTACCAAACTCTCAGACCAAGAGATTTTGATGCTTGTGAGGCTCGTCAGGTTACCGAGAGACACTGGCAGCCGCAGCAAACTCTCTCCAAACCCAGATATTTCGATGCTTGTGAGGTTCGTCAGGGTACCGACACACTCTGGCAGCCCCACCAAACTCCCAGACGAAGAGAATTTGATGCTTGTGAGGTGCGTCAGGTTACCGAGGGACTCTGGCAGTCTCTGTAAACTCTTGCAACAGAGCTCTATGCTTTGAAGGAGCGCCAAGTTACCGAGGGACTCTGGCAGTCTCTGTAAACTCTCGCAACAGAGCTTTATGCTTTGAAGGAGCGCCAAGTTACCCAGGGACTCTGGTGCGTCGTCTGTTCGAGAGATGCACGAAGATGGGAATTAAAGAGCGCGAGGGTTCGGCTGTTGTGAACGTGAGAGAGATTGTGGTGGAGCACAGACGGACCTGCGACTTGACAGCAGAACGACCCAGTTTGTGGGCTGCATGGCAAATACCCTGACGACAACTGTCAAATTCTGAGTGGTCGTAAGAACGACGAGAATGCGTTCTCATTGGCCGAGGGAAAAATCGCATTCGCAAACCCCATAAAGGGAACGCTTTCAGCGTAAAAATAATTTTGCGGCAGATAAGTCCTCGGCCCAGTTTGTGGGCTGCGTGGCAAATACCCTGACGACAACTGTGAAATTCTGAGTGGTCGTAAGAACGATGAGAATGCGTTCTCATTGGCCGAGGGAAAAATCGCATTCGCAAACCCCATAAAGGGAACGCTTTCAGCGTAAAAATAATTTTGCGGCAGATAAGTCCTCCGCGGGATAAGATATGTATTAAAGAAAAAAGTACGGTACCATGGCTTTAATTTTCGCATCATAAAACTATCCCAAACAATTTTCATAATTATTAGAAAATTAGGAAGAGACCAATCAAAATTTAATGGAAATATCAATTTGTTTATTTAATTTAATTCACAAAAATCAACTTAAAAAGCAAGTATATATATATATATATATATATATATATATATATATATATATATATATATATATATATATATATATAGATTGTTTATAATTTAAAATAGTGAGGGAAAATTTTCATTTAAAAGAGTATATATATATGGTTTATAATTTAAAATAGTGATGGCAATTTTTCATTTATACTTTCCAAGCATATATTATATGTAAAATTATTAAATAACGTATGATACAAAATTTCACATAATTTTCAATATATAAGAAAATTTTCATTCTTATATAATTTTAAATAATATTATATAAAAAAAATTATTATGATTGATCTTGAGAGGTAAGGTTGATTCGATGGATTCTAGGGTTTGCTCTCTAAGCTCCTCTCCCGACGTCATGAAACAGTCCTGCGTTGAAGCTCATGGCGATCAAAGGCTTGTCGAGCCTGCACTCCCTCACATGCCCCTTCATGGAATTAGTTGCGTCAGAATCACCGGAAAAAGGAATCGTGCTCTGCCAAAACTCTGCCATGCTCTTTCGGCCGCAGACCGAAACGATGACCTCCAAAAAATGGAGAATAGAGACGCCCCTGCACACAGATTCGAGATAGAACCTCGGCCCGACGCGTCATGGGAGAACTTATATAAGAAAATTTTCATTCTTATATAATTTTAAATAATATTATATAAAAAAAATTATTATGATTGATCTTGAGAGGTAAGGTTGATTCGATGGATTCTAGGGTTTGCTCTCTAAGCTCCTCTCCCGACGTCATGAAACAGTCCTGCGTTGAAGCTCATGGCGATCAAAGGCTTGTCGAGCCTGCACTCCCTCACATGCCCCTTCATGGAATTAGTTGCGTCAGAATCACCGGAAAAAGGAATCGTGCTCTGCCAAAACTCTGCCATGCTCTTTCAGCCGCAGACCGAAACGATGACCTCCAAAAAATGGAGAATAGAGACGCCCCTGCACACAGATTCGAGATAGAACCTCGGCCCGACGCGTCATGGGAGAACTTCTGAGAGATGCCGATGTGCGAGACAGGCTCAAACGGCTCCAGCTCACCCTTGCTCCTCGACAGCGTGAGAGAGATTGTGGTGGAGCACAGACGGACCTGCGACTTGACAGCAGCACGGACCTGCGACTTGGCAAATACCCTGACGACAACTGTCAAATTCTGAGTGGTCGTAAGAACGATGAGAATGCGTTCTCATTGGCCGAGGGAAAAATCGCATTCGCAAACCCCATAAAGGGAACGCTTTCAGCGTAATTAGGTTCATAGACGTGGACCTGTAGAAATTCTGTAATCCTCGGGATTGCAAGCAGAGATAAACAAAAAAAACAAAAGAAGAAAAAAAATAAAAATAAAAATGGCAGAAATTCTGTAACTCTAAGCATTGCAAGAAGACATAAAGAATATTTCAAGGGACATGGAGGGTCTCTTGTGAATTTTTAGGTGTGCATAAAATAAAATTTAGCTTAGCTCGGGCACATTTGTACCAAGAAAGTACATTTCATTTAGTTTACAAGTTTAAAGAATTTTACTAGACATCAAATTAATGTATTATATCTTTTTGTTTCCGAGTCAAGAGACTTGTTTGTGTAATTATTTATGAAGGTATACATATTTTATCTTTATGGATTTTAACCTTGAGAGAAAACACATATTTATTTATTTATATAGATTTTCTAATTTAATATGATTAAATTAAAAGATTAAAAATAAGTAATAAAAAATATAAATATATATAAATAATTAATTAAAATATTTTTGCATATATATATATATATATATATATATATATATATATATATATATATATATATATATATATATATATATATATATATATATATATATCTATCAATTCTTAACATTATAATTAATATGAAAATATTGAAAAAAAAATTAATCCATAAAATTTATCAAAGACCATTGGAAAGTGGAAAGATTAGCTCTATATATAATTTTTAATTTATTGTTAGATTTTAGTTGATAAGTTCATAATTAATCTATTTTGCTCATCTTTTCCACGTATGTTAATAGATTTTGTAGTTATTCCACTTTATCTAATAAATTATTTCAAATTATTCCACTTTATCTAATAAACTATTTGAAATTAATATGTTTTGGAAATGTTTATGATGATTTGTGATAAACTGCATGTATGATTCATGAGTATTTGTTAGTAGTCTAGGATGATGATGAGTTATGATATGTCAACTAACCACCTCGGGGCCCACAAACCTTTTGGCATTTCATCTTCTAAAATTAGGGTTTTGGATCTCTTGGATTATTTCTTTTATGTTAAAATGTCATCCTTTCAGCCTATTGTCATAACTTTTGTGCATGCATGTAGTTGACATCTCTCCCTCTCTCTTTTCAGAGATAACTACCACCATTCTAGCTATTTTGTGTTCTACAATATTTTGTTACTTTATTTATGAACAAAAGTTGGGTAATCACCATATTAGTATGCTCTTAGTTATATTTATTTGTGTGTGTTTCATTTCCTTTCCTACATTTCGTTACATTCTCTGTATAACTCTAATCAATGGTATCAGAGTAATTTTCTCCTTCTTGTCTCTCAGTGCATGTCTCTGACGATTTCAAGATACAGAGAGTTGTGTATTGAACTAGTTTCACTTGGGAACAATCACTCTTAAAAATCCAAGTGGCGTCCCATGGTGGAAGAAAAGAGAGATGAAAAAGTAGGATATACTATCAAGTTGTTGCTCGAGGAAGCATTAACATTCAAAGACATGAGATAATGGACAATTTTCCCATATCCTTCGACAAATTCCAACAACTTCCAGGACAACTTCAACAACTGGAAACTTTAGAAGTGTGACACCCTTCAAGGTACAAGTTAAATTTTAAATACCCTTATTTGAAGGTCAAATAAATGCATATGCTTTGGATAATTGGTCAAATTTGTTAAAGGGATATTACTCTTTCCAAAAAAATTCCAACAATGAAAAGATAACCTTTGCACTCATAAAATCCCTCCCCCTTATCAAATATTGGTGGGAATCTTACGAGGAGAGACATAATGAAAGTGAGTCTATAATATTCAAGGTCACACCAATTTGGGAAGCTTTTGTTAATGTGCTTAAGGAGGAATTATACCCTATAGGGGAAATATGATGACTAGTACACGATATGGACAACTTTGCGACATGAGAAATATTAGATGGTGCCAAAGTACACTAATATTTTCCATACCTTGTGCTCAAAGATGGGTATCAAAGAGTGTGAGTGGCACCTGGTTCTGAAGTACCATAGTGGTATGCACATGTACATCTAAATAGAGATGGATTTCTTGGACATCTCCTTACTAGGATTCACTTATAGATATGTTGTCATAATTGAGAAAAAAATGAAGTATAGGAATAAATGGGGGTTTAGGTTTGCAAATACATTGCAAAAAAAAGCCTGGAAAAGGTGGCCCAAACTTGTAGAAAAAGGGACTAAGCAAGGAGAGTCAACCTAAAGACAACCAACCGAAGTCACAAGAAAATAAAGGTAATGGGAAGTCGAAAAAGGACATTGGAAAGTGGTGTGTGTTAATCTGGAAACTCAGTGACAAATTCCAACCATGGGAGGAGATTCCTCTATTCGAGAGGACCGATTTTTACTATTTAAGCGCTCAATTCGGACAAGAGAAAGTGTACTTTTGAATTATAATCCTACATGTGCATATTTTATCACATCGGCCCTAAAGAAAATTAGACAGCCTTGGAAGGCTATAAATACAAGTGACCTCAATCTCCTTTGGAAATCATCTCTGTAACAACCCATGGTTGATTTACTATGTAAATAAATAAAAATAAATGAGACCAAGCTCATGGAACGTGTATTCTAAGTTGAATGTTGAGAAAAAACATAGTGGTAGGGATCACTGGTGATTAATAAATGGCTAGGGAAATTGGCAAAGGAAAAGAGGAATTAATTGGCAATTTATTAATGAAAATAATGGAAAATAGGGGAAAAGGGAGATGAAAGGTCATATATTTGCATGAGAGGGAAATTGAAGGAAAATTAAAGAAAAAATGAAGAAAATAGAGGCTTCAATGATAAAAAGGCTTCTGAGGATAAGTTCAAAACCTTTTGTCAGTTTTAGCTTATCTATCTCTCTCTCTCTCTCTATCTTGCACACTTAGAGAAATCTTGGAGCACATTGGATTTGGAGAAAGAAGGCAACGGAAAGTAGGAAAACGCAAGGGGACAACAAGATCAATAGCTACAACTGGATTTATTTGTAGGTATTGAGTTGCATGTATGCTTTAATTGCTAGTTTTGGCATGCATGGTGTATGCATGTGGTTATTTAGTTATGATATGTCATTGGCATGGATGATTTCCTAGATTGACAGTGGTTTTGCCCAACCTTGCCATTTCCTTGATAGCCATGGTGTCGAGGGTTTTCCCATTTGTTTTTATGATTAGCGCTCTTGTTGCTTATGGCTGTGGGTTGAGTTATTAGTTCCTGGAGCCTTGGTTGGAAAAACGCTTTGGAAGCCATGGAACATCTTGGGTTGAGTTACTAGTCCTGAAATCCTTGGTTGGAAAAACACCCTCGAGCCCTTAGTGGGTTGAGTTACTTGTCCTAGAGCCTTGGTTGGAAAAACGATTTGGAGCCCTACGACAACTGTGGGTTGAGTTACCAGTCCTGGAGTCAGGTTGGAACAAATGCTCAGGAGCCCTGGACAACTTGGGTAGAGACCGTTATGTTGATGTTAGTGATGTCTGACCGTGAGGTGGAATCACTGGCTAAGGGTTGAGGTGTTTGGCCTCTAGAAGCGCTGGTTTGGTTATGTCTAGTTTATTCCATGAGATCCCACATTCAATCTTGGAATATGACATGGGGGTGATTAGCTAAAAGAGATTTTTGGTTCAACCCAATTTATGGTTAGGTGGTACGTGGAAGTCCCTGACTTGGTTGGATTTTCATATGTTAACAAGAGATATTTTCCTCTCATATTTCCATGAGTAATTGTGCTTGTTATTATGTGGATTTGATGGCTGGTTTATCATGGTGTATAGGTTGTTGATTTATTGGTTATATGTTGGTTATATGATGTATATTGGCTATGTGTTTTGCTTTGTTGATGAATGGTTAATGAATGCATGAGCTAATAGATGTTGTTGTGGTTATTATGAGAGGGAATTATACCTTCTTGACGATTCCTAGATAATTATCAGACCCCTATGTTTAAATATGCATTCATGACCTGTAGATTACATGTTCTCCATTTGTTTAACAAAATGCCTAGAATGTTCTGGTCAGTCTAGGTCAAGTTCTTAGTTGAGATTGAATGTTTAGCTTTGTCATTGTGTCAATTATGATTCTTTGGTGAGATTATTGAATTAATGAACATATATGTATTTACAACCTATAGGTACTATGCAAACGAAGTGTTTGTATAAATGAGTAACTCAAACCTCTAACTTCCCGAGGTCATAACTTTGGCATACAATCTCCGTTTGACTATCATAATACCTCGTTTTGAAGATCTCCACGAGGAGATCGAAAACAAACAATAAATTAATCTTACACTTTTCTGGTGTCTCCATTTTTCCCTAAAAATTTCGTTTATGCCCTCAAAACAACCTCGATAGTTTAGAACCCGAGAAAACTACCAAAAATAAAAAGTTTTGTTAAATTTAAGGAAATGAAACTGAAAAGAAATAGTGTTGGGTCAAGTTAGGATGGTAACTATGTTATCATGTGTCAATGGGTGTTTGCAGTCAGTTCTGTACATGTGGACCCCATTTTCCATAAATGCATCTTGGAAACCGGGTCTTGCATAGTAACTCTCCTATGATGTTTACCCTGGAGAGCTTGTGAATTTGGGTAAATGTGGGAGGAGGCGTTACAATATTGAATCATTCTTCTATCTTTCTCTTTCTCGTTTTTGGCTCGAATAGGTCTGAGGCAGTCTGCAAAGGAATAGGTTCTCACTAAGGTGAAATTACAAGGTCGAGAGCTCGCATCTTTGTTTTTCGGGTTGTGGGTCTTAGTCGCACACATGTGATGGAGAAATTTCGACTGTAATCACAAGCATGTCATGGAGAAATTTTGACCAAAGCCTTTTAGCCACATGCATGAAACATCATCCGTGTGATTGGAACCGAAAGGTTGAATTTTCAGTTAACCAAAATTTTCTCCTATTGACCACTATGTTCAAGAGTTTATCATAGACACTGACAGTTCATCACAGGCTTATGAATCATGGTTTTGAGTATGAAAAGTGTTGGATTCATTTTATGGATGTTGTTTGGTTGATTTTGTTGGATAGATTTATGATGAAAGATATGAAGCGTTGTACCCTCTCTTTTCTAAATCATTTAATGATAATCTAATAAGAAGAAGAATTTGAAAGGGTATTCCCCGTAGTGGATTTTTCCATGGTCTCCGACCAATCCTGGTGTCTCTATGTGTGAATTCTTTTATTGTATTTTTATTTTTATGTTCCATTGCATTGATGATGATATTGTTCTTTCTATATAGTTGCATATGTTGTTGAATAATGATGTAAATCTGAATAATGTTATGATGCTATGGGGTGAATTTAATATGAAAATAATAAAATGAAATTATCAAATAAAATTACAATATATCCCTTGAAAAAATTAACATGGTATCAAATTTGGGCTGACGAAAAGTCATTGAAGATCACCCATATGAAGACACCTTTGATGGAAGCATGAGAAAATGGGGGAGACCTAAAATAATACTAGGGTTTGAAGGAAACTCTAAGCAATTTGGTTATTAGGGTCTGGCGAATATTATGAGGTTAGGGTTTGGAGGAAACCATACTTTATGGAAAAGATTTGAGATATGCAATCTAGAAACCTTAGCATCTTCAATGTGGATATGTTCAAGCACTTGTAGCAGATTTGATGAAGACCTAGATGGGATAGTCTCTATTAGGCCTCGTTGCTGATGAAGTTGGTTGAAATATTGAAGGCTACAATATTACATGGTCAATGGACAGTCATGGATCTTGAAGGTTGGTTTAAGAGGGAGAGATCACCTCTCAATAAGATAAGTATATTTTAGATGTTACCTCTTTGTTATTATATTCCTATTTGAGTTTATTGATTTGATTATTGCTTATACTTCTTGCATGTATATTTGAGTATTTGGATGCTTCTAAGCTCTTGATGAGTTGTGATAAGTGGATCCTTCTTGAGGATCATGGCTAGAGAAGGAAGAGAAGAACTAGCGCTGGAAAAGGAAAAGAGGCACTTGATGAAAAGTTGACAAACTACTACAACTACTTATGTGAAATAATAGGGTGCACATGTATTTGAACACTCAAGGTATGTATGGTGCTTTATTTGAAGGTTATAGCTGAAATATAGGATGGCAAGGTAAGCCATAAGGTATGATGGGAATGGTATGATGGAAATGTCACCTTCAAAAATGGCTCATGCATATGAAAGTTTGATTCATGGTACTCATAATAGGTGTACTTAGTAGTGAACAAGTATATTACCTTTTAGACACGATGAACTTCTTGATATTGATATTTGATATATTGGTATACTTGATATTTGGATAAAATCTATCATTTTGGATATCTTGATCCCATAAAGAAGGCTAGCACCTTGATTCTAATAGATGGTAACTTAATACTATTGATAATGTTTGTGATAAGAATGGTATCCTTAATGATGAAATTATAACAATAAGATTGTTGCTCAAAATCTTCTTGTTGACCTTGTTTTGATAAGCTTACTGAATTGAAAAATGTGATAAATTTGGATGCCAAGTCCCGATGATTGAATAATATAATAAAGAAGTAATGTAGTAATTATGATCTTTGAAGTATGATTATAAACCTATCAGCTACCTAATCACATGACTCTAACTCTTGATGAAAATTTTATGTCATCTTCATATGAGATGATGAAATAAATGATGTTAACATGTTATGACCGTGATGGATATATGTTTTAGAACTCGATATAGTTTGATTTCATGATCTAACAATTTTGTGATGCATGACAATATTATAAACAGGTTAATAATGATTAAGTCTAAAGTGGTTCCTCATTAAGATGGAGACTCTTCATAAGATCCTTACACCTATTATCATTTGCGTTAAATATTTAAAATATTTTTTAATATTAAAGTGTGTTTTCTGGACATAAATAGTCAAATATATGATGTTGTTGATCTGCAACAAGTTATGGTCTAAAAAGAGGGTCTCTCTTATTTTAAGCCCCAACCGCACGAAAGAAATCCTATAGGTGCAGTTATGCCTGCAGGTCACAAAATTTGAAGCCTTGTGCATAAAGTGAGAAGTGCACTTGGAGTATGATAGTCCTACATATATGGAGAAAACATCTGAAAGTTTTATGAGAAGGGAAGTTTGAATATTTTACTTACTAGAAAGAATGTGAATGTCTTGACTAAACTTGTGTTTGCAGGTGACCAGAATATGCATATCAATATGTCATTCTGATTTAACCGTTCAAGCTAGTGTATGACAATATTTGATAACAATTGAAAGGGTTTGAAAAAAATTGGTTGACAGGTATAGATGAGAAATTCTTGGAGTTTTGACACAATGCTTGATAATTCATAAAGATGCTTTAGAACTTTGAATTGATACTTAGATATGTTTTGGCTTATGGATTGATTTAATTCACAAAGATGATAATTTAGGGTTTTGACTTGATGAATAATGATTTGACTTGATATATGATGAGTTGCCTTGATGACAATACTATGTGAGCATAGTAGCTTTCAGTTACTAATATTGGTTTTATATTGGCCTCATTGTCCTTGGCACAATGTTTGAAGTATAAACGGTTGTGATTCAGTATGAAGCAATCTCACAATAAATGGATGGAACCTACATGACTTATCTTTGGTGTATGCATTTTCATCTAGTGATAGAAATGATTTATATTATGATCATGAGGATGACTTGATGAAGTTTGGTTTGATATTGCTTGGTAAATGACATTTTGTTTGCATGACAATAAATGAAGTCATAACTTGATATTTGGATGTGAGCTTTACCTGTCACCTGATCTAAAGACTTTGTTACAGTGATATTCAGGATTTTGATATTAGTTTTGATCTGGAACCTAAACTTTGATAAGCTGAATTAGTTGATTTGATTGCACAATATTGATTTATGTAAGGTTGAGAATATTGGTTTGGTAAAGTGTTATGTTTGCATAAAGAATTATATGGAGAAAGCTTCCCGATCCTAAGATTTCTGCATTAACAGTCATCTGGTGAAGCCAGGACGATTAGCCCATTCAAACCTCTACTTCAAAAGGGGTCCAAGGTATGACTTTGATTTTGGTTTTATATGTTGATGGTCTACTCTTAACAGTAATAAGCCTCTAATGATCAAAGTAAGAGGGATTTGGATTCTAAAGCTCAAAATAATGAATCGTGGCATGATGAATCACTTTCTGGAGTTTGGAAAAGAAAATATATATTGTGAAGGTACTGAAGAGTTGGAAAATGGAAATGAAAATCCTTGGACACTCTAATTGAATTTCAAGAAGTTATGAAGAGATGTTATTGAACTTGACTTTGCGACTGACAGTCGATTGAATACCCAATTGTATATATATGATTTGCATAAAATATGAGTCAATTCATGATTGAGCCTCTTTATACACATTGAGTTGTCATCAAGAATGTTGGGTGCAGGAATTACACTTAAGCAAACTCCTCAACACTTAATTTGTCAACCCGGGGGATTCGTAAACTTAGAGACGAAGCACAGGAAATGCTAGAGATGGTATGAATCATTCTAATGTAAATCCCTACTTTCTTAAAGGAAAGATTGCAGAATCAAATCAAAAGATAAAAGGCAACATGAACCATCAAAAAAATAACCTAAGACTGGAACGAGAAAGTATGCATTTGCAAAAGAGAATTAAAGATAAAAGGCAATCACTTCAGCTAATGGTTGTTCAATCTACTGAGTGTGTATTATTATTTTAGCAGAGACACCTTAACAGTCTCGTTAGATGGGCGCTTAATCTGCTTCCTTAAATATTTCCTTCTTGCATTAATCTGTCATGCACTAGTGCAGGATCAGAGAGTTATGTAGAAGGTATAAATTATGTCTTTACTTAAGGCTTTTTAATTCATGCAAGGGCTTGAACTTTTTTAAGGTTCAGAGCACTCGGATCTTGTGGCAAGAAACTAGTTCCTGCACCTGATCATAGCTTCATGCACTTAGATTTTAATCCTTAAAACATGTGTTCAATTATTGTAAGTGCTATTTTACTATCAAATCAAATTGCACACATAAAAGTGAATGTTTCTGATTTTAATAAAATGCAGAAGTAAATAAACAATCATTTATCCTGTCGTAAGTTTTTAAAGAAAGAAAGAAAATCGCGGAAGTAGATTAAGAAAACTTGCTGCATCACACCAACGTGCACTGGTGCAGGTTTGCTTCTCCTGCTTGTACCAGGCGGTGGAAAACCAAATAAATAGAACTTCAGGAAAACGAAATGTCACACCAACATGCACTGGTGCATGTTTGCTTCTCCTGCTTGTACCAGGCAGTGGAAAACCAAATAAACAAAACTTCAAGAAAAATGAAATGTCACACCAACGTGCCTGGTACAGGTTTGCTTCTCTTGCTTGTACCAGACGGGAAAATCCAATATGAAATTAAATGCGGGAAAGTAATTTGCAAGGAAAGAAAATGTAACTACTTCACACGACGGATCCGTTTTCAATAAGACAGGAATGCATGTGCTGAAAATTGAATCACACTTTAATAATTTAAACACACATTACAGGAAACATAAAATAGGGTAAACGTGTTGGGTTGGCTGGGCCCTAGCCAACCAGCGTGTTTCCGTTTTGAAATTAAACACTGCTCAGTAAACCAGTTAATTCATCAACTTAAAAGAACAGAAACATAATTTCTGAAACATGAGGCAGAAAAACCTCTTATTAATTTATTGAGGCGAATACATACGTTGATACAATGTCCAGCCCAGATTCGAGCGATAACAAAAGACTGGTTACCGCCTATTGACTTCAATCTAAACTCTGCCCCAAAAATTCCCCTCCTAGGTCCTATTTACACTTTACATTATATAGATCTGTTGGCCAAAGGCCAAAACAGATCGTTCAACTAATTCATAACAAAATGCATAATTTAGTCTCGGCCTACAAGATAAGACAGTTTTGCAAAACTGGCCGTAGCTAACCAGCTTTCTCCCTTCACGGATTAGCCTCGTCTGCCTTCGAATCATTCGTTGTCGTGGCTGAAATGGATTAAGATGGGGCGGTGATTGAGGAGGTTTAGATCTGCCGCGAAGAACTGTTGTGCTGGAAATGGTGCAGATCCGATCCTGCACTAAGATCAGCGGTCACGATAAGCACTTTAACCATCAAATAACCTTTGGAGATATCGATTAGTTCCAAAAGTGATTTAGAAATAAGAAATCATGTGATAAATATTTAATTAATGCTAAATTGAATTAAAACATGAAAAATAAATGTTGACACTAAATGTGTCACCATGCTTGGACTGGTGCAGGATGAGGGTGCATAAAGAAGGTGAAACAGGGGTAAATGGTTATAATTTAGGAAGGGAAAAGTGGTAAAAAAAGAGAAAATTAGGGGGCTAACATCCTCCCATCCCTAAGCTGTTGTGTGTCCTCACACAACTCTTTACCTCTGCAAAAAAATTCAAAATTTTGAGCGTTCCAGCTCACTCCTGCTCCGGCATACTATCATCAGTCTGCAGTGTTTCATACTTCATATTTTTGCTGCTCTTAAATTTCTTCGTCATCTTTTTAAGCCGTCTGAAACATTGTGAAGCACGGTACTTCCATACCCTGACTTCTCCTTTCTTATTTTAGATCTCCGCCGTGAACTCTTCCTTATTCTGTTCTTTTTCCTCCTGTGTTTTAGCTACGAGCTGCTCTAAATTTTGTACTTGAAGATCAAGCTCAAGTATCCGAGTAGCAGAAGATACCCAATCTTCTTCCTTCTCTATCTCAACAGGGGCTATATTTTCTTCAGGGACCTTTGTATCCCTCGGAGTTTCAGTAAACACTTCTTCCTCTTCTGGTTCTTTTTCTTCTTCTAACTCTTCCGGTTCTTCTTCTTCTTCTTGCTCTTCCGGTTCTTCTTCTTCTCCTTCTACTTCTTCTGGCTCTTCTTTGTCTTCTTTCTCTTCTGGTTCTTCTTCTTCTCCTTCTACTTTTTTTGGCTCTTCTTCATCTTCTAACTATTCTGGTTCTTCCTCTTCTTCTAACTCTTCTGGTTCTTCTTCTTCATGTGCCGACTCTTTTTCTTCTTGTGCCGGTTCTTCCTTTTCCTGTGCCGGTTCTTCTGGTTCTAGTTCATCTTGCACTGGTGCAGGTGGGGATTCAACATTATGTTGGGACTGCAATTCTGCACCAGGTTCTTCATTATTTTTCCGGCCCCTAATAAAGTCGGCCAACAGGGTGTCATCTTCAATTTCCACAGGTTTTGCTGCGTCCGCAAGGACTGACAGCAAATCGTCTTCTTTAGGGGTCTTTTCATGCGCTGGGGGCGTCAGAGGAGTTTTTTCGACAGGTGCACCCCTTGTCTTCTGTCTCTTTGGAGGTGGGCCCTTTTCTTCTGTTGATTTCCTGGTTCATTTCCTTCTTGCACTAGTGCAAGAAGGACTTCTCTTTACACTTGGACCCTTGCTCGTGCTGGCGGGGGTCTCTGTTTTCTTCTCAGCAACTGTTTTCTTTCCTGCAGAGGGCTTTTTGTCTAGCTGCTTCAGCAACTCATTCCAGGTCATACCCTTAGCCTCCAATTGTTTTTGGACCAGGATTTTGATCAGGCCGTGATGATACAATTTCTTGTCGCCCTGGTCCGCCCGTGCTCCTTGCACGCCCTTGGCCATCTTTTCTAAACTCTTAAGCAAAAAGTAAGTGAAATCCATCCTCCACCGAACGTGTCGGCCGGGTTCAAAGTGTTGCAGCATCTTGAAATGATAGACAAAGGTGAGGGAGTACCTACCCTCACAAGTCACGAATTTCTAGAGAATAAAAAGGAGGTCTCGCCATTGTCCCAGCAGGGCGCTGCGCGGAACTCCTTTCTTTTAGTTTACGTTCATGTCTTTATCAACAACGAAACAATGCCAGCACTTCCTCTCAAGCTTCTGATTTTTAAAGTACTGCACACCAGTGTTATGTAAGCCCGTCGCTGCTGCTATCGATTTTTTCGTGACTTTAAATCTCAGGGGCCCAATCTTTACACGGCCGTTTTTTAAAAATCTGTGCTAACTGTAGGGCCACTTCACTATTCTGCCCATCAAATTTCTGCAAAAACGGAAGAAAGCCTGAGTCTCGCAATAGTGGAAGACTATTGCAAAACTCGGCGGTCTGATCTACGTCACTGAGGGATGATGGTTCACATCTAACAGGCGACATCTTTGCTTTACAGTTATGAACAATAAAAAAAATTTCATGCAATACCAGAAAACTTAACTCTTTATAGATAGGGATCAACCATCCACCATCCCTTCTGTCTTATCACTGATCCATCCCACCAAAATAGCCATAGATGCGCGACATGTTTAGAATCGTGCGAGATTGGTACTTGCGGCGGCGTGTTTAACGGCTAAGTGAGGTAATCAACATAAGTGAAGGACATTTAGGATCATGGCGGAAAGAGTAATCATATCCAAGCAACGGTTTAAACATTTCCACATTCCTTTATAATTCAAAAAAAACTTTAGCATTTATTAAAAATGATCATGATTCTTAACTAAAAAACACTTTGTACTTTAAATAATTTTCTCCTAGTTAATATGATAGCATAAGTACGTTATCAAATATGTGAAAAAGGTTGCTTGTAAACTTCTATGATGACCACTTCTTATGACATATGTGTTGATCAGCGGTTGTCATTGATGTCAACCCAAGCAGCACCAGGGGCTAACCCAATATTGCATGGGAATTTTGACCTACAAAATTAATATATTCTATGTAAATAATTCTTTTGATGGTTTCTACTTGTCGAGATGTTTCCGTTGATATATGGCACGCCATGTAATTCTTCACGGTTTAAGAGATATTCACGTTTGAAGTTTGTACGCCCAGTTAGTGCGCTAAAACCCCATGGGGTTGGGGCATGGGTCATTGAAAAGTAATAATTAATATTTTTTAAGCTCCTAAAATCCCTCCCACGTTCACTTGTTGAAGCCCCTCTCAACCTAAGCATATATATAAATTGTGATCTTCATTTCCTCCTTAGGCAAGGGATTTCTCCATCTGAAACAGGTCATCGTGGAATTTGCGCTCTAAATTTTTTTCTACGAAGGTTCAGAAGCTGAAATTTTTATGAGGCGAAGCCGAAATCCTGAGGAAGCTGCTATAAAAATTTCAGATCAAGGTGCGCAATATTTCTAGAGATATGATCTGTGGAAGTCAGGGTTTTTGCAGGCTCTTGAAATTCATCTCAAAGAAGTGACCTTGGTAAATTTGTCATAACTCTCTCTCTGAGTATCGGATTGGAATTATGTAAAAATTGGCAGATAGTGCACAGTCTGTAATTTTCATTCTATCAATTTCAGAGCCAAATGAAGAAACAGTGACACGTGGCACGCCGTACAAGTGTGCTCTGCTGAAACAGTCCATAATTAGGGCATTGTGAGAGATTGGGTATAACTCTCTCTTGAAGAATCCAAATTGGGTCAAACCTATGGAATTGGAAAGATGACTTAGAGGACTACTACGGGGCCGAAAATTAGATATTGAGGATCTGAAATAACAGAGATACACCAGATTCAATATCGAGCTCCTAGAAGGCAAGAAAAAGCTAGATCATGTGTTGTCAAGTGTTGCAGAGGACCAGACTTTCTACGGCAGCAAAGCAAAGCAAGGTGCAGCAGAGGGTAGCACGACAAGAGCAGCAACCAAGGTGCATAATAGCAACAAGATGTTCATCATATGAAATCTTCAAGTGGGCAGCACTTCATACAATCATTGTTAAGGTATTATTGTACTTAGTCATTGTAAATACATTATTGTACAAATTGTACTAGTGTCTATCTGCCAAGGGTTGAAGAGGCAGTGTTGGGAGGTCTAGGATCATCATTAGGTGGTTGTGTCAAAGTTGGGGTTATGGTCTAGTATATCTTCTTCTTCTACATCATTCTATATCATTGTAAAGTGGACCATTTTCCCCGGTACGGGAGTCCATTCTTCTTTTATTCTTCTATAGGGTGGTAGGGTGGTGCTAGGGTGAGTTGTAGCTCATTGGGTGTTGGGGCATCCGTTCAGTTGACTACTGAAGAATCTCGGGCATTGGAGCGTCCATCCAATGGGATCTGGAGAAGAATGCTTTTCTAGATTCTTGGCAATTGGAGCTTTATTTTCAATTGGAGTTGAATATTAAAGAATTATTAGAAAAACATTAGGTGTTTTTTTGTCCCGGAGTGGGTTTCCACCTTAAAAACTGTGTGCATTTGTGTTCCTTTTTTTTGCTGCTATCATTGTACAAACACTAATAATAACTGAAGATTAAATAATGCTCTAATTGAAAGGAATATTGATTCACCCCCCCTCTCAGTATTTCCAACAATTGGTATAAGAGCTTGGTTCCTTCAATAGCAGTTTAACAGCTGGAAGGAGGTCATGGAGCATACCAAGAATGGTGTACCTCTGTTCAATGAAAATAATTATGCACTATGGAAAGGAAGAATGGAGGTCTATCTCTTGGCGCAAGGTTACGAAGTATGGGACACTGTTCAAAATGGATTTACATCAACTACTGATGAACAAGACCGTCTCCATATTCGTTCATCAGAAAATCTTGAGTCACTCCGCGATTGCTTCACTGTCCCCCTCGTTAACATTGCCTCCGTTGCACCGATCTTCCCGAACCAAGATTAGGATAGAGTTTTATTGTATCATATGCTTGATTTCTTGCTTTCAAGTCATGCGAATGACGTTCCAATGGGCTATAATCTCCCGAAAAATGGATACCATCATCTCGTTACACTCTTCATGAGCCTCGTAACGTTAAACACATCCAACTTTTACGTAGAACAATGTGTTCCACTCGTTTCATGGTTGATCTATCTCGTAGCGTTTTATCACTTCCCACCAAAGAAATCCGACACAAAAAGAGAAAGCGTACCGCTCTATGAAAGTCTTCAATTCTAGAAATCGTCTCTTTCTTTCATTCCCTTGTTTAGAATTCTTCAAACAAGGAAAGATATTTTGAGCAGACATAGCTATTGCATCCAACTCCTCGTTCTCTTTCTCCGTCAACCAAAATAATCTCCCGAGAGTCTAAGCACAGGTTCTCCTTTTCAAAGTTTATCAATGGCTTAAATGGGCGATCTCGTCCAGCATCATAGAAGCCATCAGGTAAATGATCATTGACACCACAGAAAGACTCAATGATATATTTTTGAGATGCCCGGGAGAATTCCTCCATGGATATTTTTTGAAACCCTGACACATTTTGTCTTGCAATTAGACCTGCAACAGAGCGATGTGATATCATCGTGGAATCACCAAGAATCTTGACAGCTCGATGGGCACTTGGAGGCGTCGCTCAGGTGCTTTGAAACTTGGCTCATGGTCTTGCGATGAGGTGTTGTGTATTGTTGACTGTATTCAACAACTGCAGAAAAAATACATTTCAACAGGAAAATAAACCGTGAGTGGCCAGAATGCCATGGCACCGATAAGCCCATTATGTCGTTGAAAAATGGCATAAGCATCTCAATTAAATCTTTGACAAAACAATTGGGCTCCTCAGTACCAGACAACACATTTTCAATCAACAGATCTTGTATGCACCCACTATGTGAATAATACTGCAGAGGTTACCGGTGTCAATCAATCTTTGCATGCAACTTCAAAGGACTCCTAGAATCCTTCTCCAGCACAAGCTCTGCTTATACAAAAGCATCAATTATGACTTTGACAAACACGCCGCAAGCGTTCACCACTGCCAACTTCCTCAACTCGAGCATATAAAACTCAGGCTTTTTGTGGATTTCCTCTCATGAGTGCATGCCCTTCAGAGTCACTGCAATAGGGCAGCCTTCCAAAGCCTCCTTTACTTTTGGTGAAACATTTCTCAGAATTTCAGCTTGCTCGAGAATACACGGTTTGTGATTTTGTATTCACATCCCAAATGATGCTCTTCACATCTACGAACATTATCATCATCTTCATTGAGATTGACTTTAAAATCATTGTCGGAGGATTCTACATTTGAAACGTTGTCAGAGTCACTTTCCTCTTTTTCAACACTACCACTTAAAGCTAGAACAGAGTTTTGAAAATCTGTGAGCTTCTCTACAAATTTTGTGTGAACAACCAGTGGCAAGGAGATGAAGTGAGAAAACTAGAGATTTGGACCTTTTAACAGCCTTGTCGAGAATATGCCAAATTGTCTCAGTGGATGTAGTGTCACTTTTTGACAGATGGACCATCCATAATGTTTACACCCACACCCGCTCTTCCGACAACCTTGAGCCTCCCATGTGAGGATTCAAACACCTTAAGAGTCACTTTGGTGCCGATCCTTCATCGTTCACCACTTGGACACGAAGAAATTGAAGTGGAGACCGATTTAATTCAACCCTGAAGACAAAATTTACCACAATTGCTTTAGTCATGCAAAACCCGAAACCGGATTTCGGAGGGGTACCACTACAGTGAGCGGTATTGTTAGGTGGGGTGCGAATTAACTTTTGATTGCCACGTAGTCCTGACTTGGATTTAAAAACTACTTTTTTCGGACCCCCTTCATCCATTAGATTTCGAAACATAGAAGGGGTCCGAAATTTGTTTGGGCCATTAATTTCACCTTTGATTGTTGCCAATAATCGGAGTATGCATGTCAACCTTGCATGCCTGGGGCGTAAATTTTTCCCAAAATTTATCCCATGCTAACAAAGTACGTGAAGGGAAAACACAACGTGGTTGCTGATTCCCTCTCATGCAGACCAGCAGTGTTTTCACTTATGGATGTCACGCAGGATTGGAAGGCTCACCTATTGGTTGAGTATTCAAAAGACAGACAAGAATGTGATATTTTGGATGGTGCATGTAGTGATGATCAATTCCTAGTGATGGATGATGTAATCTATTACAAGGATTGAATCTATTTGGTTCCATAATCTCAGTTGAAGGAGAGGGTCATGCAGGCAACACATGGTTCTCCACTAATAGGGCACCCAGGTTTCCTCAAGACCTACTGCGTAGTCAGGGAGAAATTCTCTTGGAGAGGTCTCAAGGGAAATATTTTGAGGCATGTGAGAGAGTGTATAGAGTTTCAGAGAAACAAGGTAGAGCTCTCACATCCAATCGGGTTGTTGCAGCCACTTCCCATTCCGGAGAGGAAAATGGAGAGCGTGTCTATGGATTTCATCACAGGCCTACCAGCAGCGCAGGTGAGAGACTGTATTTATGTGGTAGTGGACAGACTGACCAAGTTTTCCCATTTCTTCGCTATATCTTCCATATATTCAGTCTTCCAGGTGGCTAAGTTATTCTTTCAGAAGGTATTCCCAAGGCCACTGTGAGTGACAGGGACAGTAGATTCATGGGAGCCTTTTGGCAGGAGATGTTCTGCTTGGTGGGGACTGAGCTCACACCCAGTACTTGTTGATTTTTGTAGCATCGGAAAGTTCTCTAAGCCCCAAATTTAGTGGATAGGCTTAGACACTAGTATTCCAAAGAACCTAGAAACCGTTTGTGAAAATTCCACTCGGTTCCTCCAACTATGTAATGTGGAAGGAAAGGATTCAATTGCTTCTAGATGGATACGATCTCAAGGAGTTCGTGGAAAATGTGGTTTTTGTACCTACAGATCCATATCAGAACAAAAAGTACAAGGCCTACATGGCAAAGTGCAAGAGGCTAATCCTTGATGTAGTCAAGGATTACATAGTCTCACATTTAGATGGCAAGGGCACCACCAAGGAAATGTGGGAAGCCTTCTCCTTGCTGTATGAAGGAACTTCCAAGCAGCGAAAGATGTACTTGGAGCAGAAGCTCCACATGATCCAGATCAATAAGGGGGAGAGCATTGCTCTATTCCTTACGAGATTTCAGGAGATACGAGACCAGTTGGCAGCCGTGGGATCCACCCCAACTGCAACGACTATGGTGAGGTTGGCCCTTAACGCAGTCACAAAGAAGTGGTAGGTTTTTGTCCAAAGCATTTTGGGCAGGGCTACGCTTCCTAGTTGGGAGTAGATGTGGTCAACACTTCAGGAGGAAGAGCTGAGGAGAGATCAGTCAAATGCAAGCTTGACGACAACAACGGTAGCATCAAAACAACAACAAGGGCAATAAAGACAAAAGAGAGATGTCTTGAAGGTGAAATGCTTCAGATGTGGTGAGATGTACCACTTTGCATCACAGTGTCCTTTGAAGAAAAAGGACAAGGATGAGAAGTATGATCCAAAAGTTGCAGCCGCAAAGATTGAGCAGGATGAGTTCGCCATGAGTGCCCATGCTTCTCCAAGTGAGAAATGGGGTGATATTGAGTTGTAGTTCACTCCGAACTTCAGTTGGGAAGGATCCTTGAGGAACCCACCTCATGGATCATTGCCTTGCTACGTGAGCCCATGATTAACAGTAGCGGGATGGAGGAGTTTCAGTAAGAGCCGAGGAGTGATTAAGACGACAGTGCAGTAGGTAGCAACACCTATTTCTGGAGCAGAGAAGCAGAAACACAGTGCATAGAAGGGTGTACACATTCGTAGATGGGTTGCTTGAGCCACTGCATGGACTGGTGAAGTCACGCAGGCCTTCTACTCTACAAGAGGTCGTGACTTGTACAAGAAACTTGCAGGGGGCTATCCGCAAGACCCAAGCACCTATTCCATCACGCACTCCCTACCCTCAGAAAGGGAGTGATACTAGACCACCACCACAAAGAGCAGCCCAAGCATGTGGGCAGCTAGACGAGGAGACTAGGAGAGACCTCAGGAGGAGGAAGTTGTGCTTTACTTGTCGAGAGACGTGGGCACCATGCCATCGGTGCACAATGGGCAAGGACAATTATATTGAGGTCTTCTTGGACAGTGTTCAAGAGGATGATGTGGAGTTGGAGTATGGTGGGGGATACAATGAAGGTCCGACAGAGAGGGGGCCACCACCACCACCACCACCACATGGGGGAGCATATTTTACACCATCTAGGGGATTCCTTGTCTCTTTTTGCGAGGTTCCCAAATTTATGACCCTGAGGATTAGAGGCACAGTGCAGGGGAAGCGTGTCTCAATATTAGTAGACAGTGGGGCCACCCACAATTTCATTGATGCTCACATGGTCTAGAGGAGGGGCATCACCACTACAGAATTTGAGGGGTTTTCAATTCTAGTGTTGGGGAGTAGGACTATGCAGTGCACTCGATATGTTCTCGCTTTGATAGTGACCATGGGGAACTATTCAATGACAAACCATTTTTTCGTGGTAGACATACCACACACCAATTTAGTGGTGGACGTCCAATGGTTATACTCCCTTGGCCGAGTTACCACCGACTGGAGGAAACTAGAGATGGAGTTCACCAGGTCGGATGGTAACCTAGTAGTTCTTCGGGGTATGCATTCATATCCTCCACAGATAATCTCGGCCCACGGGATGGAGGAAAATTTGAGGCATGGGGACATAGCAAGGGCAGTAGAGTTGAGGATTCAAGAGGTTGGGAAATAGGCCAGGCCACCACACCCAGACATACAGGCCATACTAGATAGATACCCGATAGTTTTTGGGGACATACCACCGAGGTAGCCACCAGACAGGGGGTTCGAGCACACCATTGAGTTGGAGCCTAGTGTGCAGGAAATCATCACCACTCCTTATAAGCATCCCAAGGCCTATAAGGATGAGATTGAACAAGCTATCAGGGAGTTTTTGGCGTTGGGCCACATTAGGCCGAGTTCCAGTCCCTTTGCTTCTTCATTGATGCTAGTGAAGAAGAAGGATGGAACTTTGTGCATGTTGATAACAGGGCACTCATGATCTGAAATTATGCAGGAACATAATAAAATACAAAAATACACATAAACGCAGAGATGCAACAGAAATAACACTTCATTTCATTAATATCAATTAAATGAAATATGCTTACAGAAAGAATGGAAATAAACTAGTTAGGGCACGGGTAGCTTATCTCTGAGAAGAGATGTGGCGGCTAAAGCCTCTGAACTGTGTTATAATGAGGCTCAATGGCCTTTTTATTATTGAACAACATAGGAAAACCCTAAACAACCAAGACCCTAACCCCAGGAAATGAAACACTAAGAGTTTGTGGGCCTCGTTGGGGTTAGTTGGGAAGCCAACTTCCCGGGGATGTAACTTGGTCATATTATCTATGTTTGGCGCGTATGATATATCACCGTAAATATCTCTCTGAGTACTACAGGTTTTGCCGCAGGCCCCTGCCTATGGGTATGGGCCTGTTGCAAACCTCAAAAAAATGTCATTTAGGGGGTGAAAACTGCTTCAGAAGTTCAGGACCCGAAAAACTGCTAAAAATAGTAAATGCTGCTATAAAAAATGAAAATGATGAAACTGACTGGAGGTCTAGGTGGAATAGGTGGGTGGCCACCCATGGTTGCTCGGGGAGCCGGGAGCGGGAGCGGGAGCGCCTATTTTCAAAAGCTCCCTACTCGAGCGCTTCGGGAGCGCTTAAAAAAAAAAAAAAATATATATATATATATATATATATATATATATATATATATATATATATATATATATATATATATATATATATATATTTAATATTTTTATGCATATATGTCAACAAAAGAAATTAGAATGATGAATTAGACATAAAAAACATAAAAACATAGATTGAATCGTATAACATCAATCATCTAGAAGTTATAATCTTCATCAACCACGCCCACAAGTTGGAAACATACAACATATTGACTCTTGAGTCTCGCGAATCATCAATATGAAGATTTCAAGCTTTCAAAATTCAATATATAACATTTATCATCATTGATATATATCATAATTTAGTTATCATCATTGATTCATTGATTTCAAAATTATCATTGATATATAATGTTTATCATCATTGATTCATTGATTTCAAATTTCAATATATAACATTTATCATCATTGATATATATCATTTATCATCATTGATTCATTGATTTCAAAATTCAATATATAAAATTTATCATTGTTGATAGATAACATTTATCATCATTGATTCATTGATCACCATATAACTTTCATGAAGCATCATATTCATAATTCATAATGACTTATAAACTTATAAATGCCAACTTCAAAGTTTCACCTTTCAAATTCCAACTTCAAACTTAAATTGTCATTAAATATGAAAGAGTCAAGTTTCAACTGTTCAATAGTTATAAAAGATAAGAACTACTAGAAAATAGAAAAGACTAGTAAACAACAAATCTATTTTATCTATTGGCTGGCCCCTTTCCACACCCATGAGAAATGTCTAATTTGTGAGAAGCACGAGGAAATGGTGGTCTTCTAGTACTCTCAGGAGTACCACGTCCACGACCATGACTAGAAGGCGGAGGGAAACATGAGGATGTAGGTGGAGGCTGAATCTGCAAAGGAACAATAGTTGGATATCAAGCACTGGCACTGGCACCCGCACTGCTACTGGATGGTGGGACTGGCCCTGTGTGTGGTGGTGGCATGCCTGTTGATGCTTCATCATCACCCCTCAAAAGTTCTGCTTCCAATTCTTCCATATGTACAGTGTCGTCCTCCAGATTATCATCCTCTGGGTTGTTGTCCCAGACTTTATATGATTGATCCTCATATGCCCGATCACAGTAATGACTCAACAACCTCAAGTTGTAATGCACATAAACCAAGCTTTTAGCTCGGTTTTCATTCAGCCTGTTTCTTCTCACATTATGTATGAATCTATAGGTGCTCCAACACCTCTCTGCAGAAGAAGTATTCACAACTTGTGAGAGAACTTTTTTTGCCAACTTTGGCAAAAGTCACATGCCGCCATATGCTTCCCACCATGTGAGAGCATCAAATTTGTCTATGTCTTCCATTGCATGGAAAGAACCAAAGTTACCAGTGCAACTGAAGTATCTGCCTAATTCAAGGCGCAATGCAACACACTCCTCCCTGTCGGAGACCAACTTGTCTAATGCCTTAATGTACCCCTCTTGTACCTTTGGATCTGTGTGAGGTTTGATCCTAACCCCACCTCCAGGTGCAGGTTGGCCCAACCAAGATGGAGAGTAGTATTTTGGCATAAGGATATATGCCAAGGCATGTAGTGGAACATTGAGTTTATTCCATCGTGCACACACACAGTCATGAATCATTGCATACAAGTTGGGATCATTATCCTTAACAACATATTTTATTTGGATCAACATGCTATCCATCTACTCATAAACCTCCCTAATCATTGGTTTATCTGTATCTGAAAAACGAATCATGTGATAAATGGGCTTGTTGAAGTTCAAAATTTCTCTCACACGTGCCCAAAACAAAGGGTCAAGGGCGGTCTCCTCCACATGTTCAAAACCTTGCCTGTCAACTATTGTCGTTGCCCTGTCCTTTAATACCTGCTAGTGTGGGCTTGATACCATTGCAGCCAATGACCCTCTTACTTTCAAAAGGCGCCTGAAGGTGAGGTAATAGCTAGCAAATCTAGTCTTTGCTATCTTCAACAACTCCAATTTGGAGTGAGTACGGAAATGCCCATGGGTATTGCTATGATTTGTAATAAATTTTATCATTTTTTTACCTCTCTTGTACAAATCACCAAGCCATTTGAATTGAGGTTGTTTTTTTTTAATGATATCATGCATCAAAAGGTTCATTGTGTGAACCAAACACCTAGACCAAAATATGTTGGGGTATTTATCCTCAATAATTGCTCCTGCTGCCTTACAGTTAGCAGCATTATCAGTGATGACTTGGATGACATTGTATGGCCCAGTATTTTCAATTATTTCAAGTAATGGTTCTGCAATGTTAATGACGGTCTTGAATTTTTCTGAATAATCATATGCTAAAAGGAATATTGCACCACTAACCGACACAGCCAGAACACTTATCAATGGATTTCCTTTTACATTGGTCCATCCATCAGATACAATGGACACCCCATGCTCATTCCAAGAATTTGTCATTCTAGCCAAAGAATTGTTTATTTTAGCTCTTTCATGATCAAGTCCCACGGTTCTGGCCTTGTCATACCCAGGGCTCCTGTATTCTTTGGGGGCATCATTAATGGCAGAAACCATTTCATGCCAATAAGGTGAGCGAAGAACATTGAATGGCACCCCACATGCATATAGAAACCAGAATTTTTTTGAATCCACATCATTCCTACACCCTTCGTCAAGGAAATCGGATATGGTTCTACGCCTTAAGGAGGTGTTTGGTCCATGTGTGCCTCCATATCCACTGCCATGGGTGGAAGTTGATGGACTTCTTTGTCCATGATGTGATGGACCTGATGGTGTATAAGAATCAATGAAACCCCTAGATCTTTTAGATCTCTGTAGGGTAGCCTCCTCTTCCTTTCTATATTTCTCTCTCTGTGTTGCTGGCACACTGACACAAATTTTGATTCCTAGATTTTTGTCTCCATCCCCTGGAATTTTTCCACAAAGGTGCCTTCTGGCACGAGTGTATGAACCTGTGTATTCTTTATTGCAACGGGGGCAAAGAAATTTAGTGGTTCCACCACCTTTCCCTCCTTCCTGCCTCTGAACATATTTCCACAAAGGTGTTTGACTTTGGTCTTGTCTAGTTGGGGTATTTGGGGCCTCATGTTCTCCACTCTCCCCTTCCTCCTCATCATACTCCTCCTCCTCTTCAGGATTTCATCAAATCCACTATAGCCCACTTCTTCACCCTCTTCTCTAATGGGCCTCTTTTCTACTCTCCAACACAATTATTACAAAGAAAGGAACCAACATGAAGAAAATCCCTAGCCATATAGCCATGATGTTTCAAGTTTCTAGCTTGCAAAAAAAAAAATTAAGGAATTCCAAATGGGAATAGGAAATGTAACATAGGAAAAAAACAATGCAATTTTTCACTTTTCAACACACTAGAATGCAACATTGAGAAAAAAAATCAAGTTTTCATTTTTGAACAACTTAAAAACAATTCCTAGAAAATAAAAAACTAGATTAGAAGACCTACCTCTTTCTTGCAATCCTCCTCTTGCAAACTTGCTCTCTCCTTGGCACTTCCGCTCTCCAACTCTCCAAGCTCTCCAAGCTCTCCTTCTCTCCAAATCGCTCTCCAACTCTTGCTCCTCTTGCTCCTCTTGCTCTCACTCTCAACTAAAACAATAAAAAAAAATGAGGGTGGTGGGTTTTTTATTTACCCAACCCCCCTCCCTCCTTTCCAAAAAAAAAAAAAAAATTGACGCCAATTTTTTTTTTCTACATGCCAGGGAGCGTTTTTCATGTCGGGGAGCGTTCGGGAGCGAACTCTCCCTGATCGCTTCCCGCATTAAAAAAACGCAAGCATTTTTTTAATGGGGGAAGCGCTCAGGGAGTGTTTGCTCCCGAGCGTTCCCTGAAACGCTTTCGAAAAGACAGGGAGCGGTTTTTCAGGCTCGAAAGCGCGCTCCCAAAGAGCTCCTGAACGGAGCGCACTTCCAAGTGCTCCCAAAGAGCTCCTGAATAGAGCGCACTTCCGAGCACTCCCAAAGAGCTCCCGAACATAGCACGTTTTGGGAACGGGATGTGGAGGGGGGGGGGAGAAGTTTCCCCGCAACCTTATGGCCACCAATATCCACCTGGATCATCTCAACAAAAAGACGTTGAAGAATCATTATCCCATCCCGCGTATTGATGAGCTGGTGGATGAGCTTAGAGGAGCTAAGTTCTTCTCTAAGATAGAGTAGTCGGGGTATCATCAGATCAGGGTGAGGGATCAGGACATCCTGAAGACGGCCTTCAGGTGTCACTATGGGCATTTTGAGTTCTTGGTCATGCCTTTCAGGTTGACCAATGCACCTACCCATTTCAGTCATGCATGAACCATGTGTTTAGAGGGAAGTTAAGGAGATTTGTGTTGGTATTCTTCGATGACATCCTGATCTACAACAGGACGTGGGAGGAGCACCTGCAACACCTAGAGACAATGTTGCACATTCTAAAGGAGCAACAATTCTATGCCAAGTTGTCCAAGTGTGAGTTTGGACTGACAAAGATGCTTTACTTGGGACACATCATTGGCGCAAATGGGGTCAAGGGGCACGAGCAGAAGATCAGGGCCATTCGAGATTGGCCGGAGCCTAGAGATGTGACAACGTTGAGGGGGGTTTTTGACATTTTCACCTATTACCGGAAGTTCGTTAAGGGCTTCTCACAGCTAACAGAACCCCTCACATATTTGACCAAGAAGGGGGCTTTTGCATGGATATATGGAGCCCAGAAAACTTTTGATCACCTCAAGGAGGTGATGAGTAGTTTCCCGGTGTTGGCACTTTCGGATTTCACGTAGCCATTCACGCTGGAGTGTGATGCATCAGGTGAGGGGATTAGGGCAGTATTGTCTAAAGATGGGCACCTGATTTATTTTGAGAGATGAAAGCTTCTACCACATGAGAAGTCATACTCCATTTACGACAAGGAGATGTTGGCCATCATGCATGCGTTGGCCAAGTTTCGGCAATACTTGGTGGGCAACCAGTTTCGGGTGAAGATAGATCACAACAGTCTTTGCCACTTCATGGGGCAACAGGGCCTCAATGACAGACAACAGAGATGGGTCAGAAAGGTGCAGACCTATGATTTTGATATTGAGTATGTGCGAGGGAAGCACAATGTGGTGGTCGATGCATTATCCAGGAGACCCACAGGACTTTCACTCATGAGCATTTGCCATGAATGGAACGCACAATTGTTGGTGGAGGACTCCAAGGATTCGTAGGCATGTGAGATCTTGGAGGGCATTCACATGGATGAGCGCTACCGAGTGATGGCCAAGATCATATACTAAAAGGGGCGCATCTTCTTAGTTCCAAACTCATAGTTGAGGGAGTGGATACTCCATGCAGCTCATGATTCTCCTTGTCAGGGCATCAGGGGTTCAGGAAGATGTACATGGCAGTGTGAGAGAGCTTCACATGGAAGGGCCTCAAGGGGGACGTATTGAGGTATGTGCAGGAGTATGAGGCCCGTCAGAGGAACAAGGGGGAGTTGATCCATCCAATCGAGTTGTTGCAGCCTCTCCCCATTCCTGAGGGGAAATGGGAGAGTATCTCCATGGATTTTATCACAGGGCTTCCAGCAGTGCAGAGCAAAGATTGTATTTATGTGGTGGTCGTCTGACTGACTAAATATTCCCATTTCTTTGCCATTCCGACTCAGTACTCAACTTCATAGGTGGAAGAATTGTTATTTAGGGAGGTTTTCTGCTTGCACAGACTCCCTAAGATGGTAGTCAGCGATAGAGACAATCGATTCATGGGAGGATTCTGGCAGGAGCTATTCGGGCTAGTGGGTACTGAGCTCACCCTGAGCACGAGATACCACCCACAAACAGACGACCAAAGGGAGAGGTTGAATAAATGGCTAGAGGGCTATCTCATGAATAATGTGACCGGGCAGCAGAGGGCATGGATTCGATGGTTTCACTTAGGAGAGTATTGCTACAACACCACCCATCATATGCCCATCGGTATGTCACCTTTCAATGCTTTGTATGGTTATGATGCTTTTTCTTTTGCTGACATTGTTTTTGGAGACAGTCGAGCCCTAAAGGCCAAAGATTGGCTCCTAAAGAGCCAAGACATCCTAAAAGCTCTCAAGGACAACTTGCTGGCAGCTTAGAATCAACAAAAGATGTATGCTGATAGACACCATTTCAAGAGACATTTTGAGGGGGACTTGGTGTTACTGCGATTACAGCCATATCGACAGTCGACACTGACAGAAAAAGGGGATGAGAAGCTGCAACCACATTTCTATGGGTCATACAGCGTGATTAGGAGGGTTGGAGAGGTAGCCCATGAGTTGGAGCTACCACCACGAAGCAGGATCCACAACATTTTCCATGTTTCATGCCTCAAGAGGGTGTTGGGGCAGCAGGTTACAACAACTGTGGAGTTGCCTTCGCTTGATGACGAGGGTCGTCCGGTTTTAGAATCGGAGGCCGCTATGGAGACTAGGGAGAGGAATTTGAGGAGCAGAACGATCAGAGAATACTTGGTGCGTTGGAAGAGCCTGTCGGATGAGGATGCCACCTCGGAGGGTGAGCACATACTTGAGCATCCAACGCTGAAGTTGTTTGGGGACAAGCAACATTTGGGAGGGGAGCACTGTAATGTCCCTTCCTAAATTATTTTGGAACATATTTAATTTCCACAATTTTGGGATCATTTTTGGAGGCTATGGGACCCACTCAATTTTGTTAAAGGAATTAGAAAGATAAGGGGAGGTCATATTATTTTTCTAGTGGAATGCGGGGGCCACCCATATAAGGAAAAACAGACTTGACTTACCCAATAGTTAGAAATGCTTAAAAGGGAAGTCGAATGACTTGGTGGAGGGCCCCATGTGGGAAGGAAGGCCTACAAAATTATAAAAGGAGAAAGATCAACCTCATTTGCATCTTTTGCACATCGAACTCAACTTAGTTGCTCGAGCTACTTAGCTAGGTCACTTGTTGTTTAGCATGAGTTTTCCAAGCGAAGAACTCAGCCTTTCTTTGGGGGACTTCGAGTGCCACCTTAGAAAGGTTTTGTTACACCTATCTGGAGGATATCAGCAGGGAATTTCTAGCACTTACACCCATATTTTCCCAACCAGTGCGTATTCCAGGAGAACGTAGGAAGGACTCAAGTGTGAGTCATTTCAGTGCTCTTCCGGGGAGCAATTGCCGGAGGAATTTAGAGGAAGGAAGATCAGAGGTTTTGCAGAATTTTTGTGGAGTTTGGGAGCAATAAGAGACAACTACATTCTGGTGTAAATTTGCAGCTCTTGGGCCAGCGCAAAAGAGTCTCACTAGGCACACATGGGAGTTAGAGGCTTGCTTGGTGAGGTTGAAACTTGCCAGGAGAAATAAGGGAAACATTTGGGGAGTTGATTGCAGCCATTTTGGAGTGTTTTGGGTGGAGTTTTCTGGTGCACGGACAAACATCACACTTCAACAATCAGAGGAGGATGTAGGGCCTTTGGGGGCCGAATTTCAGGGGTCAAAACCAGGCCAAACCCTTTCTGGGTTTTGATGGGTTTTACTTAAGGAGCTTGGGATTAATTTGGCGGAATTTTTTTAGCACCGAAGGTGGGGTTTTCAGCAGTATCTTTGCAGGAGACATTGCAATTTTGTTGGGGCAACACAAAGCATTATTGAGATAGTTGATAGCATCATCTGGGCTTATCATTTCTTCACCTGGGCTTTTCTCTGCTTGCCATTAAAGCAAGCCCAGGTGCATTCCTTCCACATACTTATACTATTTCTCCAGTTATATAATAAAATGATCCAGTTGCTTCCGTATTTTTGGTTTTTAAGGGTGTGCACTAATGTTTAAATTTTTCTGTGGTTGAATTTGCTAATTGATTTGTATATCATTGTTTTTCCTAGTTTGGAACATTAAAAATACACATACATCCTGTTCCAAGTAATCATGATTTTAATGTGTTAGAATTTACCTACTTTAGTGATATCTCCTGTTACATTTTTGTAATTTTGAATAGCAAGGAAAGGAGAAAGATCAACCTCATTTGCATCTTTTGCACATCGAACTCAACTTAGTTGCTCAAGCTGCTTAGCTAGGTCACTTGTTGTTTAGCATGAGTTTTCCAAGCGGAGAACTCAGCCTTTCTTCGGTGGACTTCGAGTGCCACCTTAGAAAGTTTTTGTTACACCTATCCGGGGGATATCAGCAGGGAATTTCTAGCACTTACACTCAGATTTTCCCAACCAGTGCGTATTCCAGGAGAATGCAGGAAGGAATCAAGTGTGAGTCATTTCAGTGCTCTTCCAGGGAGAAATTGCCAGAGGAATTTAGAGGAAGGAAGCTCAGAGGTTTTGCAGACTTTTTGTGGATTTTGGGAGCAAGAGGAGACAACTACATTCTGGAGTAAATTTGCAACTCTTGGGCCAGCGCAAAAGTGTCTCACTGGGCACACGTGGGAGTTAGAAGCTTGCTTGGTGAGGCTGAAACTTGCCAGGAGAAATAAGGGAAACATTTGGGGAGTTGATTGCAGCCTTTTTGGAGTGTTTTGGGTGGAGTTTTCTGGTGCGCGGACAAACACCACACTTCAACAGTCAAAAGAAGGATGTAGGGCCTTTGGGGGGCGAATTTCAAGGGTCAAAACCAGGCCAAACCCTTTCTGGGTTTTGATGGGTTTTACTAAAGGTGCTTGGGATTAATTTGGCGAAATATTTTTAGCACCGGAGGTGGGGTTTTCAGCAGTATCTTTGTAGGAGACAGTGTAATTTTGTTGGGGCAATGCAAAGCATTATTGAGATAGTTGATAGCATCATCTGGGCTTGTCATTTCTTCACCTGGGCTTTGCTCTACTTGCCATTAAAGCAAGCCCAGGTGCATTCCTTCCACATACTTGTACTATTTCTCCAATTATATAATAAAATGACTCAGTTGCTTCCATATTTTTGGTTTTTATGGGTATGCACTAATGTTTAATTTTTTTTGTGGTTGAATTCGCTATTTGATTTGTATATCACTGTTTTTCCTAGTTTGGAACATTAAAAATACACATACATCCTGTTCCAAATAATCATGATTTTAATGTGTTATAATTTACCTACTTTAGTGATCTCTCTTGATACATTTTTGTAATTTTGAATAGCAAGGAAAGGACCTTTATATCTTGTGCGTTGAAACACGACCTCAATCTCCATGTTTTCCTGAATAAGATGGCTTCCCGTGAACCTTGCTTTGACCCCATTTCCCATTGGAAAAACACTCTTCGTTTCACCTTGGACTTTCTTGCACAAGTTCTAGCAATCATATTATTGGGAAGACCCCCTTGAATAGAAGAGCTAGCTTAAAGTGTAGAAAAGGGTTGGTGAGGTGATAGTGGCCTCCCTATTTGGAACTTTATATCAAGAGGTGAGGAATTGTGTGATAAAAGGATCTACAACCCTTGGCTAGGATTAGGCATTTGCCACCTTAAATTTAGATACATGCAGAACTTTGAATTTAGACATGTGACGCATGTGTCATCATCAAATTCATCATCTAAGATTAAAATTATGAAACATCTAAGCAAATGAATTATCTCACTCTATGGTGTATGCCTATTTGTGGTCATTGTATTTACAAAAATACTTAGAATTTGTAATCTAAAACCAACATAAAATTCTTGGTATTAAGTACTATTTATTATTTTCTATGAATAAAATCATGTAATTTTAAAACTTAGCTTACAAACAATCTTACATAAATAAAAATAGATCCATGCAGAACATATTATCTATGTGAAAATAGTTTTCCAACTAAAATAATGATGGTCTACTTTGTGAGTACATAATATTTATCCACTTTTGTTATTTCATGGAATAATGAAACTTGGGATTTTTGGTAAAAGCTAAACTAGAGCTTATAATGCTTTCCAAAGCATGCAAGAGAAAAATGCAAAAAAGGAAAGGGTGAAATGTGTACTTGTCTGCCTTGATGAAAACACTAAGGCAATGTCTCACCATTGACAACAATGACCCCCCTTCCATGACACGCCACATCCCTAACTCACAAAAAGGTTCATTCATCATTTTTTCCCATGCTACAAACCAAAATTGAAAGGGTGTGTTGTGTAATAAGTTTAACATATGAAACAATTTAATGAGATTATAGACATTGAAGGAAAGAAAAAATTGAGAAATTTTACACCCTAAATACATCAAAGATCCATTTGGATGCTTCAATCCTTTTTTGCACTCTCATCTACAAGGAACAATATGCATAATGGATAATTCATAATTAATGACAGAACATAATCCTATGTAAAAGAGTCTACACTTTATGTGTGTGATATTGCTTTCTTGCTTTCCAATTTCATTATAAAACCAAAAAAACAAACATTTTAGGTATTCTTCCTCTGTGAAGAGGAAAGCATCACGAAATTATGTTCAACTTTCAAATATGAAAAAAGAGAAGAAGTTAATAAATGATTAATTTCATTTTTGTATTTACATTAAAAATATATAAAAAATGATATTTTATTTTTTATTCCTAAATTTAATATTTCGATTTTATAGAAAAATAATTGAAAATGTAAAATGCTAGATTGTAATGAAAGGAAATTTGATTTCATATATTCAATTAAATCTAATTATTAGTAAAATGTATATAACTCTATAAAAGATAAATTCATCAATTTTATCAATATTATTTAGGTCTAAAAAAGATCTAAAATTACTTCAATTAGTTTAAAGTTTATTTTTCAAGGAAATATTTTACATATTCAAAACCATTAACATTTAACAAAAATGAAAATTTATATATCAAATATTTTTTAGGAAATTGCCATAAATCCATTTGAATTTATAAAAAATAACTATTTTCACTATTAATCAACAATTAAATAAAATAAAATTACCTTCTTTAAAAAAAATTAAAAATATATTATAATAAATTTGTTAACAATAAAACCCCTCTGGTGAGAACTTCCTATATAAAATCCTTCCATCTGGCTCATCGCCATTCCAATTCCAATCGAGAATATCACCCCTATCAGAATGCCATTCTAATTCCAATCGTGAATATCACCCCAGTAGAATTATGCTCCCATCAATGGCAAATCTAAAGCCTATATGAAGCAAAATATGCTTAAAATACAAATTTATGTTCCTTGATGCAGCTACCTTGTCTCCATTAATATTATTGCCAACGTCTCCAACCTCTCCGGCCCATGGCAGGGGCATTCCGTGCTGCCAGTATCCGAGCTCATTAAATATACAGGGAACTATAATTAATTATGGTCAATGAGGTATTATCGCTGTATCGGTAGCAGGGACTCATGCCCTATAACTTCCTTCTCCCACAGAATCACAGAATCTCTTTTCCTCCCCTAAATGCTATTAAAGCTAAGGGAGTGCCCAAACAATCATTCCTCCCCTAAATGCTATTAAAGCTAAGGGAGTGCCCAAACATTTGGATGCAATGCATTTCAAATTCTGGGGCCTACCAAGGAGCGGGGCAATGAGAAAGGGAAAAATTTGCGATGGGAAAAATAAGGTAGAGAGTTTCTATAAATTATTTTTAGTTTTTTTGGATGTTAAAATATTATTACATTATAGTTTGGATTTACTTTCAAAAAGCAAATGATGGTAATAGTAATGGAAAATATTCTATTAATAAATAAAAAGTAGGTTAATTCATAACACATTATTAGAATAAGAAGACTCAAAATACAGTATTAAAATAAGAAATAAATGTAGGAAGTAGAAATTAATTAACTGAGTTTTTTAATATATATATATATATATATATATATATATATATATATATATATATATGTAAGGTTTGATAGATTTATTATGTATAAATATTATAATGGTGATGATTGATAAATGGATTATATATAATTATTATAATAATTTATTTTTAAAATTATGATTACAGTTTTAAATTTTTTATTAGTGAAACCAAAGATTTTTTTTATTACTCAAATTGATTAATAAAATAGAAAAAATATAATTATTTTTAATACAAAATTAATGTAGTGATATTCTATTTAGATTTTATTTATATAAAAAACAATAAATAACTTTAATTAATTATTATTTATAAAAAAATTATTAAATAATATAGAATTATATTTTTAAAAGAATTCAATTACCAAAAAAAAATTCTCTATTTTTTTTTTAAAGCATCAATTTACTAATTAACGATTTACATTAAAATATTTAATATTTGAAATTTAGATGTTTAGTAAATATTATGAGTAAAGTTAAAATTATGCAATGTGTGAATAAGTAAATTTAAAAGATTATATCACATGTTTTCCTTATAATTTTAATACTTTTTCTATGTTATTTTAGTTTATGATATATAATTACGATATTTATAAAATGATTTAAAATTTATTTATTTTAGAATAAAATTTTCAGAATTTTAATTTAATTACGGATAATTATTAAGTAAATAATAGAGATTCAATATCCATAAGATATTTTAGAATATTCATAATAGTATGAAGTAATAATTTAGTTAGTTATAATTTTTTTTAATAATATATAGTAATTATTTTAATGCGTATGTATTTTTACTAACCATTCAATTTACATACTTACTCTGGGAAATATTTGTAATAAAGATAAAGCAAGGAGATAAAGAAGACTCAAAGAAGACAAGCCTAACAAACATGATATCCATCTGCCACAGAAATAGACATGGAGTACCATACCCCACACCCCACATTAACAGAGACCAAAAGAAAGACCAAAATAGCAAGCCTAATGGAAAAAATACAATTCGCCTAGTTGGATTCAGAGGTAGACGGAGCAGCGAAATAGAAATAGCCCCAAAAACGGTGAAATAGAAATAGCCCCAAGAACGAGAAACAAAATTATGCAATGCACCGTGCAGCGATCATCAGATGATTCAATGGTGTCTCATCAGATGATTCAATGGTGTCGGGTCTTTAGCACTCGACTCGGACATGTCCACTTGATGCAAATTCTGGAGCTGCCCTTCAATTCGACTGAGATGCACAGTTTGATGGTGAAGTTGCAGCTGGATGGCTTGAATGTCTTGATGAATCTCTGCAAGACTCAGTTTTGTCGTTGGGTTTCCTCCCGCTTCCCCCGCTTCCTGTACTGACATAATGGCCTTCGCCATCAAACATTTCATGGATCAATAAAGATGTATTGACTGTTTAAACAGAGTCAGTCCACCTCTAGTATTTCCTGGGTCTGTCACCAAGGGTTCCATTTCTTCATCCAGAAAGTTTGTCTCCACCTTTGTATTCAGATCTTTCTCCCATACAGAAATCATACAGAAATCATAAAAAAAATATCTTTATAATTATGATATTTTATAATTATCAAATTATTTTTTAAATTATTTTATTTCTGTCCGATTATTTCATAAATATTTATTATATTAAATATTGATATAAAATAATTATAATAATAATTTAATTTTAACATCACAATTAAATAAAACATTAATTTAATATGTGCTATTTTTTTTAAATAAAAAATTATTTTAATATAATAATTTGATTACTAAAATTTATACAAATATATATGTACTAACTGATCCAGGTGGATATTGGTGGTCACCCGCCTATTCCACTTGGGGCCCCACCATTGTCTCTTTCAGTTTTTCAGTTTCGACACAACTTACTATTTTTAGCAGTTTTTCGGGTCCTAAACTTCCGAAGCCGTTTTGAGGCCCTAAACGACGTTTTTTGGGAAAACGGAGAGCAACATGGGTCCATGGGTCCATGTTGCTTGACCCATGTTGCTTGTTCAAAATTTGTAGTCCTCGGATAGATCTTTCTAACGAGGTATGGTACGCGTCAAACGGAGATCGTATGCCAAAGTTACGCCCCTGGGAAGTTGAAACACCAATTTACCCAAACGAGGCCCATAGTTTTGGCGCTTCATCTCCGAGGGTTAGGGTTTTGGCTGTTTAGGATTTCCCATTGTTTCTAAATAATAAACAGGCCCTCGAGCCTCATTGTAACTCAGTTCGCAGGCCCCCGTAGGCCGCCACATCTCTTCTCGGAGATAGCTACCAGCGCCCTAGCTAGTTTTATTTCCATTATGTCTGTAAGAAAATTTCAGTTCTTTGATATTAATGAAATGAAGTGTTATTTCCACTGCATCTCTGTATTTATGGTTATATGTTTATTCTGTTGCGTTCCTGCATAAATCCGGATCAGTGGTATCAGAGCGGTTTGCTTTTTCTCGATCCTTCTTTGTATGTCCCCAAAGAGGTTTGGTATAAGGAGCTAGGGCTTGATCTGTGGAACCTTTGCAAGATCAGCCTTGGTAACTACCGACTTGACGCCCATGGGGGACCAAAAGAAAGATGAGGGGAGCAAAGGAGATCCTATCAGGCCATTGCTCGAGGAGGCCCTCGAAAAACAAAGGAACGCGATGATGGATAACTTTTTCTCAAATCCTTCAACGGCCGCCCATCGACACAGATTCCGTATCCAAAGAAACATCTGGAGGTGCGACTCCTTTTAAGGTACAAGTAAATTTTTACATTCCCATATTTGAGGGTCAAATAGATGCAGATGTCGTAGATAGATGGTTGACTCTATTAGAATGATATTTCTCTTTTCATGACTTTTTAGACTGGGAGAAGATTATTTTTGCACTCATCAAAGCTACCCCCCCATGTTAAGGATTGGTGGGAAACCTACTGTGAGAACAAGGACCAAACAAAACCCTATCTGTTCTTGGTCTTACCAACTTGGAATTCTTTCCGAGACGCCGTCAAGGAACAGTACTATCCCGTGGGGAGCTATGAGGACAAGTACATACAATGGACCACGCTACGACAACAAAGGGATCAAGATGTGCATGAGCTGACAAATTTGTTCCATACCCTGCGCACAAAGTTGGGTATCAAAGATTCAGAGAAACATCTGGTGCTAAAGTATCGCAGCTGTCTACACAGATACATTAAGGAGGAAATGGAGCTCCTCGACATCTCCTCGCTTGGTACGGCATACCGGTATGCCACCAAGATTGAGCAGAAATTCAAACAGAAGAAGCGAGACTTTGGATCTGCAAATCAAAAGCAAGGGAAAGGTGCTTCCAAACCGCAGGACAAAGGACAGAGCCAAGGCATGGCGGCTAAAGACAACCCGTCGAAGCCACAAGAAAAGAACATCACCGCAAAGCCAAAGAAGGACACATGAAAGTGGTGTGAGTTCCATAAGAGCTCCACTCACAACACAAGTGAGTGTCGAGGCAAGCAGTCGCTAGTGGCCAAGATGAGGGCTTCTGAGTCAGATGCATGCTCCGACTCCGAATCAGAACCTGAAAAGGGGAATGAAAAAGGGAAACAGATTATTGATGCAGAGTCCAACGCCACTGTTTCCACTACAAAGATCCAGAAGGAGGAACCGGAAGATCCAGAGGAGAAGGAATGTCTCTTCCACTCCCAGATGTGGGTAAAGGGCTCCCCTGTACAGTTCATTGTTGACAATGGGAGCCAAAAGAACCTCATTTCAGCAGACGCCGTGAAGCGGTTGAGCTTGCCGACCACGGCTCACCCACATCCATACACCATCGGGTGGCTTCACCAAGGACGAGATATCCGCGTCAGCCAGCAGTGCCGCCTTCCCTATAGCATCAAGCCCTTCACGGATGAGGTATTATGTGACGTTGCTCCTATTGATGTTTCTGATGTATTATTAGAACAACCATACTTGTGGAAGCTTAATCATGCTGTGTATGAGTCTCGACCCATGTCGTTATTGTTACTTTGGGAAATGTTAAATACCTATACCGTAGGTACCAAACTCCCCGCTATCTCTTGATTACCCAGAACAATGCAAGAAGCTCATTTCAAACCAGAAATTAAGCTCGATGATCCGCCCCAGTAAGGGAAGAAGACCGTGGCTACGACCTCCGCTCGTGGCCCTCTCCGCACGACAACAACAAATGATAAGGTTGTGGAGGAGCACTTGGGAATATCTTCACCTCACCATTGTGGGTTCCTTTGTGACCATAGGTCATACCCCATTGATCTAACCCCGTGTGCGTTGCTACCCAATGGACCGAAAATCTAAGTGTTCGTTATGGACTAATCTATGAAATCAAGAGGCAGATTCAGGAGCTGTTGCAGAAAGGTCACATCAGACCAAGTTCATCGCCCCGTGGGAGCCCGATCGTGTTGGTACAGAAGAAGGATGGGACGTGGAGACTCTGTATTGACTATCGGGCGCTGAACAAGATCACTGTCCGGAATAGGTACCCAATCCCACGGATTGATGACCTTCTAGACCAACTCAAAGGTGCAAAATATTTCAACAAGATCGACCTCAAGTCTGGGTATCACTAGGTACCAATTGAACCCTTTGATGTGTGGAAGACTGCCTTCAAAGCCAAGGAAGGCCTTTTCGAATGGTTGGTCATGCCTTTCGGGTTGAAGAATGCTCCCACAACCTTCATGAGGATGATGGACGACATCTTGCGGCCATTCACCAACTCGTTTGTAGTGGTGTACTTGGATGAAATTCTGATCTTCAGCCAGACTTGGGAAGAGCACCTTCACCACATCCGACAAGTCCTCCAAACACTGTGACAACACAAGTTGTGTGCCAATTTGGAGAAGTGCACGTTTGGCATGACCCAGGTTCAATATCTGGGATACATTATTGATGAAAGGGGGGTGCATGTGGATCCAGCCAAGATCCAAGTCATTCGGGATTGGCTAGCCCCAACCACTATAACAGATCTTCGCAGCTTTCTGGGTCTTGCTAATTTCTATCGGAGGTTCGTGTTGGGATTCTCTCATATCACTTGGCCCTTGAGTCAAGTCACCAAGGGAGGAGCGAGAGAAAATTTTTTTTGGTCGGAACCTCAACAGAAGGCGTTCGCAGAATTGAAAAATCGCCTATGTTCTGCCCCAGTGCTCACTTTACCAGACTTGCAACAGCCATTTGAGATCGAGACAGATGCCTCTAACTATGCTATTGGGGCAGTTCTTACTCAATAGGGACATCCAGTGGCATTTCACAGTGAGACATTGTCTGACACAGTTCGCAAGTACCCCACATATGACAAAGAAATGTACTCCATTGTGCAAGCTTGTCGACAATGGAAGCATTACATTTTTGGGAAGGAAACAATCATCCACACAGACCACAGGCCCCTGCAGTTCATACAGACACAAGGGAAGTTGCAGAATGATCGCCATCAGAAGTGGTCTACATATCTGCAACACTTTCATTTGAACATCAAGTATAAGAAGGGTAGCACCAATCATGTTGCAGACTGCCTCAGCCGACCACCGATCGTGGCGCTCACCACTGTGCTCAACTCTTATGGGCACGAGACTTCTGATTGGCCGCTTCTCTATGAGAGTGACCCAGAATTCATCCAAACTTACAAGGCACTCTTGGGGGGTACGCAAGTTCCAAATTTTCACCTCCAAGATGCACTTTTATGTCACATGGGACACCTTTGTGTTCCTTCAAGCGAGCGTGCCAAGATGATATGGGAAGCACACTGCAGTCGAGTCGCTGGGCATTTCGGGGTCGAGAAAACAGTAGCAATCCTGCAGAAGTATTTCTATTGGCCGAACCTTCGAAAGGATGTCGAGAAGCACATCAGATCCTGCACTGCTTGTGCTATTGCCAAACCGACCATCAAGAAGCAAGGCCTATATACTCCACTACCTACCCCTAGTCGACCGTGGGAATCCATCTCCATGGATTACATGTCGGGCCTGCCTTCTACTAAGAATGGAAATGACTGTGTTTTCATGGTCGTTGACAGATTCTCGAAGATGGCCATCATGGCGGCCTGTAAGAAGAATATCACAGCAGAAGCCACTGCTAAACTCTTCTTTGAACGAGTGTGGGTGCACTTTGGGATCCCACAGTCTATCATATCAGATCAAGATAGCAAGTTCCTCAGCACATTTTGGTCCAGCCTCTGGTCAATGTTGGACACAAAGCTCACCAAGTCCACAGCTTTCCATCCCCAAACAGATGGCCAGACAGAGGTCGTCAACAGAATGATTGTACACATTCTACGCATGTACAATTCAAAGCATCCACGCACATGAGACGAGAGCCTCCCTTATGTACAACATAGTTATAACCGGGCTCTCCACAGTTCAATTGGCCATAGCCCCTTTCAGGTGGGCTTGGGATTCCAGCCACTATGTCCCATTGACGTAGCCATGCCATTTGCAGCTGCTCAGGCCGATTCAGCGCACGTCCAGTCTAAAGTTGACAAAGCAAGTAGCTTCATCGAGCGCATTCAACACATCCGCCAACAGGTTCATGATATATTGGACAGAGCCAATGCGAAGTACAAGCAGCGCCATGATCAACACCGTGTGCCACACAACTTCCAGGTGGGCGACAAAGTATGGCTGCATTTGCAGAAGGAGCGCCTCACTGGACCTCACCGCAAGCTTCGCCCGCTCCGATACGGGCCGTACACCATCACCAAGGCTGTAGGGAACAATGCTTTCGAGCTTAGTATTCCACCATTCCTTGGTCTGCACCCAGTCTTCAATGTGGATTGCCTTCGTCCTTACTTCCCACCTCTACTGGACACTTCGGACATTGCAGAACAACTCACACCAACAGAGTTAAACCCAGACTGCATGGAACAGGCCACCACAGATTGTATCATGGACATGCAAATTAAGAACACTCGCCAACAGAGGATCCAACTGTATCGGGTTGTCAAAGCTGGCCAACTCCCGCACCAAGGAAAGTGGTTCACCAGGGACCAAGTTCAGCAGAAATTTCCTCATCTCATGGAGGAACTTAACGCAATGGGGACCATTGCTTCCTAAGGGGGAGGAATGATCCAGGTGGATATTGGTGGTCACCCGCCTATTCCACTTGGGGCTCCACCATTGTCTATTTCAGTTTTTCAGTTTCGGCACAGTTTACTATTTTTAGCAGTTTTTCGGGTCCTAAACTTCCGGAGCCGTTTTGAGGCCCTAAACGACGTTTTTTGGGAAAACGGAGGGCAACATGGGTCCATAGACCGATGTTGCCCATTCCAAATTTGTAGTCCTCGGATAGATCTTTCTAACGAGGTATGGTACGCGTCAAACGGAGATCGTATGCCAAAGTTACACCCCTGGGAAGTTGAAACACCAATTTACCCAAACGGGGCCCATAGTTTTGGCGTTTCATCTCCTAGGGTTAGGGTTTTGGCTGTTTAGGATTTCCCATTGTTTCTAAATGATAAATAGGCCCTCGAGCCTCATTGTAACACAGTTCAGAGGCCTGTAGCCGCCACATCTCTTCTCAGAGATAGCTACCAGCGCCCTAACTAGTTTTATTTCCATTCTGTCTGTAAGCAAAATTCAGTTCGTTGATATTAATGAAATGAAGTGTTATTTCCGCTGCATCTCTGTATTTATGTTTATGTGTTTATTCTGTTGCGTTCCTGCATAAATCCGGATCAGTGGTATCAGAGCGGTCTGCTTTTTCTCGATCCTTCTTTGCATGTCCCCAACGAGGTCGGGGTATAAGGAGCTAGGGCTCGATCTGGTGGAACCTTTGCAAGATCAGCCTCGCAAACCTCGACGGATTCCCATGGGGGACGAAAAGAAAGATTAGGGAGCAGGAGATCCTATCAAAATATTGCTCGAGGAGGCCCTCGAAAGACAAAGGAACGTGATGATGGATAACTTTGCTCAGATCCTTCAACGGCTACCCACCGGCGGCGCATCTGCATCCAGCAGCCACTCTGGAGGCACAACTCCTTTTAAGGTACAAGTAAATTTTGACATTCCCATATTTGAGGGTCAAATAGACGCAGATGCTGTAGATAAATGGTTGAATCTGTTAGAAGGATATTTCTCGGTTCATGACTTTTCAGACCGGGAGAAGATTATTTTTGCACTCCTCAAAGCTACCCCCATGTTAAGGAATGGTGGGAAACCTACTGTGAGAACAAGGACCAGACAGAACCCTCTCTGTTCTCGGCCGTACCAACTTGGAATTCTTTTCGAGACGCCATCAAGGAACAGTACTATCCCGTGGGGAGCTATGAGGACAAGTACATACAATGGACCACGCTGCGACAACAAAGGGATCAAGATGTGCATGAGCTGACGAATTTGTTCCATACCCTGCGACAAAGTTGCATCGTGAGTTAGAGAAACATCTCGGTGCTAAAGTATCGAGTCAGTCGCACGTATACATCTCAGAGGAAATGGAGTTCCTCGACATCTCCTCGCTGGTACGCATATTGGTATGTCACAAGATTGAACGTAAATTCAAATGTAAGAAGCGAGACTTTGGATCTGCGAATCAAAAGCAAGGGAAAGGTGCTTCCAAACCGCAGAACAAAGGACCGAGCCAAGGCATGGCGGCTAAAGACAACTCATCGAAGCCACAAGAAAAGAACAGCACCGCAAAGCCAAAGAAGGACACAAGAAAGTGGTGTGAGTTCCATAAGAGCTCCACTCACAACACAAGTGAGTGTCGGGGCAAGCAGTCGCTAGTGGCCGAGATGAGGGCTTCTGAGTCAGATGCATGCTCCGACTTCGAATCAGAACCTGAAAAGGGGAATGAAAAAGGGAAACAGATTATTGATGCAGAGCCCAACGCCACTGTTGCCACTACAAAGATCCAGAAGGAGGAACTGGAAGATCCAGAGGAGGAGGAACGTCTCTTCCACTCCCATATGTGGGTAAAGGGCTCCCCTGTATAGTTCATTGTCGAAAATGGGAGCCAAAAGAGCCTCATTTCAACAGACGCCGTGAAGCGGTTGGGCTTGCCGACCACAACTCACCCACATCCATACACCATCGGGTGGCTTCACCAAGGACGAGATCTCCGCGTCAGCCAGCAGTGCTGCCTTCCCTATAGCATCAAGCCCTTCATGGATGAGGTATTATGTGACGTTGCTCCTATTGATGTTTCTGATGTATTATTAGGACAACCATACTTGTGGAAGCGTCATGCTGTGTATGAGTCTCGACCTCGTGCTGTTATTATTACTTTGGGAAATAAGTTGTACAGAATACCAGAGGTACCACCTCCTACGACTATCTCTTTGGTTACTGCAAAACAATGCAGTAAGCTCATTTCCCAAACCAGGAAATTCGTTTTCCTGATGATCCGCCCCCAGGGCAAGAAGAAGACTGTGGCCACGACCTCCAGACAGGGCCCCTCTGCACGACAACAACAAATGGATAAGGTCGTGGAGGAGTACGGGGACATCTTCACCTCACCCACAGGGGTTCCTCTGCACTACCAGGTCAAGCACCCGATTGATCTGACCCCAGGTGCGCCGCTACCCAATGGACCGATCTATCGATGCTCTGCTCTGGAAAATGATGAAATCAAGAGGCAGATTCAGGAGCTGTTGCAGAAAGGTCACATCAGACCAAGTTCATCGCCCTGTGGGAGCCCGATCGTGTTGGTACAGAAGAAGGATGGGACGTGGAGACTCTGTATTGACTATCGGGCGCTAAACAAGATCACTGTCCAGAATAGGTACCCAATCCCACGGATTGATGACCTTCTAGACCAACTTAAAGGTGTAAAATATTTCAGCAAGATCAACCTCAAGTTTGGGTATCACCAGGTACCAATTGAACCCTCTGATGTGTGGAAGACTGCCTTCAAAGCCAAGGAAGGCCTTTTCGAATAGCTGGTCATGCCTTTCGAGTTGACGAATGCTCCCGCAACCTTCATGAGGATGATGGATGACATCTTGTGGCCATTCACCAACTCGTTTGTAGTGGTGCACTTGGATGACATTCTGATCTTCAGCCAAACTTGGGAAGAGCACCTTCACCACATCCGAAAAGTCCTCCAAACACTGCGGCAACACAAGTTGTGTGCCAATTTGGAGAAGTGCACGTTTGGTATGACCCAGGTTCAATATCTGGGATACATTATTGATGAAAGGGGGGTGCATGTGGATCCAGCCAAGATCCAAGTCATTCGGGATTGGCCAGCCCCAACCACTATAATAGGGCTTTGCAGCTTTCTGGGTCTTACTAATTTCTACCGTAGATTCGTGTTGGGATTCTCTCATATCACTTGGCCCTTGAGTAAAGTCACCAAGGGAGGAGCGAGAGAAAAATTCTTTTGGTCGGAACCTCAACAAAAGGCATTCACAAAATTGAAAAATTTCCTCTGTTTTGCCCCAGTGCTCACATTACCAGACTTGTAGCAGCCATTTGAGATCGAGACATATGCCTCTGACTATGCTATTGGGGAAGTTCTTACTCAACAGGAACATCCAGTGGCATATCACAGTGAGACATTGTCTGACACAGTTCGCAAGTATCCCACTTATGACAAAGAAATGTATTCCATTGTGCAAGCTTGTCGACAATGGAAGCATTACATTTTGGGGAAGGAAACAATCATCCACAAAGACCACCGGCCCCTGCAGTTCATACAGACACAAGGGAAGTTGCAGAATGATCGCCATCAGAAGTGGTCCACATATCTGCAACAGTTTCATTTGAACATCAAGTACAAGAAGGGTAGCACCAATAATGTTGCAGACTGCCTCACCCGACCACCGATCGTGGCGCTCACCACCGTGCTCAACTCTTGTGGGCACGAGACTTCTGATTGGCCGCTTCTCTATGAGAGTGACCCAGAATTCGGCCACACTTACAAGGCACTCTTGGGGGGCACGCAAGTTCCAAATTTTCACCTCCAAGATGCACTTTTATGTCACCCGGGACACCTTTGTGTTCCTTCAAGCGAGCGTGCCAAGATGATATGGGAAGCACACTACAGTCGAGTTGCTGGGCATTTCGGGGTCGAGAAAATAGTAGCAATACTACAAAAGTATTTATATTGGCTGAACCTTCGAAAGGATGTCGAGAAGCACATCAGATCCTGCACTGCTTGTGCCATTGCCAAACCGACCATCAAGAAGCAAGGCCTATATACTCCACTACCTACCCCTAGTCGACCTTGGGAATCCATCTCCATGGATTACATGTCGGGCCTACCTTCTACTAAGAATGGAAATGATTGTGTTTTCGTGGTCGTTGACAGATTCTCGAAGATGGCCATTATGGCGGCCTGTAAGAAGAATATCACAGCAGAAGCCACTGCTAAACTCTTCTTTGAACGAGTGTGGGTGCACTTTGGGATCCCACAGTCTATCATATCAGATCGAGATAGTAGGTTCCTCAGTACATTTTGGTCCAGCCTCTGGTCAATGTTGGACACAAAGCTCACCAAGTCCACAACTTTCCATCCCCACACAGATGGCCAGACAGAGGTCGTCAACAGAATGATTGTACACATTCTGCGCATGTACAATTCAAAGCATCCACGCACTTGAGACGAGAGCCTCCCCTATGTAAAACATAGTTATAACCGGGCTCTCCATAGTTCAATTGGCCATAGCCCCTTTTAGGTGGGCTTGGGATTCCAGCCACTATGTCCCATTGACGTGGCCATGCCATTTGCAGCTGCTCAGGCCGATTCAGCTCATGTCCAGTCTAAAGTTGACAAAGCAATTAGCTTCATCGAGCGCATTCAACACATCTGCCAACAGGTTCATGATATATTGGACAGAGCTAATGCGAAGTACAAGCAACGCCATGATCAACACCGGGTGCCACACAACTTCCAGGTGGGCGACAAAGTATGGCTACATTTGCAGAAGGAGCGCCTCACTGGACCCCACCGCAAGCTTCGCTCGCTCCGATACGGGCCGTACACCATCACCAAGGCTGTAGGGAACAATGCATTCGAGCTCAGTATTCCACCATTCCTTGGTCTGCACCCAGTCTTCAATGTGGATCGCTTTCGTCCTTACTTCCCACCTCTACTGGACACCTCGGACATTGCAGAACAACTCACACCAACAGAGTTAAATCCAGACTGCATGGAACAGGCCACCACAGATTGTATCATGGACATGCAAATCAAGAACACTCGCCAACATAAGATCCAACTATATCGGGTTGTCAAAGCTGGCCAACTCCTGCACCAAGGAAAGTGGTTCACCAGGGACCAAGTTCAGCAGAAATTTCCTCATCTCATGGAGGAACTTAACGCAATGGGGACCATTGCTTCCTAAGGGGGGAAGAATGATCCAGGTGGATATTGGTGGTCACCCGCCGATTCCACTTGGGGCTCCACCATTGTCTATTTCAGTTTTTCAGTTTCGGCACAGTTTACTATTTTTAGCAGTTTTTCGGGTCCTAAACTTCCGGAGCCGTTTTGAGGCCCTAAACGATGTTTTTTGGGAAAACAGAGAGCAACATGGGTCCATGGACCGATGTTGCTCGTTCCAAATTTGTAGTCCTCGGATAGATCTTTCTAACGAGGTATGGTACGCGTCAAACGGAGATCGTATGCCAAAGCTACGCCCCTGGGAAGTTGAAACACCAATTTACCCAAACAGGGCCCATAGTTTTGGCGCTTCATCTCCTAGGGTTAGGGTTTTGGCTGTTTAGGATTTCCCATTGTTTCTAAATGATAAATAGGCCCTCGAGCCTCATTGTAACTCAGTTCAGAGGCCCGTAGCCGCCACATCTCTTCTCAGAGATAGCTACCAGCGCCCTAGCTAGTTTTATTTCCATTCTGTCTGTAAGCAAATTTCAGTTCTTTGATATTAATGAAATGAAGTGTTATTTCCACTGCATCTCTGTATTTATGGTTATATGTTTATTATGTTGCATTCCTGCATAAATCCGGATCACTAACTTATAAATTATAATTGTTTAGGTTAAAATATATGCTTTTTATTATTAAAATGACTTAATATTAAATTTCTAATATAAAAAATTACATCCCGTATTTTATAAAATCAAATTCAAATATTAATAAATTTATCACTATTATTAATAACATGCTATGAAAAAATTACATTCCATATTTTATAAATAATCAAATTCAAATATTAATAAATTTATCACTAATATTAGTGACATGTTGTAAACAAACTATTAACATAGGAAAAGACGAGTGAAAATTAGAGTAATTTTTAGACAAGAAAGGCATGTACCTATATAACAAAGACCATGGGAGACGTCCAAAGCATGGACTAGAAAAGAAAGTGCAGCACACAACTACATATGAGATAGAAAATCCCCTTTTGAGCCTCACTAAAGAGATAAATATTAGGTTCATGTAGAAATTCTGTAACCCTTGGGATTGCAAGAAAACATAAAGAAGATTTCAAGGGACATGGAGGGTCTCCTGTTAATTTTAGTGTGCATAAAATTTAGTGCAGCTCAGGCACATTTGTATCACATGTCATTTAGTTTACAAGTTTAAAGAATTTCACTAAATTAACTTTAAAGAATAACATACAATTATAATTAGCAATTGCACCACATGTTGCAAAGGAAACGTCGTAAGGTTGTGGTATAGGAAAGAATAACATATAAGAAAGAAGAGGTAGTAGGAACTTTCTCGGCTCCAAATGATCCTCTAGAATAAAGGGTGGAGAATTATGTTTACTGGACCTCAAATCAAAATATCCATATTGGGTAATTGATGTGGAACAACTTCTTTGTTATTAATTGCATGTAAGATGTGTTTTTTCATAATGGATGAAACATTTTGGCCAAAGTACTCAAGACCTCTATATGACGAAATTTGCATGTTTTTTTTTCCTATGAAGGATGCACTTGGTTTTTATAGCCAAGTTGGGCAAACTTCACCCTTCCACGAAATTATTTGCTTCTATCACATTCGCAATGTTGAATTCCTCTGATACTACTCCTAGAACTCTGACTGTGCTCTACAGCTAGAATTATTTAATGGAATAAAAACTTATCACTATGACATGTTGTACTTCATAAGAGACTACTAAGAAGCTTAAGTATGGTAAATCCACCTTCACTTGTCATTTGAACATAGAGCATAGAGTTATCATAATCGTCAATTTTATGGATAAGAGACATTTGGGCCCTTTTTAACCCTTGGGGATGATTAATTAATCTCAGTTCAGATAATTTATATTAATAAATTATCTACAATCATATTTACATAATTCCTCTTTGAACGACCAATATTCCACTTCTTTGGGAATTTTCACCCTAGTCAGAATAACAAACATCATGTAGACCCAAAAGTAAGAAGAAAAAATTAACTCATAATCAGGGAATCTAGCGATTTTTTTAAGGATCATAATTCAAGACTTTAGTGCTTTTTAAAGAACATTTATTTTCTCATCAAATAAAAAACAACAATCAAATTTTGTAGTGACAAGAATGGGAACAAATTTTGAATGTAATAACTCCCTTTCCTAGTGATAGTACATTTTTGTTTTGAAATGAAATTATTTTATCGATCTTTTAAATAATAGATTCCTCCCAAGTGACCCTTTAGAGATACATTTTTTTTCAACTGATTACAATAGGTAAGTGTCTTTTTTCTAGTATTTTCTGAGTCCTCCTTACAATTGGAATGTTTCTCTTCCCATAACTCTATCTCGGATTATAATTCTAGCTTTCTCTTGTTTATGAATAAATTGTCTCTATATCACTATTGTCTGTCTCTTTTTGAGATAATGTAGCTCATCTGGATTCCGAAATCCTTGAGTAACCCATTTTCTGAAGAGTCCTCTTCTGTTTTTAATTCTGCTATTTGGTCCTCCATAGCCTTGTCAACGTCGTTTCCTTCTAAAGAATCATACATTCTTGATAAGTATCCATTGTGGTGCTTTTCTTGTTTCATATACTTCAGATCTAAATAAATGAAACATGAGATAAGCTTCGTGACATTTTTGTAATTCCAAGATTTTTCATTGCACTTCTCATGTGTATCAGGGAAAATGGATTCCATACATTCAACGTTATGCCTTTTTAGGGCTTGTTGTAAGGTTGGAAGCTTCTCTTCACCATGTCTCATTTCTTCTGTATCCTTGACTTTGATACAAACAATTGTTACTGACCCCTTTAAAGGTAAATTTAGAGTTATTTAAGAAATGAGAATAATAAAAATTCATCATTATTGTTCAAGATAAATCATGTCCTCTGAAATACTAAATTATTTGGAAATTTAAAAAATATCACATATTTTTTAAAATTCATTATTAATTTAATTTCTTATATATTAAGAAATAATACTCATGAATTATAAAACAATTGTAACATAAATAATATATAACAAAAAAACCATGTATTTTTGGAATAATAAATTAGTTGTGACAAAAATAATATAGAGCATGAAAAACTATGTATATTTGGATGTATGAAAATTGAGATACATTTTATTAAATAAAATTTTAAAAGAATAGTGGTTATAAACATTTAAAAATAATTTTATTAAATAAAAAAATTATGGTTATAAACATTTAAAAATGATTTTATTAAATAATTAGTTGAAATCCAGAGTTAAGATTGATTTAGGCCATCTTAGTTCCTCCTATAAAGAAACTACATTTCACATGAATACCATGGGTCAATATCATGAGCTGTATTTATAGTTTATCATTATTTTATTTTATTATTTTTACTTTTTGTTGTATTTTGATCTAATTAAAACGTTCATTATTTAATTTTTATATACTAAGAAATAATACTCATGAATTATAAAACAATTGTAACATAAATAATATATAACAAAAAAAGCCATGTATTTTTGGAATAATAAAATAGTTGTAACAAAAATAATACAGAACATTAAGTAAAATTTTAAAAGAATAATGGTTATAAACATTTAAAAATAATTTTATTAAATAATTAGTTTAGATCCAGAGTTAAGACTGATTTAGGCCATCTTAGTTCTTCCTATAAAGAAACCACATTCCACATGAATACCATGGGCTGTATTTATATTTTATCATTATTTTATTTTATTATTTATATTTTTTTATTGTATTTTGACCTAGTTAAAATGTTCATTACATTATGTCAATCTTTTAATTGAATTTACTTTTATTTTTAATTTTGTGTAATTTGACATATTCAACATTTTAACTTAAAAGTCACCAAAACCTAAATTCAATCTAAGTTATTAAAAAGAAAAAACTAACATTATAAAAAACATATATAAAAATATTTACTTGATCTAATGCCCTAAAACATTTCAATAGTCTAACATTTAATCCAATGGCTCAAACATGGACACAATGGCAGCTAGGACGCCTTACGGGGTAATTATATTTTGAAATATATAAATTAGAAATTTAAAATTGATAAAAAATTATATATATAGAATGAGTTTGGAGTATGTCTTAAAACTGTTTCTGTTTCGTTAAGAGATTGTTTTTTTTGAAGTAAGGAAATAGGTTAATGGCCAAGACCCAAAGGCATCTAGCAAGAGTAAAAGCTTACCCCTTAAAAACCACCAACTGGTAATTCCCGGTGGTGTGTGGTGTGGTTTTCTGCATTTTTTTGATAGAAACTAGTGATTATCATTGTGATAAAAAAAATATAAACAATATGTACTTATTTCATATTATATAGATATTGTTTATTTATTTTTATTTTTAGGTTATGGTTAAGCGAGACATCAAATTGGTGTATTATATCTTCTTGTTTCTGGTTCAAGAGACTTGTTTGTGTAGTTATTTATGAAGGTGTAGAGATAGATTTGAACCTTGATTTCTTATCATATTTATTTATATAGATTTTCTAATTTAATATGAATAAATTAAAAGATTAAAATAAGTAGTAAAAGATATAAATAATGAATTAAAATATTTTTGAACTCATTTAAAAAAAATAAAAAATAAAAAAATTATATTACTTCAAATTCTTAACCTTATAATTAATATGGAAAAATTTGAAAAAAATATTAATCCATAAAGTTTATTAAAGACCATTGGCAAGTGGAAAGATTAGCTATATATATATATATATATATATATATAAAATTTATTGTTAGATATCCTTTGATAAGTTCATAATTAACCTATTTTTCTCATCTTTTCCACGTCCTTTCATTTCTTGTCTTTATCATGTTAATAGATTTTGTAGTCATTCCACTTTATCTAATAAAGTATTTGAAATTAATATGTTTTGGAAATGTTTATGACGATTTGTGATAAATTGCATGTATGATTCATGAGTATTTGTTAGTAGTCAAGGATGATGATGAGTTATGATACGCCAACTTACCACTTAGGGGCTCACAAACCTTTTGGCATTTCATCTTCTAAAATTAGGGTTTTGGAACTCTAGGATTCTTTCTTTATGTTAAAATGTCATTCTTTCAGCCTATTGTCATAACTTTTGTGCATGCATGTAGTTGACATCTCTCTCTCTCTCTTTTCAGAGAAAACTACCACCATTATAGCTAGTTTGTGTTCTACACTATTTTGTTACTTTATTTATTAATAGAAGTTGGGTAATCACTATATTATTATGCTCTTAGGTATATTTCTTTGTGTGTGTTTCATTTCCTTTCCTACATTTAATTACATTCTCTGTATAACTCAAATCAATGGTATCAGAGTAATTCACTCCTTCTTGTTTCTCAGTGCATGTCTCTGACGATTTCAAGATACAATGAGTTGGGTATTGAACTAGTTTCACTTGGGAACGATCACTCTCAAAAATCCAAGTGGCGTCCCATGGGGGAAGAAAAGAGAGATGAAAAAGTAGGATATACTATCAATTTGTTGCTTGAGAAAGCACTAACATGCAAAGATATGAGATAATGGACAATATTTCCCATATCCTTCGACAAATTCCAACAACTTCCAAGACAACTTCAAAAAAGGGTAACTTTAGAGGCGTGACACCCTTCAAGGTACAAGCTAACTTTTAAATACCCTTATTTGAAGGTCAAATAAATGCATATGCTTTGGAAAAATGGTCAAATTTGTTAAAGGGATATTACTCTCCAAAAATTTTCCAACAATGAAAAGATATCCTTTGCACTTCTAAAATTCCTCAAGGAGGAATTATACTAGCAGAGACATAATGAATATGAGTCTATAATATTCAAGGTCACACCAATTTGGGAAGCTTTTGTTAATGTGCTTAAGGAGGAATTATACCCTATAGGGGAACTATGATGACTAGTACACAATATGGACAACTTTGCGACATGAAAGATATTAGATGGTGGAAAAGTACACTAATATTTTCCATACCTTGTGCTCAAATATGGGTATGATCTAGGTGGATATTGGTGGCTACCCACCTATTCCATTTGGACCCGCACCATTATTTCTTTCAATTTTTTCACTTTCAGCACAACTTACTATTTTTAGCAGGTTATTGGTTCTTGAAATTTCGAAGCCGTTTGGAGGCCCTAATGAGCCATGTGGATATTGGTGGAAAACCACCTATTACACTTGAACCCACACCATTGGTTCTTTCAGTTTTTCAGTTTCGGCACAAATTACTATTTTTAGCAATTTTTCGGGTCCTGAACTTCCAGAGCTGTTTTGAGGCCCTAAACAACGTTTTTTGGGGAAACCGAGAGAAACATGGGTCCATGAACTAATGTTGCTCACACAAAAAGTTGTAATACTCAGATAGATCTTTCTAACGAGGTATGATGCGCGTCAAACGGAGATCGTATGCCAAAGTTACGTCCCCGGGAAGTTGAAACACCAATTTACCCAAACACGACCCATAGTTTTGGCGCTTCATCTCCTATGGTTAGGTTTTTGGATGTTTAGGGTTTTTCATTGTTTCTCAATAATAAATAGGCCTTTGAACTTCATTGTAACACAGTTTAGAGGCATGTAGCCACCACATCTCTTCTTAGAGATAAGCTACCATCACCATAGCTAGTTTATTTCCATTATGTCTGTAAACATATTTCAATTATTTGATATTAATTAAATGAAGTATTATTTCCACTACATCTATGTTTTCATGTATATTTATGTATTTATTTGTGTTCCTGCATAAATCCAGATCAGGATATCAAAGAGTTTGTGTGGCACCTATTTTTGAAGTACCATAGTGGTATGAACATGTACATCTAAATAGAGATGGATTTCTTTGACATCTCCTTACTAGGATTCACTTATAGATATGTTGTCATAATTGAGAAAAAAATGAAGTATAGGAATCAATAGGGGTTTAGGTTGACAAATACATTGCAAAAATGGTTTGGAAAAGGTGGCCCAAACTTGTAGAAAAGGGGACTAAGCAAGGAGAGCCAAACTAAAGACAACCAACCCAAGTCACAAGCAAATAAAGGTAATGGAAGTCGAAAAAGGACATTAGAAAGTGGTGTGTGTTAACTTGGAAACACAATGACAAATTCCAACCATGGGACGAGATTCCTTTGTTCGAGAGGACCGATTTTTAATATTGAAGCGCTCAATTTGGACAAGGGAAAGTGTACTTTTAAATTATAATCGTACATGTGCATATTTTATCACATAATCCCTAAAGCAAATTAGACACCCTTGGAAGGCTATAAATACAAGTGACCTCAATCTCATTTGGAAAATCACCTTTGTAACAACCCCTGGTTGATTTCTTGTGTAAATAAATAAAAATAAGACCAAGCTCATGGGACACGTATTCTAAGTTGAATGTTGGGAAAAAAAATAGTGACGAGGATCACTGGTGATTAATAAATGGATAGGGAAATTGGAAAAGGAAAAGAGGAATTAATTGGCATTTTATTTATGAAAATAATGGAAAATAGGGGAAAAAGGAGATGAAAGATCATATATTTGCATGAGAGGGAAATTGAAGGAAAATTAGGGAAAAAATGAAGAAAATAGAGGCCTCAATGATTAAAAGGCTTCTGAGGATTAGTTCACAACATTTTGTCAGTTTTAGCTTAGAGCTCTCTCTCTCTCTCTCTCTCTCACACACACACACACACACACACACACTTAGAGATATCTTGAAGCATTCTTGGAGCACATTGGATTTGGAGAAAGAAGGAAACAGAAAGTAGGAAAACACAAGGGGACAACGAGATCAATAACTACAACTGGATTTATTTGTAGGTAATGAGTTGCATGTATGATTTACTTGCTAGTTTTGACATGCGTGATGTATGCATGTGGTTATTTGGTTATGATCTATCATTGGCACAAAGGATTTCCTAGATTGAAAGTGGTTTTTCCTAACCTTGCAATGTCCTTGATAGCCACGGTGTCATGGGTTTTCCCATTTATTTTTCTGATTGGTGCTCATGTTCCTTATGGTTGTGGGTTGAGTTATTAGTTCCTGGAGCCTTGGTTGGAAAAACGCTCTGGAAGCCTTGGAACATCTTGGGTTGAGTTACTAGTCTTGAAATCCTTGGTTGGAAAAACACCCTTGAGCCCTTAGTGGGTTGAGTTACTAGTCCTAGTGCCTTGGTTGGACAAACACTCTGAAGCCCTGAAACAACTGTGGGTTGAGTTACTATTCATGGAGTCGGGCTAGAAAAAATGCTCAGGAGCCTTGGACACCTTGGGTAGAGACCGTTATGTTGATGTTAGTGATGTCTGACCGTGAAGTGGAATCAATGGCTGAGGGTTGAGGTGTTTGGCCTCTAGAAGCCCTAGTTTGGTTATGTCTGGTTTGTTCCATGAGATCCCACATTCACTCTTGGAATATGGCATGGGGGTGATTGGCTAAAAGAGATTTTTGGTTCAGCCCAATTTATGGTTGGGTGGTACGTGGAATTCCTTAACTTGGTTGGATTTGCATATGTTAATAAGAGGTATTTTCCTCTTATATTTCCATGATTAATTGTGCTTGTTATTATGTGGATTTGATGGATGGTTTATCATGGTGTATATGTTGTTGATTTATTGGTTATATGTTGGTTATATGATGTATACAGGCTATGGCTCTTGATGTGTTTTGATTTGTTGATGAATGGTTAATGAATGCATGAGCTAATAGATGTTTTTGCAGTTATTATGAGAGGGCATTAGACCTTCTTGACGATTCCCAAATAAGTATCATACCACTATGTTTAAATATGCATTCAGGACCTGTAGATTACATATTCTCCATGTGTTTAATGAAATGCCTAGTATGTTTTGGTCAGTCTAGGTCAAGTTCTTAGTTTAGATTGAATGTTTAGCTTTTTCATCGTGTCAATTATGATTCTTTGGTGAGATTATTGAATTAATGAACATATATGTATTTACAACGTACAAGTACTATGCAAACGAAGTGTTTGTATAAATGAGTAACTCAGACCTCTAACTTCCCGGGGTCATAACTTTGGCATATGATCTCCGTTTGACTATCATAATATCTTGTTTCGAAGGTCTCCACGAGGAGGTCGAAAAGAAATAATAAATTAATCTAAAACTTTTCTGGTGTCTCCGTTTTCCCTAAAAATGTCTTTTAGGCCCTCAAAACAACCTTGAAAGTTTAGAACCCGAGAAAACTACCAAAAATAGAAAGTTTTGTTAAATTTAAGGAAATGAAACTAAAAGGAAATATTTTTGGGTCAAGTTAGGATGGTAACTACGTGATCATGTGTCAATAAGTGTTTGAAATCAGTTCTATACATGTGGACTCCATTTTCCCTAAGTGCATCTTGGAAATCAGGTCTCGCATAGTAACTCTCATCTCATGTTTAACCTAGAGAGCTTGTGAATTTTAGTAAATGTGGGAGGAGGCGTTACAATATTGGATCATTCCTCTATATTTCTCTTTCTTGTTTTTGGCTCAAACAGGTCTGAGGCAGGTCCGCAGAGGAATAAGTTCTCACTAAGGTGAAATTATAAGGTCCAGAGCTCGCATCTCTGTTTTTAGGGTTTTGGGTCTTAGTCGCACGCATGCCATGGAGAAATTTTGATTGTAATAAAAAACATGTCATGGAGAAATTTTGACCGAAGCCTTTTAGCCGCATGCATGAAACATATTTCGTACGATTGGAACTAAAAGGTTGAATTTTCAGTTGACCAAAGTTTTCGCCCATTGACCGCAATGTTTGGGATTTGATCACAGAGAATGACAATTCATCACAAGCTTCTGAATCATGGCTTTTAGTATGATAATTGTTGGATTCATTTCATGGATGTTGTTTAGTTGCTTTTGTTGGATATATTTATGATGAAAGATATGAAGTGTTGTACTCTCTCTTTTCTAAATCATTCAATGATAATCTAAAAAGAAGAATAATGTGAAAGGGTATTCCCCGTAGTGGATTTTTCCATGGTCTCTGACTAATCCCGGTGTCTCTATGTGTGAATGCTTTTCTTGTATTTTTATTTTTATGTTTCATTGCATTGATGGTGATATTGTTCTTTTTATATAGTTGCATGTGTTGCTGAATAATGATGTAAATCTGAATAATGTTATCATGATATGGGGAGAATTTAATATGAAAATAACGAAATGCAATTATCAAAGAAAAGAACAATATATCCCTTGAAAAAACTAACATGGTATCAAAGTTGGGTTGAAGAAAAGTCATTGAAGATCACCACTATGAAGACACCTTTGATGGAAGGATGATAAAATGGGGGAGACCTAAAAGAATACTAGGGTTTGAAGGAAACTCTAAGAAAATTGGTTATTAGTGTCTGACGAATATTATGAGGTTAGGGTTTGGAAGAAACCATAATTTATGGCAAAGATTTGAGATATGCACTCTAGAAACCTTAACATCTTCAATGTGGATATGTTCAAGCACTTGTGGCAGATTTGATGAAGCCCTAGATGGGATAGTCTCTATTAGGCCTCGTTGCTGATGAAGTTGGTTGAAATATTGAAGGCTACAATGTTATATGATCAATGGGCAGTCATGGATCTCGAAGGTTGGTTCAAGAGGGAGAGATCACCTCTCATTAAGATAAGTACCTTTTAGATTTATGTTGCCTCTTTGTGATTCTATTCCTATTTCAGTTTATTGCTTTGATTATTACTTATACTTCTTGCATGTATATTTGAGTATTTGGATTCTTCTAACCTCCCGATGAGTTGTGATAAGCGGATCCTTCTTGAGGATCACGGCTACTGCAGGAAGAGAAGAACTAGCGTTGGAAAAGGAAAAGGGGCACTTGATGAAAAGTTGAAAAACTACTACAACTTCTTATGTGAAATAAGAGGGTGCACATGTATCTGAACACTCAAGGTATGTATGGTGCTTTATTTGAAGGTTATAGTTGCAATATAAGATGGCAAGGTTAGCCCTAAGGTATGATAGGAATGACACCTTCAAAAATGGCTCATGCATATGAAAGTTTGATTCATGGTACTCATGATAGGATGGTGTACTTGGTAGTGAACAAGTATATTACCTTCTAGACATGATGAACTTCCTGATATTGATATTTGATATATTGGTATACTTGATATTTGGACAACATCTATTATTTTGGATATCTTGATCCCATAAATAAGGCTAGCACCTTGATTCTAATAGATGGTAACTCGATACTATTGATAATGTTTGTGATAAGAATGATAACCTTAATGATGAAATTATAACAATAAGATTGTTGCTCAAAATCTTCTTGTTAACCTTGTTTTGATGAGCTTACTGAATTGAAAAATGTGATAAATATGGATGCCTTGTCCTTATGATTGAATAATATAATAAAGAAGTAATGTAGTATTTATGATCTTTGAAGTATGATGATAAAATTATCAGCTACCCTAATCACATGACTCTAACTCTTGATGAAAATTTTATGTCATCTTCATATGAGATGATGAAATAAATGATGTTAACATTTTATGACCGTGATGGATATATGTTTTAGAACTTGATATAGTTTGATTTCATGATCTAACAATTTTCTTGATGCATGACAATATTATAGACAAGTTGATAATGATGAAGTCTAAAGTGGTTCCTCATTAAGAGGGAGACTCTTCATAAGATCCCTACACCTATTATCATTTGCATTAAATATATGGAAGATTTTTTATTGTTGAAGTGTGTTTTCTAGACATAAATAGTCAAATATCAGATGTTTTTGATCTGCAGCAAGTTATGGTCTAAAAAGAGAGGGTCTCTCTTAGTTTAAGCCCCAATCGCACGAAAGAAATCCTATGAGTGCAGTTAGGCATGTAGGTCACAAAATTTGAAGCCTTGTGCACAAAGTGACAAGAGCACTTGGAGTATGATAGTCCTACATATATGGAGCAAACATCTGAAAGTTATATGAGCAGGGAAGTTTGAATATTTGACTTACTAGAGAGAATGTGAATGTCTTGACTAAACTTGTGTTTGCAGGTGATCGGAATATGCATATCAATATATCATTATGATTTAACCATTCAAGCTAGTGTATGACAATATTTGATAACAGTTGAAAGAGTTTGAAAAAATTTGGTTGATTGGTATACATGAGCAATGCTTGGAGTTTTGACACAATGCTTGATAATTCATAAATATGCTTTAGAAATTTGAATTGATTCTTAGATATGTTTTGGCTTATGGGCTGATTTAATTCACAAAGATGATAAATTAGGGTTTCGACTTGATGACTAATGATTTGACTTGATATATGATGATTTGCCTTGATGACAATAGTATTCGAGCATAATAGCTTTCAGTGACTGACATTGGTTTTATATTGGCCTCATTGTCCTTAGCACAATGGTTGAAGTATAAAAAGTTGTGATTCATTATGAAGTAATCTCACAATAAATGGATGGAACCTACATGACTTATCCTTGGTGTATGCATTTGCATCTAGTGGCTTAAATGATTTATATTATGATCATGAGGATGACTTGATGAATTTTGGTTTTATATTTCTTGGTAAATGACATTTTGTTGGCATGAAAATAAATGAAGTCATAAATTGATATTTGGATGTGAGCTCTACCTGTCACCTGGTCCAGTGAATTTGTTACAGTGATATTCATGATTTTGATGTTAGTTTTGATCTAGAACCTAAACTTTGATAAGATGGCTTAGTTTATTTGATTGCACAATATTGATTTATGTAAGGTTGATAATATTGGTTTGGTAAAGTGTTATGTTTGCATAAAGCATTATATGAAGCAAGCTTCCCAATCCTAACATGTCTGCATTAAGAGTTATCTGGTGAGGCCACTTAGTTGATTTGATTGCACAATATTGATTTATGTAAGGTTGATAATATTGGTTTGGTAAAGTGTTATGTTTGCATAAAGCATTATATGAAGCAAGCTTCCCAATCCTAACATGTCTGCAATAATATTTATCTGGTGAAGCCAGGAATATGTGCCCATTCAAACCTCTACTTCAAAAAGGGTCCAACGTATGAATTTTATTTTGGTTTTTTATGTTGACGGTCTACTCTTAACAGGTAATAAGTCTCTAATGATCAAAGTAAGAGGGATTTGGATTCTGAAGCTTAAAATAATGAATCATGGCATGATGAATCACTTTCTGAAGTTTGGAAAAGAAAATATATATTGTGAAGGTACTGAAGATTTGGAAAATAGAAATGAAAATCCTTGGACACTCTAATTGAATTTCAAGAAGTTATGAAGAGATGTTATTGAACCTGACTTGGCAACTGACAACCAATTCAATACCCATTTTTATATATATTATTTTCATAAAATATGAGTCAATTCATGATTTAGCCTCTTTATACACATTGAGTTGTTATCAAGCACACTTCGATTTATTTGCATCAGATGATCAATTATTTTTTGTCTGAGATATTCTTCCTATGATATGTGATTGCATGGATGTACTGATGTTGTTTGGGAACGTTGTTGATGATATAATCACATCTGGGTGTTTTCTTAGTATGAGATATGCCATGATATTTTGATGAAAATTTCATAGCATTAAGCACGACCGAGGATGAGTACAATGATGTTGTCATGGATATCTACGAGTCAAATTGAAGAAGCTATTTGAACAGTTGCTTGAGAAGGTTTTGGATATGATATGGATACATTGTGGTAATAATGAGTGCGATCCTATTGGCAGAGAATCATGTACATAGCTAGGACTGAGATATCTTCAATCAGTGTTGTTGTACGAGACAAGCTTAAGCTTTTAGTTGTTGCCTTCATAAGAGGAAGGATGAATATGGTATCCTTTTTGTGATATATATATATATATATATATATATATATATATATATAGGAGACTGCTACTATTGTGACATGATAATTACCAAATATGAGCACAATGATCTGTTTATGATCTATAGAGAGTAGGATTGATTGAGAACACTGAGCCAATTATTCCCCCCTATCTGAGCTCCCAGGGTGTGGAATTAAGATGGAGGGCTCCTAAGGTTGACAGAACTATGGAAAATAGGTGTGTTTGATCCCTACTCTTGCAGTAGGTCAGGTATATCTCCTATTGTCACCCATAGGGTGTGTGTGATCCTTGTATGTTTTGGCAAGTCGGGTATCTCTTCCTATCTTGGTCTAGCAGAGTATACCCCAGTTGGCACCATACCCAAAATCCAGGCTTGTAGGGATTGTCCCTCCCCATTTAGCCAATGGGTTGAGAAGGCTTGGGGGTGTGTGATCCTTACCTTTGGTAAGTCAGGTATCTTACCCAAGCTCAGATTATGATGCAATTACTCTACCACATGACTATTGAGTGTGATTTTTGTGAATATCAATGGAAAATAGGATGGGTTGAGATGCACTACCCTATACTACCTATTTCTCGATATGGGGTTGGAGATATTTTTATCCCCCATGATATTTTGGGTTGTGACTAAGCTCCCCAATGTGGTTTCAGGTTGATATGTTCTGAATTGAGATAGGCTCTTTGATGTTGATGTGGGTCTTATATTTGGCTCCCCGATGATTTTTCCCGGGTGGTAGCATTGGGCTCCCCAGTGGTATTGATTTTGGGTTGATATGTGCTCCCTGATGTAGCTTCAGGTTGAGATGTGCTCCTTGATATTATTTCGGATGGAGATGTTCTCTCTAATGTGATACAAGGTGGTAGCTTAGGCTCCTCTCCGATATCAAGTTCTTCTTCTTTTAGATTTGAGAATGTTCAACATATGAGAAAAGAAAATCAAGAGATGAGAAAAGATGAGTAGTGATGACACTTGATGACTAGATATTTGGCGTTGGATATAATTTTATTTCAGGATATTTTCAATGATCACATGATGCAGTTGTAATTTCTCCCTATCTGAGGGAGTGTTAATTTGGTAGATCAATGATAATTCCACCCACGGGACGAGATTCCTTTGTTCGAGAGGACCAATTTTAACTATTGAAGTTGTCAATATGGACAAGGGTTGCTAGAATATATATATTGTTTATTACCTAGATTCAGCCATGCCACATGTAAAAAATAATAGATGTCTTTAGAAAATGGATATCTTAGCTTTGGCTGAGTGGGGAAGCTAAAAATTATGTCTACAATTGTCCTCGGTATTTCAGTCAGGAAAAATAAGAGACAAAGGGATTGAGCAGATGAGATAAACATACCCAATTATAAGAAACCTATTGTTAGTTTTGAGTCAAATTATTCATATTATTGTTTGGAAAGGTAGGAACATCCTCTACAATGCCAATAGTCCAAGTGAACAGAAAATTCACTCATGTTAACTCATCTCATTAATTTATTTCTACTTGTAACTACAAATACAAAGACACAATATATTTCACGTATGTTTGGAAGGAATTACTGTTGCCACTCTCCTTTGCATGAAAAAACAGAAATAGAAATATTAATTTTTTTAGCACATATTTTGGGTTTATTTATTTATTTTTTAAATTAGAGACGGTGTCAGTCTTTCGATGCCAGTTTTGATGGCACAGTGCGTCGCCACTATGGCAATTTTTTCGAAAGAAAAACTCAGCGTTGGTACACCAAATTGAACTTTCGTTGGTCATTTGATGATAATGCACATGTCTTGCGACATTTTTCCCAATATTTCGATGATGATTACGATGACAGATAACATGGACACTATGGAAATATTTTTGGAGGAAAAAACCTTGCGTTGGTAGACCAAAGCAACATTTGTCGAAGTTATGACGACTATGTGGAGGGATTTCGACGAATACCTCAAGTTTTGATGACCAAGGTTTCGATGATGGTTTGTGTCGAAATTCTAATGAAAACTTGGGATGTCTAAATTTCAACCGTACAACATGTGACATTTACTGGAATCTTGATTTGTTGTGAGAGTGACGATATGGGGTCAAAAGAGAAACCAAAGGTTGTCCAAAATTGAGTGAATTTGTAGTAGTGACAAAAATATATACCTATGGATGATAAGGGATAATGATCGTAATGGGGACATTGTTGAAAAATTCAAAGTGACAACTATCAATTTAGATTTCCTTATTCCTTAATACTTGTAAACTTTAATTATATTCTTGTGTTTATTTAGTAGATCTTTTCATCAAAAAATATCAAGATCAAAACAATAAAGACAATGGACATAGATATTAGGCTCCAAGCCAAAGAAAAAACCCACCAAGGGGAAAACCCAAAAAAAACTATTCTCTTTTTATAGAATCTGCTTCAAATGAGACAACAAATGCCCAAGCCCTAGAACAAGTCATCCTCTAAGTACCAAGTCAACCATTACAATAGAATTAGATCGCCACAACTCAATTCTGCATCAATCTGCAACTTTGACCATGACCGTGACCTTAAAAATTTGTCTTGCAACTTCGACCCTATAGCTACTACAGAAACCCTAATTCAGCTTCTTCAAGAGAACCTTATTTAAGCAAGATAGATATTCCCAAGGTCAACAAAGTAAAAATAAAGTATTTCCCCTTCCACTAACTTGATACTGCAACTCGTCATGCTGTAAATCAGACCTACAATTTTTACCTTCCTGGAAGCTACAAAAACCCTAATTTTTTACACGTTTGAGAGAGATAGAGCCCAAAAACAAGTTTTCTTCATTTTTTTCTTCTTCTAGAACTTCACTCTTCTTTTATTCTTGCTTCGTAACTACATATCAAAATTCCTTTCTTGAGATCAAATTTGTGAGTGACTGAGTGCCAAAAGAGGTCGAATCTGCTCCTTTAGATAACCTTTCCGAGGGGTCAAATTCCCTTCTTTAGGCTGACTTGAAGTTACCAGGGCCAACTTGTACTTTGGAGGTTTCTGGGACTTTCTAGACACAAAATAAATACTTTGAAAAGTTACATCGTTCTTGGAAGGGTCTTATATGACATGATGTCGTCTCTCTTGACTCATGACAATATATCATGTGACCTAACAAATCCTAGAAGCATGAAGAACATGATTTTACCTAGAAGACCATCAATAAAGAGCATTAAACCCATACTTTAAAATAATAACTTTGTATTTCTTATTTTGTTTGTTTACACAAGATGCATATTGAAATGAGTACAATATTAATTGTGAAGACCGAAACTAGGTACATTTCCAACAATCCCTCTCAACTAGGGATGTATTCATAATTGTTCAACCAATACAACATCATTCTCAAACTAAAGAGTTCTCATAAGAAGGGTCGAATTTATAAGGAAACTGTAAGAATCAACATTATAACCAACATTTTCTTAGGAGGCCTAACTAGACAAACTCAACGTCATTCAATAGAATTATGTTGGGAGGATTTACATGTGATACCGCACTACCTATACAAGGAACATACCCCATCTAGATGTTCACAACATATCTCCTTTTAGGACTATTATTATATTGGATTTTTATCCTCTAATCCTCAAAGAATATCATTCCTCTTTGACCACTCTTATCTTGGATACCCGTCTCATCCTTAAAGAGTGTCAGTACCTTTCCTTTATTGGATGCTTTATCCTCAAGGAAACCATAGATGTTTGTCCAATCCTCCACCATTCTCTCTTTAAGGCCTTCACTTAGAATTACGATTGTTAGTACTGGTCTAGTGCTTGACACATTAAGAAGAGAATGCAGATATGATGTCCATCATCACTCCCTCTTAACCAGAGAGGATATCCCAATTCCTTCTTGACTAAGGAATATATCCTTGCTCCTATTCAAGGAGATCCTTTACTCCATATCAAATCTAGAGGATATTCCAGACTTCATTTTTATTTGGGAAGTCAACACACAAGCCTTATAGCTTGTATCCATAAGAGAATCAACTACATGTTCTTCGTAGCTACATGGATCCCTCCCTTTGCATGTCATTAGATCAAGATTGCTTCCTTCCAAGGTATGATGGAGCCATATTCTTTCTTCAATCTTGTGATAGGATCCAGGTCATCAATCTTGCACATCACCTTCATCTTGTCATCATAAATGAAGGCATTATATTGAGACTTTCCAAACTTCAAGTTGTTCATAACTTCCTCATGAAAGTGATATCTGTGTTGTTGTATGAACTTTGACCTTCAGGTTATCTTCTTACATTACTACCTTTTAATCCCAAGATGAACACATCTTGACTTCATAATTTCCAAAATCATATGTTGAGATTTCCTCAATAATCGTCATATATTCCTGCAATATCCTTCCAGGTAGAAAAATAAAATGTCAACCAAATAATAATAATAAAAAATTTAGACTTACGTCATCATGATGTCTTTCTCATCAAGGAATCAAAATCCTCATGGTCCATCTCCACACGAATCTTCCTTCATGCATTAGAGTGCCCAAGGATCCAACTTGATTACCAAGTTATAGTTTTATTTCGAAGACTATTCTATATGTTGAACACCATTCGATATATTCTAGAAAGTCTTAATCATTTGTTTATTCTAGAGTACGTCAAATTCATCCTTTTAGGCATCATGTTAGACTCCTATACCAATAGGTGTCATTTTTCATGATTGACTTAATGAGCTATGTAATATGTTCATACCTTTTCTTGTTGCAAAGGTTTTCCATATTTTCCAAAATTCAAAAAATCAAAAATTTAAAAAATGTAAAGAGGGTATACCCTAAAAGAAAAATCAAAGGGTAAAAATAATAAAAATGGCCAAAAAAGTAAAAGAAAATGAACCCCACCAAAAGAAAGGCCAAGGAAAGTGTGCAAATCTAAATGCCACTACTTTTTTCTGATGTAATAAACAAAATTGTGTGCAACTTTTATCCTATACCACAATTTATGAACAGTCAAACAGTCTAAAATTGGCTAGTTCATCTTTCAATTTCATGTTTTAGAAATAGAGAATAAAATCTGACCAAACTGTTTAATCTTGGCAGATAAGCAGATAGATAGAGTTAATAAAAGAAGCTCAACAGTTTAATCTGAGCCCTTGGATGTAATAAGGTTAGAAATAGATAGATTTCCATATGTAAAAGAAAAAAGTGTGATAAAGGGTTTGCCAGTCTAAGTGCACCCTAATAAAGAAGAGAAAATGATAGGGTAAAGTAGGTAGGGTAGGTAGATGTTGTTGCAAAATTACATGTGATGAATGATGGTTCTAAATGTGTTCAATTTTACTTTCATCACAAGTGAAAAGGCAGATACAACATTGGAAAAAGTTCACAGCAAAGCAAAGTCAAGATTATTAACTTCCCCTTCGTTTTTCCCTAAAGAATTCACTAATTTCCCTAGGCACTAAGGTATTTGAAGATTAAAGGGGCTCAAGGCATTTCCTTGACTTTTGGAGGGACCGGACCCTCGGCCTAATAATTGGAAAAGCCTAAGTACTTAACATTCATTCACCTCCCAAAAATCTTTTCCTAAGTAAAATCCCATTTTACTTAGGAAAATCATGCAATAGTTGATAAAAACCTCCAAAATCACTTTTTATTCTAAGTCTAAGTGATGAAGTTGTTATAATGCAATTTGATTGTAAATCTTCACTTGCTTAGTTATATTAATGAATTTTGAGTTTACATTGTCCCTTTGTCATATTAACTCTAATTTATATATCTTAACTCCCTACAAAAATCACCTTTTCTTATTATATATAACTCCTTTTATATAATATCCCAAAAACCCATTTACTATAGTTTTTAACCAAAGTATTTAATCCCCACTTGTTCAAAGTAAAAAACCCACTTTATACCCCCTTTGGTTAAAATATAAATTTATATATATTCCCGCCCCCTATGGTAAATAAATCGCTTTGGTTTGATTATCATATAATAAAAATATATGAAAAACATTTAAACATATTTGATATGTGTTTAAAACAAAAATGCCCGAAGTTTGTTTAAACCTAACTTCAAAAGAAATAATCCCATTCCCTTTCATATTTTTCCCCTTGCCCGACGCCTAACTCGAGTTAAAATCCCGATGTATTTTCTATATCCCAAGTCTTAACTCTGGTTTAAAAAACTAATCCTGATCATCTTCCGCCATATAAATGAAATTAATTAATCCACACGATTAATTAAAAACCTAACCCGCCAATCAAATCCCGCCTGATGAGTTTATTCAACTGTTAATTACGTTGGGCCTGCACCATTAAAATCCCGTCATCTTCCTGTCCCGTCAACCGTCCGATCGGCCACTCCAAGATCAACGACTGTTATCAATTTCGCTGGCCATCCGCGTACGAAAGATAATGCGCGATGGGCCGGCAGTTTTCCAAACAGTACAAAGCTACGTGTCAAACATTGAGTGGAATCGCTGCCCATTCGCCCAAAACCTCCTTCTACCAAAAGCTGTGCGATGAAAACCATAAACCACCCATCTTCTTGACCCATCTTCCGTACCTGCTGACGTCACCCGATAAATTAATAAAAAATCCGCCACCATTTGACTTTTCCAATAAAACAAAAACCCGCGTCTTTTTCATTATTTTGTACGCAGAAAACGACTTCACCCTCCATGCAAAGAATTTCAAAAAATCAACTGTCAAGTGCCATTAACTGAATTTTGTTGAAGACCACTGCCAGACCAGTAATCCAGCGTTCACCCGCCGCAGTCTGTACCTGTTTAAGCTTTGTTCATCTCCTAAAAATATGTATTTACCCCAATTCTCATTGAAACTCTGTGAAATCTTGGCTTTCGTTTTAAATTCCGCACCAAAGACTGCTACAGAGTTTGTTTGAGTCTTCTATTTTCCCATAATTTCAAATTGCGTCCCCAATCTTGCTCAATTTTTTCACCATAAACCGAATTTCCATTTTTGAATCCACAAGAACCAAAAATGAAAGTTCCTGTGGCTTTAAACGTAGCACCTTTGAATGCCCCTCACAAAGACTTGGATTATTTACCTTTGGCCGATATGGATTTTCAAGTTAAAGACCTGGGTCTTAGTGAGAATCCTCTTCGAATATTTTTCCGCTGCAGAGACAATTATTTGAATGGTTCTGACATAATTGGACTTTGGGAATCTAATATGCCCATGTACCTTCTCCCAGCAGTCCGTATTTTTCCTGAAATCATCCATTTTTTCCATGCCAACTATGATCCTAACCAAAGAGCAGTCTTATCCCCAAGTCAAGATGTCCTCTTCCCAATAACTGCTCAGTCCATAAATGAGATGCTACAATTCCAACCTGGTCAAGCCCTCACTCCCCTGTCCATGGCTGAATTACTTGAGAAATCTACCAAATTGTCCCATGAAGAGTTAAACCGTCTTTGCCAGACTTTTATGCTGCCACAGCATCAGCCTAAAGGCCCTCCCCCTTATGGTCATACCTTTTTTACTGATGAGGGCAGAATTATTTTAAACATGATATCTTCAATAATGGGCTTCAATACTAGTGAGTTTTTTGACCATTTGACCCTAGTATTGTTGTCTATTTTTATCCCTGGACAGCCTCCTGCTGTTAAGTATTATTTTTCATCTTATATTGCTGACAAAATTCATGATCAGTTCATGAGATTTGGAAATGAGAGAGTATTCAAATATTCTTCTTTCATATATCATCTCATGATATATTATCAGTCAGAATGTTTCCCTTTCCATATTCAGAAACTTGATGCTAAAGGAAACCCTAGGTCAGTCATCTTTTGGTCTGCCATTACTCACAATTCCCCTGATTCCCCTTATTCCTATAATGAGTTCATTGACCTATTTGTACACCCTGCAACTACCTTGTTGATAGGAGTATCCCATCCTAGAGTCAGTAATGAAATCAAGAAAATCCTTCAGCTCTCAAAACAGTACAAGATAGGTGACTGGTACTTGTATCAGAGTCATACTGAAATCAGAATTTATGGATGTGAATTGTGCCCTTTCAAATTGCCAAGATATGTCCCAATGAGACTCTTTGCATTAGATTACTTCAGGCAGATGAATAATTCAGATATAGTTCATTTCTGTAATGCAAAGAAAAAGGCTCAACTCAGGATAAAGAGCCAATTAGGTCCCTTTGTTTGTAATTCTAGGGAGGCTGGAAAAGAAGCCGAAAGGATTTTAGAAGACTATTTAAAATTACAAAAGAGTTTCTACTGGGCGCCCTATGATCCATATAGCTTTATCTGTGATAGAAGAATGAAAAATAAACTATCACCATACAGTCATTTTAGGATGCCAGAAATAGAACAATATGCCAATACAGATGAATGGGTGGAAGGAACTTTGATAGAGCAAGATAGTGAGTAGGTCAATGTTGATAATGTAATGAAAGACCTTGAAAGGATACTTGACCTGGACTATTTTGGGCAGGTACAGACATCAAGACCTTCTTCAGCAGGAACTTCACAACAACATTTGCATGAGATCAATACAGTGGCAGTAGAATCAAAAGGAAAAGAAAAGGAACCGGACACACAAGTATTTGAAAAGTTCACAATGACAGAGCAACCAGAGACATCAAGAGAACAAGTTCGAGTACAAATCCCTCCAGTTCAGATCAATGAGCCAGAAATTTCCAATCTACAAACTCCTCTTAATGTGGAAAAAGGGAAAAAGAGAGAGGCTGAAACATCCACCCCTGTTGGTGGATCTACAGAGCAGCATGGTACTAAAAGGCAGAGATTGAATCCTCTTCAGAAAATTGAATCAGTTCAAGAAATTTCTGACAACCAAGAAAGAGAAGACAGTCAACAAACAGGTGCAGGTAGTGGGGCATCCACTACTTTTCAAAGAAAGGAACTACAGAAACAAAAAGGCACAGAGATATCTTCTTTCAAACCTCCAGTAAAAGAGGCCTGGTACATTAAAAAAACATTTATCAATATCAAGGCCAGGAATGATCCACTGAGAATTCAAGTATATAATCAATATCTGAAAATGGCTCCAAAGAATCAAGAAAGATTGATGTCAGCTTTTGACATCCAACAGGGCAAAATGTTAATGAGCCATTTCAAACCCAAGGTGCAGCAACCCCAAGCAGCTGCTGATTATATTAAGACAAAATTTGAAGTCCTAGCAAAGGATATTCATCCTTTAGATCAAATTGAATTACATAAGCAAACCAGAGAAATGATCTATTCAACACTGACTGATAAAGCAATGGTAGCTCATAAATTGCAAGATTCTTTAGAGAACACAAATGCACAACTACAGATTGAAAGAGCCTCATCTCAGGCTAAAGACAACATAATTAAAACTTTGGAGGAAATAATAATTAGTTTGGGTCATAATCCCAAGGATGTCAAAGGCATAGAAGCATTAATAAAGAAAAAGGATGATGACATTGCAGCTTTGAGAAAACAGTTGAAATTGCCAGCCTCCAGACATCCACAAACTGAATAAATAATAAAGAAAAACTCTGAAGCGGAAATGATGGAGTTGCTCTTGAAAATGAATGAGCAACTAAATGAAACAGAAAAAGAGTTTGAGAAATCATTGAAAGACAAACAATCTGCTCTTCCAGCATCTACAACAGAGGCAATTACAGGTACAGGTACATCTCCAACAGGTCGACCAGCAGAGTCATCACAAGTAAATACTTCTAATTTAAATTCTGAAGAATTAGTAAAGAAAATGAATGACTTGAAACTGCAAGTAACAGAACTTCAACTTACAAAGTTACAGCTTACTAATTTAGAACATAAATATGATATTTCAAAAATGATTGTTGCTGACAAAACAAGAGAAGTCAAAATTTTGGAAAAATTGGTTAAAGCTTTGGAAAAGGATCTCACATTGGAGAAACCTTTAAGAGAATTAAATGATATTCTTTGAGATAATATTATCCAGTCAATAAAAGATATCTGGTCTTCAATTCAGATAATATACGAGCAGAATGATTTAGTCAAAGTAGCTCTGGATGAAGTTGAAAATACAAGAGAAGAATTAGGAAATAGGCCTGAGGAAGCCAATCAGCTCATACAATTTCTAAACACCCAAACCAGATAGCAACTTGCAGAGCTTGGTATTCAGGACAGAACTAGAACAATCTTAGAGATAAAAAGAGTTTTTACTAAAATAACTCTTATGCAAAATTTAGAACGAACGTGCTTTGACATGCAAGAAGAAATCATTGCTTTCAGAGAAAGGTTTGATATTTTGTTGAATAAAGGGTTGCCCAACCCTATGGTTTCAGAAGATAAAATAATGGACCTGGAAAGTTATATTGAGAAATTGGACAAACATGTTCACAATCAAGCTAGTTCCTCAACCATTTCATCAGAAACAACATTACCTACAGGAAGGAATCTTCATGACAGATTGGAGAATTTGTTTTATCTTGAGCATGAAGTAAAACATTTGTTTCCAAATCAGCCTAATTTCTTCAGATATACTGAGGCTGATGAAACATTGAGAAAGCTTCAACGGACCAGAATAGCAGAAGATAAACGGTGGGAAGATCTGTTGGAACTTTTGTAAAATTTATCCTTATATGAAATTTTGCCTATTTACTACAGTATAAAGGATAAAGGGACAAACAAAGGTCAAAGAGTATCGGTTCAGTTAAAAGTGTATCAGTAAGAACAAAGAGTATCAGTGAAGCAAGGCAGTTAGAACAAAATTATTGAAGAGGACAACAATGAGCCAAAATATAGGTCCTGCCTCCAGCACATTCTCGAAAGGAGGAGACAGCACAACATCAATTTCTTTTGTCTTATCTACGAGACCATCTGTCTCTATATTTATTGTAACTTATTCATGAGTCACCCTAGATTACATCTCTTTTTGTTATGAGATATTTTTAATAATTTTTTGTATAAATAAACCCTCAATCGGATTATTGAGGGTGGTACTTTGCTGTAACATTGAATTTTTGGAATACAGTGCTTTTGGAGAAATTTCTTTGTGGCTTGCTGGATGATGAATTGAAGCTAAAGACTTTTTGCAGGATTCATGTGTCAGACTACAGATCAATAAGTCATCTCTATCTCATATTTTAAAGTTTTATACTTGTTTATTATATCATTGTGTTTCATGTCTGAATGATTAATGAAAAAGAATAAATCAGAAGGTACTTAAGTGTAATCTGATTTCAATCATTATTATTCTAAATGTTTTCTTCTAAACTAGTTTTAAACAGTGAATTCTTAATTTCTCCTATTTTCTAGTTTAAGCATTCTGATTGTTTAGTAAATAATACTTAATTCTCTTTATTGATAATCATTCATTTTCCCTCTTTGAATGTGCTGAAAGATTCTCAATTTCCTTTCATCCATTTTAAAATCATCCCATTTCACTTTAGATCTAAAATTGTTCTTTGTTTGGCTATCTTGCCCTGCAAAGCCATCTTTTGTGTAAAAACTTAATCCAGTAAAGCCATTTTTTCGACTCCATAGCCCAATGGCCTGAAATACTCAATCTTGCCCTCAGTTGGCAGATTACACCATTCAAATTGAAACAAAACCCCTGGACTTATAACTAGCCTGATATTTTCTAAGAACAAAGCTAAATTTTAAAGAGAGAGCCCTCTTTGGATACAGATTGGCTAGATTTTGTATCTAAAGGTTGGTTTGTGGTTACCTCAGACTCCTTTCCTCTTCCAACAACTTCAAGGAAAATCTGAGTGATAACACATCATATAATCAAATCAGAATGCATAAAGATCAATTTTTTTACAGGATTATGTACATATGAATCCTACCCAAAATTTAATTTAAATATGCATTTATATGTTCCATACAATCATCTAGCTATCTGCCCTACATTGAGTCTGCAACTTTACCAATTGCATTCCTTCATCCTTTAAGAGGATTTTTTCCATAATATATGGAATGTATACTAACCTTGTCAAAATTATTCTTTTAAGAACCTTCCAAAATGATGGTTCTTATAAGATCACGATGATCCACCTTAGAAAAATGACTACCTCTAACATTATGTTAGAATTCTTGGATGAACACTAATATAAAAATGGTTTAAGTTTCTTAATTTTGAAATACTGGATGATTCCTACAACGCAACTCCATCAAGTAGACTCTAAATATGCTATTATCACATGTTTCTATCTATGATTCCATACCAAATAAAAACTATTATACTGTAAACAACAATGCATGCTATTCTAAACAATAGAATAAATTCCTAAAGAACCTGACATGGAGGATGCCTTCTTTAATAGTAAAGATCCTTTACATCTTCTTTCTTCAGCCTCTTCTCAGGTTCTCCCATTTCTTTAACTGTGTGAGATTTGATTCTTTCCTTTCTATTATTGTTTGGATTGTTTGGACAATCTATCTTAATGTGTCAAAATTCATTGCATCCAAAGCATTGAACCTTGGACATGTATTTCTTCTTCTTGGACTTTCCAAACTTTCCCTTCTTCAACATCTTGATTCTTGCAAGGAAGGCTTGAGACTTATCATTTGATTTGATATCATATTTTGCGTTGATCCTAGTTTCTTTCAGGATGAATTAAGCCCACAACTCATAAAAAGGAGTTGAGTATTTCTTAGAGTAGGTACTCGTTGCAAAACTGCTCCATTCTAGTGACAAGACATTTATTACAGATATGTTCATTTCAAAATTATAATTTTTCTCCTCAAGCTTGTGCAACTAATCTCTTATTTGAGATTTTTTCATAATAAAGGAGGCCATGTCCTCCTCCTCTGACTAATTCATTTTATATAACTTATTCCTCAAAGACATCTTCTATCTCGATGTACTTATAGAGTAAGAATTCACTAACTTTTCATACATAGCCTTTTAAGTCTTCAAGTTAGCAAAAAATGGAACAAGATGATCCTTAATGGATTCCACAATGATCCTTTGTGCCCTTCCTTCCACTTTATTTTATTTTTCTAACCCATGAGTCTTGTCTTTTCTAGGTTCAACGACTTCCCCAAGAACATACTCAATTACTTCATGTTTTGTAAGTGTTAGGACAATCCTTTCCTTCCATGCTAGGAAATTTGTTGAGCCAACAAGGTTATTTATTTCCTTACAAACAAAATCCACAAGACTTGTAGATTCACACATAGAATAATATGATACTTTCTTGTCAACCAATAGTCATTTCTTCTCCGATGATGTCTACAAAAATCTTGAGGCTTTCAAGATCTTCAATGATTTCAATGAAATATGTCATATAGGATACCTTTAAAAAAACTTCCAAGAGTGATGAAAGATGTGTTTCAACGATCCTTTGAATATATCTCCTTCCAAGAGAGATCAACAACCTTCTTGTAGTCTCCCTCTTCAATATTTCCTTTGATGAGGGCTTGATGTAGTCTTCTGCAAGTGATTCCCCTTAGAAAACCCTTCTTGTGTCCATAATATGATCCTTCCAGCTTCCTTCTTGTTCACCTTAGCTTTGATAACATGTTGGAAAATTCAATGTGGTAGCTATGAATTCGAATTTTTCTTATTCCTTAATACTTGATTGTGAACTTAAATTATATTCTTGTGTTTATTTATTAGATATTTTAATCAAAAAAATATCAAGATAAAAACAATAAAGACAATGGAAACATATATTAGGTTCCAACCCAGGGAAAAACCCCTCCAAGGAGAAAACCCAGAAAAAAACTCTTCTCTTCTGATAGAATTTTCTCAAATGAGACAACAAAGACCCAAACCCTCGACCAAGTCCTCCTCCAAGTACCAAGTCAGGTCTTACAATAGAATTATATCACCATAACTCAATTTTTCATCAATCTACAACTTCAACCCTATAACTGCTATAGAAACCCTAATTTAGCTTCTTCAAGTGATCCTTCTTTAAACAATATAGATATTCCCAATATCAACGAAGTCAAAAACATAGTATTTCCCTTTCCAACAACTTGATACTACAACTCAGACCTGCAATTTCATCCTTCTTGGAAGCTGCATAGACTCTAATTTTTTGTCTTATTTGCTATGAGATCAAATCTACTCCTTTATGTATCCTTTCCAAGGGGTCGAATTCCCTTCTTTAGGCTAACTTGAAGTTGTCAGCGCTGACTTGTACTTTGGAGGTTTCCAGGACTTTCTAAACACAAATTAAATTATTTTACAAGTTATATATTACCTGGAAGTGTTCTGTAAACAGCCGTGGATATTCCACTCGACAGTTTGTCACAAAAGATCTAATAATATTATATTAAAAATTTGAGATTCTACACTATTACAATTTTATTAAAATTTAAGATTTGTAGATTTAACTGTAATTAGAGCATGAACGTGAATATAAATTATTCATAAAAGTAGAGAACAAAAAAATAAGATCACACACACATAAGACACAAGATATTCTCTCTACCCTTTAGGGAGAAAGCCAAGTTGGAAGGTGAGGTCGCTTTGCTTTCTTTGTCGATTTGGAAATATGGTTGCAGGTACAAAGAAGTAATGTCTGTGGCCCGTGGGCTACTATAGTGCACACATCCTCTCTCTGCGATCTACCTCCTATCTCTCATGTCTATCTTTGCTCAACTATGGAACAAAATTCTATCGAAAGAATGGAATGCCTCTTCCTCCTAGTGGCTCGGTTATAACACACCCTGATAGCCTACTAGTGGTGAATTTTTACTACATCAACTCTTAACTAGAGTTACAAAATAGACTCTTCTATAGTGTTGTACATAAAAAATACGTGGTTAGCTCCTTTTCCATGAATAATTGGGATTGACGCGACATCCTCCCAAACTATAGGTGAGAAAACAAGAAGGTCAACTTCTGAGTGGCATAACTTTTGCATACAGACACTGATTGACGCGCTTTTTCTGTCATTGGAAATATATTTCTGTGTAGAATAACATGAAAATATTTTGTGCTAATCGACAAATTTTTATCCCCAAAAAGCGTCATTTGATTCATCAAAACGCTCTTGGAAGGTTTCAGACCCTGTTTCACCAAACTAGGTCCCGCCGGTAAAAATGATCCCGTGAGTTGATTCCTCCACTTTTTCCACTCCAAATGCATCGAGATGGATGAAAAATAATATAATGATCCAATCTTGACTAGCAAGGGTCTTATAAACATGATGTTGACTCTCTTGACTCATGAAAATATATCATATGACGTAACAAACCCTAGAAGCACGAACAACATGCTTTTACTTAGAACACCATCAATAAAGAGCATGAAACCAATGCTTTAAAACAATAAATGTTTCTTTCTTCTTTTGTTTGTTTAGATAAGATACATATTGAAATGAGTACAAGAAAAATTATGAAGGCGGAAACTAGTTACATTTCCAACAAACATAATAATGGAATGTACCTACCTTGTAATTAAAATTAAATAAAATGTGTAGTTGTGGGACGACGGGGTAGTTGTCTCACTGGGATGTATCCTTTCCACCTGGTTTCAAATCCTATGGGGGGGCACCATGGCCCATCATAGTAAGGCTAAAAGGATAGGTGTCTCATTGGAGACTGGGATCCTGGCTCTAGTTTTCGGTGGTCTCCGGAAGCCTCGGTCCTAGGTTGAACTATGAGTTTATGATATATATGGCTTGCAGGTTCTTGCATATATCTGTGTTGGTTGCTACTTCCCCATTAACAAAATATTTTAAAAAAATCAATAAAATAGTAAGGGGTATTTTTCACAAGCCCCCAGGAACACATGATGATAAATTATAAATATATATGAGTATCATTGTATTGAAGGTGTGTTGGATTGTATTGTGTTATAGCAAGCTTGCCTTGTAAATTAATTTATTCCATAAGGAGTATTTGATGGTGTTACCCTACTGTAAGTGTTCTTTCCTCTATATTTGTGTGTTGTTCATAGTGAATAGCTTGGTATCTTTGATGTTCAAGGTTTTTTTTTTGAAGATTTATAGTGGATTATTTGTTATATATTTGAATTTTTACTTATTTCTTGGACACAAAGCGACATATTTATTTTGGGAAGGAATTGGATATTTTTTTCCTTTTGCTAAATTTTTGTACACGAAAATATTATCCATTTTGTGCCTAGCAGTTTCTCTCACACTATGCCCAAGAAAGAGTTTTGATACCACTTTTAGTAAAACTTCAAAGACATAAAAAATAATCCACCATAAAACCTCAAAAATAAATCTTTGAAAATAAAAGATACTTAGACATTCACTTAGACAACACGAGAAAATAGAAAGAAGAACCATTGAGGTAGAGTACAACCATCATTCACTCCTATCGAAGGAATCACTCCACAAATCATACTTGCTACAAGATAATGTATTCCAATACACCTCTAGTATGATGATATAGATATGTATTTATACTTTCTCACGAGTATTATTATAGGCCTATGTGAAATACCCATTATTATTATATTATTTCCTTTTAATTACATTACAGGTCTTTCCATTACTTTGAATACATTTTATTCAATATCCCCTTAGGTACCTCCCTAGGTACATTACATTGGAGAGTGGTAAATCCATTCATTGAGTTCTCCATGAGTTTTACTGCATTTATGCTACATTTATTAATATAATATTTTGGAGGAGCAATTATGTATATCTCAAATTTGACAAAATATAACATGCCCAAGCCTTTCTAATGAGATATTGGGGCAAGTTCTAGAGATATATTGACCAACAATAGGTTGCGATAAGAAATGGTAATGTTGATGTGAACAATTAGAATATTAATGAAAGGAGATTATGGGATGCAAGTTTGGATTATTGAGCACCAAAACCCTATTCAAACCCCAAACTAAGGACATTGGAACAAAGGATGTTATGTAAATTTTCCAATAGAGAGAGAAATGTTGAGTTATTAGCTAACAAAACTTCATGCCAAGACGGAGCAATAATATTATTGAGAAGATATTGTGGATAGAGTAGAGTTTTTGAGTTGAGCTCCACGATGCTAAGGTGAAGGTCGAAGGGGAAGCTTTGTTAGGTGGCCCAAGGAGAAAGGTTATGTGATGTCCAAAAAATAGAGATAATAAAAAAAGGGTCAAGGAAGTTAATGATAGATTTTCCAAGAGGAGAGTTGTGACAAAAATTATTTCGCTATTAAAGACTTGTACTGAGGGTGGATATAAAAAACACAAAAGAACCTATATTGAACTATTGTTGATGAAGATTTAAAAATTCCCTTGGGGTTGAGGTGAGGACCTCCAAAGGAATGCAATGATGGAATTTCAAGGGATGTAGATGGGGTGCGGGGGCATGAAATGAACCAAATTTGAAAATAGCAGTGCCTAGGATGGATGATAGGACCTCAAGGAAAACCAAGTGTATGTGGTAAAAGGTTCCATCTGGGCACATAGCAAAAATTATTAGAGTCAGGATGCCAAAAGAAACCTCAAGCCTCAAAAGGAACAAAAATAAGGTGTATGTGGAGTGGAAAACCTCAAAAGGAACCAAAATAAGGTGTATGTGGAGTGAAAATCTAAAAAGGAACCATAAATTTAATGAAATAAGGGTGGTCTTGGAGCTAAAAGGAACGAAATTCATGTGAGGAGAAAGATTTGAAATGTAAGCTATAATACCAAATGATGAGCCTCAACCTTCACATAAAAAAATTGCATCCAAAAATAAGAATGAACCCAAGAATAAGCTTCAAAATAAATCCATATCTTTATTCTTTAGCAAGATGTATTAATATACAGTCTTACACTAGTTCTAATTTCACATAATCAACCTAATTTCCTTAAGATAATAACCATTTATTAATAATTCATCGTACAATAATTGCATATAATTTATTTAGGTAACTTATCATAATGATTCTATAATTTTATAAGCCATTTCTGTGCAAGTTTTAAAGACAAGAAAAAAGGATGAGCCATTTTTTCTTGACCTAGCAAGCATATGTTAATAATTATACTTAGAATAATTGCTTATAATTTGGTTAGAAAAAAATTAAACTCAACGATCCTATAATTTTAGAGGCCTTTTTGTGCATGTTTTTAAAAATAAGAAAAACTATTTGAGTCCATTGTTTAGGGAAACCTTTTTGAACCACCATATTTAAAAGTTTATGAGAGTAATGGATAAAAACCAAGCCTTCAATTTTTAGGATATCCATTTGGTAGCTTTGGATGGTCTTAACTTTCTTTTTTGCTAGTCATTTAACGCTAAACTCTATGCCTCTTAAAGTAAAAATATATTTCTTTGTATAAGGGTTTGAATGTTGCCCACAACATTCAAGATTTATACATATCAATTCCATTCCCTCAAGATAATCACATTAGTTTTCTAGTTTTTCAAGTTGATAGTGACCGATATAATATTAATGATTAGATTTAGAGAAGTGTAAAAGCCTCTATTGCTTTATATTTATATAGTACATCCTCTTCTTTTAATTAATGTTTTTTAACTACTTATTTTAAAATTTTAGGAACACATAGGAGGCTTCACTCGTGGTTTTTCAAACAATCTTACAATCGTTATCATATTGAGGGTGTACTTTTTTATACAAAGATTTAAAATAGGATTTGTTTTTACAAGTTGATAGAGTTCAAGTAAAAGTATGAAATAGGTCTTCAATATTATTTTTGTTACAAATAAATTGTGTTTTAGATATTTTAGGAAATATGCAATTAAATTCAAGTGCTTTTCATTATTAGATTCTAATTTATGAGCTTTTTATGAATGTGAGAGTTTATGATTGAGATTTGTTATCTATTTTCCAAAATATATTTTTAATCATTTAAAATATAAAAATTAATAATTTGGTTTTATACTAAAATATCAAATATAACATAATCTACCACACCAATCTCTTTTCTATGAATACAATCACGATGTTGTATTTGTGCCTCTCATTAAACTCATAAATTATCAAGTTTTGACAATTATAAAAATTAATCAATTCAGTAACAAGCCAACTTTGGCATAAATATTCAAAGCTTATTTTAAATTTAAAATCCTCCTAAAACATTGAGGTTTTAGATACTACTAGCAATTATTTATTGAAAATTTGTTATCATGTTAAGAAAGAAAAAAATAGCAAATGAATATTACCTGGTTTTTCACTTTAAGATTTTTTAAATTATCATAATTCTCTTATAAATTAATTACTTTTTTTTAATAATTGTTTGTCCATTTCTTATAAGAAAATTTCTCATCAACCTTTGAATCTATTTATGAGAAGTGTTGGGAATTTGCTCTTGCATTTTTACCTCTCCTTTTCCTGTAAACCCTACCAAAGTAGGTTGAAAGTTTAGGTCGGGGTCCCCTGGAGGTGGGACTTGACCTATAAAACCCTGACCTCCTTTAAAGCAGGCTAAAAATATCATGTCAGCTAAAAATCTCACATCAGACCTTAACGAAAATGCACAAGTTCTCCACGCCCACAATTATTTAATCCACAAGGATATGAAGTGTTGATCTCAATTCTCTAAACACTCAATGCTACAATGCCGTACTAAGCGATTTATCGCTTCTAAGGATTTAGCTCAGTTGCATTCTCCTTTTATATCGTCGTTGATATAGAGAAGCCCGCCTCGTCCTCGCTTCAGTTTGTTTTTGTTTTTCTTTAAATTTCTAGTCGTTCTACTTCAATTTGTCTTTTTCCTTTACATTTCTATTCATTTTATCTTCATGAGGTTTACGTTTCAGTCCACACTCCATCACTTTTCTGCAATAATCTCTCCCCGGCTTGTCCAGAAGAATTCTGGGTCAACTGCCCAAAAAAAAAAGCAGCTAAGGCTCCAAGAAA